>JAJHZJ010000009.1:21950886-23150886 GCA_023548195.1 Bettongia penicillata ogilbyi | reverse complement strand
ATAGTAAGTGCCTAATAAATGTTTATTGAATTAAAAAACCTTGACCTGACTATAAAATGTCCTCAGATATTTGTCCTTTTTCTTTCCCTCTTTTCAGCAGTCCTTAAATGTATTATAGTCTAGTGCTAGGCACTGTGTTTAGGTTCTGGAGATACAAAGACAAAAACAAAATAACCTCTGCTCTCAAGGAGTTTATGTTTTAATTGTCTACATCGACATAAACGGGTTTATATAAAACATATGCAAGGTAACTTTGATGGGGGGGATTAGAAAAGGGCTCTTATAGAAGGTGGTGCTTCAGTTGAGTCTTGAAGGAAATCAGGGGATTCCAAAAGGAAGAGAGAGGGAAGGAGAGTTTTCTAGTCATGAGAGACAATGCAAAGGTATGGAGATGGGAGATGAATGTCATGTGTGAGGAGCAGCAAGAAGACCAGTATGGCTGGACCAAAGAGTACAGAGAGGGGAGTAATGTATACTAAGGCTGGAAAGTTTGGTTGGTACCCATTCTACTTTGCATCTGCTGCTCTGTCTGATTTCAACTTCACAAACAAGATGTTCCTCAGGTGGAACCTATCACCTCTAATTTCATCACCAGGCTTTTAACTCAAACCTTGACTGACACTACTTTCCTCAGCCTCCTCTTCTCTCTGATTGGAGGGCTACCATGGAGTACCAAACTCCTCCCAATGCCTTTCTTTGTGGAGGGCAGAAACTGGACTTCTGGTCTCACTATCCTTTCACCTACTGTTCTGCCTGGTTTCAGCTGTATGGAACAAGGTGCCAGGTACTTCTTGGTGTCCTATCCCTCCTTTACTGTTTCTTTTTGTGTGTTGTTCCTCTACTCCAAATGTAAGCTCTTTGAAGGCAAGACCTGTCTTTTTACTAATTGTATTACCCAGGGCTTCGCACAATTCCTGGCACATAGCAGCACTTAATAAATGTTATTTGGTTTGGGCCAGGTTGTTATGAGCTTTAAAAATCAAAGAGAGTTTATGTTTGATCCTGAGGTAATATGACAGAGTCACAGGACTGGTCCCTCTTTTCCTCCCTCACTCTTTCCTTTCTCCCCACCATGGGGTGACATGATCAGAGCCTTGTTTTAGGAAAATCACTTTGACAGCTGTGTGGAGAATGGATTGGAAAGGTGAGAGACTTGAGGCAGGGGACACCAATTAGGAGGCTCTTGCAATAATCCAGACAGAGGTGAAGGGTGGCTATGTGAGCTAGGTAGTCACAGCCTAACTCCTAGAAAAAGCCTTCCACACCAATCTCTCCATTTCCTTACCTGTCACTTCCCAACCTCTTATCATTTGACTTCCTGTTCCACCACTCAAGCATTCCTTAATTATTAACTAGGAAATTATCAATAAAATATGAACATTTTCATATTTTGAAAACATCAGAAAAAGAGTATTTGCAACAATGAATCTATTACATGCACCTTATTTTTTAAGTATATATCAGATTTAATTTAGTAGTACCAACATTTTCTTGTTTATCTGTGTTTCCCTCTGAACTTGCTTATGTATATTTAAAGAAATTTTTTCTTTCGAAGATCATTTTACTCCTAAATCTAATGGCTTTCACTCAGTCCTCATCCTGCTCTACCTTTCTATAGCTTTTGGATAGTTTTTCTATTCATTTTTTTGACACTTCCCCCCCTCTCCTTTCTGTGAATTCTCTGATTTGTAGGACTACTCCTTCTTAGACTCATTTGCTTGATCTTCATCCATCTCTCACTCAGTATTCACCCAACAAGTGTGGGTATCTCCTGAGGCTTTTTATGCTCCTCTTCACTATTCTTTATCTACACAACATAGAGTCTGTGGGCTGCTTTGGGGCCCATCAAAGGATTTCAGGCGGTCAGAGAAAAATGTAGGTTGTCATTGTACACTCTCCTCTTTGTCATGACAAACTGAGATAACCAACCATCATTAGTCTGTCTCTGCTCTAACCTGGTATATGACCAGTGGCAACCAATTGCCATCAGTCTGTCTCTGGTCTAATCTGTCTGCTGGCTGAAGAAGTTTACAAGTTGTGCAGGTCTGTTTTAGATGATCTCATCATTTCCCTTGAGTTCAATTACTATCTCTATGCAAATGAGCTCCAAATCAATCCTGATCTCCAATCTCATATAACCAATTTCATGTTAGTAATTCCCACTTAAGTTATCCTATAACCACCTCAAATTCATCAAGTTCCTAAAAAGAACTGATTGTCTTCTCTTAAACTCACATCTTGATGAGCAAGCAGATTTCAGAAAAACCTGGAAAGACTTATATGAACTGATGCAAAGTGAAGTGAGAAGAACCAGGAGACCATTGTATTCAGTAACAGCAACATTGTGCAATGATCAACTGTGAATGACTTAGCTATTCTCAGTAACATAATGATCTAGGACAATTCCCAAGGGTTCGTAATTAAAAATGCTATCCACCTATAGAGAAAGAACTGATGGAGTTTGAATATAGATCAAAGCATACTATGTTTCAACTTTCTGCATTTTTTCATGACTTTTTTCCTTAAGGTCTGTGTCTTCTTTTATGACATGACTAATATAATAATGTATTTTGTGTCATTGAACATGCATAGCCTATATAACAAATTGCTCACTGTCTAAGAGAGGAGGAGGTGGAGAGAGAGAAAATTTGGAACTCAAAAAAAATTTTAAGTGAATCCTAAAAATTATCTTTACATATAACTGGGGGGGGATAAAATGTTATTTAAATAAAACCTCATCTTTTTCATATTTCACTATTCTATTAAGGGTATCACTTTTCTTCCAGTCACCCAAGTGACTTTGGACCCATCCTTGATTTTTTCTTCTCTATATACAATTATCAACAAGTCTTGTTGATTTTAATCCCACAACGTCTCTTACTTTCGCCCCCTTCTTTCATCATATAGGCCCCCATCTTAGTTCAGGCTTCTCGTCTGGACTATTATTTTAGTTTCCTAATTGATATTTCCGCTTCTGGTCTTTCATTTCTCCAACCTAGTTTCCACACTACTGCTGAAATAATCTTCCTAAAATGCACTGATCTACCTACATCATTCCCTTATTGAGATTTTTTAGTGGCTTCCTATAGCCTTTCACATAAGATGGAAACTTCTCAGCTTAGCATTTAAAGCTCTTCACAGTTTGGCTCCAATCTACGTTGCAGACACTTCACATCACTCGTTTTCTCACATGTTACAATCTAGCTAAACTGGCCTACTTGCTGCTACCTAAACTCAGCATTCTCCCTCTGTGGATTACCAGCACAGGTGTCCTGTGGGCCTGAGTGTCCTCCTTCCTCTTCCCACTCATTTATTCCCTAAGCTTTCTTCAAGATTCAGCTCAAGTCACCTTGAATTGGAAACCTCTCCTGATCCCCCTACTTATCACTGTTATTTTCCCTCCTCCAATTCTCTTGTATTTGCTTATCCCTTTATGTATCATATTCCCTAGTAGAATGCAAGTTCCTTGAAAGCAAGGACTTTTTCTCCTTTTATCTTTTTATTCCAAGTGACAAACAAGTTTTTGTGCATAATAGGAGCTTAATAAATGCTCTTTGATTAACTATGCTTCCTCAATAATGTAAAATTATTTTTATCTGAAATTTGGGTATTAGGCAAATGTAGGACTTCTGCTTTTGGTTATCTTAGCATGTAGAACTGGAAGGGACCTTAGACATCATCCGGTCCAAGACTTTCATTTTACAAATGAGGAAACAGAGGCCCAGAAGGATTAAGGAGCAGGTAATAAACAGCAGAGCTGGGCTTTGAACCAAGTCCAATCTTCTTTTCATTACGCTATATTGCCTTTCATCATCTTCTGTATCCCAAAGATTGATGTCTGCACAGAAAAAAGAATGTACATAAATAGCCCAATATATATGGCCTTCCCTATGGAATGTTCTATAACTCTTTGGAATGATAAAATGGATATCAGGGTAACTTGAACCATGACTTTTTTTTCCTCATGAGACAAGAAAGTTAATCTATCTGTTAATAATGATCATACAAGTAGTACTTTTCCTTTTGAAAGCATTTTTCAAATATTACATTTTGTCTTTGTCATTCATCAGTGTAAATAGGGTCCTGTAGGGTGCATACATGGAGGTAGGAATTTTATTCAATTGGACAGAAAATAAAGATTTCCTTTTCAGGGAGTATTTCCCAGCTGTTCTATGCATAGAGTTTTTAAAAGGAGCCCCATAGAGTTGATTTGCTTTCAGGAAGAAACATCTAATCCTACCAAGGGAGGTAAAAAATAGTGATCAAGGAAAAATAAGAATTCAATATAGCCTTCTTTTTGCTCTAATAGGACATCTGCCTCCTACTTGCTCTAGATGTCTCCTCTCTTTATTGGTGCCAGCAGGGGAAGTGCTTATTACTGCAGGGTGAGACGGAGGGCAGTACACAATCTGGCAAACTGTTTAAAACAGCCTACGGGAACAAGGGTTTTTGAGATTTGTATTTAGATAAGAATTGAAATGTTAGTTCAGAGTTAGGATAAGCCCCTCTCGTGATGACTTGGTTCATTTCACTAATTTTTGTAAGAAGAGAAGAGTAGGATGAGGCATTTTTCCTTGATTCCTAAATTTCTCTGTTAGATCACAGCATGGACACATCCGGAAAGAAATGTTGAAAGTGAAGAGGAGGGTAATCACATTCACAACATGGGAAAGGTGGCTGTAGTATAATTTCAGAAGGATTTCCCAGAATACTTGTCAAAGGTACAAAATAAAATAATAATCCCCCAGTGGATTTTATCATGAACCATTGTTGTTTGAAAACTCAGAAATGACAAGTTATCTTTGATGCGGTGTGGTACAGTAGGTAGGGTTCTGAGCTTGGAGTCAGGAAGAGTCACATTCAAATTCTAACTCTGATACTAGCTATGTGACCTTGAGTACATCGCCTAAACCTACTGGTTTTCTCATCTATGAAAATGGAAATAATAGTATTCATCTTATCTACTTCATAGGGTTGTTGTAAAGATAAATGAAATATTGCTTGAGAAACACTTTGCTAACCTATATAAAGATCAGTTGTTCTTAGCATCATAAATAAAATGAGAGAAAGGTCAAACCTTCATTTCTCACCAGGTTGTACTTTGGACGTCTCCTTCATTCTCCAGAAGCCTCTTGGAAGGTCACTTAAGCCCCAGAATTCACATCTCCTGAAGTATTCATTACCCCTGAGATCCTTCTCTTGGATAGTTCCTCCCATAAACTCCATTTAAGAAGGATGCTAAGGCCGGCTATCTATTCATTTCTTACCAGACTACCCTCCAGATTTCTCTATGATGCTCCCATTATGGGGAGTCCTTTGTCCTCCTAATCCCCTTCCCTTTTAGCTTCCCTTTATATGTTGTTTTCATCCATTAAAACATAAGTTTTAAAAAATACTGTATTTTTTCAACTACATGTATAGACAATTTTCAACATTCGTTTTGAAATAAAATTTTGAGCTCCAGATTTTTTTCCCTCCCTTCCTAAGATAGAAAGCTATCTGATTTAGGTTATACATGGGCAATCATGTAAAACATATGTTCATATCAGTCATGTTGGGAAAGAAGAAATATAACAAAAGGGAAAAAACCATGAAAAAATAAAACAAAGTAAAAATAATATGCTTCAATTTGTGTTTAGACTCATTCAGTTCTTTCTCTGATGTGGCTAGCATTTTCCCTCATGAGTCCTCTGGAATTGTCTTGGATCATTGCATTGCGGAGAAGAGCTGTCAATCATAGTTGATCGTCACACAATGTTGCTATTACTGTGCATAATGTTTTTCTGGTTCTGTTCACTTCTCTCAGCATCAAGAACATAAATCTCTTGAGGGTAGAGACTATCTTTATTTTTGCTTGTGTTTATTTTTCTTATTCTTAGCACAGTTTATTGAACATAGTAAGTGCTTATAAATGCTTTTTGACTGATGTGATTAAAATTAAAAAAGGTTAGATCCTACTTGAACTGAAAATATGATTGGATCAAAATGGTGGGTTCTGATTTGTTTGGTTCCATGATCATTCTTTGAAATGGAACCTTATGTACATTAAATGTATCCTGTTAGTACAGTTCTATGCAAATGTCTAGTTGGTTGGTTTGGTGTTATTTCTGACAGTTCAGAAATCAGGTATTTGTTTCCTCAAATTACAAAATGCTCATGCCTGTTCAACAATTGGATGACTGAAAATATTCACACATATATATTGCAAATAGATGTCTAGATCACTTAGGATTAAAACATGAATTAGAGATATGAAAATCCAAAAAGGTCAGAAAGGTCCTTTTCTGAAGAGAAAAGAGATGGATGTGTACTAAAACAGAATAAGATATTTAGAAACTTGGTGTGCTAGGGACTTCATAAATGAAATTATACTATAGAGTGCTAGAACATAATAATAATAGCTTAGTTTTGCCTAGCATTTTAAGGTTTACAAAATGATTTACATGCATTGTCTCATTGGATGTTTCTAATAACCTATGAGGTAGGCACATTATTATCCCCATTTTAAAGAAATGGAAACTAAAGTTCAGAAAGGTAAAGTGACTTGCCTATGGCCGTATAGCTGTTAAATGTTTTGAGGCAAGATTTTAACCGAGGTCTTCCTGACTTCAAGTCCAATACTCTATCCATTTTTTGCCATTTCTAGATGCCCATTTTTAAAGTAAGAATTGGGTCTTGAATTCTTCATGATTCTTAGGATTACATTAATATTTATTCTGAAGTGAGATGTCCCACAAAACTTAAACCATTAAGGCAACCACTATCCAAGAAAATGGAATAACAATACTTAGAACATTTCTCTAACCTCCCTTCAATTGAAATGGACTCCATTCCAGATGCATCTATTAAGTAGTAAGGAAAATACCTCAGAATTACGTGATGTAGTATGCTGCCAAAGGAAGATGTGAACATTGGCTGAGGAAGTTATTTATTAGGCTTAACTTTCGGTGAAATTACGTAATAGGTGTAATTTGTTTTGTACCCATTTCTTCCATTTCTGTGCCTTTTCAAAGCCCAGCCCTCCATTGTTCCTCTCCCTTTAGAATCTCGGTTCTTCGTAATCTCATCAGAGGATCTAAGTCAATATCTTGGCTATTTCACAGCTCTTTGAATATCTAGCCTTATCTCCTTTTGTAGAATGAAAAGACTTTATCTCCTATGAAAAGAATGTAAGAAATCATCAATCTGAAGGGGATGGAGATTGGTAGAGGGGGAAAGGGAAGCTTTCCACACCTCCATCCCAAGCTACTCTTAAAGGCTCCTTGTTACCATGGAAGTTTCTTTGGTGGATGAAGTGCAGAACATCTGTTGTCTCTCTGTTGCTGTAGCTGAGGCTAATGATTGATTGAGTTCAGGAGTTTATGAGCTGTACCAGGGATAAAACATTAATTATCCTCATTAAGTCCACACTAGTATGATGGGTCCTAAATAAAAAAGAGTAGTACGGATGTATATGGCCTAAGGTTCAATATCTAAGGAGAGGAGGAGATTAGGTCAGATCAAAGCTTAGCGTAAGCAAGATAGGGAGACTGAGTCTCAAAAAAAATCACTAGATCAGTTTCATGTAACTTGGGTCTGAGTCCTAGCTCCATCACTTACTGAATAGTGTGATCTTATCAAGTTGATTAATTTTTCCAAGTTTCAGTTTTCTCATCTGTCAAATGGAGATAATAATATTTACGCTATCTACTTTCCAAGATTATAGTGTTATAAAAACACTGTTCTGGGCAGGGATTCAGATCAAGTCCAATTTGACTCTCCTCAACCACTAATTTTCTAGGTCTTTTTTATTTAACCCCATATAGCGAACAGATACAAATTTCTCAGAGAGAAGGATAGTTCATGAAAATTAGCAGGTACATGGATCTTGGAGGAAATTTCTGGTCCAAAATAAATATGCAAAACTTATCACTTATAACATCTATAAATTGAGAATGTAATTTTAAAAAATAAACCCCCAAAATACAACTACCCAGATGTGCCTGCAAAGGGGATGGAATTAGGTTATAAATCAGTAGCCCTTCCAGGCCCTACTGGGCTTATTTGACAGAAGTCATTCAACCTACCAGTTCCAAACTCCAATTATAAAGTATCAAAGATAGAGGGAGAAGAAAAAAGTGATAGAATTTGAAAAGCATGACTCATTGAATTAGCAGGGAGGGCGACAGAGAGAAACAATTGAGAGTTCTTGCCCTAGTCGGGTTAAGAAAGAGTGATTGAAATATGGTCTGACTACTTCAGAGAAAGCAAGAAGACAAGCAAAGTATCACCAGAGACATGGTAAAAAGGCAGAAAAAAAGACCTGTGTACATTTTTCTTATCATCTTCCTAGCATTTCTGGTGTAGTGAGATCATGCAAAGAGTATCTTTTGTATTCCTATCCCTTTGTTAGAACTGAGAGCCAGTGACTTCATTTTGGAGGTGCTGCTCCCCTTTTTAAAAGAAAATTTTAGTTTCAAATAGAAATCATTTTTGTTTAGCAAGAGAAACTCATTGCTTCAGTCCAGATACATGCCATTGATCCCTCGCACTCTGAGCAAGACCTATTGCTCAGATGGGGCAGGGAGGTAAGGATGTGTGAGAGGAGGGCACGTTATTACTTCTCCGTTCCAAAGAGCAAGAAAGTAATGAAATGTCAAGCAATAATTATGGCACCTAATTTTGCATAATTTTGACAGCTAATTTAAACATCCTAGAAATTGTTTTTTTGAGGAGAGGAACTGGACCTGTGGTTTTATCACTGTGGGGATTTCCCAGTGAGCCAAATCCCTTTATTAATGCAGGCAGGCAACTGTTTTGCATCTTGCAGTCTTAATTCTTAACACGGGGTCTGTGAACTAAAAGAAAAAAAATTATAACTACTTCTTTTATTTTTTGCTGTTTAGTTTTTATTTCACAATCATAAATTTAACTACAGTCTAGCCAGACTTGTAGAAGAAAAAGGGAAATTGAATCCAAAGAAAAGTACAGCAAGTAAGAGTATAAGGATTATAGGGTAGAATTGGGGTTGGGGGACACTCCTCCCGTACAGAGGAATGGATGGGTGGTTGACAGAAAATCCCCAAATGAAAAAAAACTTACCACAGTTATTCACAGCAGCAAAGGTAATTTTTTTTTTAACTGGTCTTTGCCAACCCAAGATCTAAGGTATTCTCTAGCTTCCAAGATGTACATGACTTCTCTCACTTGGATAAAGACTATGTGAAGGACATTCTCCATTATAAGAGCAAGCACCACTTGTGATCATATATCTTTCCATCATAGATAATCATAAGATTATTAGATAGTTATCTATGTGATTGTATCCATCAAAGAATTCGATATGATCTTCTGAATGATGGTTACCTTGGTGGAAGAGACTCTTTATGAGCGTGTTTGGTCCAATTATGTCAAATGCTGCTGTTTTTGAAGAGTGTAAATATAAAACAATAAACACAATGGAATTCAGCTTTCAGTCATTTTTGTGACCATGAAGATATGGGACTTGTCTGTTATTTTCTTACTTTTATTAAATTTAATCCCTATCTACTTGTATAGATCTTACTCATAAAGACTTCATAGGGACGGGAAAGTAGGTACATAATCAGTAGTCATTCTCAATCTCTTTTTAAGGGAAGAGGTAATAATACTTTCTGTGATTCTTTTGGTAATTATTAGGCATCTTTTTCTCCTTAAAATATATAAAAAATGGATCTTTGCTTACCTAAAAAACTGCATTGCCTTCAGCATGGATTTTTTCATGCATACTTGTACTGGGGATCAAAACTATAGCCCAAATGAGTAAATGCTATCATCTAATGGTTCTGGTGGTCTGAGAGTAATGCATTTGCAAGAGCATACCTCTGTATAGATTTCAAGTAAGGCCAACATGTTTGTCCACACACACACACACACACACACATTAGTGTGCACACAAAAATATAACCACGTTTGTGGCATTCCTAATGGGGTTTCACCTTAAGAGGCCTGTCACCCTATAGAGTTTTGGGATAACAAATGGGTGTACTGGAGCCAGCTCAGACTTTCACGAACTTGTTAAAACTTCAGTGCAAGCATTTATACATCAGGGCAAATGCTAAAAGTCAAGACTCGATTTATGGCTTTGGCATTTGTCTAGACTTAAGAAAGTGATGGAGAAAATGTTAATTATGCAGAGTAAACTTAAAAGCATGCCATGTGTACAGTTTTGGAGGCATGGGGGAAGAGATAGACATTTACCAGCACATCCCTGAATAACAATTATCTGCCAGGCTAGGTAAAGCAATTACCTTCATATATGTGTTGTGTATGATTCATCTTCAAGCTGGTACACTCCGCTTTTTTTTTTTACCCTCAGCAAACAGTTGTAATGCCCCAAACTGGCAGAGTTGGTTTTATTTTATGTCCCAAGAGACGTAAGAGACATTATTTTCCGGGATATCGAATCATCTCATATTGCACTACCCGTTATAGATATTTGCAGAATGACAACAATGAAAATAGTTAGAATGTAGGCAATGACATTGGTTGCTGAAGATGAAGCAGAAATTCTACTAAAAAACTAATATAAACCTCAAAATTAAATCAACATACACTCTTATACTCAGTGCCTTCAGTACAAAGGTAGGAAATGGTGAAGAAAATAAGAAATATATAGGAAAGTATAGTTCAGAAACAAAGAATGATTTATAGGAGTTAGAAAGAATTGTAGATTATGCAGAAACCTCATACTTTTATAGTCTAGGGAACACTCTCTTCTGTCTGACATTTAAAATTCTTCATAACTTGGCCCCTTCTAACCTTCCCACTCTTACGCTGACCTCTACTGCATGTGCTCTATGATCCAGCAAGACTGACGTGCTAATTGTTTCTGAAACACAAGACATCATTCTCCACGCCTTTGAACTGACCATCCCCCACACCTGGAGTGCTCTGTCTCCTAGGGTCCACTTCTTAGTTTCTGTGGTTTCCTTCAAGACTCAGTTCTAATTCTACCTTCTCCAGGAGACTTTTCCTGGTTCCACCTGTTGCCAGTGCCATCCTCTCAGATTACTTTCCATCTGCTCTGCACTGTTTGTGTACGTACCAAAATTATTTAGATATAAGCTCTCTCACTAGAATGTGAGTATCTTCAGAGGAAGAGCCGCTTTTGCTTGTATCCCTATAACTTACCACAGTGCACATAGCACATAATAAACACTTTAACAAATGACTGTTGATTGAAAAAAAAGAATTGGCCCTGGAAATAGGGAATAGCCAATAATCTTGCAAAGATGAAATATGTTAGGAAATGCAGTATTGGCCATTGAGGGCCCAGTCATCAAGAGACATGGATTTTTTGTGAAATTTTAGCCATGTTGAGTTAAGATGCCTCTATGACACTGAGGTAATGATATTCAATGGTAACTTTGGGATCGGGGTGCCTATGTGAATTTAGGAATCCTCAAAGATGAAATGATGATTGAATGCTTGGTAACTGATGGGATGAACAAGAAAAAGTATTGACAGAAACTGAAAGAAAGCCCAGGAAAGAGACCAGGGAGACACCCATGCTTAGGTGTAACATGAATGATGATCTGAAGGAGGACTGAAAGGAGCAGGAGAGAGAGAGAGAGAGAGAGAGAGAGAGAAGAGAGAGAGAGAGAGAGAGAGAGAGAGAGAGAGGAGAGAGAGAGAGAGGGCATAATAGAACCTAAGGGAGGAAAGTGTATAGAGGAGAGGAGGATAGAGGTCAAAGTGTCAAAAACTGAAGAAAGCTCAAGTAGGAAAAGGATGAAAGGCCGTTGGATTTATCAGTAAGAAACTGTTGGTAATTTCTGAGAAAGTAAGTTTGCTCAAGTGGTAGAATTATATAACAGACTATAAGGGACTGAGAAGCCAGTCCAGAGGAGGGGAATGAAGGAAATAAATGTACATACCCTTTCAAAAGGAGGATAATCATTGTATCTGAACTGCTGTCTTCACAGGATTGTTTATGACAGTATTTAGTGAGATATTTAGGCAGAACCTTGCATCTCATCTCCACAAATTCAGATTTCAACCTTCTAGATCTTATTATCCTGCATAATTATTCTCTAAATCTTCCAGTGAAGCCTCCACTGAGAATCCATTTAGTGTGCTTTTTTGGTTTGATTTTGTTGAATTTTTTCAGTCACGTCTGATTCCTCATGGCCCCATTTTTGGGGGTTTCTTTGCAAAGATGGCGGAATGGTTTGCTATTTCCTCCTCTAGCTTTTTTTTTTTTTAAACAGATGAGGAACTGAGGCAAACAGGGTTAAGTGACTCCCCCATAACTAGTGTGCCTGAAGCCAGATTTGAACTTGTGAACATGAGTCTTCTTTATTCCAAGACTAGTGCTTTATCCAGTGCGCCACCTAGCTGCCCTATTCAGCATGATGGAAGCCTTCAATTGGCCAAATTAAATTCAATAAATATTTGTTAAAGGCCTATCATATATACAATTTCTATCATAGAGTTCATACAGGGCACTAGTGAGGTATTTAAACTGTCATCTAACTCGTACCCATCGTTCACCTTATGTATGGTTGGCTTACTTTTTCAGTACCCTTGACGATGTACATGACAGAACTAAGTATTCCCAGTAAGACTTGGGACAATCACTTCATCTCTGATCCTTGGTGGTTGCTCTTTACTTATACTTGCCGTGTTCCTTTCCCCTGATCCTTGTGTTGTTTCAGCTTTGATTCTTCTGAGGTCATTATATTCTGGCATTACTAGTCACATAGCATCCCTGGGAGAATATTGATTCTAAGTGATGGGGCTTTTATGAAAGTGAGCAGACTGGGATATTTGAAAATACTTTGTAATTTCCCTAGTATAATACAGCCTTATATACTCCTCCTAGTCAAATATGGGTCCATTTATGTGCCTACTTAATATACATACACACATATATGTATGTATACACACACACACATACTGCCTGAAAAACTTGATGACTGCCCATTAAATTGTATACTGAAATTTGCATCATATGTATTTCTATTAGCATTGCTTTTATGGTGTATTTTTATAGGCTATTCTTTTCGTGATGACAATAGATTTTTTTTTTTGCATTTTACTTTATGCTCAGGCACTGATA
This sequence comes from Bettongia penicillata ogilbyi, assembly GCA_023548195.1. NCBI lineage: Eukaryota > Metazoa > Chordata > Mammalia > Diprotodontia > Potoroidae > Bettongia > Bettongia penicillata. The sequence goes on along the minus strand of JAJHZJ010000009.1, from coordinate 23,137,805 downwards.
GCATCTGTATATTGCTATCTTCAAACAAGCACTTAGAAAACTTTGCTGTGGATAAGGAAGCCTTCTATTTGGATTGTATATGAGAAATTCTCTGAGACACTGCAGAATGCCTTAGGCGAGTACCTGTCATTTTGTTTTGTGCCTAATTTGATGTTGATATATAATAGGTTGTTGAATAAAGTTACCCGTCATGGTGTTGGATCCTGCAGGGAGATGATGGGAAAGCCTTGCCTGGGGCTGAGGAGTCTGGGTCAGAGTCAGGATGAGAGAAAAAGGAACCTGAAAATTGAGGTTATTGCCAGAGTACCTGTGGAATGGCAAAATCCAAGAGGATGACGTAATCAGAGGAGGCCAGTTATCAAGCTGAGCTTCAATCTAGTAATGGAATGGAAAGAAATGGAAAAGCACTTAGTAGGTGCTTAATGTTTGCTAAATGCTGGTAAACATTAAGAATACAAATAGAAAATTGAGCTATCTGCTGCTTTCAACAAAGTCTCATTTTAATTGAGGAGAAGACAAGCATTTATTAAGAAGACACTGTACTAATAGCTCTATAAATATTATCTCTTTTGACCCTGAGAGGTAGGTGCTATGATATATGCTTATTATATTATATATTACATATATAGTATTTCATGTTATTATTCACATGTGAGGAAATTGAAACACAGGGATTAAGTGACTTGCCCAGGGTTACACAGCAGGTTTCTGAAGTTAGATCTGAAATCAGTCTTCCTGACTCCAGGTCCAGTTCTCTACCCCCTGCACTCTAGTTCATGGAAGGTAGAAAGACCAGTTATTACTTAGGTTTTGGTATGGAAATTTGGTATGGCAGACAACAAAGATTAGAGGACCTTGGGGAGCAAAGGCCAGGCAAATGGTCCCCAACAAAGAGAATGGGGGTCCAAGGTTCAGAGTGGAGTAGGTTCTGGGATACTTCCAGCAAGGCTTGCATCCAGCAGATAGTAGGTATCTGCTGTTTGTCAGAACAGAGAAAAATGCCATGAGGATTGAGTTGAGGAAAGGAAGGAAAAAGGTCCACAGTTTCTCCCAGTGGCAGCAGGTGGTATTGGCCAATCTTTGGGCTACTTGTTTGTGGTCTGGGATAGGGGAACGGAAGACAGTAGCAGAATAGCAAATCAAAATTCAGGGAATGCCTTGGAGTTAACAATTTGGGCAAGTCAACCTAAATGTCCACAAATTCTACCCTTTTGCTACACCCGCGTTATTTCCCTGTCCCCAGAGGCTTGTAAGGTGTCAGTATGGCAATGGTTCAGCCAACCACACCTTCTCATTTGGTCAACTGTGCTGGGGCTATGAACATGAATACTGTTTCTCCTGAAGAATGCTGCTATGGCAAAGATCATATAATGTGGAATGGATTTGGAATAAAGAACATAGTCCTAGTTGTCAGCTCAACTGGATTGGTCATCAGAGAGACTGAAGAAAAGCCTTTACCTGAAGGACCTTGGAAGGAGCATTAGAGAAAAGAACTGATGCCCTAATAGAAAGTAATATGAAGGAAGTTAATGTAGAAAGACAATTTATTTCAGAAAGCTACGAATGGCCTTAGCCATGGTAGAGGGTCTGAGGAAGTAAAGATATCAACCACTATGCAAGTGGCATTGTATCATTTATATGTGGACAAGCTAGGTGTATGCTCTGATATTACTGTCATGTAGGGATTGCAAAGGTTCCAGCAAGCCTGCTGATCAGAGGATTGTGTTTTGGCCAAGGAATATACTGTCCTTCAGCCTTTAATTTCTTACCTATTTGTTCTACCATCATTCATACTCAGTCAATTCTTGACTCCTATTTTTCAATCTCAATCTCAATTGAAAATTCAATTTCAATCTGAAGAGCTATATGGAAATCTTTTAAATTCTTATCATAAATCATAGATTTAGAGTTGGGAAGGAATTTAGAAGTAATTTCATCCAAACCCTCATTTTACAGATGAGGAAACTGAGTCTGATGGTTAAGTGACTTATCTAAGGTCTTGTAAGTCTATATCTGCATCCATATATATCTATACCTATAAAGTCTATAAGTCTATGGATCTAAGGTCATATAAGTCATATAACTGATATCAACTAGAATTCGAACTCAGGCCCTCAGCTGCAAATTCAGCACTATACCATGTTTCTCTTTATGTATTGACTCTCTAGATCGTTCTTGAGCAGTTGTTCCAAACTTCTTTCATCTTCACATCATCTACGCTGCCACTATCCCTCCCCATCTCAAGAGGTGGCATTTTCTCCTTTTGCTGAGAGTATCAAGATACTATGAATGCCTTCACCTCTCCTACTCAAAAACTCAAGATCCTTCCACTTTGTCAACCATGTTCTCTTCCCTTATTCCAATATCTGAGAAATACAATAAACTTCCACTCATACCCCCCTGTCTTCTCTGGAAGCTTTCCACATTAATCAGGCTCTCTCTTTGTCCATCTCTCTCTTTGCCTCTCTGTGTCTCTGTATCTGTCTGCTTCTCTTTCTCTCCTCTCCCCTCCTTTTCCCTCTCCTCTCCTCCTCCAAACTTCTAGGGGAAAGAAAACAACTACACTTTCTACTTCCTATCTTTTCTGTGCCTTATAATTTGGTTTCTTTGCCTCTCTTGCCTATTAAGTGTGAATGGCCTCTGGATGGGGGGGCCTTGGGCCTTTTTTTCCCCATTTGTATCCTCTCTCGCTGTGATCACCTGACTTCTTTTGGGTTTAATTATAATCTCTTTATAAGTGATTCCAATACATATCCAATCATAATCTCCTAAATTTCAGTCTCTTGCCATCAATTAATTATTGAATATCTTCTGCTATATGCTCTATTAGTAACTTAACTCAATGTGTCCAAAACCTAACTAATTATTGTTTCCTCTGCCCTCCCCTCCAAACTTTGCTTTTGTCTGTTCAGGATGCTACTGTCCTCCAGAGTCACCTTTACCCTTCCTTCTTCCTTATCTCCATCTCCATATCCCGTCCCTTCCCAAACTGATTCTGCCTCTATAACATCTCTTGAATCTGTTCCCCTTTTCTCTGCTTACATGACTACCTCCCTAGTGCAGGCCATCATCACCTCATTTAGATGGGTGTAATAGCTTCCCAATTATTCTAGCTGCTTCCAGTCTCTCCTCTGCCTAATCCATTCTCCACACAGCTGCCAAAGTAATCTTCCCTCTGGGTGAGCCCTACATTCTCCAAGGATCTAAGCAGTCTTCCAGATTTATAATACTACCCTGAAGTTAATCCCCTTCTCCCCTCCACATACATAAACAGCAAGTGGGGAAAGGAATCAGCATTTTTATTGAGTTGATCTATTTCCCGTACCTGTACTGTTTGCATATTTTAGTATCTTTGAAAGACAAGGACCTACTCCACCTACTTGTAGCTCCGTGCCTTGCTACCCATCTTGCTCTGACTCCCACTCTGACTCTGACTTGATTGATATACTCTAGAAACTCCTTCACCGGGCCCTGGAATTTTGAACCAGGAAGTACTCTGCTATGCAAGGAATTTTTATAGCTCCTGATTTAGCTCAATTCTTTCCTGCTATCTCTAGAGCTAGAGGAATACCTGGTTCCATGGAGGACTCATGTAGCTATGAAGGCTTTCTTATAGCGAACTGGGTCCGTGAATGTTCAGTTGATTTTTTCTTTACAACCTTCCATATCTAGTTCCCATTTTCTAGGCCTATGTCCCACTGTCTCAGCTTTTTCTTTTTAAGGTTAAGTCCAAGATTAAATGAACTGGCTGTGAATTAATCATCCCCAATATGGTATGAAGGAAGCCAGGACAAGGCAAATTCATAAATCAATTCCCCAAATTGTGAAGGATATGATATCAATGCTAGAAGAAAGTTCTCACCAGTGGACAAGAGGACTTTTATAAGTTGGACAGAGAGATGTCATCAAGTGATAGAACAAAGTCCTTACCAGTGGAGGAAATGAGGATAAAGGAAAATTCCTGACTACACCCAGTATTTTTTAAGTGCAAACAGTTAAAGTGATGTTTGTAAACACTCTAAAACTATGTGATTTTTAGTACTTATGCCCCTATTTCCTGCCACTCTGCCATCATTACTGCTGAAGGGGAAGGGTGCTGACTGTTATAGGACTGAAGCCATCTTCTGCTTCAGTTTCACATCTTTTTTAAAGGCTGTAATGGCCTCAAATTTTCATCATCTAATGGCCATCCTTCCAGGGGTTAGCTTCTCCTTAGTTAAGCTTGTCCTTAGACATCAGAAGCAGTTTCTCACAGGGCCCATACCTCTCCAGGATTGGTAGAATCAACCTGAACTTGTACTTCTCATATTCATGACAATTTGAGGCATCCAAGAATGATTTCTATAGAAGACTATATATAATTTAAAGTGTGTGTGTGTGTATGTGTGTGTGAGAGAGACAGAGACAGAGCAGAGACTGAGAGACACAAAGAGAATTATTATCATAGTCTTAGAGTAGGAAGGTGCCTTAGAAATCATCTAGATTTTTTTATTTTATTTTCAGCTAACAAACATTTACCTTCTTTCCCTCCCACCCTTTCCCCATTAAAATTTTTTTAAAGGAAAGGAAAACAAAACTCTTGTAATAAATATTCATAATCAAGCAAAACAAATCCTCACATCGTCTCTGTCCAAAATATATGATGGCTTAGTCTACAGCTAAATGGTGCAGTGAACAGAGTACTGGGTCTAAAGTCCAGCTTCAAATACCTACTAGTTATATGACTCTGGACAAGTCACCTAAATTCTACTTGTGTCAGTTTCCTCAACTGTAAAGTGGATATAATAACAGAACCTTCCTTACAGGATTAAATAAGATAAAATTCATAAAGCCCTTAGGATGTTACCGGGAACATAGCAGGGGCCAAATAAATGCTTGTGTCCTCCTTTCCCTCCCTCCCTCCTTCCCTCCTTCCTTCCTTCTTTTCTTCATCTCACTCAGGAGGTAGGTAGAATAGTTCAGCATTCATCCCCTGGAATCATGGTCAATCATAGAGGTCCTAAGTCTTTCAAAGTAGTTTATCTAATCCCCTGGTTCTGCTTAAGAAACCATTTAGTTTCATGCCTACGTGTAGCACAAATCCTGCCTCCAACATCTCAAACGCATGATCTCTGTTTGAAAACTCCCAGTGATGAGCAAATCACCATTTACTGAGAGGGATCTAATGTGTCAGAGGCTGCTGCCCTAGAATTTCAACCCCCTGGTCTCAGTCCTTCCCTCCAGGATCAAGAGGAACAAATTTCGTTCCTCTTTTTAACTACTATTTCAGCGTTTGAAGACTATTTTCACATGTCCCTCTGTCTTTCTGTTTCTTATGTATCTGTTTCTTCAACAGATCCTTATATGGCATGGTCTTTAGTTTCTCAAACAGTCTGGTTACCCTCTTCTGTATGTGCTCTAGCTTTCCAATGTTCTTCTCATGTAGAGGAAGCAATGACTTCCTCACTGGTTGCTCTACCTCAAGATCGTAGCCACTGTAATCTATCCTTCCCATGGCTGCTGGAGAGATTTTCCTTATGTAACTCACTGCGGTTACTTCCCTACTCAATCAACTCTCCTACTTCCCTGTAGCCTTTAGGATAAAATATAAGCTCCCCTATTTGGTGAAAGCCCTTCAAAACCTGCACACATCCCATCTTTTTAGCTTACGTGCATTACTCCCTACCCGTACTCTCTGTGATCTAACTGGACTACTCTCTGTTCCTCACATTAGGTACTGTATCTCCCATCTCCATACTTTTGCACTGACTGTCCCTCATGCCTGGAAGTTACACCCTCCTCAACCCTAGCTTGTAGAATCATATTTTCCTCCAAGATAAAGTTTAAGCACTGTCTTTTACCTAAAGCCTCTCCAGACTGCCTCCTCTGCCCCTTTCCTCTCCCTATCATGTTTATTCTGAATTTTATTATATTTATATACTTATAATGTATTTACATATATTTATTTATCTAAATATAATATATGTATTTATATACTTATAATGAATATGTATATATATTTCTGTGTATTTAACATATATATGTGTACATATATATGTATAAATGTCTTTACTCTCCCCCAATAGAATGTAAGCTTTTTGAGTAGTATCTCTATTTTTATCATAGTACTTAGGGTACAGGAAGTACTTAATAAATACTTACTGAATGATTAATTTGACAATGTGAGTCTCATAATTGGAGTAGTCCTCCATAGGTGATTGACTAGTATATGTCAGTTACCTGTCTCATTCTAGATACTACTTGTCTGGATTCTATTTATCCAGTCTAAGATTGAATTAGATTTTTTCACAGTCACATTCCACTGTGGACTCATAATGAATTATCAGCAGTACACTTAATCCCCTTGGCCTTTTTTCTTGTCTTTTTAGTAACACTGGGGATAAAATCCATCAGTCCTGAGTCTCCTTTTGGTCCCTCCCAATTCTAGGCTTTTGCTTTTCCTCTCATTATATTTATGTTTAGTCAGCCTTTCCTTATGTTTACTTTTAGTCCAGAGGTGTGCACCTTTGAACCTGTCTTTCTTCATATTCATTCTTCTGCCTAGCAGTATGCCTCGCACATAGTAGGCACTTAACAAAAGCCTGTTGAATTGAATTTTCTTTTAATAGTATTTTTCCATTTAATTTATCAAGTCATTCCAAGTTAATTTGTTATTAAAATATTGGACCATATCCTTGTGGCTAATATTTTAAAATTTTGGGTTATATCCCTTGAAACAATTATTTATGATGAGAAAAAATTCCAAAGTCTATTTTAAACTGTCCTGTGTGCTCCCCTTGCACCTTTTTTTATGGACCATATTTGTGACATTTTTTGTAAAAGGAAATTCCAGTGGGATAATTTCTTCTATAAATGCAGATAAATGCCTGCATGAAAATGTATATTGTCAAAGAAGGCACTTGATAAATGCTAGTTGATTACTTCATTAGAGAGTTGCCTGGGGACACAGAGAGTGGGACAGTGGGTCAGGATCACATACTCAGTATGCATCAGACCTCGAATCTGAACCTAGGTCTTACTGACTCTCAGGCTAGCCTGCTTCCTACTAGGCTGTGCTGTTTCTCATGTAATCCCTTCTGTGATCTATTATAGATAACCATTTAAAGCATTTCCAAGCTTAAAAATTTATAAATCACAATACTGATTGTGAAAGCTTCTCTAAAAAATATTTAGTTTTAAAAATAGGACCCCACTTCCTTCCTGCACAGTACTACTGTGTAAGGATTTCAGCCAATAAGCATTTTGTTAAGTGCCTACTATGTGCCAGGCACTGTGCTAAATACTCTATGATTGAGTCTACAGAGACTGGTTATTTGGAGTCTATGCAACACTGATAGGGTCTAAATCTTTTCATCTTGCATAATAGGAGGCTGTATCTTCTCAAATTGCTGGCTTAATCCTGCCATAACCTGTTAAAAAGAAGCCTGATCTAGAGTTTAGAGGGCTTTTTGTTTGTTTCATAAGTGTGGCATCTTCAAAAAGAGAAAGAGCTGCATTTTTTTAAAAAAAGAATCAAGTGTATATTATGCTCAACAAAAGATCTATAACAAACCAAGGGGTATACCTTAAAAATAATGACTTCTTCCTGCACCAGAGTTCACAAAACTACTGTATATTCCTATTGTTCAAGGTACATTGCCTAGCAACAAAATACGGGTAATCCTTGAACAGATTATTCCGAACTGCAGGCCATAAGAAAGCCTGTCTGATGACATGCTGATGTGTGTGCTGTGAGTGGGAAGCCAGCTTTATCACCTCTATTCTAGGCTAGACAGGATGTGCAAATGAAGCAGACAGTTTTGGAGCTGCTAGGCCTTAGGTTTCCACACCACTAACAAAGGTTATGTAACCAGGAGCTCTGTCTTAACTAGACTTTGGGACAGGCAAGAAGAATGTAATATCTTCATCCTGGAAATGTTGAGAGAATCTCAGCATTCATTACCAAAAATAATCTGACACTCAATCAGTTTATAGCTATTTCACAAATTTAAGTTTATTTTTATTTCTTCTCAGCAAAACTAGATGATATTTGTTTAGAATTGTCTTGCATTTGACAGATCGAAGTATATTTTTTAAACTTCATTTTTCTTGAAGTCTTTTTTTGTCTATGTTTTCTATACATAAGTAAATATGTTTTTCATGTCTACATATGTATAACCCAAAGAAAATTGCTTGCATTCTCAATGAGGAAATGGGGAAGGAGGGAGAGAATTCGGAACTCAATATTTTAAAAACAAATGTTAAAAATTGTTTTTGCATGTAATTGGGGGAAAATAAAATACTAAGCAAATAATTTAAAATCCCCTCTGTAAAGAAAAAAGAATTACCTTGCATTTGGGAAAACCATAACATATTCCTATGGCCAAGGTTTATTTTATGACCTATCTACTATCTTAGTTAAAAATGTAACCACTACTTATAGTAATCCTGCTTAAGCCACTCTGGAAAAGTAAATTTTTTAAATTAATTTTTTTTCAATCAACAGAAATGTATTTTCTTTTCTTTTTGCCCTACCCAATTGTAAAAAAAAGAAAAGAAAAAAAAGAAAAGCATGATAAATTGACAAAAATAAGCAAAACATATTCTCTCACTGGCTGTGCCCAAAGCGTGTCTTCTTCTGCACTCCAAGTCTATCAACTCCTTGTCAGAAAGTGATTAGTGTGCTTCAAAATCTGTCTTCTGAAAATGAATTTGAAATTATATTATGAAAGGACCTATAATATCTGTACCATTTTATCCAGGAATAAGTATATACCTGAAGAGGTCAAAGAAAGAAAGATCCAATATACAGTAAAATATTTATAATAGCATTTTTTTTTTTGTAGTAGCAGAGAACTCAGAAACAAAGTAGACACACCCATCATTTGGAGAATGGCTAAATAAATTGTGGTATATGGATATAATGACATATTATTGCCCTGTAAAAAAATGAGGAATATGAAGAATTCAGAGAAAGATTTGAAGACATCTACAAAATGATATAGGATGAAATAATCGGAAGCGGGAAAGCAGTATACATATTAACTACAACCAAATCAATAACAGTGCAACTGAATGCTATGTAATTGTAATGACCAAGGCTGGTCCTGATGAAAAGATGAGGAAATTCACATCCATCCCTTCCTCAAAGAAATGGAGGCCTATCAGTATGCAACACTGCATATCCCAGCAGATTTGATTGAATTCTTGGTTAGTTTTGCTAAAGAACTTTTCCTTCCTCCTTTAAAAAAATTCTATCTTATAAGTACTGCTTATTTAATGGATGGGAGGAGGGATGTAGGATATGTTTGGGAGCAAAAGTGATGGATGTAAAAATGAAAGATATCAATAAATTTATTTTAAAAAAGGAAAAGAATCATAAGAAAGAAAAAGAATGACCAAGAATCCTCCATGTAAATCATTCAGGATAAAAAGTGTCAAAAGCCAAAAACCATGGTGAAGCATGCCGCACAAATGGCAGTGTGAACTGAACTCTCATGGGAAAGAAAAATCACAAATAAGCAGAAAATCTGACATTGAGTTAATAAATCCACACAGCAGTATAAATCAAAATAACAACATGGTCTTCTGGTTTTCAAGAATTTAATTTCCCCAATAAAGCCTAGAGCAGAAAGGTCAGCACCAAGGTTTGAAGGAGTAGAAATGAGGTGATGGTGTGTGATGTGTGGAAGCAGAAACAACCCCCCCTGGTTATAAGAAAACAAGCTGAAAAAAGCCAGGCAAATTCTTAGATATTTGGAGATTCTGATATTTTTCGAAGGGGCCTTGAAACCAATCATGAACAAGCATTTATTAAGTGCTTACTTTTGCCATATATTATGTTAAGTGCTAAGAATAAAAATAAAGGCAAAAAGACAAACTGTCCCTGCCCTTAAGGAACTTATATTCTACTGGAGAAGACAACACAAAAATGGAAGATAAAAAGTGGGGTGCAGGAGGTGAAGAAAGCACCCAACGCTGGGGCAAAATGGATAAATTGGAAGGATGAAAAAATTTCTGTCAGTCACTAATCACTTATTAAGTGCCTTGTGCCAGGCACTCAGCTAAGCACTGGTGATTAAAAAACATCAAGAGTCTCTGAGCTCTTCATGGAAGTTTCATGGGGAGACAATATGAAAAGGATAAATTGGAGATAGTAAATTGAGGGAAGATGCTACCATTAAGGGGGATCAGGAAAGGCTTTTTGCAGAAGGTGGGATTTTAGCTGGGACTTGAAGAAAGCCAGGAAAGGCAGGAGCTGGATCTGGAGCAAGAATATTCCAGGTATGGGGAACAGCCAGTGAAAACAACTGGAGCAGAAGATGGAGGGTCTTGTGCAAGGAATATCAAGGGAGCTTGAGTCCACTGGATTGCAGAGTGCATGGAAGGGAGAGAAAGATACAAAAGGACTGGAAAGCCAAGAAGGACTTCAGTCAGTCATGACTTTTGAATGCCAAATAGATTTTGTATTTGATCCTGGAGGTGATGTGGAGCTACTGGAGTTTGTTGAATAATATGTATGTGTTGGGTGGGGCAGGGGGGTGGGGATGGACAAGAGGTGATAGTGACATGATCAGGTCTCCATTTTAGGAGGATTAATTTAACAGGTGAATGGAGGATGGACTGGAATGGAGAGAAATTGAAGACAGAGAAAGAGCAACCAGCAGGCTATTACAATAAACCAGGCATGAGGTTACGGAGGCTTGGATCAGTGCTGGAGGAGAGAAGGGGACATGTACAAAAATGTTATCAAAATGGTTCTTGACCTTTTTTATAGGATGAAGGCTTTTGGCAGTCTAATGAAACCTATAGGTCCCTCTTCAGAATAAAACTTTTCAACAACTAGAACAAAATACAAAGAAACCAATTACATGTAAATTGTCATAAAACATTTTTTAAAAATCACAGACCATCGCCCAAGACCCTCTGGGTGGGTTAGCTTGCCATTGGGAAAGGGATGGAGGCAACAATAAGCAAGGTGTATGTAGGTGACAAAGAATCATTTTTTTGAAACATGGAATTTAAGTAAAGGAAGAGAAGAAGGAGTTGAGATACGATGGAACACAAGTTGATGGAATATTTTGAAGAATCACTCAAGGACTCTGGATTTGAGGTATTAAATATTTTTAGTAGCGGAGTAGGCTACTGAAAACATTTGAAAAAAAGAAAAGAAGGTCACTATAGCATTTTAAAATAATTCACAGAAAAGAATAGGAGATTCGTAAGAAGACAACAGAGAAGCTGAATGACTGAAACCAATGAGTGAAATGTATTACATTCTTTTTTAAAATACAAGTTGTTTGTCATAGAGATTCATGGTTTCAGGTGTGGAATTCATTTTCCATTCTTCCATATGTATGTGATTGCTCATATTTATTGATATTTGAAGCAGAATTAACAAAATAAAAATGGAAATGGGAGAAAAAAGTGACTATTTAAGAATGATGATGAGAACTGAAACACATATAACCTGTTCAGATTTACAAAGTGCTTAACATTCTCCATGCCATTTGAGCCGCACAACCCTGTAAGGTAGGTACTACAGGTATCTAGCTACATTTCACAGATTAGGATCAAAAGATCATTCTCTCTCCCTTCAATTACTGGATCAGGTAATAAAAACACTTGGAGCTTATTAGAGAACTCGAAATCATTTTAGAATTCCCTATTCTTTTCCTTCCTTTCATAGCTATACTTCTTGAACAATGGTCAGCCACTAATCTCCACATTTGCTTATCCCGCTACATTTTTGATTCATTACAATCTAGTTCATTCCCTATCACTCCACTGAAATGATTCTATTACTTATTACCTTCTGGACAAGTAGAATGTGTTCTTTTCTCGGTTCTTATCTTTCTTGAGCATTTTTTACATTGGATATTAATCAGTCAGCTGTGATTCTATACCATTATATTCTTCTGATTTCCCCTTTTCCTTTCTCTTCAATGATTCCATTTCTAGTGATCGGTCTGCTTCACTTCTGTACCTTTATATTCTCCTGATTTCCCTTTCTTTCTTTTACATGGTTCTTTTTCTTTCTCCTATGACATATCAATGAACATCCTCTAGGATTTTGTCCTTTATTTCCCCCCCTCTTCATATTCTTCCAGACCATATGTATTCTTTCTCAAATTTTCAATTCTATAACTATTATTTCTAGTTTTGATATCTCATCCCCATTGTACTTCCAGCTATCTAAAAGGTATCTCTTTGGACATCATGATGTTACCTGAAACCCAGCATAAATCTCCAAATTCTAATTTCTCTGGGTTTACCAATGGCACAGAGCACTTCTACTAGCTCTGGCTCCAACCTTAGCCTTAGTTTATTTGTCAAATCCCCCTGGTTCTTCTTCTATAACTCTTAAATTTGAGACTTTCTCTATATTTTCACAAAATCTATCCTAGACCAGGCTCTCATGAATTTACTTTAACAACCCATTAGGTGGTCCCTCTACATCTAATTTATCCCCACTTTAATGTACTCTGAACAGTTCCTTTCATTACAGGACTTCACTATCTTGTTCAATAACCTACATGCCAATCTGCATTCCTCAGTTTGTCTTTCAAGGACTAACATTAGCTGAGCCAATCCAAACTTCTTTTTCCACTACTCTGATATATGACCACTCTGCTACAGTTGGTCTAACCTCCTTACTGTGCCTTGCATAACCCGATTATTGTGATCTTTGCTCAAACTATTTCTCTGACATAAAATACTCTTCACTAGTGTCCTACTCAGACACTTACTTCATCAAGGATGGAAATCATCATGAATATATGAAGGCTTTCTGGCAAGCCAAATTCAATGTACTTCTTTCAAGGACTAACTCATATCAATTTCTCCAAGAAGTCTTTATCAAGTAGCATACTGTATTTTGAATTGTCTTAGTATTTTAAAAATAAAATCTAGTCTTTGCATTGTACATTTACATTGCCTTGTAATTCTTTGGCAGCTCTGAAATGTACTTTCTATCTTTCTAGCTAGATTGTAAGCTACTGAAGCATAAGAATTATGCTTTCCACATTTTCCCCCATTTCCCACAGCAATTTGTTCAGTGCTAGGGACACCATAGTAGCTCAATAAATGTGTGTTGAATGAACAATGGAAAGACACCACAAGCACAACTGATGTGTTGAAACTCCAGGGTGAGAATGTGAGTATGGCTAACAATTTTTACCTAAATAATATAGCTTATTCAAGCCTGGAAAGAATAAAGGAAAATCTTCCTGACCAACTCTTGTATGCAGTACTTAAGTGATATTCAGTTGAATTTTCTTTGTTTTCTAAAACAAATATTGGAGATCCAAAAGTTTATATTTAAAGTCCTGCAGTGGAGAGTGCAATTGTGGGCATCACTGTTGAAGAGACAGGATATAGATCTAAAAGGATCTAAACATAGTCATACCAGGTAACATACTAGTTCAGTCAACAAACTTCAAATGTCTGCTATGTGGTAGACACTAGGCTAAGTACTAGAGATAAAAACCAAAAGTGAAAACAGTTCCTTCCATCAAGATGCTTACATTTCAGTGGTGTAGACAACATACATACGTGTGTGTGTGTGTGTGTGCGTGTGTGTGTGTATGCAAGATACAGTCAGAGAATCTGAATCTGGGGATGAGGGCCAATTTGTCAGTGTGTGATGGAGTTGGGATAGTCACCTCAATACATGTGCTGCAAAGATGCAGGAGACAGCTATTGCAAAGGATGGGACTGGAGGAATGGGAGGGATGGAAGACGGAGCATGATGTATGAGGAACGATACTTCAATAATTCAACACATCTTTGATTTTGCTCCTCTGCCAATGCAAGTTTCAACCTTCCCCTAACTTAATAGATGGTCTTTATGGGGGGTTGTGGTCAACCTTTTGGTGATGAACCTATCTGAATTCACCTTGGTTATTCCTTAGACAACAGACACATAGTCTATTATTTGCCCTATACCTGAAGTTTTTCTAGCTTGGTAGAACTTGTGTCCACTTGGCTAAGTCTTCAAATATTCATGATTATCTGCATTCCAGATGAAGTAAGTGTCTGAGTAGGACACTAGTCATAAAGGAAATTGGGTTGCACATACTTATTCATTAATTAAAATTCCAAACTTAACAAGCACCAAACAAAATAAGCATTTTCCATATTCACATTAGAATAGAAGAAGAGGATCACTATGAAACTATAAATCTCTATTATGCATAGCTTACTTTTTTAAGAAATATAGTACATATAAGCATAATTATAATGTATTATATATTATAATATATAATTATAAGAAAATAAGATAAATACAATGAAATATTGCATATTACCAACATTTTGTTTTATAAATTATAATCACTTCTCTAAAAGTTCTTTCCATGCACTGCCTTATCTCAGTTGTATGTTCTATATGTATGCATGTGTGTATGTATGTATGTATATCCCTATTCCGTCTAATGGAATCATGCCATCAATATTTTTCAATTTTGTCAGCTCTGGCTGATCAAAAGGCAGAATATGTATTTTTGAAGGATATAGTAATATATGTAACACCATCAGAATAGTTTTTATCGTCCAGAATTACTAGATCCAATGATAAAGCCTATCCATATCCTGGAAGTTTCAAGTTTATCTACACCTCAATTATCTCTGGCACTCTAATGGTTTTACGTAATCTGTTTAAAATAGCATCATTCCATTGGGTAATATCTCCACTCAGTTGACAACCACAATGGTATACACAGGCAATGAGTCTCATTAAAATCTGCACCACAGTTGCTGGTAAAAGCAGGTGAAAGAAGATTAAAACTGGGGTGTCACACAGTTCATCACTCCTCAATATTGGCAGGTGACTTGAGGCATCAATTCAGAATCAGAAGCACACCAATAAAATTGGTAATCAATAAAGCCAGAGCCGTGTAAATACATAAGATATAACACACATGCACGCACACATACACGCACACACACACACACACACACATACACACTCTTAATCTGAGCCAAAAGATCTAGAAGCAAACAGCTTGCTTTCTTTTATAAACAAGTGTGCAGCTTGCTTTTCTTTTAAAATATATAACAAATTCAACAAGTAATTTTCAAAGCTATTTTCCTATCTGTAATTCTTTTGCACCTTCTGGTCTTCTGAGTATTCAAAAATGCTACAGTGACCATATTTTCTTTTTCTTTTCTTTTTCTAAAAATTTGACTACACTGGCCCCTTAATCCTTCCACCAAATGGCAAAGAAGAGATCCTTGTAGAAAATATACATACAAAACAACTGTTCACATTGGCCAGGTCAGAAATTATAGGTCCTCCTCTGTATCTTCAGTTCACCATCTTTCCTCGGGATGAGCAGCATGCTTCATCCCCAGACCTCTGGAATCATAGTGGGCCGTGGCACTGACCAGGGTGCTGAAGTCTTTCACAGATGGTTCCCTTTACAATGTTGAACAAATTATTTTCCTGATTCTGTTTACTTCATTCTGTATCAGTACATATAAATCTCCCCAGGTTTCTTATTGAACAATAATATTCCATTACCACATATCACTACTATCACAATGCCACGTTCTATTATATGGATTACTTATAATACTCCATTATATGCAAGAGCAATATTCCATTACCATTCCATATCCCATAATTTGTTTAGCTATTCCCTAGTTGATGGGCAATCCATTCATTTCCACTTCTTTGTTATAACAAAAAAGAAAAGCTATATGCATTTCCCTCTCTCTTTGATCAATTTTGTAATACAGTAGTGGTACCACTAGATCAAAATATGTGAACAGTCTAGTTACTTTGGGAGCATACTTCCAAATTGCTTTCTCTGATGGGGGAACCAACTCACAGTTCCACTAACAGTATATTAATATATTTATTTTGTTATTGTTATTTTCTTTCTTGCTAAATGCTTTACAAATATTATCTCAATTGATAACTTGATATCGCCATTGATCCTTAATTGTGAGTAGAATATGCAGCAGGATAGAAAATTTAGCCTTCTTTCTACAGAACATTGCTACCTCTCTCAAGACCTTTAATTCCTCTTGTTGGATAACTCAATCAAATACAGTAGCATCATGGTCATCTGTTACATTTCTACTTTTGAAGGAATGTACATTTCCTGCCTCTGTCCATACCACTCTCCAATCCATCCACTGTGGGTTGTTTTGTATTCATTTCAGTTAAAAACTTACTAAACATGTTTCAAAAATTGTTATTTTCTTTCTTTCTTTTTGGTCAGTTCTCCCAATCTAATGAGTATGAGTTGGAGCATCAGAGTTCTTTTAATTTGAATTTCTCTAATAATTAGTGCTTTGGAGCTATGTTTCCATATTCTAGTTGCATATGGTGAAAGATGAGGATTTGCCATTTCCTTCTCCAGCTCATTTTATAGATAAGGAAACTGAGGCAAACAGGGATAAGTGACGTGGCCAGCTAGTAAGTGTCTGAGTCTGAATTTCAACTTCTGGTCTTCTTGACTCCAGTGCCTGAGCTCGATCCATTAATACCACCCAAGCTGCCCCAAGCATGTGTTTATCTAGTTCTTAAAGGTTTGCAAACCACTTTATGTTTATCTCATTTGATTCTCACAATCAGAGGACAGAGATTCTTGCAGACCACATAGTTACAGTTTTCAAGTGTAATGTTATCTATGTTTTATTGTGTTTTTATTTTTTTCAAAAAATTCCCAATTACATTTTAATTTGGTTCAAATTACACTTGGAAGTTATTTGACACCTCAGCTCACAACAGCCCTATGAGGTAAGTAGTGTTGTTATCCCAATTTTAGATGAAAACTGAGAGGTTAAGTGATTTGCCTAGGGTCATACAGCTAGTATGTACCTTCTGAGGTAGGATTTGAACTCAGATGTTCCTGACTCCAAATTCAATACTCTATCCACGGTGTCACCTGGCAACAAGAAAATTTGAGCATACAAAGTAAAGGATGAACAGCACTGGTTTAAAACTTTTACAACATAGTCTAGAAATTGAAGTGTCATAATGCCAATACATACATGCACTTTAATCTGTCGAAACTTTTTTTTCTTATGCTAAATATTTATTTAATACAGATTGCCAGGTGAGTATTCCTGACAGGTTCTTAAAAATGAATGACTTTTAATCAATAACCAAAAAGTTCAGTGCTTTTGAACCATATCAGCACAAGTGGAAAATGCCAGTATAAAACTAGCTATAAAATGAATTTTGAAAATTCAAATCTTAAATCTGACAGAGCTAAAGTTCTCTTTTAGTCCAGTAAAAATGATTTTGACCAACAGACTTTTAAAGCAAGAATTTTCCAGAATACATAGTCCTCATTATAAGAGGGTATCAGTTTTCTGAGTGGGTGAAAATGAGGGCTTTATGCTTGCCAAATCAGCTTAATATCTACCAATATACTGTTAAAATGGTCATTTATAAAGGTGCTTTGAACTAAATGAAGCTGTTTCTACGCTAGTAAAATGAAGGCATTTGAAAATCTGCTAATAATATAATACTTTCTCCACAGAAAATATGTTCTTTGAAAAAAAATCAGAGAATATATTATGTATGCAAAAGAAAAAGTCTCTGTAAGGAAAATATCATACCACCAGGTACTTTTGCAAAACAAACCAAACACAAAACTTTACTTCATCAGCAGAGAACAAAGGACTATGGGGTTACATATTCCATTATAGTGCATGTTCCTTAACCTAGGAACATGTTTAATAAGTCTTTAATTGAAATTAATGTGAAACAATCCACAATGGATTGATTAGGGAGTGGTATGGACAGAGGCAGGAAATGCACGTTCCTTCAAAAGCAGAAACGTAACAGATGATCATGCTGCTACTACATTTGACTGGATTATCCAACAAGAGGAATTACAGTTCTTGTCAGAGGTAGCAATGTTCTGTAGAAAGCAGGCTGAATTTTCTATCTTGCTGCATATTCTACTCACAACTGAGCATCAAATGAGATAATATTTGTAAAGCACTTAGCACAGTACCAGACAGATAGTAAATGTTTAGTAAGTGCTTGGTCCCTCCCTCCCCTATCTCAATCACACTAAACTTATTCTTCACCTCATACTCCCTTGAATTCAGCCCTTTTCTCCCGATTCTTCTCTTTCCACTGTCTCTCCTCCCTCTACTTTCCTCCACAGCTGTCTTTGACCCTATGTGTGAACCCTTTGTTTTATTGGCTACTAATGCTAGAATCCTTTTTCTGCCTGACTTTCTGTCATCCTAGATCTTTGAAACCTCATCAATGGTTAATATCTCTTCCTGCAATATCCTTTAGAGATACTGGAGAACGTTGGAGAATCTTTCAAAATCAAACTAATTTGCCCTAGTAGAAAATTATGGGACATAATAGATGGTACCCTTGTCATTGATTGACAGTCCCACTCTCCCCTTATTGCCTCCTCATAACTTTTAGCACAAAACTTTTCTCCTCTCAGTTCCCACAGTACCCTGAATCCTCCACACTCAAAAAGGGATATCTATCAAAGTTTCCTATTTCAAGTATTCAATTAATATTCATTTATTAAGCACCTACTATGTGCCAGGCACTTTGTTAGGCACTGAGAATATAGTGAAATAAAAGAAATAGTTCTGCTCTCAAGGAACTTACATTTTACCAAGGTAGAAAACATAAATATATAAGTATTTACAAGACATTCCTGGGGAGGATACTAGCAGATAAGAGCTCAGCAAGTGTTTCTTATCATTTTCGTTTTAAGACAATATTGTAGCCTCTAGTTCTGGTTCCTTATCCTACTTTATTTCTGGGTTTTTAAAAATTAATTAATTAATTTTTAGTTTTCAACATTCGCTTCCACAAGATTTTGAGTTCCAAATTTTCTCCCCATTTCTCCTCTCTGCCCACCCCAAGACAGTGTGCATTCTGTTTACCCCTTCCCCCAATCAGCCCTCCCTTCTATCACACCCTTCCCCTCTATTTTCCTGTAGGGCAAGAACAATTTCTATACCCCATTGCCTGTGTCTTATTAACACAAAACATTTGTTTTTAAAACTCAGCAAGGATTTCTTGTAGAAAGTAGAATTTGAGTTGAGTTTTAAAGGAAATAAGGTATTCTAATAGAGGTGATGAGAGAGTGCATTTCAGGCAGGAAATAGTCAAGATGAAGGCGTGGAAACAGGAAATAGAGGGTAGTGGGTGACAAACAGGCAGAAGCCTATTCTGGAGAGCTCTCAGAAGATATAGATTTTTTCAAGGAATTTAATTGAGAAGAGAAGAAATTTTAAATAATAGTTTTTTGATACGATATGATGTAGTAAAAGTGTTTTTTTACAGAATGATAGACATAAAGACCTATTTGTGGGGCAGTTAGGTGACTCAGTTGATAAAGGACCAGGCCTGAAGTCGGGAAGACTCGTCTTCATCAGTTTAAATCCAGCTGCAGACACTTACTAGTTGCATGACTCTGGGCAAATTACTTAATAATGTTTGCCTCAGTTTCCTCATCTGTAAAATGAGCTGGAGAAAGAAATGGCAAACCAGTATCTCTGCCCAGAAAACTCCAAATGTGGCCATGAAGAGTTGGAAAGGAGCAACAGACATATTTGTAGGTGGCAAAGAAGGAACCTTTAGATATGGGGAGATTGCAATATAGGGAAGGAGGGAGAGGGGAAGAAAGACAGACAGAAAGGAGAAGAAAAAACGATGGTGGGGGAGTTTTGTTGGAGAAGATGGGAGAGGATAGAAATGAAAAGAAGTTAGCCTTGGCAAGTTGAAGGGTCGTTCATCATTGGAGACTAGAATGAAGGAGCGGATAACCTTGGAGGGTTGTAAGGCATCAGGGAGTGGGAAGCTGAAGAGCTTTATTGAGGAAGGTTGTTCCTGCAGTTGCATCATTTTAAGAGATACCATCTGATTTTGACAAAGAATGAGCAGCACCTTACAAGAGGAGAGCCTCTAAGGTAATATTCTTCTTTACTGAAACAACTGCTTTTTTATAGTCAATGAACAACAGGTACAGTAAGATCTTGTGTAGAATAGCATTTTCAAAAGCCTGCTCTGGCATTTTGCTTGGAATTTAAGTCAAACTCAGTCTCTCCCTCTCCCTCTCTCTCTCTCTCTCTCTCTCTCTCTCTCTCTCTCTCTCTCTCTCTTCCTCTCCCTCTCTCTCCCTCCCTCCCTCCCTCTCTCCCTCCCTCTCTCTTTCTCCCTCTCCTCTCTCCTCCCCTCTCTCTCTCTCTCCCTCCCTCTCCTCCCTCCCTCTCCCTCCTCTCTCTCCCTCTCCCTCTCTCTCTCTCCCTCCCTCTCTCTGTCTCCCTCTCTCTCTCCTCCCCTCCCTCTCTCTCTCTCCCCCTCTCCCTCCCTCTCTCTCTCCCCCCTCCCTCTCTCTCTCCCTCCCTCTCTCTCTCCCTCTCCCTCTCTCTCTCCCTCTCTCTCTCTTCCTCTCTCCCCTCCCTCTCTCTCTCCCTCATTCCCTCCCTCTCTCTCCCTCTCTCCTCTCTCTCTCCCCCCCTCCACCTCTCTCTCTCTCCACCTCTCTCTCTCTCCACTCTCTCCCTCCCTCTCTCTCTCTCCCTCCCTCTCTCCCCCCCTCTCTCTCCCTCTCTCCCTCCCTCTCTCCCTCCCTCCCTCTCTCCCTCCCTCTCTCCCTCCCTCTCTCCCTCCCCTCTCTCCCCCCCCCCCCTCTCTCTCTCTCTCTCTCTCTCCCTCCATACCTGTTGCTCTTCTGCTCCTTCCTTAAATTGGTACATTTACCCTCAATCCTGTGGAATCCTTTTTCCTCTTCAGGGACTTTCAAAGAACACCAACATCAAAGTCACTGACATTCTTGAGGGATTTTCAAAGATCACTGACCGTCAGGAATCACACTCACCAGTTGTTTCTGTCCACTAGGACACAGTTCATCTGGGCCTGATGATTTGTATTCATCAGACATCAAGGACACTAACGCATACATGTGTCAGATATGTGCATATATATCAGAATTGTTGTAAATGGAAAGAGCCAGGAACAAACTTAACTGTCCAGCAGTTGGTGGTTCTCTTACTAGCTCCTTACTTATTATGGGGATTGACTCTTATTAGTAATTTTTATTCAGTCCTTTCTAGTCCAAAGGTCATTTCTCTTAGCAGAGAAAACAGAAATTTGATAATTTCACACCTTTACTTTTTTTCCGCTTTTACAGAGTGCCTCAACCCCAAACAATGGCCCAATGCCCTCTTTTATCCTCTTGATTTCCTCAATGTAGCTAAAGAAAACCTTGTGGTTGGAAGCTTTCTTCACTAGCCTTACCTCATTCTGTCTGAGCTTTAGCATTCCTGACTCTATCTCATAGTACTATAATGTTTTTGTATTCATCTGTTATCTAACCTTGTTTTTATCTTCTGTATATTATTTTTAAAAATCAAAACTGGTGAATTTCCTATTGATCCACAAGTCTCTTTGGACAATTTTTATTTTTCTTCCTTATTAGAATTATTTCCCTTTGTATCTTTTGAATTTATTTTTGAGAATTTCTCATTCCTCGTGGGCTGGCTTTTCTGGTAGTATTTCAGTCCACAGGATCCTAGTTTTCCCTTTTCTGAAATCCTAAACAATCGATTCCCCAGAATTCCCAAAATGGTATTAGCACAAGCACCAGAGCCTCTCTCTATTCAGTCAAACTTAGCCGCTTTGCCTTGTTTTGCTTTCTTTGGCATTATTTCTATTTCCTCATGTAGTATATTTAGAACTCTGAGGTTATATTCTTAATGTGCTGCATAGAGGCTAAATGACTTTCCTGAGATCAAACAATTTCAGTCAATTTCAGTTGTATCTACTCTTTGTGACTCCATTTGGGGTTTCCTTGGCAAGGATGCTGGAGTGGTTTGCAATTTCCTTCTCCAGTATATTTTACAGATGAGGAAATGAAGGCAAACAGGGTTAAGTGACTTACCCACAACCACAGAGCTAGTAAGTGTCTGAGGCCAGATTTGAACTCATGAAAAATGTGTCTTCCTGACTCCAGGCCAGGCACTCTATCCAATGTGCCATCTAGCTGCCACATGGATCACACAATCAGTAAATGTCAGAATCAGAATTTGAGCCCAGGTCTCCCTAACTCCACCCCCAGGTCTCTGTCCTTTATATACTGCTGCCTCTTTGGGAAAGGATATTAAAGGTTAATTTGAAGAGAGAAAAGTATATGAAAGTGGATTTGATTTTCTACAGTGTAAAATATAGTTTCAGTGTGAACTGATTTATACTCTCTGGCTCTGGGAAAAAATAGAAAAAATTGATGGTGAAATAAATTCATGAAAAAGAACTAAATACACACAAAAGATTAGTGTCTGATAAGTCTATAGATAATAACTAGGGAAACAATTCATTATTTAATAAACGTTATTGGAAAACTGATTAGTAACATTGCAAAAAATATATTGATTCACTTCATTTTCCATAAGAAATTCCCATTGGCTCATAAAATTAAATACAAGAAAGTGATCTATTAAAAATTGGGGAGAAGACAAAACATTTATCTTAGCTGGGGAGAATTGCAAATGAGTAAAATCTGTTTGAAGAACAATCCGGCAGTCTCCAAAAAGTCAAGAAAAGAATCATTCCCTCTGATTCGGTTCAGTCCTATTATCGGGGATGTATCCTGAATACCTCTATAAAGAAAAACAGAGATATCTCTTCACACATACACAAACATGTCACACATATATGCATACATATGAGTTGTTGTAGGTGGAAAGAACTGGGAACAACTCAAATGTCCAGCAGTTGGTGAATGACTAAATAAACTATAGTATATCAATGTAATGGAATATACTACAAAGTCATTAAAATGACAAATAGGAATATAAAGAAATTTGGAAAAGACATATGAAGTCATTTGAAGCAAAGAAGGCAGAAACTAGAAAAATAGCATGAATACTGGCATTCATGAAAATCAAAGGACAAAGGACAAAACAAATAAGCAGAGAAAACCCAAGCAGAATGAGAAAGGATGCAGAGGGAGTGACTATATTGTTCTGGACATATTACACACAAAAATTCATTTAAGTACAAATAGTTGTTAATGGATATTTTTCCAGTTTAATGTTAAGTGCATAATAAATTGTTGCAGGGTTTTTTTTCAAGGAAATAAAAATTCTCGTTACTCGGGAAAGTGGTAACAATGGAAGGATTGATCATAAGAAGTGATATTCATTCATAGTCTCTGAAGAGGCGACAAGTGTCCGAGAAAAAGATCTCATATCTCTCCATGGTCTCATGAGGCTATAAGAAATCATGAGGACTTTCTCCTGACTCTCTTATCAGTAGATCAGATGTGGTAGAAAGTTAGTTGTACTCCCTGTACAGCTGCTTATCCTTCCCTGAGATTCTCAACTTTGATCCTGGGGCAAATAGGCATGGTTGTAGCATAAGTGATATTTAAACTCTTGTGACCGATGTAATATAATCTTAATAACCAGTGGAGTTCAAGCCCCTGTAGTTTTCACAGGCAATATTTGACTGGATAGGACCCAGAAGACACTCAGAACTTCAACTTTGATTATGGCTCACTACTTTATGGATAGTGGAAGGAATTCTTACTGATGAAGTACCAAGACCTGTTGGAAAGTTTTGTTTTGTTTTGCTTTTGAGGGGAGAGGTGAGGCAATAGGGATTAAGTTACTTGCCCAAAGTCACACAGTCAGTAAAGTGTCAAGTTTCTGAGGCAGATTTTGAACTCAATTTCTCCTGATCCCAGTGCTGATGCCCTATTCACAGCACCACTTAGCTGCCCCTTGGAAGGCTTTTAGTAAGGATGACATCTGTAATTACCTCTGCACCATAATGACAGTACTAGATATATTCTCTCTCCTCTGTATTTTACCTCATTTCCTCATTCTTACATGGATTAGTTTACGAGCTAAATTAGTGGTAGACAAAGGCATCAGTAAAAATAAGTCTGTACAACCCTTAGGTTCTTCAAGAGTGTCCTTTTGTTGTTTCCCAGAAAGGAGGGAAGTTTGACCTCTGCATTGATTACTGAGGCATGAGAGTTACCATCAGAACCAAACATTTTGGGTTTTTTGGACATCTTGACTAGAGTTCAGGGAACAAGGCCCGGTTTCATGTTTCTCCTGTCAGAATCACACCTTTTAGAAGTTGTTTGAACATTTTAAAAAGATCATTTCTTTTAGATTAGATAATTCATTTAGAATCATCCAATTAAATTTAACAAGAAGTCATTCAGTACTTCAATGAGTATGGCAAGAATCAGTGTGCGTATTGGACAAAGTGACAGGCTTAGAGCCAGGGAAACTCGGGTTTGAATCCTGTCTTTGATATATGCCGGGTGCGTGACCATGGACAAGACAGATGATCTGGGCAATGACTGAGACATTCATTGCCCAGCCACTCTCTAAGACTTTAAGTTGCAGAAATATTGCTGTTCTGCATAAGGGGAGAAAGTTCTTGTACCAAGAGTGCACTGTAAGGATAAAATTATGAGTCCAGTCTTCCCCTTGAAAAAAAAATGATTGGGGATACAAAGATAAATATTATATAGCCCTTGCCCTTATAGGCTTCTGGGGGCAGGGGAAAAACATGTTCAAAGATAAGTGGAATCAAAAAAGGCATCTTGAAGGCAAAGGAGATATTCAGAAAATTCAGAATAATTGAAGTGAGAAAGGGGGCACATTGTTGATTAATGAGATTTTGGCAGATTTTCTTGACCGATGTATTATAGGCAATTTTGACAAAATTCTGATTTTTTTCTCTGTCCTATAAGAGCAAGAGCACACAATGCAGGTTTGAGAAGTGCTCTCCAGTTGCTTCTCAATGGTTCTCTTATAAGTCTATCTTCCACCAGAGCCAGGAAACCTTGTTCAAATTCTTTCTTGAATCCAGAAGGATTATACATCATCACAACAGGTACAGATCATACAAGACTGGATCCTGCCAGCAGGAATTAAAACCCTGCAGAGTTCCCTTGGGATGATGAAATTTTACACGGAGTTCATTCCAAGTACACAAGGTTGACAGAACCCTTCACATAATTTACTGAGAAAGTAAATATTACTCAAGAGAAATATAGGGCAGGAGGAGGGGATCTTTCTGCATTTAAGAGAGCCTTCATGACTATGTTCTTGCTAAGACATCCAAAACCAGGTTGCTTTTTTTTTGTGGTGACAGATACCACCAGGTGGCTATTGAAGTACTGCTGATTTATAATTTTCTGGAAAAGGGCGGTGTTCATAGGCTGAGATGTTAGACTTTCTAGTCACATATTGCTTTCATTAGTTGACTCAGTAGAAAGGAAACAAACCATGATGGACTAAGGATTGCTTGATACGAATCCTGCCTCAGAGATTTGGTGACATTATTTGGAAGGTGCTAAGCTTCTAGTTATGGTTCTAACAGCGCTGGCAGAGAGTGAGTGCTTAATAAATGTTCATTCGTTCACTCACTCTCTTTGACTCATCTAGTAAGAAGTCATAAAAGTTCAGCTTATTTCAGGCAGACTTTGCTAAGCCAGTAGCAGCATTGTTGTTGCTTATTCGTTTCAGTTGGATCTGACTCTTCATGATCTCATTTGGGGTTTTTTTGGCAAAGATATTGGAGTGGTTTGCCGTTTCCTTCTCCAGATCATTTTGCGGATGAGGAATCCGAGGCAAATAGGGTCACACAGCTAGTTAGTGTCAGAGGTGAGATGTGTACTCAGGAAGATGAGAATTTCTAACTCCAGGCCCCATGCTCTATCCACTGCA
Organism: Bettongia penicillata ogilbyi; assembly: GCA_023548195.1. Lineage (NCBI taxonomy): Eukaryota > Metazoa > Chordata > Mammalia > Diprotodontia > Potoroidae > Bettongia > Bettongia penicillata. The sequence continues at coordinate 23,112,131 of JAJHZJ010000009.1, read as the reverse complement.
ACTCCTAATGGTACCATGTCCAGTTGGTATCATTATTTTCAGTCTTTTTGTCTGCTTCATTCGTGTGTCTGGAGTGAGACATGTCCTAGCTGATACACTGACTCAAGATTTGCGCCTGAAGAGGAAACAGTTCAGTATCACCTGTCTCCTGGATGTGTACAGCATTAATTGGAAGCAAGAAGTAACCAAGCTCTGATTCTTCAAGAAATGGGTTGGGATTGTCACTGCACTATCAAGAGAAAGTATTGTAGTCTCATAACAGTCTCTTGAACCGACATCTGGAAAGCATGAGAACCCAAAATGGGACCCGATAACAGCAATGGTGCCTTGACTAGGCACAGGACACTTGGCATTATGTCTGAATCTGATAGAAACCATAGACATTCCCCACACTCATCAGTGAACTTTGAAACGTTCCCCTGGATTCTATTTCCCAGCTTGCCATCTGTATCATAGATGGTATTTTTTCCTTTTTCTCACATAAGTTTTTATTAATGACTTTTGTTTCTTAAATCATCAGTTGTCCCAAGTATCCCTTCCATTCCCCTTCCCAGAGAGCCATCCTATATAACAAAGTTGTTTTTTCTAAGAGGAGGAAAAATCAGCATAATTGATTATGACACTGGAAAAGGCCAAAAACACGTGTGATGTGTAACACCTGTGTACTTCCCACCTCCATGAAGGGGTGGGGTTAGAACTGTCTTCTCCAATCTCCTCATTTGAGTCCTGCTGGATCTTTGTCATTTTATTCCATCGACTTTTGATTTTTTACTATGTAGTTATTCTTTTTATTTACTTTGCAGCATGGTATTTTCTAAAGATCATTTGCCTATGTGGGATCCTTGTACAGATTTTCTTAGAGTGCGAATCACAGTTCACAGCTTCATTCTGGATAATACTTCAAAAATGGTTAAGAATTCATCTCCTGCCTACTACTTATCTCTGATAAGCTGATACGACTATATAAGTTTAATACTGATAGACCAGTGGGTGCAAGGATATAATTATAACAGCAATGATAATAACTAAAATTTACATAGAACTTTAAGGATTGTGAAGCACTTTACAAATATCTCATTTTATCCTCCCAATAACCCTGAGAGATAGGTGTTGCCATTATTCCCCTCTTACTGGAAACTGAGCCAGATAGAGGTTAAGTAATTTGCCCAGGGTCACATACCTAACTAGTGCCTAATCTTTCTGACCGCAGACCCAGCATTCCATCCACTGCACCATCTAGTATCCATGTTGTTACACTATACACTTATGGCAGAACTGGACCTGATTCCTATTGACATAGAGTTTTCCAGGAATAATGCAATGCAGATGTCTTTAGTCTTTGGGAGCTCACCTTCTGGCTCATGAATTTTATCCAGATATGCAACTGGAAGACATATGAGAGCCTCAACAAACGCTCAACTTTATGAATTGGGAATGACATCTGAAAAGGAGATCTGGGCCACTCATCAAACATTAAAGAGGAACGGAACCATGGAAGGCAGCAGGGAGATTCAACAAAGAACAAAGACTCCATTGTGGGAGCCCAAGCCTAGCTGGATCATACACATTTCCCCATATATAGTCCATCACGGCCTCCAAAAGTCTTTATTCAGACTCATTCACCATTTTTTTAGATACTGAATGGGGTAAATTATTGCTTAGGACTACCATGAACTTGACCTCTTCACTCACAAATCTCATCTCAGAATCATGATCCCTTGAATTTTCATGACAACAGTGGGAATAACCCATCCTAGCACTTTGTGGCAAGAATAAAAAATGAGGTTAGGGTGTGGGAAATTGTGGATTACTAACAGACATAGAAGTAGTGGTAGTATTTTATTGTTTGGAAAGTATATGCCCCAGAGGGGTCAGAACTATTCACATTCCTAACCTACTTAGGTTTCTCTGGTGAAACTAGCTCTGACCACCTTCCTCAGGGGGAAATGGGAAAAGGAACATGATGACAAGACCATGACCAGGTCAAATGATTGAGTTCTGGTTAAACTTGGTCAGTACCACAGGGTGGAAAAACATTGGAGGGGGTAGCAGTGATTCTAACCTGGGGCTGAAGGGGATAAAATCTCAGACAGCTGCTGTATCAAAATTGTTTCCTGGGGTTTCTCAGAAGACATTTTTGTCATGGAGTCATCTATACTTGAAGGCTGATCCTTAGCCAGTGGAGAAGTGGAAAGTGCAGCTGCTCTCTAAGCACCTGACCTTTGGAAGATTAAGAAGGAGAAGGAAGAGTGATGTTCATATTGGAGAAGATTCCTGAGTATTGTAAAAAATTCAGATGAACCATTCCCAAATCCTTATATCAGAGATTATTTACCTAGAGTCCATGAATACTGTAAGGGGTTTATGGGTAAATTTTAGAGATCTCAAGAACTTAGATGAGTAAAAAATACATCTTTGTTTTCACAAACCTGAAATTTATTTTGAGTACCAGAAATTTATCATTTCCTTCACTCACGACCGTAGACAGTAAACCACAAATTGGTGGTACGTAGGATTTTGTCACTGATTGAAATTACAGATAGTTTCATATCACATTACACATATCTCAGATATCTTGAAACATTATTTGTGCTGACCACTGCTTCAAAATTACTGTCATTATTAGACCTGCTTCTACATCACATGTGATTGGAGTCTGTCTACTGATGTACAAGCTACATAACTGGCCAAGTATTGAGCTGTTCTGAGCCTATTGAGCCACTAAACAGAGAAGTCGAGTATTCTCATGGGAGAAGATATATTGGTAACATGGGCATCAGTGTTGTTTTCTAATATTCTTCCTCTGTTATTATTAATCAATATATGGAAGAAGTTCTTTGTTGGTCAGTCATTGCAATGATGACCAATTCTGGGTTGGTCTGACCCATAACCCCGTTTGAAGTTTTCTTGGCAAAGATATTGAAGCAGTTTGCCATTTCTTCCTTCAGCTCACTTTATAGATGAGGAAACTGAGGCAAACAGGGTCGAGACTTGCCTAGGGTCAAATAACTATTAAGTGTCTGAAGCTGAATTTGAATTCAGGAAGATGGAGCTTCCTGACTCCAAGCCCAGTACACTATCCATTGTACCACATAGCTGATCCAAAGGAAGTTATTTGTTTTCAGTTTTGCTTAAGTTTTGTAAAACCAGGCAGTTCAAATGAATTTATAGTTTTCTGTAAAGGGGCACAGAAATTTGCAACACATGTACATAGGTTACAGTGTAACCCAGGCAAGTTCAGAAACATCTGATGGTGAAAATAACTGTTGAAATGTGTTATTTAAAGTAAATTCCTATTCTTGCTAACAAATTCATACAAATCACAAATTTATAAGTTCTGTGAGTCAAATGGTTCTTTGTTTTTTCTCTTAGTACTATTTTTGTACGTTGTGTTATGGAGTAAAGGCATATGTTGTAAAACACAGCATGTTGTATAAGTAGTGTTTATGTATTATTCTGTGAAAATGCCACACATTTTAAAAAATGACTTTACAAGGAAACCGCAAGAATATCAGAAATGAGAACCATTATGTATCAGAAGGCGCAGACAGTGGTGTGTGACAGTAGCTGAATTCCAGGAAGGACATAACTCCTGAGCTACCACTGTAATCTACTTGTCTATAGCAGAGCTGTTCAGTCAGATCAGTAGTTCCTGTCACATCAGACTCTTCATGACCCCATTTGGGGCTTTCTTGGCAAAGATATTAGAGCGGTTTGCCATTTCCTTTCCAAAGAGAAGAATTAAAAGCCAATAAAAGTGTTAGAACTTTGGATAAATTGTAACACCTGCCTTACTTTACCTACTTGGCCTAAACGTTTCTTAAATGTCTTAAACTTCACTTAATTAGCATACAAAAAGTCTAATTTCTATGCAGATTCATAAAAAAATTCTTTGAAAATATCAATTGAATCAAACATTTTATTTTAGCTTTATTTAATGGTTTTATAGACCTAATTTAAATTGGAATTTTGAAGAAAGGAAAATATGATGAAAATTATGTTTCTAATGGATGCATTTGTAAATACATTCACAAATATGACAAGGACACAAAAGCTACAGTGCTTTTTTGTGCCAAAAAGTTCTTGTGAATAGGAATATGAAAAACTGAGAATACTTCTTCTATCCATACTGAAAATAATATGACTACCATCTATATAATTTTAAGGTTTGTAAAGCATTTTACAATTATTATCTCATTTTAAAAATCCCTTCATCAACCTTGGGAAATAGTTGATATTATTAGTTTCTTTTTACAGATGAAGAAACTTGAATATGACATGGGAAGGAATAAGCATTTAGATAGCACCTACTGTATTCCAGATACTAGGCTAAGCACTTTTACAAATATTAGATCATTTGATCCTCAATAATCTTAAAAGAGTAGGTACTATTAGTATCTCCATTTTATAGATGAGGAAACTGAGGCAAACCGAAGTTCATACAGGATCACACAGTTACTAAGTGTCTGAGACAGGATTTGAACTCAGATCTAGATCTTTTCATATGCAGAAAACTTAATTTGAAAAAGCTAGGACATTTTCAAATTTGGATTTGCCTTAAAAAACACTTTTTTCTTGAAGTATTCTATAAAATTGCTTACTACATAAGAAAGTCACTGGGGAGACTTTAGTAAAGCCATATGCACTGAAAATCTGATTTTATTTGTGGACTGGAACAGAAGAAAAAACTGGAAGTGGTTTCATTGTTAATTGATATGATAGAAAAATTCTAGAATATTAATTAATAAAGAAAATTAATTAATAAAATAATTAATTCTTTTAACATTGTGAAAGAGGTCATCGAGGAATAGGTAGTCTCATCATTCTCCTTCAGCGTACAATTGAATGAAACTACAGATATCTTTGACTGTAGTCAGATCCTTATTTTTATTCACTTAGTGCCTGCTGATGCCATGAAAGAATTCTAATTTTGTGAGTTCCCTTTGAAAATAAAAAAAAGTCAGTCGAAATTTTGGAGACCGTGAACTTATTTTTTTGAAACAAATGTTGGACTGGGGATGAAATTTCAAACTTTCTGTACAGATGGAGCTCCTGTGACAGTAATACATCACATTTTACAATTATTTTAGAAAACCATATTTTCAAATAATATATGTGGTAAATCAGAGAAATAATGCCTGCTTCTATGGGAAATTTCTTCTGAACAAAATTTGCAATATTTCCTTACGGAATTAGTCTATACAATGATTAGCATTACAGCATGGCTTATGTTTTCTATTAGACATTTAGAATGACTTTGAATGTAACAGAGATTCTATAAATGGCATATAATTTTACCCTCAAAGATATGTCATATATAAAGAGAAAAAAAGAAACTGAAAAACAAGATTTTCTGTTCAGATTCTTATTTATGTAAGATGAGTTATAAAACTGGGTGAGAGACTTCCTGAATTCCATTTCCTCCATGAATCACTGAGAAACATTTCAATCATTTAAAACATTACTTTCCAAAATTCCATTCCTCAAATGGAAGACAACAATCTTTATGATCTCAAACAGCAATGGACAATTTCCTTTTCCCTCAAACATAAAAACAACATTAATGCCCATAATGTAAAGCTACTTAATGCTCTAGCTAGTACAGGTATATTTCACTGTACAACTGTTCCAAAAAAGTTATATAAAACCAAATCACATTAATTAGAAAGTACCATGCAATCTGAAGAACATTGGATTGGCAGTTAGTCAGACCACAGTTATAATCCTGAGTCTGCTATGTACTTACTCTGCGGCTTGGGCCAAGTCTGAGCTTTAGTTTCTGTAGCCATAAAAACCTTCAGTTCTAATAATCTATGAATCCAAAAAATCTTTTGAGATATGATGTGTTGAAATTTTATCTGCTAAAATTCACATTTTATACACACACATACACACACACACACACACACATATATATATATATATATACATATATATATATATATTAAGCTTCTTAAAGTCATACCTACATACCATCTCCTTGAATATTTTACATATGCTTGGATTCAAATCCATATTCCAATTTATATTCATATAAAGAATTTGAGTTTTTTTTTTGTAGTATGAACTACGTACAACCCTGAGATGATTTAGATTAGATAATTGGAAGTTATTCAAAGGAATTAGGATTATTTGGCCTCAGAAAACATTAGTTGATGACAATGGTGATAAGCTCTTATCCATCTCTGAGATTCAAGACCAACAAAGCTCCTTGGGAGAACTTGATACAAAGAGTATACACCCATCTGTGGGATGGCTTACATGTTTTCTGCAGGATCTTTTGAAGTTCACTTTAGAAATCTACAATGCTAGCACAATTTCCATTATGACAAGAAAGATTATCTTCCAAGGCATCTTCTCTCCATCCTCTCTGTATGTCTATCTATCTATCCAATAAAGGGGGAAAAGAATGGAAATAGTCCAAACCACATATTTTAAAAAAAATTAAATATTGTTTTCCAAATAATGTCAAAATGATCATCTACTTAATATCAATATCCAAACTTCAGAATTTATATGCTTTCTAAGAAGAACATCAGATTTAAAGAAACATAGGGATAAAAGATGATGTGGGTAGTCTATGTTTATTTTCAGGCAGAATTTAAATCAAAGCAAACTGTAAGACATTATCCATCCTCAAAGCTACTTAAAATTATCCTTGACTTTCACCAGGAAACTAGGGGAAAAAATCTCCAGTTTTTTAGAAAAGAATATTTAGACAAACTTTCACTTGTATTAGAATTGAATGTTTCTTGACTGGTCTAGTAATTTTTTTCTTTGGTATGCTTATGACCAACCTACTACCAAATAAATGCAATTATTTTAAAAAGAAAATATATGAAGATAGCTTATTACTATAACTACATGTTACATAGATCTCAGTTGCTAAACCATTATTATATACTAGAAAAGTAATAATTTCGGTGTATATAAATTTATTTCTCAGATAATGTCCAACTGATGCCTTATCAGCACAAGTGATCCCTGAGTCCTTCATGGTTATGCCAGCAAGTTCAGGCAAGGCTTATTGACAGAATATATACAAGACCAACTATGTTTGGAAAGGTCCATTACTAGAAGGAAGCCACCAGAAGACAAAATTATTTTGACTACAGTTGTTCAAAAAATACTGTTTACTATGACACAAAGAGGGGTTTCAACATAAATTAATAGTAGGTATATCCATATCAATGATTTCATTAATACTTTCAGTATTGATATATGTACATATTGAATTTCTCACATTTCTTAATAAAATTTTTTTTAACAAAGTAATACAGTTTTTAAAAAAGATTGAAAAATATGGGATTGATCTAGTAATCTGATGTTTATCTTCTCTAACTTATCAAATTTAGTTGATTCCCTTTGAACAGTAAGATCCCAACAGTTTTCATTTTTCAGGGACAAAGGCCTAGTTGTACATAATCCCATGTTGCTTTTGCTTTTCCAGCGTTTCTTTGTTTCAAGCCCTCGTGCAAGTTTCTTCTTTTTTTTAAGGCCTTGTGAAGGTTCAGCATCTTTTTTAGCTTCTACAAAGTTGCAGCAAGCAACAGCTTTGACAATTTTTGCCCCAAGCTCCTAAGTAGCTAACCTATTACTTAGATCTTCAGCCTTTTCGATACCCCCTTCAGCCAAGATTTGTTGATGTGCATTTCAAGGCCTGACTTCAGAAGAACCCTACTATTTATGAGGGGTTCAAACTTATCATTTATTCCAAAATACTGAGTAAGCTCCTTCCACTGGGCTTTATTTGAAGATTGTTGACTGTCAGACTCCTTTTTTAATTCTTCTGGGACATTTTCTTTCACACCCCCTTGCTTGTAGAAATTGTTAAGGCTTTTAGTTCAGAATTTTTTTATATAACTCTTGGAACTTTATGCACATATTTAGGAGAAGTCCAGATGGACATGTTAGCCGTACTTTTTACATTTGTCTCTGCCCCATTTTTAGGCCCATCAGTATGGAAGATGGAGAACCTGACTTCTTCAATCATACAACTCCCTTATCTTCCTTTGAACTAATTTCTAAAATTTTCAATGTGGTCTCATCCTCAGAATTTAACTCAATATTCCTTTCATTCATCCCAAAAGCTTACATTCATCACTCCATACCTTTTCTGACCCTATAATCCAGGCCATTTTCCACATTTTACTACTTTAATGAAAAAAGTAAACTTCTTGATTGCTTTTTATGTAAACATGCAGCAGAAACAAAGACTCTTCCAGCCACCCAGAAAGAAGATTTCCCCTCATCATACACAGCAGCAGGTCCTTGAATCTACACGTTTTTAGAAGATATTATCAAGAAATGGGAATAGAATATAAAGCACTTCATTACCACACAGAAGTTCACTGGCTTTCAAGAGGACAAATCTTGAAGTATTTTTTCAAACTAAGGACTTTCCACTTTTTCTGAAAAAAGAAAAAGAAATCTTGCTCTTGGAACACTTTGAAAGAAAAGAATTTATTCAGTGGTTGACTTACCTGGCAGATATTTTTAACCATGCGAGTGAAATAAAATTTTCAATACAAGGTCTTACAGGCACTATTATGGATGCTCCTGAAAAATTACGAGCTTTTTAAAGACTGATATGGAAAAAGAGAGAAAAGGTTGATATACTTATAGACTTAAAAATGTTAGAGGAATTGCTTTCCCAAGGTGGAACTGAGATAAAAAAAATTCTCAGTTTCTTTGAAAAGATAAATTCATGAACTCCTGAAAACACTTCAGAATTCTTTAAAAACATATTTCTATCTTGATGCCAGGACCATGGATTTGGAATTCTTTTCTTTCTGATATAAGTAATATTAAAGATATTGACCTAGTTAAAGATGACTTCATTGATTTTAGGACAAAAAAATGGACTCAAACTCAAAAAGTTTAAGTGAATCCTGGCATTCCTTGAAAGAAGCTCCTCCATGAAAGAAGCTAATCCTTTTCTTGTCAAGAGGAGCTATGAAAGTTGTCATTCCATTTGCAACAACAAATCTCTGCAAATTGGGGTTTCCAATACTTGTAGCATCAAGGCAAACAAAAAAACGACTCAAAATCATTTGGATGTTCAACATGACATGTATATTGCCTTTTCAAAGACAACTCCACAATCTAAATCTTTTCCAAGCTAAACAACAGTAACTTTCACACAGCATATCTTTTAAAAATAATATTTAACTTCAACTTGCCTATATTTTAAACGTATTATCTGTCTTGCTTTTAACATTATAATGAAGTAATACATTCTCTATATTTTGATAACTGTTTCATTTCTCTTATTATCATAGGTATTTTATTTTATGTGTTTAAAAACATTATTCTTAGAAGGGGTCCATAGGTTTCATCAAACTGTTGAAGGGGACCTTGACACTAAAATGGTTAGTAGTATCTGTCATATAGTGTTGCTTGGGTATAGTCACTCTGCAAGAAGGCAAATTTATCATAGAGCTTCACAATGGCTGTTCATCTTTTACTAGTAGCTATAACATTTAGGCTTCTCAAAACTTCTGACTATATGAGTTCCCAAATAATATGATAATACCACAAAGCATCTCACTCCATCATCTTCTTTGCTCAACCTTTGGATTTCAACTTTGCTACTGCTCTGGAGTAGGGCATTGATATTAAGCAGCATTGCAATGAACTTTCTGATGTGTATGTAGTTAGGAAATTTGAGTTCGAGAGTAGTGGCTACTCATGGTGGATAGTTAGATTAGAGGTAGGAACAGGGTGCATGTGTGTGTGTGTGTGTTTGTGTGTGTGTGTTTGATGGTTTGAGAGGGGTGATTCAGAAACAGGTATTTTTGTTATTGTGTCATTTTAGTCATGTTGGACTCTTTGTGACCCCATTTAAGGATTTTCTTGGCAAAGATACTGGAGTGGTTTGCCAGTTCCTCCTCCAATTCACTTTACAGGCAAAAAACGTTGTGACTTGGCTAGGTCACACAGCTAGTAAATGTGTGAGGTCAGTTTCAAGCTCAGGAAAACTCCAGACTCAGTGCTCTAGCCACTGCATAATTTCCTGAACTCAAAAAGGATATGACTTAAATTGTCTGGTACTCCTGCGAAATTTCCCTGGGGTAGGGGGACACCATGTATCTCTCCTGGTATACTGATCAGCAGAAAAACTGGATGTAGAGTATGGTATCTGTATTTCCATCCCCCTTAAGCATCTTATATGACATAGTTACAACTTTGGTAAGGGTTGCAGTCAGCCACAAGAGTTTTATTCTACCAGGGAGGCTGGAATGAGTAGACTCTGACCTGTTGGTCACAGCAGTCCAGGTGTCCTGAGACAACTCAGATCATCTGAGATTCTCTGCAATTTAGTTCATGGAGTGCTTCTACCCTAACTAAGGAGTACTGTCTGGCTTCGATAAAGAAAGCTTTCTTGTTTCCATGGGGCAGCCTATATTCCCTCCAATTTTTTCTTATGAAAAGAGAACGGCAACATTTTTTTGTTTTTCCCAAGAAGAAATGTAGCATAGTATGTAGCTCTGGGTTTAGATTTAGAAACAGTTATCTTTGGTTTCTGCCTTTGACGTGTACCAGTTGTATGACCCTGGGCAAATGTTCTCTATGTTTTTTGTCAGTCAACTTCCTAGGACTGTGATTTGCATGATGGAGAGCATTATTACAGTAGGAGTTCCCTACACTGAAAGAATCACAGATTCTTTGTTTATTTGGATGTAGCTATTCTGGTATTTTCTAATCCAGCACAAAATAGTTTTGATAATTAATGCTTTGTAGTAGAATTTGAACTCTAGAAACACAAGTCCCTTCTATTATTTATTGTCTTTTTGTTAATTTGAAAGGCATCAACAAATGCAAACGTTTCAATATTTTTAAGAGAAGAAAGGGCACCAAACTAAAATTGTGGGTTTATTATGTAAGTGTTTGGTAGGACTCCATCTATTTTTCCAAATATTTTATGTAGTATTGGGATGCATTATTTTTTAAATGTTTGGTAGAATATGCTTGTGATTCCATCTGGCCCTAGGAATTTTTCTTAGGGAGCTCACTGATTGCTTGTTCAATTTCTAGCACTCTATTTCCTCTTCTGTTAATCTGGGTAATTTATCTTTTTGCAAATATCCATTCATTTAATTTAGATAGTCAGAATCATTGGCGTATGATTGCACAAAATAACTCCTAAAAATTGTTTTAAATTCTTCTATATTAGTGGTGAATTCACCCTTTTCATTTTGGATATTGGTAGTTTGGTTTTCTTCTTTTCTTTTTAAAAATCAAATTAACCAATGCTTTTTTTTTGTTGTTTTCCTCCCTGTAAAACCAGCTTCTAGTTTTATTTATCAGTTCAGCCGCATTTTGCTTTCAATTTTATTCATCTCTCCTTTGATTTTAAAAATTTCCAGTTTGGTGTTTAATTAGGGATTTTTAATTCATTATTTTTCTAGTTTTTTTTTTAAACTTGTATTCCAATTCATCTATTTGTTCTTTTTTTTATTTTATTGATGTAGGCATTTAAAGATATAAATTTTCCTCTAAAACTGCTTTGACTCCATCCCATAAATTTTGTAATGTTGTCTCATTGTTGTCATTTTCTTTAATGCTAGTATTGTTTCTATGCCTGTCCTTTGATGCACTCATTCTTTAGGATTATTTAGTTTCCAATTAATTTTTAATCTGTCTTTCCACTGCCATTTATTTAACATAATTTTTATTGTATTATGGTCTGAAGAGGATGCATTTAGTATTTCTGATTTTCTGTATTTAGTTGTGAGGTTTTTCTGCCCTAAAACATCAGTTTTTTTGTAGGTGCCATGAACTGCTGAGAAAAGATATATTACTTTCGATTCCCATTCAATTTTCTCCAGGGATCTATCGTATCTGACTAGTATTGATATTAGTCCTTGTCTGTGGTATCTTGTAGTAAGATGTGATTTCCTTCTTTACCTCTTTTAATTAGATCTATTTTTGCTTTTGCTTTGTCTCAGATCATGATTTCTACCCTTGTTTTGTTTTTTCTTCGCCTGAAGCATAATAGATTCTGCTTCAGCCCTTTTCTTTTACTCTGTGTGTCTCTCTCAAATGTGTTTTTTGTAAACATCATACTGTAGGATTCTACTTTTTAATCCATTCTGCTATCTGCTCCCATTCTATGGGTGAGTTCATCCCATTCACATTTATAGTTATAATAACTAACTTTGTATTTCCCTCCATTCTAGTTTCCCTTGTTTATCCCTCTCTCATTTTTACCTTTCACCCTGTCCCTTCTCACAAATGTTTTACTTCTGATCACCACCTCCCCCAATCTGTCTTCCCTTCTATCAGCCCCATCCCCCTATCCTCATCCCTTTTTACTCCATTATAGGGTAAGATAGATTTCTATACTCAACTTAGTGTGTATGCTACTCCCTCTTTGAGCCTCTGATGAGAGTAAGGGTCACCATTGTCCATCATCCCTTTCCCACTTTCCCCTCCATTGTAATAGCTCTTCAATACATTTTTTTGAAGTGAGATAATTATCCCCTTTCCTCTTCTCCCAGTGCAATCTTATTTCTCACCCCTTAATTTTTTTATATCATTGCATCATAGTCATCTTATACCTGCACCCTCTGTCTATGTATACTCCTTCTAATTGCCCTTATAGTAATCAAGTTCTTAAGAGTTACAAATATCATCTTGCCATGGAAGAATATAAAAAGTTTAATTTTATTGAATCTCTTATGTTTTCTCTTTCTTATTTCCTAAACTTTTTATATTCCTCTTGTCTTGTATTTGAAGATCAATTTTTTTACTCAGTTCTATCTTTTACTTAGGAATACTTGAAAACCCTCTATTTCACTGAATATCCATTCTCCCCCCCCTCCGAAGGATTATACTCAGTTTTGCTGGGTAGGTGATTCTTGGTTGTAGTCCTAATGCCCTTGCCTTTTAGAATATCATATTTTCAAGCCCCCTAGGTCTTTAATGCAGGAGCTTCAAAATTCTATGTAATTCTAACTGTGGCTGCAAAATATTTGAATTGGTTTTTTCTGGCTATTTACAGTGTTTTCTTCTTGAGCTAGGAGCTCTGGTACTTAGCTGTTATATTCCTGGGAGTTTTCATTTTGGGATCTCTTTTAGATGGTGATTGGTAGATTCTTCCACTTTCTATTTTGCCCTCTGGTTCTAGGATATCACGCTAGTTTTCCTAGATATTTTCTTGAAATATGATGCCAAGGCTCCTTTTTAAAATCAAGACTTTTAGATAATTCATTCTTAAGTAATAGTTCTTAAATTATCTCTCCTGGATCAATTTTCCAGGTCACTTGTTTTTCCAATGAGAAATTTCACATTTTCTTCTTTTTTATTCTTTTCAATTTGTTTTATTGTTTATTGATGTCTCATGGAATCATTAACTTCTACTTTCCCAATTCTAATTTTTAAGGAATTACTTTCTTTAATGAGCTTTTGTACCTATTTTTTCATTTGGATGATTCTATTTTTAAGGAGTTATTTTCTTTGATGAATTTTTGTCTATCTTTTTCCATTTTTAATGTTTCTTCTATAAAGCTGTTGACTCTTTCTCCATGATCTCTTGCATTCTTCTCACTTCTCTTCCCAATTTTTCTTTTACTTCTTTTATTTGCTTTTTTAATTTTTAAAAAGCTCTTCAAGGAGTTCTTTTTTGGTCTGAGACAAATTTGCATTTTTCTTTGAGTCTTTTTATGTATCTTTTTTGACACTGTTGTCCTCTTATAAGTATGTGCCTTGATGTTCCCTGTCACTATAGTAGCTTTCTATAATCAGGTTCTTTTTTGCTCATTTTTTTTCTATTTTGTGACTTTGTACTTTTATGTAAGAGTTGACTTGCTCTTGCACTGTCCCAAACTTCTTGTTTGGGGATGGGGGTGGGACTGAAGGTGGGAGGTTGGGACTTTGCTGTTTACTTTCTCTGGATCTCAGGATCTAGCTGTTGGCCTTAAACCAAACAAAAAGTGAGAGCCATCATCTTACAGATAGCATGGGTATGTCATTGTTTGACTCAAATACAGGCAGAAGAGATATCTCCAGTCTCCTTTTCCACCACCCTTCTCAAACAGAGAGTTGATTTCTTGACAGAAGGGGAAGTAGGAGGTGAAGGTCAGAAGTTTTGGTCACTCTGTTCACCTCAGAGAGAGGGGGTATTGGCACAGAATTGTATCTGTTCTCTTAAATATTTGTAAAGGATTTGATTTTCAGGTTCAAGCTAATTTCTGGTCAATATTTCACTGTTGGGCAAAGTAGGACCTCAGACACTTTACAAGTCTGGCCAACAGTCATGGACTTATGAGATTTTGTCAGGGATGAAGTTAGGATCAACTCCTGGAGAGATTATCTACCTGGGACTTTAAATTTTGCACACTCTAGTTTTTGAGGTTCTAGAGAAATTGGCAAAAAAATTTAAGTTACAATTGTATAGACATTTTTTTCTGATGTGAGTTTTCACAAGTCAGTTTCATTGATATAATTTTGTAAACTTTGCATTTTTGAATGTTTAGAAACTGATACTTATCCTATTATTAAATCCTGATAAGTATTGATTTTTTGAGTCTAATGTGAGAAATATGGAGATTAAATCACTAGAATGTTGCTACCTAGTAGAAATATTCATAGTTTTCTTTTGCATTTAAACAAATCTAGACTGCTTGCCAAATTGTGAGAGCAATATACCCTGCAACTTTATAGGGTAAGGTTTGCCTGTGCCTAGAAACCAAAAGTATCTGTCTTTCTTTGCTACTTCTCTGAGTCTACTTGTCTTGTCAGGTGAGTTTACAATTCCATATTGATTACCCATATCATGGAAGATATCCACTGGGGAAATTTCAGGTGCCCTTTGAAATAAGGAACCAGAAAAAAAATTTGCCTGGATTTCTAAGGAGGCCCTTTGACCCCCTAGAGAAATTTTGTTATATCCTGTGCAGAAAGGTCTGAAAATTTTATTCAGACCCCAGTTGAATGGTTTTATGCACTGAGGGAGTTGTAGAAAAGTTTCTACCCAAGACAACTTCCTCATCTGAATAAAAGGGGGAAGCCTAGTCATATCTAGCCAGATCCCTATTGTGAGAGCTCCATGTAGTTTATAAATCTCAGCATGAACTAATCTGAGATAGGAAGGCCATTTTTCTTGCCTTTATCTTTCTGTTTGCTTGTGGATTGAAGAGGGTCATTTGATCAACATTTTATCACTTGTTGAATACTAAACAAGCAGTAATTTCAGTATTTTATGAAATGTTCCTTGTTTGTTGAGTTGAAAAAACTTTGTAATTGGGAATAATTAGGATTATTGCCTGTACATGTGGGACTGCATAAAATCATGCCACATTAACTGTCTTGATGGTTTTTTCTGTGTGGTGCTAGGGAAGCAAGTGAAAAGATAAAGCTTATGCCTCTTGGGAGACTCCCAGAGGACTATTCTGGACTGAGTTCATGTAGAGTGTGTTCAAAATGTAAGCCTGCCTATTTGCCAGGGATAGGGGCTTTTTCAAATGGAAGTGTATAAAAGGGGCATGGCATGTGTATAGGTTACCTAAGATAGAGTCAACCATATAGAATACACTGTGTACTTCCTTCTGGAAGACAGGAGAGCTGCATATGAGTGAACATTCTGACTTGACCTACCATGTGTTTGGGAGTAATCTTTATCTAATAGCTGTATAACTGGAATTATCTTGGTCTTTAAAATTACCAACATAGTTGAGTCTCTTTTCTTTGAATTAGTAAAGGGTAAAGGACTCCTTGACTCATAGCAGATGACACTATGTGGTAAAGGATACACTCCCTCCCTCCCATTAAGTCAAGTTGTTCTAAGCTATGAGCTTGGAATTTTGGTCTTCTTTCATTTGTTCTCCAGGTCGGTGCAGGTAGTAGTCTGCCAGCTGGGAGGTCAAACCTTGGGAATCTAGGAGGTCAAGAATTCAGGCCAGGTTGGCAGTGAACCTCTAAGGAGCAACACTGGAGTTTTGTTCCAAGGAGCAAAGTCCAGGAGGGCTTTGAGCTTCTATTTGGTGTAATTAACATTATGTAGGCTCTGCATTAAACTGTGAACCTAACTCTCTGAGGTGTTGGGAGACCTACTTGTATGTCTGTTTTTACAATCCTTTTGAAGTAAAAATTCCTTTGTAAAAGTTTTATTTTTTTTCAGTCATTTCCATTGTGTCCAACTCTTTGTGACCCCATTTAAGGTTTTCTTAGCAAAGATACTGGAGTGATTTGCCATTCACTTCTCTAGCTCATTTTACAGATGAGGAAAATGAGGTAAACAGAGTTAAGTGACTTGCCTAAAGTCATACAGATATTAAGTAGCTCAGGCCAAATTTGAACTCAGGAAGATGAGTCTTCCTGGCTTCCACTCTGGCACTCAATCCACTGTGCCACCTAGCTTCCCCCAAAAACCTTATCCAATATTAATTGTTCAGTGGGACTGGTATGCTTATTGTTAGACCCTAAACAGAGTGTAACCTAATCAGTGAGAATTCTAGCTGATAGCAAATCAGGGTACCAGATAATTTGGGGTGGAAGTTTAGTAAAATGAAACAGTACTACCCCTAAGACAGTGAGGACAGGGCAAATCCATGTTCCAGCTAGAGACAACTTCACTGGGTATGCTGTAGAGGGGATTTTTTTGTTATGTATGGGTTGGACTGGAAGGTCCTCACATCTTTTCTAAATCTGAGACTCTGATTCCTTATGAAACCGTTTTCTGGACATACCCTTTGATACTTGTCTTATTTTCCTGTCTATCTATAGTACAACTATCACAAGAAGTAAGATGGACCTATCCGTTACATTTATTTCAGTGTTATCAGCACAGCCATGAAGAAAATAGCTTCACAACTGAATAAATTCCAAACACATCTAGTTTGCTCAACATATTCTGTCCTTTATATATCGTGCAATCAAATGAAAAATATCACAGATATCACATTGTAAGTGCACAGTCTATGACAATGTACAAAAAATATTACAAGTACAAGTTTGTCCCATCATTTGAGATTGCAATAATGGCTCTGGATTTTTGCTCATGCTAAGTAATATCCATGATAATTCCCCCATGTAGTTCTTTACTCCATTACTTAAGAAAAATTTAGATCATAATACCCCCACCATTTTATAACTTTTATATGAATTTTTCTCTTTTGATTTAATGAATCAGAATTTCATCAGAAGTTCATCATTGATTTGCACATAAATTTTTCCCAAGTAGCATGATCTTTTCTGGAATTACCTGAAGGTTTTTTCTTGGGCTAATTTGCACATCAAAGGTTCCTACTAGGTTTTATTATTTTTTTCTGGTAAAAACACTTGGAAATGTTTTGAGAAATCAAAAATATATTTTTACCTTCATGTATTATTTCTAGTTTAACTAGACAGACTATTTTGAGGGTGAAGTTCAAGTTCCCTTGATGATCTATAAATCATATTCCAACTTTTTCCTGTGATGGGAGATCATATTTTGTGGTTCTGGGGGATCTTAATAGGCAACAGTCCTTCTTAGATGCTTGCACAATCCTTTATTGATGAAGTTATGAGATTTGATGACAGTTGTCTGGGTGAGCTAAATCTGACATTTCCCTCTAAAGATGTTCAAAGATTTCTATAAATCTAACAGTTTCACTAGTTCTAGGAAAAGTTTTTAATGGTTCACTAAAAACAGTGGTTAGAGTCTTGTTCTTTGAACTGTCAAGTGAAGCTTTTGCATCATCGAGCTGATGGTTATTAGATGGTCTTTTAAAACTCTAGCTTTTAGTTCACCTAACAGACTGACATCATAGCTAGATTCGAGTCAGAAAAACCTAGAGTCAAACCATGCCTCTCACATGTTCCAGCTGTGTGACCATGAGTATTGGAACTTTTCTAAGTTTCTCCATCTGTAAAATAGGAATAACAACACATATTGTGCTTTCCTCAGGTGTTGTCATGGGGCTCAAATGAAGAAATATATAAACACTTAAAAAACTTAAGGTACTATGTAAATATTAGTTATATGAGTTCCATTAATTTTTTTACATTTTCTTCAGATCTTTTTTCCAGCTGAATTTTCTTTTGATTCTGTTTTGCTGCATTTTAAACTGCTTTGGTCAATTTGTCTTCCAGACTGAACATTTCTATTTTATAGTAATCCCACCCATTTATTCAAATTATCTACCATTTTCTTCATGCTGGTGATTTTTATAAATTTCTCCTGTTCTTTGCTTATAGGAGAACAAAAGGAAGAAACCACAAAAAAAAAACACAAAGTGAAAATAGTACGCTTCAATCTGAATTCAGACTCCATAGTTCTTTCTCTGGATGTCGATAGCATTTTTCATCATGAGTCTTTTGGAATTGCCTTGGACCATTGTATTGCTGAGAAGACTAAGTCTACTCTAGTTTTATCACTGCACAATGTTGCTGTTATTGTGTATAATGTTCTCCTGGTTCTGGTCACTTCACTCAGCATAATGATAGGTCTTTAACTAGAGATGCCAGATCTTTCTCCAGCGACACTGCCTTTCCTAACATCATTTCACTAAGGCTCTAACAGTTCAATTACTGAACTGTAGTGGAAGACGTGGGCAACAGGATTCCCTTTTATTCTTGTATTTCAGTTAAGGTTAATAAAATTGTTCGTTATGGATAGACATATTTAATTAACTAATTACTTTTCCAAGTTAATCATATTCTATATTTAAAATTTCATACAACAGTTAGAGGCAGCATGGTGTAGTGAATAGGGTCAGTTAGATCTGAATTGAAATCCTACCTTTTGATACCAGCTAGGTGAACACAAACTAGTTACTCACCTTCCCTGGGCAAAACTCCTTAAGATTGATCTACTAAGTTATAGATAGATTGCAATTTATGTTGGTAGAGGGAATCTTTTCCATAACATCAAGATCATATCTATATGTCATGTTGACTCTGATATACACTGCTTCAAAAAAGTCACCCTCATTGAAGTATTAGAGATGGCACTGTTTTCCACTAGTATACCAGTAAAGTGTAAATCTTAGCAGGTCCTACTAAACTGGAAAGGTTTCGACTTTATGTTTTCATTGCCTAAGGGACTGGTTTACCTAAATTCAGAGAGGCTTATCACCAGATTAGACAATCATGATGAATTGTTCTGTCTACTAAATAGTGACTGTTGTCATCATTTGGTTGTTTTCAGTTTTGTCCAATTCTTCATGACCCCATTTGGGATTTTCTTGGCAAAGATACTGGAATGGTTTGCCATTTCTTTCTCCAGCTCATTTTACAGATGAGGAAACTGAAGCAAAAAAGGTTAAGTGACTTGCCCAGGCTCATACAGCTAGTAAAAGGCCAAATTTGAACTCGGAAAGATGAGTTTTCCTAGCTCCAGACCCAGCACTCAATCTACTGTGCCATCTGGCTGCTCCTGCTAAGGCACAGGGAGGCTATAATCTGTGTTGGTAGTTGGGGTACTCACACTAGTGAAATCATAAATACTGTACCTGAAGTTTTTTTAAAGTGAGTTATGTTAGGTAGGCTATTATTTGTAGACTCAGAGGTATTTTTGAAGGGATTATTTCATTGTTGAAATCTCAAAGACCATTATTGCAACTACTCTATATTATTATCAAGTATAATTTCTCAATAAATTAACTTTTAAAATGTAGAAATGCTATAGAGAAGCCTATTTAAATACAAAGATCTATTTATTAGACCTCTCTTTGATCACTAGACTTCAGTAGAGCAAACAGGCATTATTTACTATAGGAACCATGACTATAGAACTATTAGAAGTCATTTGCACAAAATTTGCAAGATAATTTGTATATTAATCTAGTTATGGCATTAACCCTGTGATTCAAGACCGTGAATAGCCTGAACACACAGAGGGAACATCACTCAAGCTTAGCTGTGCTTTATGTGTTTAGGATTACTGCCTGATCTGGGTTTCCATTTCTCCTCTGCCAGTTAGTCAACATTGATTGAGTTTCCACTGTGTACAGAGCAGATTTATATTTATTGAGAAGGGGTGGGTTACAAAGTAAAACCCAGGGACTGGAACATAAGCCCCCTATTTATATTCCACTCCAGCTTTGCAAGAGAGGTGGGAGGTGACCCACCTGGGTCCTGGTCTGTGTCCTCATTTATGTCAAAGACATTCAACATTCAAAGACTGTAGAATAGTTGCTAAAGTCAATCGTATGGAAGCAAACCTTCCATTTTAGTGTATTGGCTGACGGAGCTTGAAGAAGACTATGACAATGGATAAAGCAAGGATTAGGGTAAGTAAACTACTTTGCGCTTATCAGAGGGTGTAGTAGGGACTGAACACCAGCGCCGAAATGAGAAGATTGGGGTGTGAATCCTGGTTCTGCCATTACATGTGACTTAGAACTTTACTGCTCAAGGTTTCAGTCCCTTCATCTGCAAAATAAAAGTGTGGACTTCGTAACCTTTAAGGTGCTTTCTAGTTATAAAATCCTATAATCCTATGAGGCATCTCTTATCATAAATAAACTTAATGTGAGGAATTTCAAATTCATAGAATTGATTAAATAGAAAACAAATCCACACTTTTAGCTCAGGCTTCTGTTGTATAGTATATGTTGTTAGATAGTAGGACCTTGACCGTTGTTTTTCGGTCATGTTGTACTTTTCATGACCCCACTTGGGGTTTTCTTGGCAGAGATACTGAAGTGATTTGCCATTTCATTCTCCAGCTACAGATCTGACTGAAGGGAGATGAGTCTTCCTGACTCCAGGCCTAGTGCTCTACCCACTGCTCTACTACTGCTGTCTAGTTATAGTATGACTGTTGTGGTTGCTGTTTGTGCTTTGTTCAAGCGGACCATGACATGAAAATGAATTGGATTTAAGTGAGGGAGAGCTGTGCAAAGTCACCAGCCTCACTCGCTCCTCTAGAGCCATATGGGTCCAGGGACAAGATATAGACCATGACTGGAGAGAGATGGCAGTGGGAGACCTTGGTCTTTTAAAGCTAAGGTCTTTCCCAGGTCTCAATTTGACTGAGGCAACACTCATTCAGTGATTAAGGTGAGGTAAGAGATGAGGCAGAGAATGACCTTTTTTCACCTAGACAAAAAAAAAAAAAACAAGTCTGGGAGGGGAAGACCCACATGGTTTCTGGGCAAATCAGAAACAATTGCTATTTATATTCATTCTGAGCTAATCAGTACCTCAAAAAAAATGACCAAATGGGCTTGGGCTGGGACCTATTGTTAGAGTCCAATGGCCAAACCTTATGGAAGGAGAAGGAAACAATCAAATTTCTACAACCCTGTGTATAAAGCCTGATTTTATGAATACCTTTCCCCATATCTGTGTTAAGATTTTCTTGGTGTATCATTGGGGAGAGTCTCATGTCCTACTAGCTGCTCGATATTTCAAGGTACAAGTAAAGTCAATATGCATTTACTAAGGACCTACAATGTGCTGAGGGCAGATAGGTGGTGCAGTGGATAGAGCACCAGTGCAGGAGTCAGGAGGACCTGAGTTTATATCTCACCTCAGACACTTGACTGTGTGTCCTTGGGCAAGTCACTTAACCCTAATTGCCTCATCCTGGGTCATCTCCAGTCATCATGATGTATTAATATCTGGTCACAGGATTCAGGTGGCTGTGGAGGAGAAGTGAGGCTGGTGACCTGCACAGCCCTCCTTCACTCAAAACAAAGTCAAGTGCAAGTCATGTCATCATTTCTCTGATGGCGTGGTCTTCTTTGGCCACAAAGGATGAACACAACAACAAAGTGCCAAGCACAAGTTAAGTGCTGTGGATATGAAGAAAGGCCAAAAAAGGGCCCTTCATGTAAAGAACTCATAGTCTAATGTGCATGACAAAATGAAAACAAGTATGTACAAATAAGATATATGCATTATAAACAGGAGGTGATCTGAGAGGGAAGGTATTAGCATTAAAAGGGTTTGGAAAAGGATTCTTTAAGAGGGTTGGATGTTTTGCTGGGACTTGAAAGAGCTAGGGAACTCAGGAAGGGGAGATAAAAAGATAGGGAATTCCAAGCATGGGGGATACCCAGTGAAAATACAAGGAATTGGGAGAGGGATGTTTTGAGTAAAGACCAGAAAGGAACAATGTCATTAGATTATAGTAAAAGAATAAAATATAAAAAGACTGGAAAGGTAGAAAGGAATCAATGAAGAGATCTTATATTTGATCTTGGTTGTAATAAGGAGTAGCCATTAGAATTTATTGAATATGGAGATGACATAACCAAACTTGCACTTTTGAAGGTCAATTTGATAGCTGAGTGGAGGATAGAGTGGAGGCAGGCAGACCAACTGAAAGGCTAACGTAATAGTCCAGGTATGAGGTAATGAAAGCCTGCACCAGTCTGGTGGTAGTGTTAGAGGATAGGATGGAATGTGTAGAAGATATCTTACAAAAGTAGAATTGAAGGCTCTTGGTAACTCCTTGGATATGGAGGGGTAAGACAGAATGTGGAGTTGAGGATGAATTCTAGGTTTCAGTTCTGGATAATTCAAGAATGGTGATGTCTCAGTAGCAGAAGACAGGAAGAAGGGAGGACTTGAGAAAAATAATGAATTCTCTTTTTGAACATGTTGAATTTAAGAGGCATATGGGACACATGTTTTGAAGACCAGGAAATAAAGGTGGTTTGCCACTAAGTTGGTGATGACTCTGTCCTAAACCATAATTTCCTTATTTTCTTGAGAGTTTCTTTGCCAAAAGATGCAAAGAAGTTACGGATGATCTCACTTGCTAAACCCAGTGTTCTTTTGTCTTTATCCTTCTTGACCTCTTAAAGACTTGGATTTATTGACTCCTCTCTCCTACTGTCTATTTTCTCCTCCCTTGGCTTCCAGGAAGCCTTTGGTTCTCTTGTTTGGTTTTCTTTACTGAATTGTGACTGTTGTCTCTTGCACTAATGTGAGTGTCTTCCAAGGCTCTGTCCCGGCCTTCTTCTCTCTATAATCTTTCCTTTGGTAATCTCTTTACTTTCCCAGGGATGTAGACATCTCTATGCTGATGACTCCCAGGTTAATATGTACAAACATAGTTCTGAACTCCAGTCCTGCATTATCAACAGCTAAGCTTGTTTCATTTACATCTCAAACTCAACCTATCCAAAACAGAAATCATTTTTCCCTTGTCTTTTGAACTCCAAACTTCCCTATTTCTGTTGAGAGCAGCCATCATTCTCCCAGTCATCTAGAGTTATACCTTGGAGTCCTTGTGACTCTTTTCTTTCTGCCCTTTTCATATTTCACCACTTGCCAACTCTTGTTTGATTTTAAGCATGACATCTCTTGCATCAATTCCCTTCCCTCCTCTCATGACCATCATCCTTAGGTAGCCCTCATTACCTCTCACATGGATAACTGAAACAGTCTTAGGCATCCTTGTTCTATGAATCTTGACTGGCTTCAGTCAAAAAACCATACTTGAGGATCAAGAGGGCCACATGTGGCTTTGAGGCTGCAGGTTCCCCACTCCTGAAGCATTGGTCTCCCTACTGTCTTCAGTCCATGCCACACACAACTGCCCAAATAGTCTTGCTAAAGCACGTCACACAGCATGTTGTCTTAAGTCCTAAAATGTCAATTCCCAGGCAAGCAAGGCCACATTTGCCTATAATCGATTTGCAAGTGACTGCTTTCATCCTGGACAAGATAGGAAGGCTGTCTCAAAAAAATAAAATAAAATGTAAATTCCTTCCATGCTGGACTGCTTTCTTGTGAGTGAGTGAGTGTGTGTGTGTGTGTGTGTGTGTGTGTGTGTGTGTATGTTTCTGTATTCACTCAAAATACTCTGCTCATGATTCCTGGACTTTTTCTACCCTTCCATTCTACCCTGCTCTTCAGCTTTCTGTCATGTCGTGTCTTTGATTAGAGCATAGTAATCTTAAGATGTCCCGCATGAGCAGCTAGGTTGTGCAGTGGATAGAGTGCTGGACTACAAATCTGGAGGGCTCATCTTCCTGAGTTTAAATTCGGTCTTAGACACTTCCTAACAGTGTGACTCTAGTTAAGTCACTTATCCATGTTTGCCTCAGTTTCCTCATCTGTAAAATAAGCTAGAGAAGGAAATGGCAAACCACTCCAGTATCTCTTCCAAGAAAACCCCAAATGGGGTCATGAAGAGTAAATCACAACTGAAAAATGAACATGGGCTCCCTAAAACCAAGAATTTTCTTTTTTTCTGCTTGTATTTATATTCCTAGTATTTAGTATAGTGACTGGCACATAGTAAGCACTTAATAATTGCTTGTTAACTTGAGTGAAGCATCTTTGTATCTCCAGAACTCAACACAATGCTTGGCACATGGTTTGTGCTTAATAGATGCTTGTTGTTTGATTGCAACAGTTTTACCAATTGTTACACACAGGTGCTCTTCCTCTGTTGGAGAATGTTCTGGAGTGCTTCATGGAGAGCTCTGGTGCTTTCTGTGATCTATGATCTAGCTGTGTGCTGCAGTGATGAGAGCCCTATGCGTGATGTTTAAAGACTAGAGTTTGAATCTTGATTCAGATTACTTCCTGTGTGGCTGCATAACTTCTCAGCCTCAGTTTTCTCATCTGTAAAGAGGGGATAATAACAGCACATATCTCACAGAGTTGTTGTGAGGATGATGTTATATAAAAGTTTAAGTTTTAAAGCACTATTTAACTCTTAGTTATTTTTATTTTTATGAGTTTGGGACTCTGTCGGGAGAGAAGGACTTTCCTCATGGGTTATAAAAGGACATAAAAAGTATCTTAAATTCCTTAGAGAGTAATTAGGATTGCTATTTTATAGCTTCAGGAAATAGAGGAGTAGAAGAGTGGGAGGTTTGGAGTGAGAGTACTTTCCCTGGAAATGGATTGAGAAAACAACTACTAATATTTATATAGCACTTTAAGCTTTGCAAATCACTGGACCAAATGTTACCTCATTTGATACCTGATCTGAGATACTGACTTTGATGTGTACATGCTCTGAAAAATTAAGGGTAGTACAGGTTATTGCAGTGATGGGAATCTCTCATTGTCCCCAGAATTATTTCAGATCTCCTTCCTCTGAAGGAGCATCTGCCTGCAGGAGTGTGTACAATGGGTTGAGGACTGAGATATGATTACTTCTCTTACACCTGGGTCCCATCCTTAGTGATGGGGTGCTTTGTTGCATGTACTTGGATCCCAGTTTTAAAATCACATTTCTCTTTAAAAATCTCATTTCTCCCTAGCCTCAAAACACTCTACTAGGCAGTTTCTCTCCAGTTCAAGGATAGTCTGTTCTAGCAACAGCAATCCCTTCCTGATACAGTAGCCAGCTGCCCCTAAAGAATTTATTAGTTTGAACCATTAGTACTGGCTGAACTGGCTGTGCTCTGGGTCATCACAACATTTACTACTCACTAGCCAATCATATGTATCCTAGACTTAGACATACATATACTCCCTTACATTTATCTTGTCTAACAAGACATTGATGAGAGCAGCCTGGTATTCTTTAGTCAGTCCTGACCACTAGTTGACAGTGATGTTTCAAGCCTAAAACCACACTTCCATGTAGCCGCCCACTTCCCTCTCCTCCGTGGGCTATTTCCCAATGAACACGGGGTAAAAATACCTGTGCAGTAGATACTAAAAGTGCATGTTCTCTTAAGAACTAACCACTTCTTAACCACTCCCTAATCCTACCCTGAATTGCCTAGGTAGCATATTTGGCACGTGTTTTACTATAGAATATGCTATACAAACTTTGCCTGTACCCCTCTAAGGTTGCAGGTTTCCTAAGAACTGTTGCCTGCTGAAAAGTGTAGTAAATCTTTACCTTGACCTCAAGAATGCTTGAGTCCACAAATTCATTCCAGGTGACCTGCCCCTGTGCTCCTGTCTTTGTGGAGGTCTCAACCCCCTTCCAGCCCTCATCACTTAGTATATACCAGAACGTAGCCATCATTAATGAAGGATTATAAAATGTGCTTCTGTTTAGCACAATATACCCAAATCAAGGACACCTGAACTCCTCTTATTTTCCATTGTATTAAGTACCAAGATGACCCACAGCATAGGACTGCTGAACTAATGGGGGTGGGAGCTAGAGAATAGGGTGACTAACTGCCTTTCTCCGTCTCCAAAGCGAGGGCAATCCCAGATGTAGAAGGGTGGGGTGTCTGTGTCAGCTAAGCAGAGTGGATATTCCCTGGGATGACTTGATTTGATAATAGATGCCTGGTTCCAAGATGACTAAAAGGGGGCAGGAATAATCTTTGGTAAGTCATTCCCATGGGTACAGGCTCTGTCCTTCTACCTTAGATTCTGAATCACTTACTTTAAATCCCTGGGACTGAGGGATCTTCATTACTACAGAATCTTTCATCTCTATTTCCCACTTATATTGTAGCTCCCTTATTTATACAAGGTGGTGAAGGGGCGCTACATTTTCTATCCTGCAGTCCTCTTTTATTAGCAAATTCTTCATTATTTAGCTCAGTTGTTTACACCCAAGTGAGTAAAGTTCAAAGGCTAAGCAGCTTACATAGCTTTTCTCAGACTTTAGCATGTCATTATTATATCACAAATTGTTGCTTTGGATTTTCCACACCAGGGAAAGAGACATTCCTATACTCTTGTTTTTATCTATTACCTATTTACTCTTCTCCATTTTGTTGACCTGTGTGTTTGTGTGTGTATACAGTTTCTGCCTGATTTTGAAAAAAATAGTTTTATGGCTGCCATTCAGAAGGGCTCTGATTCATAATGTACTTAACAATTAATTTTGATTGCCATAAAACATTATAGATTTTCTATTTTATTTCGTATGTAAACATGAGTTGTTTGTATAAAGAATGATTATTTTAAAAAACTATGAATCTATCCTTTTGAAGGCCAGAAGGCATAATGGAAGAAAGAGAAACATCCAAGGAATTATATCCTCTTAAATCTTATAAGTGGATGGAGCATGCATATTATTGGTAGGTCGAGTTTGTTTTACCCTGAATTGAATCCTGACTAGAATTCTGTCCAACATTGCTAGCTTGGACAGTGCAGCCTTTGTGTTTTTAAGTCTAGTCTCCTTCAAGGACCTTAAAATAAACATTAATCTAGGTTTAAAGATATATTATGTGGCAAAGGTCTCCTCATGCTTTCCATCAGTGCTTCCATTGCTCTATCCTGGGGTCTTTCATGCCTGCGACAATAAGCTTTAGCTAAGGTCCCAGTGTCTGTGGCACTGGAACAGTAGCTATATTTTCAAAGAATAACCATAGATCCCTTTTTGAAAATATAATTTTTATTTATGTTATCATTCCTAACTAGGCAAACATCAATGAACATAACATTTCCTTATATAAAGAACAGAAAAATAAGAATGTATGTAAAACTCCATTACATGGCACTTAATCTTCCTCTGTTCCATTCTGTTAATGGATGCATTTTATATTTCTGTAAATGCTCATCAATATTACTTAAGTTGTTTGGTTTATTGACATATAATTCAGAAACTTTTTAGAAATATAGTCTTAATTTGATGTTTATTCTTTTTCGTTTTTGATACTAGAAATTTTTTTTCTATTTTTCTTATTCAAACTCATTAATGCTTTAGCTAGTTTGATTTTTTCTCCCCAAAAAGACCAAATCCTAGCTTTATTTAATATTTTATTGGGGTTGTGTTTGTTGTTTCATTTAATTTTGTTAATCTCTTCTTTGTTTTTCAGAATGCCTATTTTTGTATTTATTTTAGGTTTTTTAAAGTTGTGATTTTTCTAAGTTTTTATTTAGTTGCTGACTAATTCATAAATCTGTTCTTTTTCTCTTATGTTGATGAAAGTATTTGCAGATATAAATTTCCCTCTAAGGACTGTTTTTGGCTACATCCCATCTTACCTCATTAATGTCATTTTCTATGGTAAAATTATCTATTGTTTTTATGATTGGATCTTTGACTCACAAATTCTTTTTTTTAATATAAATTTATTGATTTAACTTTTTACATTCATTTTTACAAAATTTTGGGTTCCAAATTTTCCCCCCATTTGTCCCCTCTCCCCACCCCAATACACAGAGCATTCTAATTTCCCCTATCACCAATCTGCCCTCTCTTCTATCATCCCTCCCTTCTCTTGTCCCCATCTTCTCTTTTGTCCTGTAGGGCCAGATGACTTTCTATTCCCCATTAACTGTATTTCTTATTTCCTAGTAGCAAGAACAATACACAACAGTTGTTCCTAAAACTTTGAGTTCCAACTTCTCTCCATCCCTCCCTCCCCACCCATTCCCTTTGGGAAGGCAGGCAATTCAATATAGGCCATATCTGTGTAGTTTTGCAAATGACTTCGATAATAGTCATGTTGTGTAAGACTAACTGAATTACCCTCCATCCTATCCTGCCCCTCATTGTTTCTCTTCTGTCTTTTGATCCTGTCCCTCCCTGAGTGTTGACTTCAAATTGCTCCCTCCTCCCATTGCCCTCCCTTCCATCATCCCTCCCACACTGCTTATCTCCTTCTCCCCCACTTTCCTGTATTATAAGATAGGTTTTCATACCAAAATGAGGGTGCATTTTACTCCTTCCTTTAGTCGAATGTGATGAGGGTAAACTTCATGTTTTTTTCTCAGCTCTCCTCTTTTTCCCTCCACTAAAAAGTCTCCTGCTTGCCTCTTGAATGAGATATAATTTACCCCATTCCATTTCACGCTCTCTCCTCCCACTACATTTCTCTCTCACCATTTACCTTAATTTCTTTTAAGATATGGTCCCATCCTATTCAATTCACTCTGTGCTCTCTGTCTCTGTGTGTGCATGTGTGTATGTGTGTGTGTGTGTGTATGTGTGTGTGTGTGGTCCCACCAACTACCCAGATACTGAAAAGTTTTAAGAGTTACAAATATTGTCTTTCCATGTAGGAATGTAAACAGTTCACCTTTGGTAAGTCCCTTAAGACTTCTCTTTGCTGTTTACTTTTTCATGCTTCTTCTCATTCTTGTGTTTGAAAGTCAAATTTTCTTTTCAGCTCTGGTCTTTTCATCAAGAATGCTTGAAAGTCCTCTGTTTCATTGAAAGACCATATTTTCCCCTGAAGTATTATACTCAGTTTTGCTGGGTAGGTGATTCTTGGTTTGAGTCCTAGTTCTTTGACTTATGGAATATCCTATTCCATGCCCTTCAATCCCTTAATGTAGAAGCTGCTAGAACTTGAGTTATCCTGATTGTATTTCCACAATACTGGAATTGTTTCTTTCTAGCTGCTTGCAATATTTTCTCCTTGACCTGGGAATTCTGGAATTTGGCCACAATGTTCCTAGGAGTTTCTCTTTTTGGATCTCTTTCAGGTGGTGATGGGTGGATTCCTTCAATACTTATTTTGTCTTCTGGTTCTAGAATCTCAGCACAGTTTTCCTTGATAATTTCATGAAAGATGATGTCTAGGCTCTTTTTTTGATCATGGCTTTCAGGTAGTCCCATAATTTTTAAGTTGTCTCTCCTGGATCTATTTTACAGGTCAGTTGTTTTTCCAATGAGATATTTCACATTCTCTTCCATTTTTCATTCTTTTGGTTTTGTTTGGTGATTTCTTGGTTTCTCAGAAAGTCATTAGCCTCCATCTGTTCCATTCTAATTTTGAGAGAACTATTTTCTTCAGTGAGCTTTTGAACCTCTTTTTCCATTTGGCTAATTCTGCTTTTGAAAGCATTCTTCTCCTCATTAGCTTTTTGAACCTCTTTTGCCAATTGAGTTAGCCTATTTTTCAAGGTGTTATTTTCTTCAGCATTTTTTTGGGTCTCCTTTACCAAGGTATTGACCCATTTTTCATGCTTTTCTTGAATCTCTCTCATTTCTCTTCCCAGTTTTTCTTCCACCTGTCTAACTTGATTTTCAAAATCCTTTTTGAGCTCTTCCATGGCCTGAGCCCATGGGATATCCATCTGGGATGTCTGGGATACAGAGGCCACGCCCTCCACGTCTTTCCCTGATGGTAAGAATTGTTCCTCGTCATCAGAAATGAAAGGTGGAAACATCTGTTCACCAAGAAAGCAACCTTCTATGGTCTTATTTTTTTTTTTCCATTTTCTGGGCATTTTCCCAGCCAGTTACTTGACTTCTGAGATTCCTGTCCACCCCCGCCTAGATCTGCCCAGCTAGTGCTTGGGGTCTGAGATTCAAATGCTGCTTCCCAGCCTCAGGGCTTTCAGTGGTGGGTGGGACTGCTATTCAGGGTAAGATTAAATTCAGGTTCTCAGGTGGGGACAGGGCCGCCTCCCAGGCTCAGTTCCCTCAGGGGGTTTATGCAGAGATCTTCAGTAATGGAGCAGAGCTCCTGTCTGCTTGGGGAGCCCAGATCTGCTGCTGTCCCTGTCTCCACTGCTGCTTCCTGAGGGGCCTGTGTTATGGAGACACTCCACTCCCCTCCTGGCCAGCCCAGAAGTCTCTTTCACTGACCTGTAGCACCTGTGGGTGGAGGGACCTTCACGGCTGCCGGAGGTTCTGTCCCTGAAGCCTGCTCGGATCTGCTCCTCTTGGGGCCAGGTGGCCAGGGCAGGGCTGGGCTCCACTGTCCGGTGCGTGATGGACCTTTGGTGCTGGTTTTTCAGGGCTCTCTGGAACAGAAATCTCCTCCACTCCATTGTTGTGCAGCTTCTGCTGCTCAGAATTTGTTGGGAGTTCTTTTTACAGGAAATATATGGGCTGTGGGTTCAGAGGTAGCATATGTGAGTCTTTCTACTCTTTCAGATTTAGGGTATTAGTGGGACTTAGTTTCTCCCATAATTCCACATACATGCCATCAGCTTGAGAGAAATAAAATACACATACAACCCAACTCTATCTTTCTTAGACCAAATTCTGGTGTTGATAACATTTACCTTTATAGGTTTATCTTGAATCTTGTGTTTCAATTTTAAAGTTTCTACTCAGTTTTAGTGTTTTCTCCAGGAATGCTTCTATTATATGCCTCTATTTTCTCTCCAGAGGATTGTATGTTCAGTTTTCCAAGGTAAGTTATTTTTAGTTATAAGCCTTTATCTTTCAACTTTTAGAATATTGTATTCTAAGATCTCTTCTCCTCCACAATACTAACTGCTAAGTCTTATGTGAATTGTGGTTCCCTGACACTTGGAATACTTCTTTGATCTAGAAGCTCTGAATTTTAGGTACTATACTCGATACTCCTAAGAATTTTCATTTTGGTGTTTCTTTTAAGACATGATCTCAATTCTCTCAATTTTCATTTTGTTCTTTGGTTCTAATGAATTTGGGCAGTTATAATTTATGATTTCTTCAAAAATGGTATTTCAGCTTTTCTTTTGGTCATAGATCTTAGATATTCCAATGGTTCTTAGATTCTCTCTCCTTGATCTGTTTCTAGGTCAGTTGTTGTTGCTTTAGGAGATACTTTACATTTTCTTTGTTTTTACATTTTCTTTTATTTCTTCAATATTTTGATTTTTAAGCATTTCTTATTTCATGGAGCTATTGATCTCTGTTAGATACATTTTTAATTTTTAGGGAATCCATTTCTTGTGTAAGACTTCCTGCCTTTTGTTCTAAGGTATCAATTCTTCCAAGTCTTTCTTTCACAACTTTAATTTCGTCTCTAATTTCTGTCTTCATTTCTTTTTAGTACTCTTGGAGTACTTATTGCCAAATTAGGCTATTTTTGTAGTTCTTTTCTACTTATTCTCTTATGAGTTTTCATGTTGGACAATTCTTGACCCATAACATGCTAGGTTGTCTTTGTTAAAGCACACATCTAACCTTAGTTCTTGATTTGGGATTTGGTGCCAGGTTCAGTGTATTCTGCTCCTTCTTGCATTCTTGGATGGAATGCTCAGACCCTATTGGCATTTCCTAGGTTGCTTCTGCTGTCTTCCAGTTTCCTGGGCTATAGGTAAACTGTCTCAGATCAGGTCACTGGATTATACTCTGTTTCACTGGAGGCTTTCTTGATCAGGGACTGGGTGGTCTCTATCCTTTTTAAAGTCATCATCTTCTCCCCCTCCTTCTCCTCCTCATTTAACAGTACCAGTATTTGGTAAGTAGACACAATGGAAGTGGGTCAATGATTTGAGAAGTTTGAGATCCATGTAGTGATACTAGGAATTTATTGAAGTAGATGATTGGTTTTCTGTTCCATGTAGCCCCTCTTAGGATGAAGCATAGATCAAGGTTTCCGGGTAGAGAACTACCTGCCCACTGTGGCAGAGGCAGCTTGGGCATCAATAGGAACTAGTGTAGAGTACAGAAGTTCAGGAGCAAAATGCTTCTCAGTAAAAGGAAGTACAACCAAACGCAGCTACAGATCAACCAAACACTTGCACACATCCATTAGACATAGCTGGGGGCCTTAAATAAAACAGAAAGGTATTGTTTTTGTTCAGTCATTTCAGCCATATCCAACTCTTCATGACCCCATCTGGGGCTTTGCTGGCAAAGATACTAGAGTGGTTTGCCATTTCCTTCTGTAGTACATTTGGGTCTGTAGCTCAAACAGGGTTAAGTCACTTGCCCAGGGTCACACAGTTAAGACCAAATTTGAACTGAGGAAGATACATACATTCTCCCAGCTCCAGACCTTGTAATCTATCCATTGTGCCACCCACCTGCCCTAAGAGAGGGGTCCAAACTAAGTAAGGATGTAATTTTAAAGTAACAGGTTTTGAGGTCATTACACACCTAATACACTCCCTCAGAATAGTTTAAATGATCACTTAAGTCTCTTTGGGTGCCCTCCTTGCCATGTCTACATGGAAGGAGACTGGCAAAATTCTCCCTCAATAGCCTCTGCCACAGAGACTATGGAACAATTACTGCACCTTTCAGGGAGAATAGGATCTTGAGAGATTGACAGTTTAACAGTTATTCTCTCAATATTCTGTTCTCTATTAAAGATACAGTAACAATATCCATGGTCTTTACAAGGGAGGCTATTGAAACTGTTGTTGCACAGAATAACATTCCCTCACACAGATACAAATTTGAATATGACTGCACAAGTATTCCATCCTGTGAAAACGGATACCTTGACTTGCTTGTGCCACCCCTCCCCTCATCAATTTTCCAGGTAACTGAAAATAGTCGTATGAAGGTTAGTTCTATTAACTAAGAAGCAGAATGGTTTGACATACCAAAAATCCTTTGTGGTGACCAAGAGTAAACCTAGCTGGACATGCAGAAAATCAGCAATTCTGGAGCCAGGACTATACCAGCTTTGAAGCAGATCCTGAGCTATTTAGTGGTTTATGGACCTATCTTCAAAGGCTTTCCTCACTGCAGGTTATGAGACTATAGACATATTCTGTTTTACGGTTTTTGGAGACAACTTCATCTCCAGAGACTCCCCTAACTTTAGTTATGGGGCTCTAGGAATATCCTATTTTTGGAAACATCTCATCAAGCCTTGAACTATGGACTGTTTATCACCTAGGATGCCT
The DNA here is from genome assembly GCA_023548195.1 of Bettongia penicillata ogilbyi. NCBI lineage: Eukaryota > Metazoa > Chordata > Mammalia > Diprotodontia > Potoroidae > Bettongia > Bettongia penicillata. The sequence continues at coordinate 23,078,783 of JAJHZJ010000009.1, read as the reverse complement.
TCTGATAGGTATATCAAAAGGCCACAGCTCTGACACGTGGGTTCCTCACTCCCCCCTTCCCCTTGGGGATGGAACTCAGGGATTCATTCCTTTCTAAGTTCACCTTTCCCCCCAAATTCCTTACCTTCCTTTGTTTAAGATGTATACAAACTTCCCATTTACTACATGCCATGCTATTTACTGTAGACTGGACAGCATCTTTGAACATGCTTTTTTATTCCCTGTTTAATAAAAACCTTTCTTTAATCTCATAGGCATTTTCTTCTTCTGGTTTTATTCCTTTTAGGGAAATGTGGATTTAAATCTTGACAACTGGTCTTTGCTTTTTCTGGGTGTCTTTCCCTTTGGGAGAAAGAGAGACCTAAATTCCCTCAAGAGAGCATCTGCCTCAGTTTACAATTCTTTTGGGAAAATTCTTACCTATATATTTTTAGGTATAAAGCAGATATCATCTATTAAAAAAACATTAGTGTTGTAAAAAGCATAAAGAATTTTATAGTCCTTGCTACCATAAGCTAACCTAAAAAGTATGAACAGATGGGCTGCCAAAATACCATTAATACTAAAAGTTATATAATTTCCCAGAAAAATAACATTATATGACAGGAGAAGCAACATTTTAATTAAGAGATAACATAATAACTGCATTTTACTTTAAACTTAAACTTTAAGAATTCATAGATTGTTATATTAAAATAATCATATTCTTTAGTGAATGTAATCTTTAATGCTAAATAAAATTGTTACATTAAAGACAAAAGTCAGACCTAACTTTATCTGTATGGATAACCCTATGTGACATGAATACATATTGCAGGGTAGGGGATCACCTTGCTCTCCCCCAGGCTTTCTCCCTCTCTGCTTTCTGTCTTCATTGTTCTATGTCGAGATGAAACTCTCAAGACCCAGGAGACATTGATCTTCAAGAGCAAATCCAGGCTAAGTCACTCTTTATACTCAGTACTTCAAAGTCTGTTCCAAAGGTTTAATGACATCTTTAGTAAATTATATATGTATGTACATATATACATATGTGTGTACATACATATACATAAATAGATAGATAAAATCATAGAATTTTAGTTAGAAAGGCTTTCCAGGCAACTGAGTATGATTAATTTCTCAACAAGTAATGCTTCACAATATACAGTGAGAAGAAACCCATTACCTTCCCAGACAGTCCATTCCGCTTTCACAGAACTGTAATTGTGGGGAAGTTTATCCTCATATTTCTTACAATCTGCCTCTCAGTCCTAACTGGGCAAGTAGGTGACACAGTGGATAGAGTGCTGGTCCTGAAATGAGGCAGATCCATCTTTCTGAGTTCAAATATGGCCTCAGATACTTAGGCAAGTAAGTGTGATCTTAAGCAAGTCACTTAACTCTGATTGCTTCATTTCCTCATCTGTAAAATGAGCTGGAGAAGGAAATGACAAACCACTCCAGTCTCTTTGACAAGAAAACCCAAGTTAGTGTCATGAAGTGTCAGACACACCTGAAATGACTGACCACCACCAACAGCAATATCTATATGGAAGACAGCTAGGTGACTTAATGGATAAGGTCTGCAGTCTGGAAGATCCAAATTCAAATCCAACCTCAGATAATCACTAGCTGGGTGACCCTGAACAAATCACTTAAGCTCTATTTTGGGCAGCTCGGCAGCTCGTTGGATAGAGATCTGGTCCTGGAGTCAGGAAGACTCATCTTCTTGAGTTCAAATCTGACATCAACATGTTCTGGCTGTGCGACACTGGGCAAATCATTTAACCCTATTTGCTTTAGTTCCTCATCTATTAAAGGAGCTGGAGAAGGCAATGGCAAACCACCCTAGTATCTTTGCCAAGAAAACCCCAAATGGGGTCACAAAAAGTCAGAGATGACTGAAACAGCTGAACAACAATGAAACTAACCATTCCTCTAATAATGACTTTGGGGATCGAGAAAAATAAATCTAATCCATCCTCTATGTGACAATCTTTCATATACTTAATGATAGCTGTCATGTTTCTTCATCATCATCATCATCATCAACAGCAAGCATTTATTAAGCACTTATTGTGTTGCTAGCCATTATGCCAAGCACTGAGGATATGAAAAAAATCGTCCTCATCCCCAAGAGATCACATTTGAATGGGGGAGACAACACGCCAATATCTATGTGCATTTGAGAGATATATGTGGTATAAAGAGGAGATGATATTTCCCCTATCTTTTCTTCTTGAGGCTAAACATTTTCAGGTCTTTTAATGATATAACTTTGAGGCTTTTTATCATGCTCATCACCTTCTGTATATTCTCCAACTTATCATTGTAGTTCCTAAAACATGGCGCTCAGTACTGAACACAGAACTCCAGAGGTTGTCTGAGAAAAGTACGTGGGATTTAGAACTTCCTTGGTCCTGGAAACTGCCTCTCTTAATAAGATCTAGAATTTCATAATTTTTCTAGAGTGCCATATCATGCTTTTGACTCACATGGAGCTTATAGTACACTAAAATCTCCGTTATGTCCAGACCAAGCCTGACCATTCCAACATTCCTTGCTATCTCTTCCCTACCACAAACTTGGACACTGTCCTTGGAATCTCGCTGGGGCTCTGATAAATTGGTTTTTACTTTATAGGATCAGCTCTAGGTCTTTTCCTCACTCAGCAACCATACTGTTTTCCTCTAACTCTGTTCCTGGAACCACCCTGGGCTGTAAGAAGTGGGTTTTGGCCTTGTATTGTCTAGAACCAGCTCTTTGCTTCAAATCCTAGCCATCTCCAGACTACGCTGCCTCCACTCTAGGCTTCATGCCAGTTCCTACCAGAAATTTGGAATCTACCCATATGAAACCACTTCCCTCTCTCATTCCTCCTGGCCATCTCCAGACTATGCCTCCTAAATGTACCTTCTCTTCATTCTAGCATCCCCTTGTTGTCTTCTGGAACAGAAGTTTTTTGTTTGTTTGGTAAGGCAATCAGGATTAAATGACTTGCCCAAGGTCACACAGCCAGTAAGTGTTGAGTGTCTGAGGCCAGATTTGAACTCAGGTCCTCCTGACTCCTGAGCCAGTACTCTATCCACTGTGCCACTGAGGTGCCCCTGGAACAAAGGTTCTTAACCTTTTCTTGTATTATAAATTTTATTGGCAGTTTGGTGAAACCTAGGTTTTTAAATTCATAAAATAAATCATATAGGATTAAAAGGGAAATCAGTTTTATTGAAATATAGTCAACAACTTTTTGAAAAGTTCTTGGGTCCTTGGTTAAGAACCCTTGATACAAAAGGTAAGGTCCTTGAGGGCAGGGACTATCTTGATTTCTTGTATTTGTATTATTAGAGCTTAGCCTGGTGCTTGATAAACAGAATGAATGAAGTATTTATCAAGTGCTTACTAGGTACAAAGCACTGTACTAAATGCTAGGGATACAAACAGAAAAATAAAAGTCTCTGTACTCAAGGAGCTCAAATTCCAGTGAGGGAGACCATACCCAAGGTAGGTTTCCATTACAAGCCAACTGGCAAAGGTCCCATTTATGGTAATTAGGGTTATTATTACTTGTAGCAGCAAAGCATAAGGTATTGCTTCTTTTTCAGTTTCCATTGATATCCATTTCTGATGGTGAATCATTTGACAGTGTCAAGGACTTTGGGGACAAGAACTTTTCTGAGTTTTAGTAGCTGTGGTTTTAGCACCTGCAGGAACAATTGCTAGGCTGCTATCTCCACGGAGCTCACTTCCCAGAATCATGGTGGAGGACACTGAACTAGAAGCGTTGTTATTCCCAGGTTCTTGGATTTAGGCTCCTGGCCCTTATTGAGTTGGGTCTGAGGAGGCATGGTGGTCAAGGTGATGGTAGAAGTTGTCTTGTCTGGACCATCCTGCTGCTTCTCTCTCTTACAGTAACTTACTGCTTCAGCTAGACTAGCTTCTCTATCCCATGTGTGGCAGGTGACTGGCAGTTATTGTGGATCTCTCCCCAGGACCTGCTTCCCTGAATGATGACTATGAAGGCTGGGCAACAAGTGGAGATGTTGCCAATTCCTAGTCTCTTGTTCCTATCTGATTGTGGGTAGCATTTGGTTACAGTTGTTAATGGTCATGATAGGATAAGCAAGACCCCCTCTCCATAAGGATTTTTCCCTCAATGATGGCCTGGAAGAAGGTCTGGTGGTTTGGGGGACACTGCTATTCCAAAGCTCTTGGGATCAGGTATTTTGGCTACCTTAAATCACTGAGTGAAATTGAGATGGACAAGACAGCCGTAGTGGTTTGACTTGACTAACACATACTATCCCCCGTCTCTTCATAGACTAGACTGGCTCACCTTTTTGCCTGTCATATAGTATTTAATAAATACTTTATCTAACTACTCTATCTATCTACTTACCTATCTATCTGTCTCTCTCTCTGTCTGTCTGTCTGTCTGTCTCTCTCTCTCTGTCTGTCTGTCTCTGTTTGTATCTCTGTCTCTGTCTCTCTTTCAGAAAATAATTACCTTGTCCTACCTTCCTTTTACTTACAAAGGACCCAAGTATAAGATTTTTCTTGTTAAAATTTTTGTTGGTATCACCACTTGCATTTTACAACATATCTTCTTCCTTTCCCCTAGACTTACTTTTATGTTGGAGACTGTGAAGATATTTCTGAAGTCTCACTTTATCATCTAATATGTTAACCATTACTTCAGTTTTATGTCATATGCAAATTTGATAAGCATGCCATCTATGCCTTATACAAGTCACCAATCAAAATATTTACCAGCATAGTCAAACACAGATCCCTGGGGCATATCACTTGAGATGTCTATCCAAGTAAATATCAAACCATCAACGACTATTCTTTAGTTCCAGCATTTAACCAGCTATAAATTCACCTAGCTGAATTATTGTTCAGCCTGTTTCTCTCTTTTACAAAAGAATATGAGGCATTTTATCAAAAGGGATGCTAAAATCTAAATAAAATATATCTATAGTATTTTCTTTATCTACCTCTCTAATAACCACATTAAAAAAGAAAATGAGGTTATTATAACAAAGAGCACTCCTCATTCACTAACCATGTCTTTAAAAATGCTCTTTAGAGCAGGCCTGCACAGCATATGGCCCACAGGTCACTTGTGGTCTGCCAGAGGGTTTCAGGTGGCGGTTATGTGACCCACGGCAACCAACCATCAAGTGACCTGTACACCGTATGTTGTGCAGGCCTGATCTACAATTATGCTGCAGATTGCCTTCTACAAATCAGTCTCCCTTCTTCGGTCCTCAGTTCAGTTCAATCACGTCTACCAGTTCCTTGAATTCCTCCTACTTACATCAGGATTATTAGTCATTTTTTGTTCTGTTGTTAGACCAAAAAATCTGTCTCCTTGCTAGAGAAATCAGAAACAAAATAAGAATTGAGCCCGCTGTCTTCTTTGTGACATTTTCACTATCCCATTCTTTACAAGCCCAATCTCATCCTTTCTTCAATCCGCTTCTTTCCTCAAATAGACCTGTGAAGACCTGTTTTGGTTGTTCTTCGCGTTGTTCACCAACCTCAGTTTATTTCAAGATTTAACACTGCTGACACTACTCTTACAAGACTCACCACACTATTTTTTTTCATCTTCTGTTACCTCATGCTCCTTCTAACTTCTGTACTTAAGTTCTGAAAATCTAAGTTGATCGATGAGCTCTCTTTTCACTGACATTGTTCTCATAGTCTCCAAGATGATCTCTCGTTTTCTTCCTCAACAGAATTGTTCTACTTTAGAATTTCATACTCAAGTTTGCTGTTCTTCCTGGGCAGCATGGTACCATATTTGTGGTCAAGAAGACCTGGGTTCAGATTCCACCACTGACACTTATTAACTATATGAATTTGGGCATGTCAGTAAGCTTTTATGAACCTATTTCCTCCTCAATAAAATGGGTGTGATAATCCATGGGATTGCTACGAGATTTAAGAAACATGATGAATAGAAAATGTATTATAAAGTGTAATATTGGTTACCCCACCACTGCCTGAAGGCAAAGTGTGTTGCATGTCATTCCTCTCTCAGGGACTTTGGTACCCTTAGTGGAACTGGGGGTGGTTTCTTTAGTCTCTGACATTAACTCAAGTCCCCAACAAATGTGGTCCCCTAATTTTAGAAGTCCCTAGCAGACCAGACCCATTTAACCACTTAACTATCTGACTAGCTTTTACAAAGAAATATTTACACAACTCATTCCCGAATTACAAATGGTCAAAGGATATGATCAAGGGTAGTTTTCAGATGAAGGAATTAAAGCTATTTCTAGTCATATGGAAAAATGTTCTAAATCACCATTGATTAGAGAAATACAAATTAAAACAACTCTGAGGTACTATATCACACCTAGCAGATTAGCTAATATGACAAAAATGAAAATGATATATGTTGGAGAAGATGTGGGAAAAATGGAGCACTAATGCATTTTTTAGTGGAGTTGTGAACTGCTCCAACCATTCTGGAAAACAATTTGGAACTATACCTGAAAGACTATAAAATTGTGCATACTCTTTTATCCAGCAATACCATTACTAGGTCTGTCTTTTAAAGAGATCATAAAAAAGAGAAAAGGACCCACATGTACAAAAATATATCTAGAAGCTCTCTTTGCAGTGGCAAAGAATTGGAAACTGAGGGGATACCCATCAATTGGGGAGTGGATGAACAAGTTGTGGTATGTGAATGTAATCGAATACTATTGTTCCATAAAAAATAATGAGCAGACAGATTTTGGAAAAATCTAGAAAGACTTACATGTACTGATGCTAAGTGAAGTGAGCAGAACCAGGAGAACATTGTACACCATAACAGCAACATTGTGTGGTGACCAACGATAGACTTAGCTCTTCACAGCAATATAATGATCTAAGACAATTCCAAAAGACTCATGAAGGAAAATGTTATCCATATGCAGAAAAAGAACTATGGAGTCTGAATGTAGATCAAAGTATACTGTTCTCTCTCTCTCTCTCTCTCTCTCTCTCTCTCTCCCTTCTTGTGGTCTTTTCCCCTTTTATTATGATTCCTCTATCACAACATGATTAATGTGAAAATATGTTTAATATGAGTATGCTTGTATAGCCTATATTAGATTGCATGGTGTCTTGGAGAGGGAGGAGGGAAAGGAAGAGGAAAATTTAGAACCCTAAATCTTATAAGAGTGAATGTTGAAAACGAAAAATGAATAAATAATTTTTTAAAAAAGTAAAAAGAAACCACAAAGAAATATTTACTTTAAAAGTATAACAAGAATACACAAATATCCCCCAACCCCAACACCTTAGAATAAAATTTCCTTTACAATCCTTTGGTTTCCAAGGGAGATTAGGTTCATTGCTTAATTCCATGTAGCATTAAGTCCTACTAATTTCCAAGTCCAAAGTCACCCTGGGCTTATGTCCTAGGATTTTGGCATCTCAGGGCTTTCCTGCTGAGTTGACATTAACATCCAACTTGGAATCCTGGCTCTAAGGTACCATATATGAGACTGAAAAATATCTCTGTTGGAAAAGGACCGACAAAATAGACCCAAACTTTAAGCTTGCTTCTTGAGGCCATGGGACCTAAAGGGGAAGGGACCCAACTTACTTCATTATTGTTCATTCTTTTTTTTAGTTGTGTCTAACTCTTCATGACCCACTTGGGGTTTTCTTGGCCAAAATACTGCAGTGGTTCGCCATTTCCTCCTCTAGTTCATTTCCCAAATGAGGAAACTGAGTCAACTAGGGTTAAATGACTTGTCCAGGGTCCAACAGCTAGTAAGTGTCTGAGACCAGATTTGAACTCAGGAAGATGAGACTTCCTGGTTTCAGGTCTGGCAGTCTACCCTCTGTGCCACCTTGCTACCTATGCTGTGGGTAAAAGAAGCCTTCACTTCTAGATACCACCAGATAGATTTATTGTGCCTCAGCCAGGTAGATTTAAAGATGAAGCTAGCTATGGCTATGCAGGCAATGGAAAGAAGCTCTTCCCACTCACATGGTAGGAGAACACTTCTCTCAGAAGCAGGTCCATACTATCTCAGTGTGGGTGCTTCATTCACAGGTAATTTAGCCATGTACCAAAACTCTGTTATAAAGTTTAAAAACACTATGTAAATATCAGTTATCATCATCATCTGCCATCATCATTACAAGCTTTGGAAGGTCTTCTGTCACACTATGTAGATCTTCAAATAGATTCTTTTTTTCTTTCTTTTGAGCTCTTTGGTTGTATATGCTTAGTAGTGATGCTATATTAACGGTTATGTACAGTTTAATGAGTTTTGTGGGTTATTTCCAAGTTGCTTTCCAAAATAGTTGAGTACTCATCTTCCTATAGCTCCTCTAACAGTTGTCATTTTCCTTTCTTGTCATCTGTGCCCACTTGACAGGTGGAATTGCAGTTATTTTAATTGGAAATTTTATTAGTAGTAAATTAGAACATTTTTTCATATGGTTGTTGATAACTTGATTTTCTTCTTTTGAAAACTTCCTTAAGTATCTTCATCTGGGGAGGGAGGAGAGAAAGAGAGGCAGAGGGAGAGGAAGAGAGAGAGAAAGGGAGAGGAAGAGAGAGAGAAAGGGAGAGATAGAGATAGATAGATAGAGAGAGAGAAACTGTTCATATCCTGTGAACCTTAATTTATTGAGCAATGAATATTTGTTTCCATATTTGCATCGATTCCCTATACATATATGTTGAATATCAGACATTTATCAGAGAAATTGATTGCAAGCCTTTCTTCCCTAGTGAATTATTTCCCTTCTCACTGCATTGATTTTATCTATGCAAGAACTTTCCAATTTCATGCAATCAAAATTCTATCTTCTGTGATCTTATTCCTTGTGCAGTTAAGAATTCTTCCACACTTATAGTTGTAAAATATATTTCCTTTACTGTTCCTCTGATATGTTTATGATGAGAAGTTTTATGCTTAAATCCTGTATGTTTTTGGAGTTTATTGTGCTGTGTTGTGTGAAAAGTTGGTTTAAACTAGGCCTGCACAGCCTGCGGCCCAATTCTTTGGTAGGCTACAGGTTGTGCTGACCTAGTCTAAACTCTGAATGCATTCTAGTTTTCCCAGAAGTCTTTGTTGAATAAATAAATCCTTATCTAAATATTTAGAATCTTTGGATTTAGCAAACATTGCTATTATGTTCAATTGATTCTGATTCTTATAGACCTAGTGTATTTCACTGATCAGCTTTTCCATGTAAAAAAACCAAACAGATAGTTTCATGATTACTGCTTTGTAGTAAAAGCACTACTTGCTTCCTTCAAGTTTTTCATTCTTTCCTGTGATATTTTCCTCATGATCTTCTTTTCTCTTTTTTAAAATCAGATTTTCCAACAGTTTAGCCTTTTTAAAGAAGCTACTTGTTTTAGTTGTCAATTATAGATTTTTTTTTTTACTTTCTATATTCTTTATCTCTTCGTTTCTTTCAAGGATTTTATTTTTTCTCTTTAACTGACTTTTTTTCATTTGTTGCTTTTCTAGGTCTTATAGTTGAATGCCCAGTTTAATCTTTTCTTTCATTTTTGATTAAAGCACTTAGTATATTTCCCCTAAGGGACTATTTGGCCACATTCCAAAAATTTTACTAAATTATCTCATTGTTGTCATTTTTTTGAATGAAATTGTGGTTTGCTTTGTCCCACATGATACTTATTTTGCCCGTATTTAAATTTGAATAATTTTTTAAAATTCCTTTTATTTGTCATAATTTTCACATTCTGGTCAGTGGATGATATGTTTAATTTTTCTGCCTTTCTGCATTTGTTTATGAAGTTTTATGCGTTAGTACAAGGTCAAATTTGTAACAGTGCCATTCATACCTGAGAAATATGTATATTTCTTTCTATTTCTATTCAGGAATCAGCAGACTCCCATTGACCAGATAGCTATTATATTTAACTTTTCAAAACTTGTTTAGTTCTTATAGCCTCTTTTTCTTTTTTAAAATGCCCCTTTATGCTGAACTCTTTGAAACTGTTTTTTTCCCTTATCATTATTTTCTTGCCTGCTCTTTGCTCTTGCATTCTCTTCCCTCCGTTTCCTTGTTGAGTTTATTGTATTTCTACACAAAACTCTTTGTGAATTTGTGTGCATATAGATATGTCAGTTACATCCTTCTTTGTCTATTTTGGTTTTGAGTGAGGTTCGTGAGATGTTTACTCTCTCCATCTCTTCCTTTGTGTTTGTATACTCTTCTCATATATTCAGTTATACAAAATAGTGGGTCCCATTTCTTTCCTTCAAGGTGGTACAAAGGATTCAGTGTTGGAATTGGAGTAAAGAAGACCTGAGTTCAAATCCTGCCTTATACATTTAACTAAAATTCTGAAAAATCAAGTAACCTCTCTGAACTTCATTTCCCTCATCTTCAAAATAACTAATACAACATCACCTTCCTCGCAGTATTTTTAAGGGAATCTAATGAAATAACATATGTAAAGAACTTTACAAACCATAGAGCATTATGTAAACACTACTTATAATAGCACTACTAATATAATTGGAATTATTATTCCTCATCTCTTCTCTAGCACATTTCTTTTTCATTCCTTTTCTTTCTTATCTTAAAAAAACCTACCAAAAAACAAAACAACAAAATCACACTCAGGACATCTTTGTCTTACTTAACTCCATTTGTGACCCTTAAAAACCTTAGGATTCTGAAGTGATATTTTTCTCTTGCTCTATTATAAAATAACCACTTTATTATCATTTAGTTCCTTCCAATTTTGCATAAGTGTTTACCTCTCTACGTTTTTTTTGACTTAGTTTGCATTTCAGAGTTTCTCCACAGCTTTGATCTTTTCATTCAGGAAAGGTTGAAAGACCTTCTATTCTATTAAATATCCCTTTTTGCCATTGTAGTATCATATTCAGTTTTGCAAGGTAAATTATTCTTTCTTCAAAGTCTTTTTCTTGACTTTTGGAATATTGTATTCCCCTTTATAGGAATTAGAGCTGCAATAGACCTCAGAAGCCACCTAGTTTAATTGTAGCATATTCATATGTAATCTTGAGTACAGTTCTTTGATACATGAACTATTTCAATCTACCTGTTTATATTGCTGTTTTTCAGACTTGGAAACTCTAGATATTGACTATGACTTTAATGGGTAATTTCAAATTTTGAAGTTTTTTTTCAAGTGATTTTTAGTGGGATCTTTCTATTTTCACGTTATCTTATAGTTCTAATACATCTGGGAAGATTTCTTTTATGATGTTTTGAAATGTGATATCCAGTTTTTTCCTTTTTGGTCATGGTTTTAGGCAGTCTGATGATTTTTAAATTATCTCTCCTGGTCATTTCTTCCAGATCTCTTATTTGTCCTAATAAATACCTTTAGAGAACAGGTGATACAAGGAGCAAGGCTTTGGAATGTGAAAAGGTTTTCTTGGATTTTGGTTGACCAAATGGCTTGGGTATAGAATGGGCAAGTAGGAAAAAGATGCCTACAGATAATTCTCTGAGATGTTGCCTCACTAATTTTGGTGTTGGTGGAAAGAAGAATAAGTGGGAAAAGTGTTTTTAAAAGAAAGTCCCCAGGAGCAGCTATCTACTACATTTGTGTGAAATCTCATCCTCACCAACAGGGTAACTGAAGACAATTTAGATATCCTGGGAATCAAGGGACAGCTTCATGTGGTGTGTCACCAAGGCAATATTCACAGCACTGGTGGTGACTATAAATATACCAGCAGAGTTCTCAATAGCAAAATATAATAGACTGTCCATATAGAAGGCAGAAGAAAAATATTTATTTAGACACCAGACAGACAAATCCCCAAACCAGAAAGTCAAATTAGTCATAGTAGACAAGAAGTCAATACACTTTATCACTGCAGGCAACAAAGGCATTTCCAAGCTTCTTCACCCCTGCTGGGAACTTCCCACAATCAAGCAAACACTCAGGAACCTAGCTATCTGCTGGTAGCCTGACCAATTTCTTCCCAGCTCTGTCCCACCCTTTCAGCAAGCTCCTCCCACCACATATGACTTAGACTTCCGTGTGATTTAAGCAGGTCACATGGGCCTATTAATAAATGGAAAAGATTTTTCTATTTAAATTATCATTACACATGGTATACCCCTTCTCATGACAATTACCTATCAGGTTGGGAATTATCCCATGAAGAATGATCTTTATAAGAAAAATCAATTCTGGAATTGAATAGAGCTAGATTGCAGAGATTTTGGCATGAAAACGATAGGGGTCAGACTTGGTAGGATTCCGTGTACGTATTGTAGAGGCCTTCCAATGTCTCTCTAGGAAACATACACACCATCTGGAAAAGTCACTGGCATTCAACAGTCTCCAAGTATACACCCTACACTAATTATTCTTCCAAAGACATAATCAAAGGATTAGCTAGGATGGGCCTCAGTGGCTCAGAAATAGCTGGAATGGACTTCAGTTGCCATTTAGTACAACCTTAGGGCTAAACTAAAAAATATGAAGCACTGTGTCTGTCTCTGAGGAAGAAGAGATCACCAGAAGAGAATGGAGAGTTGTTGGTTACTATTTAAAAGTTTGGGTGGAAGATGATTGCATTTATTTTTGGATTAACTAAATCCTGTTTTATAATGGATGTTATATTAGCCTGAGGACTAATACATTGGAAATGGTCCCCCAGTAGTGGCGGTTGCTGTTACTGTTGTTTTTAGCACTGACTCTGCAAATGTACTAATAACATTACTGTAATGACAAGTTTGATACTCTGTTGATGGCATTTCAGGAATTCTCATACAATTCAAGACAGGAAGGCATCTCTTTGGGAATTCCAACTTGATTCCAACCAGTAACAGTCATGAGCCAAATAAGGTGGGCTGCAGGCTATAATTTTCTCCTTAATATTTGATAAAAAATGTGGAAACTGATGGAGTAGTCAACAGGTATCGCTTTTCATGCGCCAGGCATTGTAATGTTTAAACTGGCTGAAGGGTAAGGGAAATATGAGGAGGGAGTTGGTTTATGTTTAAATGTTAAACATAACATAAAATTTAAATGTTAAAAGTTAAAGATCCCTCAAGGGTATTACAATAACCTTGTTGGCTTTTAAAAAAGACTATCCTCATATAAGCACTGTATTTCAAGGATACACAAGAGGACAAACGTGGGGGATAACAGGGGAGGGATTCTTTATTTTTAGGGCTGAGACAAGAATTCTTTAGGCACTAAGAGGAGGAAGACAACTACAGTAAAATCTCAGAAATGCATAGTCTGTGGAGAGATAGTGTAGAGGATGAACTGATTATTGATGCATATGTGTAATAAAACTATTGATATTAATGTCTGTGACATTTTAATAAGGGTAAACAGTAACAAAGGTAAGACACTTACGATGAATGTTTGCATGACATTTGGAGGATAGTGAAGGGAGCAAGCATCATTGATATGGGAGAAAAGTGGGATATGGCTTACTGAACAAGCAGTCTTATATCCAAAGGGGAGTTGACTAGGGGCTATGGATGCACAGCAGAAATCATTCTTCATAACTTTTACCTACATTTATGGCAGCGGTATTTAGGTAAATTCAGGTTTCCTTTATGTTACTCATTCCCAGTAGCTGTAGTGGAGCAGAGGGTCAAGGAACAGTCATACATTGGGAGATATACACACATATGCGCACATATATACATAAACATACACATGTCTACAGGTATGTAAATACTTAAATAGATACATTGGGATTTAGATTGGAAAGGAACTAGAATAAGGGAGAAAAACAGGAGAAAAAGAGATGAGGGGAAAATTTAAAAATAAAAATTGAAATCTACTGAAAGGTTGTCTCCGTTCAAATCTTTGAGTAATATGAGTGTCTGTATTTTTTGCCAGTTAACTTCATTGCAATCAGTTTTTGACTCATCTTTCTGCTGACTCATATCATCAGTAATAAATTTCATTTTTAGGTAAATATGTATCTTCTTACACTTTAGGAAATTAAAAATAATTTTGTCATCAAACAAGTATTGATATCTTGTTGAAATTGATATTTTAAAATTAAATAATTAATGTTCTGTTCTTATTATTTAATTCCAATGATTTGGTTTGCAAATGAAGCTCCTGATCAAACAACATTTTTAGAGACAATATCCTCATGCATCAAAATTTATGCACACATTTGTGTGTGTGTGTGTGTGTGTGTGTATGTGTGTAAAACTAATGGCCTTTTTTAATCCTTCACATCAAAAGTAATGCAGCAGACTAGTTTGAGTGGTAGATGACAAGGTAACATAAATAAAATAGATTTCAGCACATTGGCCTTCACTGTATATGATTTAGTCTATTAAAATTAATGAATGGAAAAAAGAATACTTAGCTGATACAAAGCTTGCTTAAAATATTTTATTGCAAAAACAGTTGATTCAAGTTTCCAAGTCACCTATCTAGTAGATACAGTGGGAGACCTCATCTGGAATATAAAAATAATAATAATAGTTACCATTTATATACTAATTTAAGCTTTGCAATGGCTTTATACATATGTCATTTGAGATCTACCACAACCCTATGTGATAGTACTATAATTATCCTTGTTTTACAGGTGAATAAACTGAAGTTGAAAGATCACTTGACTTGCCCAGGGTCACATAGCTTAGTAAGTATCTGAGTCAAGATCTGGAACCTAAGATTCTTGACTCCAAGTCCAGTGCTCTATCAATTGTGGAGAAGAGCTTTTAAGAGCCCAGAGTGGCAAACCAAAGATTGAAGTTAAGAGACCATAAATTATTCTGAGTTTGTTATAAGCAAAGATCACAGAATAACCAACGACACTGAAGCTATCGAAAAATTTCTGGAAAATAGTTGTCTACTCCAGTATCTTATCATAATCACAGATACATTTCATCTTAGCAATTTTTCTTCTTAAATGACTTATAGATCAACAGATACATCCTTGTCTGTGAATAATTCTTTTAGCAAATGTTATTTTCTTGATTTGTGGGACAGCTGCATCGACTTTCTCATATGATAGGGATATAACTCAGTGATTTACTTTGTCAGTGTATTTAATGGGTGATTTCCAACATTCCAAACTTACTGTCATAGATATATCCATATGTACTAGGATAACTTAGAACCACAAGTAAGTCATTTAATTTCATAGTGCCATAGATAATTCTCTAAGACTATAACTTGCAGACAAGTTTCAGATCTCCATCTATAGAGGGAGTTTCTATGTCAGGAATTCCCTGTATCAATGAACTCATAGGTTGGGACAAAAACAAAATATCAAAGCCATATTTCTATTAAATTTGAGAAGAATGCTGTCTAATTTACTATGGTAGAAGCAAGGAGAATTGACCTGTTGATTAATGTCACATGAGCAAGCCACATGAGCAAGTCTCTTCTCATTTTCCTTGTCTCTAAAATAGATATTTCCCATCTTTCTTCTCTGACATGTTAAAAAGATAATTGAGTTACCATTTTTGTAAAGTACTTGAAAAATTTCATAAGAAAAGTGCCCAAGAAACTTGAGCCATTAGCTTCACAGAAGGTTTAAAATTTTATTATTAAAACATGTTCTGAGGGCAAGGGATAACTGATTATTTAAAATTTTCTTAGTTATGTTAATCCATTTTGAATGTGAAATAGGAGTAACTTCTCATCTTCCATGCTCAAATCTGTAAAATCTTATTCCTCAGGGAATCTTATAAGTTATGGAATCTGTTAGAAGAACCTTGCTAAACTGGTTAGTCAATGCCATATCCAGGAAAATTAAGTTTTATGAGGAATCAACATGCCAAAACCTCTTAGTAAAGACTGATTTTCTAAAAAGTTAAAATTATTTTTTGTTTTTAAACATTTTTTAAAGAAACATTCAGAAATAAAAGTCTAGGAGATACATTTGATAATGACTGTAGGGAGGTTGGAAAAAGTAAAAAGCAGAGATTTGTGAAGGCTTGGATTCACATATGACAATAATAGCTAATAATGTGGAAGAGAGTATGTTCCACTCCGGAAAAGACATCATTAAACATCTTCAGAAGCATTCTTTTTATATTAACCAGAATTATGTTTGAAGATTTTCTAGACTTCAATAATTTCTATCAGTTGTGAACTTTTGTGACTTTTAAAGTTTTTAGTTCCCCCTTCCTTTATTCAAAGCACATAAACTCTCTCCCACTAAAAAGCATCAAGGTAGGGTTGTTCATCTTGGAAGATTTTTTAGAAAGGTATAATTGGATGAGTGCCTTTTGCTAAAGGAACAGAGAATGGACCAAATGACCCCCTAAAAGTCTATAGTTCTTGTTTCCCCCAGGGGAGTTATAATTAATTGATCTAGATTTTTTTAATGTGAAATAATGTGAACAAATCACATTTGAAAACTGCATTAAGTCTTTTTAGGCCACTAGGCTATCATTCAGAAAGTTCAGGTCAGTAAATGATCTCAGTGCCTGGATCCACTAAGTTGCTAAAGGATACTCTACTTTTACTAAATTAGAATGGTAATTTGCAAAATTACACCAAAGTAGTAATTACTAAATGGCAGCCTAGTGGCCTGAAAAAGCTATTACCTCTTTCAAAACTAACTTACATATAGGGCATAGCTCATTCTCTAAAGGAATTCGACTCTGATTTTCTTGTGGTGGCTTCCAAGACCACGCAGTTTCTAGTTCTTGTATCTTTCTAGCGGTTCATCTTCTCAAATCTTTAAGGTGGCTGCTCACTAAGATCCTATCCTTAGATTTCTTCCCCTCCCCTCTTCTTACACCTCACCTTCCTTTCCTTCCTTCCCTTTCCCTTCTCCCCCTCATTTCTCTTTCCCTTTTTAGAATGAGAAAGATTTTTTTCTTCTGACTTCATTCCTCTTTGCAATTAATTGTATTTAAGACACATTTCTCATAAAGGACATGAAAATATATCCAAAGATATGTTTTAGGCTCGTGTCCTAATAATTTATTTAGATTGGATTCCCTCTGGTTACTTCCCCTTAACTTCCTTCCCTCCGTCTCCCCTCTCCCCTCTTGTCTGAGCTTTAGACTCACAGCCCATCTCCAGATATGACTTTGGTAAGGTTCCTTAACCTGTCTAGCCTCACTTTCTGCAACTGGACTAGCAACCTTTACACACTTCCCATCCGTTGCAAGTCGAGGATCCTATAATTTCCAACTA
This sequence comes from Bettongia penicillata ogilbyi, assembly GCA_023548195.1. Lineage (NCBI taxonomy): Eukaryota > Metazoa > Chordata > Mammalia > Diprotodontia > Potoroidae > Bettongia > Bettongia penicillata. The sequence goes on along the minus strand of JAJHZJ010000009.1, from coordinate 23,061,670 downwards.
ATTATAGAACAAGTGGCAGCTCGAAATCATTATCATCAAGACAGAGCCCATTAGCTTTTTATCTTTTTTTTGCTATACCCCTTCCTCCTCTCACTTCACTATTTCTCCCAGTGACAACACCATTTACTTTAGTTAGAAACCTTGGTGTTACAGTTTTCTTATTGATAAAGATAACGTAACTTATAGTACCTCACTAGATTGTTGGCAGGATTCAATGGGTTGTTGTAATTCACTCGTTTCTGTTGTGTCCGACTCTTTGTGGTCCCATTTGGAGGTTTTTTGTGGCAAAGATACTGGAGTGATTTGCCATTTCCTTCTGCAGCTCATAGTACAGATGAGGAAACTGAAGTAAGTAGGGTAAGTGACTCGCCCAGGGTCATACAGCTACTAAGTGTCTGAGGTCAGATTTGAACTCAGGAAGATGAGTGTTCCCAACTTTAGACCTCCATACTTTATCCACTATGCCACCTAGCTGCCTTTATCAAATTTATAGCAAATTTTTTTCTAGAAAATTCGACTTGTTATCTTTACAACATCTCATCTTCTCATTTCCTACTTCCTTCTCTATTCCTTCTGTTACAATTCTACTACATTGTTCTACTGCAACAGATTCCTGATAAGTCTCTCTCTAATGCATCCTTCATGTCACTAACAAAATAATCTTCCTACTATAGAAACCTGGTGATATCACTGCCCTGCTCAAAAATTCTGAAAAGCTAAATCTCTTTCGCTTGATGATTCAAAGCCCTCCATAATCTATCACCAACCTTAATTTTACATACTTCTTTATAGATTGTAAAGTGTTTTACATATGCATTTATCTGTATCTACTTAGGATCCCCTGTATGTTTTCATCTTTATGCCTTCACTCATTCTCTATCCTATCTTTGGAATATTTCTTCTTCTCTCTTCACCTATTGAATTCTTTCATTTGAAGGGGCAGCTAGTAGTGATATGTGATTTCATTGGTATAGAGGTAACTCCCAGTCAGAAAATCTGTATCTGCATCTACAGATCTGTTGAAGAAATATTATATATTATATACATTTATTTACTAAACTAGACTACAACCTCCAGAAGGGTAGGAATCATGTTTTATCTAAGTTTTTCTTTCCATAAATGGCCAAAATATTGATCTTCACAGAGAAGACATACAACTAACACTTGCTATATTGAATGGAAATCTACCAAGAGATTTTATAAGAAATTCATTGTCACTGGACTTGGAGAATGGGAGGTAGAAATCGAGTGACTTAAGTGTCAAAAAGGTAGTGTACGGAGAAATACAGAGTTACAGTTAAGCTGGTTCTGTTTTTTTTTTCTACAAGACCAAACTGGAAATTTAAGACATATTTGGAGGAAATATACACAGCTAACTAATGACACTTGCTCTACAAGTAGTTGTACTTTTTTCTACGAGCCCTTTTAAAAATGCAAATTTTTTTAAGGGAGAAGCTAAGATTATGGGGCAGGGTTATATTGCAACCTAACGTGTTTGCAGAAGCTGAATAATGGAAGGAAATTCTTTAAAAATTAGATGGGTGATAACTTGAGGTTACATACCGAATAAGCAGTTGACTTCTAAAGAATTGTATATCATCAGTTGTGATAAATGTCAGTTTTTCAAAAGCTACAAATGTAGATGATAGTCAAGTTGAAAAAGATCTTGATTTTTATTTCCTTCCATTAGATAATGCTTGGGCTGTGGAACATGATAGGCAAACACCTCTATACTAAAGGAAGATAAGGATGAGTATCTTCTATGAAAATGGCACCGAAGTGCTTGCTGCTGAGCTAGGAGTGATTAACTACAGATGATGAGCAGACGGAATTGTCCTGTCTAGAAACTTGTATTCATGTACTGGCACAAAAGTTGCAGCTAAAGTACCAGTTAGAATTTGGATGATAGAGGGATGTTATTTCTCACCTGTAACTGCAACTGAGCATCCTTAAGAAACTAACCACTTACATGAGAACAGTAGAAAAAGTACTCCATAATAGTTAAATCTCATTTTTTCTGGCTGCATAATGGTACCCAGTGGAATCAGGTAGTCAAAACTTACATCACATAATCAAATTTGTAACCTGGAACATCAGGGCCTCTTCAACTATTTCAATAATTTCAGTTTGGAGAGCTGTACTTTAATCACAAATGAATTCCTAAGTTTTATTACTTGGGTCAGATAAAGAGAAAAATTCCTCTAAGAAAAATGAGACAACTCTTAGCAGACTGAAAATGCCCATATTTATTATATTATAGCTATACTCTTTATCTTTGTGTTAAATTCCTCATGAAACACTAACATACTTAGATTGCAGTGTGGGTGAGGACAAACCTGTTTAGACTTGGAGTCAGGCCTGGGTTCTAATCCTACTTCAGACACTAGTTTATATGACAGTAAGTAAATCACTTAACTCCTCAAAGTCTCACTTTTGTCATCTTTATGGACTCAATATAAACTTACTGTACAGAAGACGTGGGTTGAAAACCCAAGAGCATTGTCTAAATGCAAATAGTTTCATTATAGGGAAAGGCAGTGTCTTATTTGAATCAAGAGATCATAGATTTAGAACTGGAAGGGACTTTGGCCATTATCTAGTACAGTTCCCCCGTTTTACAAATGAGGAAATTTAGACCCAGAAACATTGACTTTCCCAAGGTCACACAGATGGAAGAGCTGGGATCAAATTTAAGTTTTCTGGCTCTAGATCCAGCTTTTCTTTTATTACAACCTTAAATTTGTACGTAATAGAAATTTGGTATAAGTGAAATGGCAGCTAGGTGGCACAGTGAATAGAACATTGGATCTGGTATCAGAAAAACCTGAGTTCAGATTCAGTGTCAGTACACCAGGCAGCTATGTAACTTCGAGCAAGGCACTTAACTTTTGGCTCCTGCAGTTTCTGCATTGGTAAAATTTAAGAACAATCTGTAAAAAACATCTGTAAAAACAATAGCATCTACTCCTCAGTCGAGAGGCTCAATTCAGATAATATTTATAAAGTATTTTGCAAAACCTAAAATGCTATACAAATGCTAGCTATTATTATTACTAATTTTTTAAATTTTTATTAAATTTTTAATAAATTTTAATAAAGCAAACATTTCCATAACTTAGTATAATAAAAAAGATTATATATGAAACTGCAAATCTGTTATGCACAGCTTGTTACTCCTTTTAGATATATAATAAAGTTGTTATATAAATATCTTTTTTCTCCTTTCTTTTCTTCCCTCCCCACACCTCACCCTAGAGATGTATACACACACACACACACATACACACACACACACAACCTTCTATTTATCAGTTCTTTCTCTGGATGCAGATAGTGCTTTCCCTCATATGTCCTTTGTATTTCATTTGGGTATTTGTAATAGCCAAAATGGCTTATTTGCTCAAAGGTGCTCTTAAAATAATGTTGCTGTTAATACATACACCATTCTCTTGGTTCTATCCACTTCACTCATTATTTTGTGCAAGTCTATCCATGTTTTTCTAAGATCTTTGAGCTCCTCACTTTTCATAGCACAGTAATATTTCATGTTCAACCATTCCCCAATACATCTCCACAATGTCCAGTTTTTTGCCACCATAGAGTTGCTATAAATATTTTAGAACATATAGATTCTTTTCCTTTTTCTCTAATCATCTTTGGAAATAGACCTAGTAGTTATATTTCTGGGTCAAAGGGTATAGGTAGTATAATAAACCTTTCAGCATAATTCCCAGATTGCTCTCTAAAATGGTTGGAGTGGTTAAAAATTCCACCAACAATGAATTAGCATCCCAATTTTTCCACATCCCTCCAACATGCTGCTTTCCCCTTCAATCATGTTAGCCAATCTGATAAGTGGAAAATAGGTATATCTCAAGACTGCCATAATTTTCATTTCTCAAATCAATAATAATTTAGGGCATTTTTCGTATAACTATAAATTATTTTGATTTTTTTATTGGAAAGCTGTTCACATCCTTTGACCATCTATCAACTGAGGAATGACTTTTCTTCTTACAGATATGACACAGTTCTTTACATATTTGAGATTTGAGACCTTTATCTGAGAAGGTCTATAGAATTCCACCCCCACCCCCAATATTCTGCTTTCCTTCCAATCTTGGTTTAATTTGTACAAAATCTTTTGAAGTTCAATGTAATAGAAATTATCTATTTTATGCCTCATCCTGGTCTCTATTTCTTGTTTATTCATAAATTGTTCATTTCCATAAGTAATATGTTCCATGTTATTCAAATTTTCTTTTAATATCTCTCTTTGTATCTAAGGTCACGTATGCATTTTGACCTCATCTTGGTAAATGGGGTAAATACTGGTCTATGCTTAGTTTCTGTCATACTACTTTCCAATTTTCCCGATAATTTTTTTTAAACAAATAAGGAGTTCTTACCCCAAAATCTTAAGTCTTGACACCTATTAAATGCAAGGTTGCTTTATTTGCTACTGCAAATTTTATGTCTGCTCTGTTCCATTGATCTACCTTTCTATTTATTAGCCAGTATCAGTTAATTTTGATAAGTACTGCCTTATAATATAGCTTAACATTTGGTACTGCTAAACTCCTTCCTATACGTTAAAAAAATTGTTCCTTTGATACTCTTGACTATTTGTTCTTCCAAATGAATTCTGTTATTATTTTTTTCTGATTTGGTGAAATATAATTTTGGTAATTTAACTGGGATGGCATTGAATATATATGAATTGGTTTATGTAAAATTGTCATTTTTATTACCTTGGTCCTGTCTACCCATGTATTTCTCCAAGTATTTAAATCTGATTTTATTTGTATAATTTTTTTATATAGTTCTTGGGGTTGTTTTGGCAGTTGTACTCCCTGGTATTTTATACAGGCTAGAGCTATTTTAAATAGGGTATCTCTTACTATTTCTTCTGATATGTAGGAATATATGTCGCTTAGTTAAAATTATTGTTTCAACCAACTTTTTAGTTGACTCTTGGGAATTTTCCCAATATAACATCATATCATCTGCATAAAGAGATCTTTTATTACCAGTTTCCCTATTCTGATTCCTTCTATTTCTTTATCTTCTCTTCTTGTTATTGCTAGGATTTCCAATACAATATTGAGTATTATTATTGTTTAAAAAAACTACAAATCTTTCAACAGATTAAACAGGTATATGGAATACAAATACTGAAATTAATTAACATTTATTAAGTCTATGATGTGTAAACAAGAATTGTAGATGCTACTTTCAAGAGGATTCTTTCAAGGATTTTTCAATGAAGTCAGAGAGACAAGATGTTAAAAAGTTAAATAACAGAGACACATATACATACATATATGTATACACACATATGTATAAGTTCAAGACAACAGATGTCACAAGGTGGTAGTTAACTGGCAGAAGTTGAGAGGAAGGAGAGAGATTCAGGCTGGGATGGTCAATATCAAACTACCTCTGTCTTTGGTCAGGTATGTTGTATACTTAGCCCTACTAATACATTGACTCTCTCTCTGGCTACCTCTGAATCTGGAAACCACTGAATCACTGGCTCTGTGTCAATGTCAGTTTTGAAGCTTGTTCCTCAAAAGTCAACCTCTACACCTTGATCACACCTTGGCCTGCCTTGGACTTACTTCTGATCTGTCCGTGACTTGAGAGGTTTTATAGAGGTAGTGGGATTTGAGCTGGATCTTGAAATATGAGGGTTTAGGTAGAAGGGTCATTCCAAGAAAATGGAACAGTGTAAGCCAAAGCACAGAACAGGAAAGGTACAAGGTATATTCATGGGACTGCGGGAAAAATCAACTTGGTTAGAATTGAAGGTTTGGAAAAACAACTGGAAATAAGGATAGGAAAATGAAATGGAGTCAGGTTGTAAAGGTTCTTGCTCCATCACAGGAGAGAAAACTTTATGGGATCGTGATATCACTTCATTTTTCAATACTTGGGATGATTACTATTTATCAAAAGAATTCCATTCATGGTTTGCTGCTATTAGAGTACTTTACCTCAAGATCATAGGTTTTTAGAATTGTAATTTTAGAAACTTAATATTTATACTGACAAAGACTTTTTTGGAGGGACAGCTACTGTTTTAGTTTTTCCTTTAAAAAAGTAAGTCGATGAATTCTCGTTGAAGGTGAATATCATACTTCAAAAACCAAATGATAAATTTGGCTCTATTTTTACTCTTAAACTGATGGGTGAGAATCATGTGCATCCTATGTGCATGATTCCTCTCTCTAGTACTTTTTTTCCCTAAAGGCAAAACATTTTTTTCATGCGTTATTTTGTTAGCGTCAATGTGCATGCATATGAATAGCTGCTTATTTTTATGTCAAATCATTAAAATATGCAAGTCTGCAAAAATGCTGGTAGAATTAATCTAAGTAGATTTTTTCTCACACATTCATTGTCCTCTCTGCATAATCCTGAATGATTTGTTGACTTTAATCAGGTAGTTCTCACAAATGTAAAATAATATTTATAAATGCTGATAAGTATGCCTCTTGAAAAAAGAGTCAAATAAGCAACTTTGGAGATCCTGAAATGAATTAATGATCTAATATAAACTCATTCTAAGTGACAGAAATATCTTTCACAGTTATTTTAAAATACTGAGGCCTACATGGTCTTTTCCTAATAACTTTTAAAACATTTGATATGAATAGTTATTTGAAATTTGCTGTATTTTTATTGTGTAATTATCATTATCCCAAAAATTTATAAATATATACTTAGTAAATTTCATATACTATTATTTTCCATTAGATTATATACCCTTGGCATTCCCTAGGAAATAGTCAAAAAGCATTTATTATGCACTTACTATATACCGCAAATTATGTTAAACAATGATAGATTAAAAATAAATATGAAAAAAAAATTCCTGCCCTTAAGGAATTCATATTCTAATAGGTAATGCAACATGTAAATATCTAGGTATATATACAATATCTATATCTATCCATCCATCCATCCATCCATCCATCCATATATCTAGAGAATATATGGAAGGTAATCTCAGAGGGAAATGCACTAGCAACTGGGGAGCACTAGGAAGGGACTTCTGTAGATAAGATTTGAGCGTATTGAACACAGAAGATATTCAATAAGTACCCAATGAATCTATTTTCCAAAATAGGTAATAAACTGGTGAAAGTTTCAATTGCAGATAAAGCTCTTCTTCTACTGTTCAGTTCCTAAAACAAAATTTCACAAAGGAGTGGTCCCTCTAACATGGAAGCACCCCAAACCCCTTTTCCTATGAAGCAAAAGCCTCCTGTTTCATTGGCTCTCAAACACTCACTGCCTAGCTGGTGCCTGAGTGTGTGGGTGGCAAGTAATAACAGTAAGTTCTCTTTCCTTCCTTCCCTCCGAGAAGGATAGATACTGTGTTTATAAACAACTCATAAAGTTGTTTCCTGAACTGGTTGAAAGCCAGAAAAAAAAAGTGACACTGATGAAGCAATTTCCATTGAAAAGGGAACTTTACTATGCTGACTTCCAAGTATGAGAGTTTTCTAAGAATAGGATAATGAGTTTGAAGAGACAGTGTCCCTTTGCTTGCTTGTGGGAAATAATCAGTGTGGTTTTAAACTTATTTAGAATAAAACTCACAATAACAATACATTTATATGGTATTTTAAGATTTGCAGAGCACTTCACTTAATATTCCAATGAGCTGGGGAAAGTATTAGACCCATTTTATAGGTGAAGAAATCAAGGCTCTGGACTCCTACATGGTGGAGAGAAAACCTGGCTACAAAAAAGTCCAAAAACGAAGTTTAGATTTAGAGATTTCTGAAGGAGAGCCCACGACCTTCTCTAGAATTCCAGTATAGTGATTTATCAACCCTATCTGGAAATTCTTCCTTATACTTATATCTGGTAGTTCCAGCTAATTTTCTATTATTTTGATCTCAATAAGGATAAGCCAATAGATAATGATAGCTTATATTTAGATAGTGCTTGGTGGTTTACAAATGAGTTTGGATACAATTTCCTTCTTTCTTAACTGTGCCCACAGCTCCTCAAATTCTACAGTAGCTTACACTGTAAAGTATAAAGGTAGTCCTTCATAAGGGCCATGGAACATTGATTTGTAGAAGGAACAACCTTCTGTTTCTATTTACTTCCAGTATCCCGCGGTGACCTTCGTATTTTAAAGGTAAGGTCATATCAGTAATGTAGTCTTGCAGGTACAATAATTCATTCATATAACACTTTATAAAGTGCCTTCCTGACAAACTTGTAAATGCCAATAATGATATTCCTACTCTACAGATGAGGAAAATGAATTTCTGTAACTGCCTTACCCATATTAACATAGCTTTCTAGTAGGTTTAGAAGAAGAGATTTCAATAGAATATTTGGAGAAGTCATCTTAAAATTAATTGTATATGCAGAGGCCTACAAAATACCTACCAAGTCCCACCAAAAAAAAAAAAAAAAGATTCTAAAATATATACCTTAACCTAAGGTAACTATAATCTCTTTTAAAAAGATATGCTGATGGAAGATAGACTAGATGACTTGATATTTTTCTTATCAGTCTTAGGATTTTACCTAATACTCTTGACATTGTTAGAAGGCGAACTTTTTATTTCAAGTAAAAGCCCTGCTTGTGAAAGTTATATAAGCAGATGTCTTATACCTCAAAGGGCATGCTGAAAAAAAAAAAAAAATTAATACCCAGAGAGGAGCTCTGGGGAGGCTGTCTGCCAAATTCTGAACCAGTCGCATAAATATTTTGCATTTTATAAGATCGCCGTATTAGAAATGAGTAATTTGGAGGAGGAAGCTTTAGCATGTAGTTCTTTGCTTGTGTAGACTGCTAATTAAAATCACTCCATCGACCACGGTTTTCCTTCAGTCTGCCGTTATCACATTAAATAGAGCCCACCGTAAGGTTTGACATTTAACAAGGGTCTGAGTCAAGGCAGAAGAAACCTTGTATCTCTTATCTTCCTAATTTAATTCTCTTTACGTATCTAAAATAACCACTCCTCTCCTGGATCGTTAGCTCTTTCCTTACTCCTTCCCCGAGAGATCTCCCCTCCTCCATCCGTTTCTTTCTGTTGGCTTCACCCCCATCCAAGCGGCTTCTTCCCTTTCCAGAGGGGTTCTTGGAAGTCACCCCGTCCGCCTCTGAGGAGGGGATCCATCGGGAGCCGGTGGCCGGAGCGCGGGGCGCAGCGCCTACGCGGGCCTCTGGACAGCTCCGCGAGCGCAGCGGCAGCCCCCGACCCCGGTGCCCAGAGCCAGCCAGCCCCGGGCCGGGGACCTGCGGGGCCTCGTCGGGAGCTCTCCTCGCTCCTGTCCGGCGGAGACGCCTTCCCGGCCCGCCTGCCGCGGCCGCCCGCTCCCCTCTCGCCCCCGTCTCTCAGCGGGAGCCGCTGCCCTTGATTCTTCTGCTCGTGGAAGCTGCTCGTTCTCCCCCTGGAGGCGGCGGCGGCTCTTCCTGCAGCCTCCCGCCCCTTCTGCTGCAAACACCCGCGTCCAGACTCCCGCTCCCGAGGGGCCGGCGCCTCGGCGGCTCCAGCGGCGCGCGGGCCAGCGGGGCCGAGGCTCCCCCGGCTCGGCTGTCCTCTCTCCCGCCCGACCGCGCCGCAGCTCGTCCCGCGGAGCCAGCCCCGCACGGGCCCGGCCGCGGCACCTGTGCCGCCCCCGGCGCCCGCCGCCTTCCTCCTTCCCTCCTCCGCCCCCGGCCCCTCCTCGAGCCCGGGGCCGCCGAGTGCACATCCGGGCGGCGGCTCGCGCACGCGAGCGTCTGGCTGGCTGGGCCGGGGGCGGGGGGCGCGGGGCCGCTCGCGCCCGTGCCCGGGTGTGCGGGGCCGGCTGTGGAGGCGCCGCGCGCCGGCGGGGGGCGGGGGAGCGGCGGAGCTGAGTGTGTGCGAGTGTGCGCGAGTGTGTGCGAGAGCGCCAGTGTGTGTGTGGGAGCCAAAGGGAGAGCACAGACCGAGAGGGAAGCGGGAGAGCCGGAGCGCATCCGCGATGCTCGAGGCTCCGTAACCCGCCCTCCCCCGGAGCCGCCCGCCCGCGGGATGGGGCTGCCCGCGCTGCCTTCTCTCCGTCACCTTCTGGCCCGCGGACGGCGGGCGGCGCCAGGGGACCCACCTGCCCTCGCATCCCCCGCCGGAGGACGTCCCCGACCCAAGCTCAACTTGCCGCGGACTCTGTCGGAGGAGCGGGGCAGCGAAGCCGCCCCCTGAGCGGCGTGCCGGGGCCGCGGAGGCACCGGGGCAGCCGCCGACGCCGTCTGAGCCGCGGCCGCTGCGGACGCGGGGACCGGGGGAGCGAGCGACCGCTGGCGCCTGGGGCTCCCGGGCTCAAGGTCCCAGCCGCGCATCGGCGGAGGACGAGGACGAAGCGGTGCGGGCGCCCCGGGAGCCGCGGCCCCGCCCGGAGCCCGCGGAGCGCCCGGGATGCCGCCGGCCGTGGCCGGGGGTGGCTCGGGCTTGGCGGCGGCGGGCCCCCGCTCGCTGAGCCCCGCCGCCCTGTCCCGCAGCCTATCCCGCCTGCGCGAGTACCGGACCCGCTCCCGCATCATGCTGGCTCTCGGGGTCACGCAGATGGTGCTCGGATGCCTCATCGTGGCGGTCAGCTTCGCGGCGCTGGCCCTGACCACCTCCGCCAGGGTCCGGCACTCCTGCCCCTTCTGGGCCGGCTTCTCGGTAAGTGCTGTCAGTCTCCTCTCCTTCCCTCAGCCCCTTGTCCCCGGTCCTCGCTTCTCCCCCGCTGGCACCTCGGACACTCAGCGCCCGGAAAGTTGGCAGCCGAAACTTGCGACGTGCACCGAGTGAGCATGGGGGTTCTGACGTGCCCGGCCCGGTGCTGATCTTGTGGAGGTGTCGGGCCGTGCTCTGCGGGGCACACGCTTGGGAAGGATGCGCCCGCTCTCGGTCATTCTTAATGAGGGGCAATGACTGTAGAACCCCAGCAACTTCATAGCCCCTGAGTTCGTGGGATAGGGCACCGAAGTCTGCTTTCTGGGGGAGGCTGGTGCGGTAGAAAGACGTAGGGGAAATTACTGCTAAACCGCAAAACTGGGAATTTTAGAAAGAATGGCCGTTTTCATATTCCCAAACCAGCTATAATTACACTCCTCTAAAACAGACACCTAATCTGTATTGATTGGGCAAGCTATTGAACTACATAACCTTGTTAGTTATCTTACAGATGCCAATCAGCCGAACGTTCGGGCTTTCTGCCAGTTACCTGTAGAAATCGCAACGTGATGAAGATTGTAATGGCATGATAGTTATTCGTAGGAAACTGGTCCTGAAAAATTAAGCTGTAGTTATGCAGTAGGTATCTGGGTAGTACCTGTGCCCTTCTCCCTGCAGAATTTTCAGAAGTTGGGTCCCAGATCCCACAGATGGGTGTTCAGTTATATCCACGAATAGAACAGTTTGTCTTGGATTTTCAGCTGAAGGCTTTCCTTGGTCAATTGACTAAACTCTTCCCCATAAGAGTGTTTATTGCTAAGTTTTAATTTGAGTTTTTCAAAATGATTTGCCTTCATGTATGGAAGTTTGTCTTACAAAACTGAGTAGACTCACATGCTTCATAGGTCCTTGAGATGAGATTAGGATTTTGGTACAAATTTGATTACCAGACAGGTTGTGTTGGAGGTAATAAAATGAGATTAGAACAGTAGGCACAGATTGCAATGCACACATGCAATACAAAAATCCTCACATTTACGGAGAGCAACAAATGGGACTGTTCCATTGGGAGATCTATGCTTCTTCGCTCTTAGCTTGCCACCACATTTGCTGAGTAGGAGATTTGTGACAGTTAACTGCCATAGTTTTCAATGTGAAAATTGAAAAGCCTGTGAATAGGTAGGCTTGATTTAATCCCTTTTCCCTCCACATAATTGTTTTTCTTTACTCAGGATGATGTGGAATTAGCCTTTATTTGACTCCACTTCTGAATATTGTGTACACATATATTTCCATTTCCACACCTGGTGGTATTATGTCTTATTTATTTTTGGGAAAATATCATATGGACATGTAACATATATTTGTAGCACGTTTTTTCTGAATTCTTGAATTAGGTGGACAGGCTTTAAAGTTTGTGTGTGTGTATTTTCCCATGGAGTGAAACCAGAGATGTTTCCAGGGTAACATCGCAGAGGGTTCCGTGAAGAGGTCTTGTTCCTTTAATAGATTGTTGCTAAGGGTTAATTTTTGGAATTTTCTACAGTTTTTTTTAAAAAATGAAAATATAATGCATCTGTAGCTTTTAAAAATTAGAGAATGAAAAATCTATTTAGAATTGATAAATTTATAGACAAAATAGAGAGGACTTAGTTGAACTGACTTGTGAAGTTCATTTTGCTTCATCTGGAGTAAAAATGGTATACAAAAACTAGTCTGAGGTTCTTTTAACATTTGCAATTTGCCCTTGAATTTATAGACAAAAATTCATCTCCTCTCCCCTCCCCCCCTAAAAAACCCTATGGTTTTCCTTTTCTGGTAATGGCCTTTGTTCTCTAAATCTAGCACATAGCTATTTTAATGAGATCAAAGCAAAAATGACTCTTGAAACCCCATAATCGATACAGGTGTGATCATTAATCTTAATTGGGGTATTAATTTCAAAGCTTATTACAGACTAAAGCTGAGTCTGGTAGAGGGGATTTGTAACAACCATGGTAGGAGACTCTCTCTGCCCAATGTGCTTGTGAAGAAAAGAATGAGGTTTTGAGACTATAACTTTGGAGTTATATTCAAAGCCTTTAATATATAGTCACACATTTGTTGCTCAGTTTTACCTCTTAATACTTAATATATAGTATATTGATTTGGAAGTTTTACTCAGTCTGTTAGAAATTGTCTTTTGGGTGGTATGCTTGTACATTAACTGATTTTCTCCATTCTTACCATCTTCCCCAAAGAAATAAAGCTTTGGATCATGGATGGTGGAGATTTCCCAGGGCATTATTGGAAAGATTTAAATTTTTAGCATCAAGTGACCTAATATTGAAGAAAAACCCTCTTTTTTTCATTCTCCATAATGAAGAAATTTATTTAGATAAAGTATGATGAACATGTTCTTTACTTGGTATAGTGCAAAGAGCACTGGATCTGGAATGAAGGGACCTCATTTCAAATCCAGCTCTTCATCTTACTGTGATGCCAACCATGGATTGAAATATAATAAAATTAAAAATTAGGTTACATTTTCAGGCTTACTATTTCTAGGAATATATTACTATATACTATTGTAGTGTAGTAATTTCCTGTAGTTTTGGATATCGTGTTCCCCCCATTTCTATTTTTATTTCTTTATATGTGTATCTTTTTATTTTTCCTCTTTAAACTTAGTCTTTCTTAGATACGTACGCTTTTTCTCTCCACAAATGTCTTTGGCACACATTCAGGTAAACAGCCTAGATCAAGGGCAAATTTACATGTTTTAATACATACACTGACATCTTTCTGTCAATGCTTGTTGACCCATTCAACGAGACCACCTTGTAATGAAGTTCTTTGTGTAACTAGAAAACCTCCGCAGGAGCCAAAATGAGCCCACCTTACACTGAAGCTCATTCTCTGGAGAGTATTGAGTATTGTTATTATGGTGAAGTGCTAGTGCAGTTTATGAAGGTAAAAACAGATGATATTATTTAAGTAATCTACCTTTCTCTTGGAGATTATATATACTGTAGATTTTTACATGTTGATAAGCCATTGTGTCATAACTATCATATTTCTGCTTTATGGGATGTGACCTGAATGCTAATAACAATCTAAAACATTTTACAATCAAGTTTTTAGAACTTGATTAACTCTTTTAGAGTGGAGATTAAAGCACTCCATTTAGCAGTGAGATTTCTGTAATTATTTTTCTTATTTTTCAGAAACAGGTTTAGAAGTATATACTGGATGTATGATTCAGATTATTAGCATATCTTATGACTGACAACCTGGTATAGAGTCATGAGTTCTGGGATGGGACTTGAGAGATTCAGAATCTAATCCTTAGTTTTCCATCAATTTGCTTTGTGACATTGGACAAATTGCTTGGCCTTTCTGGGCCCAAATTTCCCCATTTGTAGAATGATCGATTTGAATTAGATCTTGCTAAAGCCTGTTCCAAGGCATTTGTTCTAAGAATCTGTCAACTTGGCCAATATACTCATGACTGGCTTCTAATTACATTAAAACATAGTTTGCAGAGAAGGTGGACAGGAATCCTGAAGGATGGGAAGATAAGGCTTGGTTGTGATCTACAAGTATGGAGGAAACCCCTATATCCATGAGATCACATATCTGTTGAAGTACTGACTAGTTTCTGATAAGATTATTTCTTCCAAATAGTTGCCATGTCCTGAATTTCTTCTGGCAAGATAGAATTGATTTTTGAGATTATTAAAAAGGAAAGCTTCTCTTGCATATGCAAGCAGCTTCTCATATTCCTAGACAGCAGAGAATGTAGGTTTGCCAAGAAAGTAATGCTATATCTCTAAATTTGCCGCCTCACCTTATCCAAAACAGGACTCACCATCTTTCTCCAACTTCCCTTCTAAACTTTTCTTTTACTGTCAATAGGACAGTTCTCTCAGTTACCTAAGCTTGACATTGTGGTGCCATCTTTGATCTTCCTTATATGCGTTAACCCCATATCCAGGCTGTTGTCAAGTCATATACACAACCTCTTTTGTATATGATCCCTTATGTCCATTCACAACTACCATGTTAGTATGAATTCTTATTATCTCATGCCCAAACTATTGCCATAGCCTTCTGATTGGTCTCCCTGCCTCAGATCTTTCTCCACTCCAATCCATCATTCATTCATTTTTCAAAGTAATCTTCCAAAAGTATACATCTGACAATATCACTTATAATTGAATGAGGAAGACAAATATCTATACAAGTATAAGGTACCATTGAGTTTAGTTAGTATGTTCTTTTATACAAAGCAGTTTTGTGCTGAAAGGGGCAGAAAATGTACTTTTTCATAAATAAGAAATTGATAAATTATGTAAAGTACTGCCTCTTACATAGGTGATATGTTTATACCTGAAAGTAGTAGACTTAATAAATCAGCCCCCTTATAATTCTTATAGCACTGTGGTACTCCATCACAATTATTTGCCAAAACTTGTTTAGCCATTCCCCAGTCGGTGAACATCCCCTCAATTTCCAGTTCTTTGCCACTATGAAAAGAACTGCTATAAATACTTTTGTACATATAGGTCCTTTTCCTTTTTTGTTGCTCTCTTTGGGATACAGACCTAGTAGTGGTATTACTGGGTCAAAGGGTATAGATATTTTTATAGGTTTTTGGGCATAGTTTCAAATTGTTCTCCAGAATGGTTGAACTAGTTCACAAGTCCATCAACAGTTTTTAAATGTGCCTATTTTTTCTCATATCCTGCAGCATTTGTCATTTCTGATAGGTGTGAGGTGGTACATCAGAGCTGTTTTAATTTGTATTTCTCTAATCAGTAGTGATTTAGAGCATCTTTTTCTATTACTATGAATTACTTTGATTTCTTCTTCTGAAACTGCCTGTTCTTATCAGTTGGGCAATGGCTTGCATTTTTATAAATTTAACTTAGTTCTCTATATATTTGAGAAATGAGGTCTTTATCACAGAAATTGGCTATAATTTTTTTTTGGATATTACTCCATTGCCTGTGGTACCCTTTTAAAGCAAAATGTTATTTTCCCTAATTATCTCTTTCAATTAGTTGTGTTTTTGATTTTGTTTTATCTGAGATCATGATTGCTACCCCTACCTTTTTGCTTTAGCTGACGCATAGGAGATGGTGCTCTGGCCCTTTAAATCTGTATATCTTTCTTTTTCAAGTGTGTCTCTTGTAAACAACATATTCTGGTTTCTAATCCATTCTTCTGTATACTTCCATTTTATGGGTAAGCCCATTCCATTCACATTCGCAGTAATGATTAGTAACTGTGTTCCTTCCTTTCTATTTTCTTCTGTTTTTCTGTCTCTCTTTGTTTTTAAGTCTGTTCCATTTCTGACCACTACTTTCCTTAATTTGCCTTCTCTTTTAAAAACCCCTCCCCCATCTTTCTCCCCCTTTCTCCTTTTATTTCCTTATTGACTTAGATTTCTGTGTCCAATAGAGTGTATGTATGTATGTATGTATGAGTGTGTGTGTGTGTATGTATATATGTATTCCCTTGTTGAATCAGTTCTGATGAAAGTGAGGTTCAAGAATTGCCTATACCTCCCCACCGCATTATCCTTTCTAGTAGAAAAGCTCTTTCAAATCTCTTTAATATGTGGAAAAAAATCCTCATTTCACTTCTTCCCTTCCCTTTTATCCAGTGCATAGATTCATTTTTTTTTGTGAGATCGTCCTAACAATCAACTCACACTCATGTCCTCTGTCTATGTAGACTTCTAACTCCTCTAACAATGAAGATGTTCTTAGGAGTTACATGTACCATCTTCCTATATAGAAATGTAAACAGCTAACTTTGTTAAGTCTCTTAGGATTACTCTTTCATGTCAATCGTTTTATACTTCTCTTAAATCTTGTATTTTAATTTCAAATTTTCTCCTTGACATGGAAGCTCTGGAATTTGGCTATAATATTCTAGGAATTTTCATTTTGGGATCTCTTTGAGGGAATGATTGTTGGATTCTTTCAATTTCTATTTTAACCTCTGGATCTAAGATATTGGGGTGGTTTTTTTTGATAATTTCTTGAAATATGGTGTCTAGGTTCTTTTTTTGTTTAAATCTTGACTTTTAGGTAGTCCAGCAATTCTTAAATAATCTCTCCTTGATGAATTTCCAGGTCAGTACTTTTTTCAATAATATAGCCTACATTTTCTACAATTTTTTCATTCTTTTGACTTTGTTTTATTGTTTCTTGATGTCTCTTAGAGTCATTAGCTTCCATTTGCCCACTTCTAATTTTTAAGGAATTATTTTCTTTAGTGAGCTTTTGTACCTCTTTTCCATTTGCCAGTTCTGATTTTTAAGGGATTCTTTTCTTCAGGGAATTTTTGTACCTCTTTTTACTATTGAACCAATTTTGTTTTTTAAGGTGTTATTTGCTTCAGCATTTTTTAAACCAAGCTGTCAATTCTCTATTTATAAATGTCTCACATAACTAATTTCTTTCCCCATTTTTTCCATTTGCCACTCTTTTCTTTCTTTTCTACTTCTAGGAATTCTTGTTGGGCATGGGTCCAAACAGCATTTTTCTTTGAGGCTTTGCTTATAGTTCTTTTTACATTGTTGCCTTCTGAATTTATGTCTTATTCTTCCCTTCCATGTAGTAGCTTTTTATGGTCAAGTTCTGTTTTTGTGTGTATGTTTTGCTCATTTTTTCAGCCTATTTCTTAGCTTTGAACTTTAAATTAATATTGGGCTTTGCTCACCTGGGATGGAAAGACACGTCTCAGGCTTTAGGTTTTTTTGTGCTGCTGTTTTCAGAATTAGTTCTGGAGGTCTGCAAGTTTTTGATGCTTCCAGGGTGATGTGATCTGGGGAGAGGTGTGGTCCCTGCTATCTTGGTCTGTTCTCTGGACTTTACTTAGAAATGCCTCTGGTCCTCTGCAGCCATAAGCACTATTGGTCCTCTTGGCCCTGGAACTGTGATCAAGAACTATGCATGGATAATAGAGCTGGAAGTCAGCACCAGCTGTACCCACTGCCAGTAAAGTGTACCTTGTAATATCTTCCTGACTACTTGTCAAGTCCCTTCCTGTTTCCAGGCTGAGAGCTTCTGAAGCTACTGCTTCTTTTGTGGCCACTCCTAGTGCTCTTGCCATGCTCTGAGCTAGTTCTCATACCAGCTTCACAGACCTTTCCTGCCAACTGCCCAGGTTGTTTTAGGCTGAAAAAATGTCTCACTTGGCTCTGCCATTGCAAAATTTTATTTGAGATGTTATTTAAAGTTGTTTGGAGAGTAATATTGGGAAAGAAAGTTCAGCTGGATTCCTGCCATATTCTACCCTAAAGGCTCTGCACCCTTAGAACACCTTCTTAAGGATGTAGGGTGATGTCTCTTTTCACATGTGAACAGTTTAATGGCTTAAAGGAGGGAGGGAGATAACTTTTATTTATTAAACACTGATAAAGCATGAAGAAACAGCTTTAAAAGACAGATTGTGGAAGAGGTTCCTCCGAGACCTGCTAAATGACAGTAGCTGTTAGGCTATTGTGGTCTTTATTTGGATGCAGCAATTTTAAATCTAAGAGCGTAAAACTCATAGAAATGAAAAAAAGCATAACTGCTTGGAGACTATGAGATGATTAAATGAGGACTGTGGAAGTCACAGGATAGATATGGTGAGTTTTTACCTCATAAGTGAAAGGTGAGTCACTGAATGAAGAAGTTGATTGCTTTTGGAGTGCTTCCTAGAGTTTGAGACAAACGAAGCCTCATTTGTGAGAGCTTGAGAGCTAAAGTGGTCAGTAGGGGGAGTGTGTTCCATTCATAACAGATTTACAGGCATGGGGGACAGGCATTGAAAAAGAGACAGGAAATGGAGTGTAGTGTGTGAGAAAAGACAGAAAACCAGTTTGACTAGACGGTAGACTGAGAGGGGAAGTAATGTCCACTGAGGCTAGAAAGGCTGGTTAGGGCCAAGGTGTGTAGGGCTTAAAATGCTAAATGGAAGACTTTATCTTTTATCCTAAAAACAATAGAGAGCCACTGGAATTAACTGAGTAGTAGAGTACCATGGTCAGATCTGCACTTTAGAAAAATCACTTTGGTAGCTGTGTGTAGGATGGACTAAAGTAGCGAGAGCCTTTGGGTGGAGAAACCAACCAGAAGGCTCTTGTAGTTATCTCAGTGAGAGGATCTGGCCTGAGGTTGTAGCCTCAGTGATCTGAGAGGAGTAAAGTGAAAGAGATGTTGCAGAGGTAGAGATAGCAAGGTTTGACAACTGGTTTGGATGTGTAGGGCAAGGCGGAGTAAAGGAGTCCACCATTTTGGATTTGGAAGATTAAAAGGATGGTGTTGCCTTTAGCAGTAATAGACAAGTTTAAAAGAGAGGAGGGTTTTTTGGGAGAAAGAGAATAATTCCAGTTTTGTACATGTTGAATTTGAATTGAGATATCTAGTTTGAAATGCTCAGTGGGCAATTGGGGATTCAGGACCAAAGCTCAGGAGAACAATTGTAGTGTGCATGTACTCTCTGTCACTGTCTCTGTCTCTCTCATCTGCATTGAGATGATAGTTAAACCCATGAGAATGGATAGAATTCTTGAGAGGGTAGGGGAAGAAGGCCTAGGATGGAACCTTGGGGAACAGCCACATTTAGGGGATATTGTGTGGATGTTGACGCAATGATGGAAATGTAGGAGTGGTAATGAAGCTTGGAGTTGGACCAGGAAATAGTAGGATCATGAAAAGCCAGAGAAGGGAGATTATCCAGGAAAAAAGAGTGGTTAACAGTGTGCCCCATTTCTGTACCAAATAAGCTCTTGGAAGTAAAAGTTTTGTACCAGGGTGCCTGTGACAGAAAAGAAGGAGAGATGTGGTCCCTGCTGTCTTGGTCCGTTCACTGGACTTTATTTAGAAAATGCCTCTGGTCCTCTGCATCCATAAGCACTATTGTTCCTCTTGGCCCTGGAACTGTGATCAAGAACTGTGCATGGGTAATAGAGTTGGCAGTCAGCACCAGCTGCACCCAGTGCCAGTAAAGGGTACCTCTGTTAATTTTGGAGTTATCAAAATTTTCTTGACTTCCAACTTTTTGAAAAAAGTCTCCTAATTATACTAAATCTCCACTTCCAAATGCACATTTCTTAGTGTTGCAGAAGGTTTTATTGAAGAAAGAAAAATAGACAGTTATATATATATATATATTTGTATATGTCATTATGGATTCTGGGGATCCTTATCACAATCCCTATGACATGGAAATGCCTAACTATTCTTAACTCTCCAAATCCTACAGTGAAATCTCCCAATACTTACTATAGTCCCAAGTAAGATGAGGTTGACCCTTCATGGTGTGACCTTTTCTGCTCTCTGCTCCAGCTTCTGCGGCATTGTTCTCCTGTGGTTCCCTGCAGATAGCTCTTTGGGGGGCAAGGATTGTTTTTTGCCTGCTTTGGTATCTCTAGAGCACAATGCCTGGCAGATAGTCAGTGCTTAATAAATGTTTATTGATTAACTGATAGAAAGTCATGGGAAACTTTCCTGTATCATTGTATACTTTCTCTTGTCCCTTTGCAAGGGGTAGACCAGGAGATTGAAGGTGGAGCGGCTTCAGAACGTAGCAAAGCAATGGTTAAAGACTGTAATTCTAAAAATGCCGTGGGCTGAAGGAACATGGCAGCAACTAGAAGGGAAACTACTAGCGGGAAAGATAAAGAAGGCAGAATTGAAGATGGCAGCCTTTTGCCAAGTCAGGAAATGTTTTGGTCAATTTATACGACAGAGTAACGAAGACATTTCCCTACCTGTAAGGTACTGAGAATGACTGTTAAATGTGAATGGCTGAAAATCTGAGCATAAATGCCAATTCCGTCTTTGCTGAGGTTTCCAATCTCGCTGCCTCTTCCCCAGGCAGAGATTTTGCTCAGACTTTTCCTTTTTAGAGTTGTGAGGAAATCAAGACTAAAACTGCACTGTGAGATGGAATGAGATTGTCGTCACTGGGGATGTGATTACTAAGGTTATTTTATTGCTATGAAAAAAAGTTTTTATGTTTCAGTTTTATTTGTAGACTTGATTTGCTAACAGACAAGTCAGTTGACTCATCTACAGAAGTTTGGCAACTAGGTAAGTTTCCTAGAGCCTTTAAATCTAGGTGGGGACAAAATGAGGAAAATAATGTTTTAGTAGAGAACCTTCATACTTTGAATCCCATTCAGCTGTCAGCAACTAGAGCCCTACACCTAGGTTATGAGTCTCTGTGACAATATCCTTTGTCACAATAGTCTTTGAACTTATATAGACTTAATACCAGAGCAAGATTTTGTTATCCATCTCCACCTTCACTAGAGTCTCTTGTACAAAGTTCAAATTCAGACACCATATCAAATCCATTTCATTCTTCGTTCTGAGGGTAGAGATATCCTTTGGCAAAAAAAACATTTTTCACTTGGCTGCCAATATATACCAACTGTTCTCCAATTTATTCTCTCCAGGTACTTGGATGGAATTATTCAGATCATTCAAAGTAATCAGCTAATAATTCCAGGTAGAGCCATGTCTTCTGCAGCTCTTAAGGCATGTTTACCAATAGGCTCGTATCAGATTATTTAGTAAATTTGGGGAGAAAGTAAGAAAGACCCCAGTACCTGCTATATGAATTTAGATAACTTGTTAAGTAAAGAACACAACACAAGTATAGTTTTGAAGGAGAAACATGCACTAGTAGACATTTTAAGTTCTTAGAGAGATTGGTATGTTTCTTAATCATTTTGTTAATACTGTCATTTTTGTTTACTTAATACAGGAAGTTGTAAAGTCAAAGCAGCTATTTCCTTGCCACAGAGAATATGTGAAACTATAAATTTAGAGTCAGAGAAGTGATCTCAGGGAGTATCTTGTTTGGATGATGGCACTACTGCTCAAAAAGTGTTTTCCCCCATTGCCTGTAGGTTAAAACTTTTTTTGGCCCACCATTTATGGTCCTTTAGAATATCCTTTCTTTTCTTTGTGTTTCCCTTCCTAAAGGAAATACTTCCTATCTGTCCTATGACTTATGACACTTTAGTCCTTCCCTAATTTATTGTTATTAACAAGATAGAACTGAAAGTAATTAACACAACTCAGAATTCTTTCACCTGAAACAATTTCTTCAGTAATAAATATTGTATTACAGGCATAACGGTTCTCAACAAATCCGTTATTGAGCATTTACTTATAGCCCATCTTTTCCCTTCCCTTTTTTGATAATGTTTTAGGACTGAGGACTAGTCTTCTGCCTTTCCAGTCTATTTTACACTATTTCTTTTCATCGTTTATTTTTGTCAAAGCGTATATTCCCTTATTTCATCTTGCCTTTTCTTTCCTTCTTACATTTGGGGAGACTGATCACCATGTCTAGACTGTCCTTCTTCCAGATTTGTAGCTTGTGAAATAAGAGGTTGTGGGGTATACTGTAACAAGTTGGACTCGGGGGAAACAGATATGAATCCTGCTTCTGGCATTAGCTGTGGCATCATAGGCAAGTTGTAGAAACTTTCCAAGTGGTAATTTCTCTGTCTGTAAAGTAGGGATAACATAACTCTTTGTGATACTTACCTCACAAGGTTGTTATGAGAAGCAAAGGAGACCATGTGTGCGTTTGCATATGTGTGTGTGTGTGTGTGTGTGAGAGAGAGAGAGAGAGAGAGAGAGAGAGAGAGACAGAGAGAGAGAGAGAGAGAGAGAGAGAGAGAGAGAGAGAGAGAGAGAGAGACAGAGACAGAGAGACAGACAGACAGACAGAGAGTCAGGCAGAGACAGAGACTGACTGAGAGAATATATAGATTCTGGGAATCCTTAATCCAATTCCCATGATATTGGCAGATCAGGTCACAAGAGCATGTACTCTCAGGGCTCTTGGGGGAGCTCTGAAGAGTTGGGATTTGCATGTCTAATGTTGTATAGTTCATGAGTCTCTACCTGTGTACTTCACGCTATGATTATCAGTTGATATCAATCAATCAGCTAGACTTAGCTTTTAGAGAGGGGGTATTTACTGACTTGGTGTTTGGTTGGTGTATTCTCTGAGAAAGAATGTTCAAGCTGAGAGAGCACTTGTGGCAGAAGGATAATATGCAGCTCCTAGAAGTCCTTTTGCTTTATTCTTGAAGATGGTCCTCTGAGGTATGGTATAAATTTTCCGCTTCGCTTTTTGTAGAATCTTGAATCTGCTTTTCTCATTGAGTCCAGTTTGTCCTTGGTTCATAATGCAGATGGTACTGTCAGACATTTCAGGAATATTGCTCAAATGTGGAAAAATCCTTTGGATCCTTCAAATTTCACAACACTTCTAGCAAAGGTGGAACAGTTCTACTAAGCTAATTTAGTAATTTATTATAGAAATCGTAACATATAACAATATTTTTTGTCATTTCAGTGTTGTTTATTTGAAATTTTAGAAGGAAATTATTTAAAATCTTTTAAGTATACAAATTATTAACAATTTAATAATCTTATTTAATGCAATAGTATAATTATAACTTCACTTGCTTTCTCTTTTTTGGCCCCCCATCTAGGTTTGGATACTGGCTCCACTATTTACTAGCAGTGTGACCTCAAGCAAGTCATTGAACCCCTTTCAGGCCCTTTCCTCAAACCTCAATGGAGATGATAATAATTTACTCTGGTACTGCACAGGTCTGTTGTAAGGATTTGTGAAGTGTTTTTTAAACTGCGAAGGGACATTATGTGTGTGTTTATATATAGAGGTACACACATGTACGTACATATCCTAGTAAATGCTAATAATATTGTTATTACCATCTTCAGGAAAGACTCGAGACAAGAAGACTAAAAAGAACCAAGATCCGAAGTAGTTTATTATTCATCTGTGTTAAAAGGCGATTTCACCAAGAGGTTCAAACTCTTGGCTAAAATGAAGTTTTTGTTTTAATTGTAGATTTAAGTTTTCTGTGCTATTCTTGTCCTCCAATAGTGCAGAACATTTTAAGTTACTTCGGTACATTACTTGATAGGGTCGCACACACCAACTGTGTTTCTCTTGATATAAACTCACCCCCCATGGCTTTTTACATTACCTCCTTTTCCATTAACATTCATGGTAGTTAAGGCTTAATGTAGATTCCTTCCTTCTGGCTCTAACTCTGTATTTTTTATGCTGTAATCATAAAATTGGTATAAATTAGACTCTTCTAAATTATAACTTTATTGGGGTTCTGAAAATCTGGATTGCCACACTTCTAAAAATTGCAGACCATTTTTCATGACATTTAGAAAAGATTTCAAAAAGTGAAAAAAAATTTACAAGGAATTAGAGATTTATTGAATAAATTGCAGTATAGAAAATAGATGTACCTAAAGGACATTTCTTAGAAGAGAATTGTGTGCTTACCAGCCATACAAATTAATATATGCTCGCATTCAAATGCCTAAAAAACCAGGTTATTCATCCATCCCAAAGAATTTTTATATCTTCTCTACCCACTAGCAGCCTCCTTTTCTTCCTATCATTCCTCTTCTTCCACACAGAAGTATATTATTGAAACAGAATTGTAAAGGACCTCAGTGCCCATCTAGTTTAGTCCCTTTGTTTTTCAGATGAAATAAATGAGACCTATGGAAATTAAATTACTCAAGGTCAGGTAACTAATAAATGTTAGGTAGGATTTGAATCCAGATCCTCTGTCTCCTAAGCCAGTGCTCTTGTCACTATTTTATACTGATTTGCCCCCAGCAGATTGTGTCAGAGGTGCATGTTCAATTTAGGTTTTCCTCCCCACACAACTGGGGCTTAATTGATTGGATGGGCAGGTGTGGGAAATCTCATGAAGGCTACCTAGACCGTTTCTCAGAATCTTGTTTTCTATATTCATAATTGAAGGAAGTGCTAAATTTCAGGTAGAGGTTAGTAACAATAAAGATAGATTTTTTTTCTCATCCAAATTCACAGATCCCCTGAAATCATATTGTATTCATGAATATATTTTGCTTTCAAGTCTGTTTTGATGCCTAATCAGGGTGAAAAAATAGGCATTTTCAGAGACTAAGGGCAGGGGACAAGATACTATTAAACTGGGAGAGACTTCAAATATGGACCTGGTCGTGTCTGTAAATATGTCACATGAGATGCTTCTCATGTGAGTGAGTTGTAGTGGAGAGAGTCTCAAAGTCAGAAAGCTCAGAGTCCAAGTTCTCCCTCCGACACATACTGGCAGTAGTATGTTGGGAAAAATCACTCACCTGGGCTCCAGGCAACCCTTAAAGACTATAATCAAAAGGTCCTGTCCTGCCGTGGTAGAGGTGTTTCCTTACCCAGGGGTTCTTTGTATCAGTGAAACAATAGGTTCAGTCCCTATTCTTCTTGCTAGGTTGAAAAAAAAAGCTTGTTGTTACATTACTGGTCATTCCGAGATGACTTTTCCCCCAAATCATAGAAACTCATGAAGATATTAAATTTTTAGAAAAGTTGGGATTACTATTTGTTGAGGAAGGCTGTTTGTGTTGGTAAAATCATAGATCCCCTGATGACCTGAAAAAGTAGATAGATATTCCAAAGCAAAAGTCTTAGTGCAGTTTTAAGCTACTAAAGCCTTAAACTGCACTAATACTTTCAGGACAGCTGTCAGTGACAAAAACATTTTGGCATCTGCAAATTTATGGTACCTAATTACAAGTTATGTGTTGTAGTTTAGTCATTTAGTCATGTCCAATTCTATCTGGACCATGGACCATAGCATGCCAGGCTCTTCTTATCCTTCACTATCTCTCAACAACTAGTCAAGTTCATGTTAATTTTTTCCATGACGCTGTCCAACTCATCCCTTGCCATCCCCTTTTTCTGTTGTCTTCAATCTTTCCCAACATTAGGGTCTTTTCCAATGAGTGCTGTCTTCTCATCATTTGGCCAAAGTATTTAAACATCACCTTCAGTATTTGACCTTCCAATGAATAGTCTGAATTATTTCTTTAAGTATTTACTGATTTGACCTCCTTGTTGTCCAAGGGACTCTCAAAAGTCTTTTCCAGCACCACACTTCAAAAGTCTTGATTCTGAGGTGCTCAGTTTTCCTCAGTAGTCCAATGCTCACAACCATATTATCCTAGTGGCAAAACCCATAGCTTTGAGTATACAGACCTTTGCCAGCAAGGTAATGCTCTTTCCAAAGAGGAGGTTTCTTTGAATTTCATGGATGCAGTTGCTGTCTGCAGTGATCTTTGAGGCCAGGAATATAAAATCTAATACTGCTTCCATTTCTTCTTCCTTTATTTTCCAGAACGTGATGGGACAAGTTACCAAGATCTTAATTTTTTGATATTAAGTTTCAGTACAACTTTAACATTTCACCCTCATCAAGAGGCTTAATTTCTCTTTACTTTCTGCTATTAGAATGGTGTAGTCTACATATCTTTGATTGTTGATATTTCTCTTGGTGACCTCAATTCTAATTGATTCATCCAGCCTGACATTTCTCATGATGTGCTATGTACGTAAGTTAAATAAGGTGACAGTATATAGCCTTGCATTACTTCTTTTCCAATCTTAAAACAATCAGTTGTTCCAGGTTTGGGTCTAACTGTTCCTTCTTGGCTTGCATATGGGTTCCTCAGGTCATCTGGTACTCCCATCTCTTTGAGGATTTGTCATCTTTTGTTGTGATCTACACAGTCAAAGGCATTAGTGCAGTCAGTGACACAGAAATAGATATTTTTTTCTGTAGCTCTCCCTTGCTTTCCACATAATCCAGCAAATGTTTTCAATTTGGTCTCTAGTTCCTCTGCCTGTTAGAAAACCAGCCTACTCTTCTGGTAATTCTTGGTTTACATATGGATGAAGCCTAGCTTATAGAATCCTAAGCATAACTTTGTTGGTGTTTGAAATGAGTACAATTATTTGGTAATTCGAACATTCTTTAGCATTGACCTTCCTTATGATTGGGATGTAACTGATTTTTTCCAATCCATTGGCCACTATTGTGTTTTGCAAATCTGCTGGCATATTGAGTGCAGCACTTTCTTATTTTTTAATGTTTATTTATTTTAAACTAAAAATTTTTAGTTTTCAGCATTCCTTTCCACAAAATTTTGAGTTCCAAATTTTACCCCCTTCTCTCCCCTCCCTCCACCCCACAGTGGTGTGCATTCTGATTACCCCTTCCCCCAACCTGTCCTCCCTTCTATCATACCCTCCCTTCCATTGTCCTCATCTCTCTTTTCTTGTAGGGCAAGACAGATTTCTATAACCCACCACCTGTATTTTTTATTTCCCAGTTGTATGCAAAAACAATTTGCAATGTTCATTCCTAAAAGTTTGAGTTCTAACTTCTCTCCCTTCCTCCCTTTCTACCTATCCTCACTGAGAAGGCAGGTAATTCAATATAGGATGTATATGTGTAGTTTTGCAAAAAGACTTCCATAGTAGTCATGTTGTGTAAGACTAACTATATTTTCCTCCATCCTATCCTGTCCCTCATTTATTCTATTCTCTCTTTTGATCTTGTCCATCCCCCAAAATGTTTACTTCTAATTACTCCATAACCCCATTTGCCCTCCATTCTATCATCCCCCACTCCACTTATCTGCTTCTCCCCTACTTTTCTGTTAGGAAAACCTAAGTTGAAGATGCACCTCTGAAAAATCTTCTGGGGGCAAATCAGTGTAAAATAGTGACAAGAGCACTGACTTAAGAGACAGAGGATCTGGATTCAAATCCCACCTGACACTTATTAGCTGCCTGACCTTGAGTAATTTACAATTACTATTGTACAATTTAAATTAGATTTACATCTAATTGTAAAATAGATTTTCATACCAAATTGAGTGTGCATGTTATTCCCTCCTTAAGCCAAATGTGATGAGAGTAAGCCTCAGTTTTTCCCTCTCACCTCCGCGCTTTTCCCCTCCATTGAAAAAAGTTTTTCTTGCCTCTTTTATGAGAGATAATTTGCCCCATTTCATTTTTCCCATTCTCCTCCCAATATATTCCTCTCTCACCCCTTAATTTTATTTTTTTTAGATATCATCCCTTCCTTTTCAATTCACCTTGTGCTCTCTGTCTATATATACATTTGTGTGTGTGTGTGTGTGTAAGCCCTCCAACTATCCAAATACTGAGAAAAGTTTCAAGAGTTACAAGTATTATCTTTCCATGTAGGAATGTAAACAGTTTAACTTTAGTAAGTTGCTTTTGACTTTTCTATCCTGTTTACCTTTTCATGCTTTTCTTGATTCTTGTGTTTGAAAGTCAGATTTTCTATTGAGCTCTGGTCTTTTCATCAAGAATGCTTGAAAATCCTCTATTTCATTGAATGACCATCTTTTCCCCTGAAATATTATACTCAGTTTTTCTGGGTAGGTGATTCTTGATTTTAATCCTCCTTTGACTTCTAGAATATCATATTGCAAGCCTTTCAATCCCTTAATCTAGTAGCTGCTAGGTCTTGTGTTACCCTGATTGTATTTCCACAATACTGGAATTGTTTCTTTCTAACTTCTTGCAATATTTTCTCCTTGATCTGGGAACTCTGGAATTTGACTACAATGTTCCTAAGAGTTTCTCTTTTCATGTCTCCTTCAGGAGGTGATCAGTGGATTCTTTCAATATTTATTTACCCATTTGTTCTAGAATATCAGGGCAGTTTTCCTTGATAATTACATGAAAGATGATGTCAAGGTTCTTTTTTTGATCATGGCTGACAGGTAGTTCCATAATTTTTAAATTGTCTCTCCTGGATCTGTTTTCCAGGCCTGTTGTTTTTCCAGTGAGATATTTCACATTGTCTTCTATTTTTTTATTCTTTTGGCTTTGTTTTGTAATTTCTTGGTTTTTCATAAAGTCATTAACTTCCATCTGCTTCATTCTAATTTTTAAAGAACTCTTTTCTTCAGTGGACTTTTGAACCTACTTTTCCATTTGGCTAATTCTGCTTTTTAAAGCATTTTTTTCTTCATTGGCTTTTTGAACCTCTTTTTTCAATTGAATTAGCCTATTTTTAAGGGTATTATTTTCCTCAGCATTTCTTTGGGTCTCCTTTAGCAAACTGTTGACTTGCTTTTCATGATTTTTTTTGGTTCTCTCTCATTTCTCTTCCAAATTTTTCCCCCACCTCTCTTACTTGATTTTCAAAATCCTTTTTGAGCTCTTCCATGACCTGTGACCATTGCATATTTATTTTGCAGGTTTTGGATGCAGAAGCCTTGAGTTTTAAGTCTTCCTCTGATGGTATGCATTATTCTTCCTCATCTGAAAGGATGGAAGAAAATGCCTGTTCACCAAAAAAGTAGCCTTCTGTAGTCTTATTTTTTTCCCCTTTTAGGGCATTTTCCTAGTCAGTTACTTGACTTTTGGGTCCTTTGTCAAGAGGACGGTATACTCTGGGGACCTGTAAGTTCCTCCAAGGTGGCACAATCAAGGGAGAGGAGTTTACTCCTCTCCTGGCCTGTGCTCTGGTCTGGGAGCAACCACAAGTACTCTGTTCTGCCCAGAATCTGCCAGTAAGTAGGGTTCCCTCTCCAGAGCCTCTGCCAGCTCCACCAGGCCAGCCAGCACTCCTCCTCACCCCAGGCTGCTACTCAGGGCTGATATCCAGATTTGCCTCGTGATTCCCCCAGGGGTTTTAGGCTGAGGGCTCCTAAAATGGATACTGTGCCACAGCAACTGCTGCTGTCTTGGGGTCGCAGGGGCCAGACCATGTTCCCTTCTCATGCAGGTGAAAGCACTTTCTCACTGACCTTTCAAGATGCCTTAGGTGTTTGTGTGTTGATGGTTTTGGGAACTGCAGCTGCTGCCAGGGACTCCATGAGGCCTGCTCCAGTCCCGTCCCTGCCTCATGGCCAAGGCCAGGCTGTGCTCCACTCTGCACTTGGTGCAATAGACCTTTCCTGTTGGCCTTCCAGGCTGCCTTAGGCTGGAAATATCTTTCACACTGTTGTTTTGTGGCTTCTGGTGCTCTAGAATTTGTTTAGAATCATTTTTACAGGTATTTTATGAACTGTGGTGGGGATCTTTTACAGGTCCGTCCTTCTACTTCACCATCTTGGCTCCACCCCCCCCCCAATGCAGCACTTTGATAGCATCATCTTTTAGAATTTTAAATAGCTCAGCTGAAATTCTATCACCTTTGGCTTTATTGTTAGCAAGACTTCCTAATGCCCCCTTGACTTCATTCTGTAGGATATCTGGCTCCAAATCAGTAACTACATCATCAGGGTTATGGGTGATATTAAGATCTTTTTTTCTATAGTTCTTTTCTATTTCTTTTCACCTCTTAATCTCTTCTGCTTCTGCGAAATCCCTCCAATTTTTGTCTTTTATCATGCCTAGTTTTACATGATATATTCCCTTGATATCTTTAGTTTCCTTGAAGAGATTTTGTCTTTCCCATTCCATTGTTCTCTTTTCTTTCTTTGAACTGCTGAAGAGAACTTTCTTATCTCTCCTTGTTATTCTCCAGAGTTCTGTGTTCAGTTGGAAATAACTTTCCCTTTCTCCTTTATTTTCCCCTTTCCTTCTCTCTGTAGCTATTTGGAATGCCTCATCAGACAGCTGTTTTATTTTTGTGCTCTTGTTTTTCTTTGGAATGTTTTTTGTTGCTGCCTCCTGTACAACATTTCCATACTTCTTCAGGCACTCTATCAGATCTAATCCCTTAAGTATATTAATAACCTCTATTTCATATTCATAAAGGATGCTATTTAGGTCATGTCTATATAGTCTGATGGTATTCCCTACTTTCTTCAATCTAAATCTGAATTTTGCAGTAAGAGCTCATGATCTGAGCTGTAGCAGATGCCAGGTCTTGGTTTAACTGTGTAGAGCTTCTCCACCTCTGGCTGCAAAGTATTTTTTCAGCGGGAGTTTGTTGACTCTCAAAATAAAGTCTTGAATAACTATAAAAGCAAATTAATTAATTTACTTAGGATAAAACTATCAATCACTATATTTATTTGTTTTTATCATTAAGAACAAGGAACAATAATGATAGCTGGCATAAACTTTAAGGCTTACTGAATGCTTTAGGTATATTTCCATTTGATTTTTCTCAACAACCCATGAGGTAGGTACTGTAGATATTATTTCCATTTTACAAATGAGGAAATTGAGCCCTAGAGAGATTAATGACTTGTCCAGTCAGCTACATGTGACTGGCAAAGCCAGGTTTTGAACCTAGGTCATCTGGCTCCACATCCAACAAAGCTGCTACTTTACCACATTGCCTTATATGATGTAACTTGCTAATAGTCACCAAGTTAGTGTCAGTGGGGGGATTTCAATTCAGGTGTTTCCTGCCTCCAAATCTAACAGTCTATTACACATTAGCACTAAATGATAACATATAAAAATAATTTAATTCTTGATAATAAAATAGATATGTATAGGTTAGGAAATGGCCAAATAGGTTGTGGTACATGAATGATAATATTTCTATATGGGAAGAAATGAAATAACTGATAAATAGACATGTGAATAGTATGTTAGTATGTGTGTGGATGTGAGAGAGAGAGAGAGAGAGAGGAGGGAGAGAGAGGAGATAGAGAGGAGAGATGGAGGCTGCTTCTAGTGCTGGACAGGGAGGGAGGGAGTTTGGAATTTAAAATGTAACAAAAATCAATTGAAAATCAGAAATGATTAATATGACTAATGCAGAAAAAAATGGGAAGACTTAAATGAACTGATGCCAAATAAAGTAAATAGAACAAAGAAAACAATGTATACAGTGATTACAATGATGCAAATGAAAAGAGGAAAAAAGCAATGAAAACTCAAGGTCTGTGAAATTATAATGACCAAGCATGGTCCCAAAGAAGATAGGAAACGGCATCTACCCACCTTATTTATAGGAAGAGAGGGATTATGGGTATAGATAGTGCTTGTTATATTGACTTTTTTCATATTAGTTTGGCTTAATTCCTCCCCCCCCCACTTTTTTTCGTTTTAAAGGATGTTTCTCTGGGAAATAGACAGGAAGGGTAGTATTAGGAAATGCAGGTGATGTAAAAAAAAGATAACACTAAAAACCAAAGATAACAATTCATCTCTACCTTACAGTATGATCTTTTAGATAGGAAAAAAAGAGACAGAGAAAAAAAGGTAAGGAAGCTTTTGACAGTTCTTCCAGTTTTAGGAAGAAACAGTTTAGGAAGAAACAGATGGATCTTCATAGAAGAAACATGTAGAATGAGTAGAACATTATCCTTATTTGAATGTCTAAAAATCCCACTAATTCTGACTATTTAAAGACATGGTATATTTTTGAAATTATAGAAATACATGGGGCTATTACCCTATTTCTTATCCCAAGGACCATAGCATCCAGAGGCCTAATTCAAGCCTTTTAATTTCAGAGTTTGCCCAGCTTTTCATTATTTAATATGTTTAGGTTCATAGGATTATAGATTATAGATTGAGAGACAGAAAAGATCATTTAGTCTAGTCCTTCAGTAAGGTTGAAGGAGCTCAAGACCAGGGAAGATAAATCATTTGACCAAGGTCATATAGGAAGTGAAGTGGAAGAGCTAGGATTTAAATTCATGTCCCCTGATTCCAAATCTGTCACTTTCTATTGCATGAAATTTTGGTCAATATTCAAATTTCACTTGCCTATGTTTCCTCATTTATCTCAAGTCATTGCCTGAACTTGGGTTCAGAATCAGTGCAGTAGTAACAATAATTGTTGTGCTTTTGATATCATAGTGGTAGAGATATGAGGACTTAAGTGTATCATTTAATAGCTCTGATTTTGTTAGAGCTCATTTGACTTATTTAACAAGACTGGAAATGTAAGGGAGACAGATTATGAAGGCCTTTGAACACCACACAGAATTTTATATTTGATCCTGAAGGTACTAGGGAGCCACTGGAGTTTACTGAGTAGGAGTTGATATGACTTAATTGGACTAGAACTTCAGGAAAATTATGTTGGCAATAGTGAAGGACAGATTGGAATGAGGAGAGATTTGTGGAAGGGACATCAACCAGGAGGCTATTGTAATAATCCAGGTGTCAGGTGAGAAGCCTACACCAGAGTGATAGCAGTATCAGAAGAGAGAAGAGGGCATATACAAGAGATGTTATGCAGGTCAAATCACCAGGCCTTAGGAATAGATTGAACATGTGAAGGTAAGTGAGTGAGGAGCTAAGGATGACACCTAGGCTGTGAACCTGAGTGACTGGGAGGAGGATGAAAGCATCATTTCCAATAGCAGGGAAATTAGGAAGAGGGGAGTCTTTTGGGGGAAATATTGAGTTCAGTTCTGGACATATTGAGCTTTAAGATGCTTATAGGACATCCAACTAGAGATTTCCACTTGGCATTTGGAGATTTAAGTCTGGGGGTCACCTGAGGGTTTAGGATTGGATACATAGATTTGAGAATTATCAGCATAGATATAGTAATAGAGCAAAGAGAGTGTCAAGGAAAAGAGATTGTTAACAGTGTCAAAGACTGAAAAGAAATCAAGAAAGATGAGGAAAAGAGCATTAGTTTTGGCAATTAAGAGTTTGTTAGTAACTTTGGAGTGAGTTTTGGTTAAATGATGAAGTTGGAAGGTGGCCTATAGAAAGTAAGAAGAAAGGAAGTAGAGTCACCTACTTTTGAGGGTTTTCTTAAGGAGTTTAGACACAACAGGGAGGAAAGATATGGGATTATAGTTAGTGGGGTTGGATGGGTCAAGTGAGGATTTTTTTGAGGATGGAGGATGAGGGCATGTATGTAGGTGGTATGGAAGGATCTAGTAGACATGGGAAGATTCAAGACAGGTAAGAGTGGAGATGTAGAGAGGGACAGTCTGCTGGAAAAGTTGGGATGTAGTGGCATCATTTCTACATGTAGGCTTTGGCAAACATAAGGGCTATCTTGTGTGAGACAAGGGTAAAGGCAAAGATAATGGCAGAAAGTATCTGGTAGATATAAGGTGAGGAAACTCTGAATGGCTTCAGTTCAGCAAAATATGTGGCAAGGTTCTCAGATGAGAGGATGGGGAAGTATAAGAGGTTTGACGAGAATGGAAAATCTGCTGTGGTGAATGGGATAGTGAGTTAAGTGCTGCTTCATGGCAGTTAGGGCCTAGCCAAGATTACATAATATAAACTTGTAGTATATCTAGTTAGTATGGTTTAGTAATTTTCTCCAACTTCATTCAGCACATGAGTAGGAGTGAAGACAGCAGGTATTGGGAGTAATCCAGAGATGAGGTTTGTCAGAACAAAATCTTTGATAAGATAAGGTGGCAAGGGATTCAATAGAAGAGGAAGTTTAGAATTGAATTGGTTCACAAAAAGGTTAAGATGGGTAGGGGAGTTAAGCCACTTTCGGGTGATAGCTTGGGAAAGAACCAAGGAATCAGTGTATTGTAGATCAAAGTGAGGATGGAGAACAGAAGTTGGTGATGTAGGGCAAAGGGAGAGATGGAATGATAAGAGATTGTATTCAGCAAATGGAATTTTAGAATTCATCAGCATGGAAGTGGAACATTTGTTGGTGATGTCAAGATCAAAGGTGTGAGCATTGCTTTGTGTAGCTGAAGCGGGGTGGAGGAGCAGGTCATGAGAAATCAATAAGTTGAGAAACAGAGAATTAAAAGTATTTGATAGAATATCAATATGTGTATTTGAAGTCTCCTAACATGAAGGCTAGAGTTGGAAAAGAAAGAATTAAGCCAGGTATTGAACTCATTGAGGAAAAACAGGGAATGTCTTGGAGGTCAGTAGACTATAGCTATTAGAATTTTGATTTGGTGGTATGTATTGAATGAGCCTCAAAGAAGGAGAGGTTACTAAGTGATGGAGGGTAAGTGTCTTGAAGTAGCAATAGGGAGCGAGGAGTATTCCAACTCCCTTACCACAACCAGTGAATGGTGTGGGAGGAATGAGTGAAAGTTCAGTCAGTGTTGGGAATGTTGGGTAAGGAGTTTGGATCATCAGGAGGGAGCCAGATCTCAATGTGAATCAGAAAATGAAAGGAGTGGGGGGTGGAGTCAAGATGGCAGAGAAGAAGCAGGGACTTGCTTGAGCTCTCCCCTCAAAGCCCTTGAAATACCTGTAAAAATGACTAAGCAAATTCTAGAGCAGCAGAAGGCACAAAATGACAGAGTGAAACATTTCCAGCCCAAGACAACCTGCAAGACTGATAGGAAGGGTCTACTGCCCAGAGTGAAGCACAGTTCAGCGTGGGCCACACCAGCACAAACTGATCTGGGACAGGCCTTGGGGTGCTGAATCATGGGCAGTTGCTGCAGTCTCTAGATTTCTTAACCCACAAATACCAAAGACATTTTCAAAGCAAAGTGAGAAAGCTCTCTCACAAGGTGAGAGGGGAGTATGGTTGGGCCCTAACCTCAGTCCAAGGGCAGCAGCAGCCACTGTCGCAACAGTGGCCACTTCTGGAGCTCTAGGCCTACAGAGGATGGGGGAATCCAGTGGCTGATCTGGGTCTTAGTCCTGAGTCGTGGTCCTGGGGTGAGGAGCACTGGTATGGCAGAGCTGGGTGGTGGCTGTGGAGAGGGAATCCAACTTGCAGTTCCAGGGCAGAAAAGAGTGCTTGTGGTTGCTCACAGATCAGACTGCAGGCCAGGAGAGAAGTAAACACTTCTACCTTGATTATATCACTTTGGAGGAACTGAGAACTTACAAGTTCCCAGAGATTACTCTTAAAACAACTGCACAAAATCCCTGAAACCTGAGGTAGATTACCCTGCTCTTAACAAAGATTTCAAAAGTCAAGTAACTGACTGGGAAAATGCTCCAAAAGGGGACAAAATGAGACTGTAGAAGGTTAATTTCATGGTGAAAAGGTGTTTTCTTCTGTCCTTTTTGGATGAGAAAGATCAAAGCATACAACCAGAGGAAGACCAACACATACAACCAGAGGAAGACAGCAAGGTCAAGGTTCCTACATCCAAAACCTCCAAAAAATATGAAATAGTTTCAGGCCATGGAAGAACTTAAAAAGGAGTTTGAAAATCAAGTAAGAGAAGTAAAGGAAAAATTGGGAAGGGAAATGAAAACAATGCAAGAAAATCATGAAAATGAATCAACAGCTTGCTAAAGGAGACCCAAAAAAATGCTGAAGGAAATAACATCTTTAAAAGTAGACTAACCCAAATGGCAAAAGAGGTCCAAAAAAATCAGGGAGGAGAAGAATGCCTTAAAAAGCATAATTTGCCAAATGGAAAAGGAGGTCCAAAAGCTCACTGAAGAAAATATTTCTTAAAAAATGAGAATGGAGCAGGTAGAAGTTAAGGATTTTATGAGAAATCAAGGACTTATAAAACAAAGCCAAAAGAATGAAAAAATAGATGACATCTTCAGGGAAAATATATAATATATAAACATATATAATACATTTTCAGGGAAAAAATGGAATTTCAACAAAGTAGAGAACTTCCAAGCATTCTTGTTGAAAAAACCAGAACTGAATAGAAAATCTGACTTTCAGATACAAAAATGGTAAGGTAAATAGGAAAGAGAAGCCATAAGGAACCCATTAAATTCTAGTTGTTTACATTCTTACATGGAAAGATGATATTTTTATCTCATGGGACCTTTTTCAGTATTAGGGTAGAGGAAATATATATACATATATGTAAGTGTGTATGGGTATGTATGTGCATATTATATATGTAGTTATTATATATGTGTGTATATGTATATATGTACATATATGTGAATACACATATATATGTATATATGTGTATACAGATATACACATACATATACATGTATATGTATATAGACAAAAGGCACAGGTTGAACTGAATATGAAGGGAGAATACCTAAAAACTAAAATTTACTACTGAGAGGAATGTACTGGGAGAAAGAGAAAGGGAGAGGTAGAATGTAGCAAATGATCTCACATAGAAGAGGCAAGGAGGAACTTTTACAATGGAGGGTAAGAGGGGGGAGATGAAATGGAATAATTGAGTCTTATTACTCTCATGGAATTTGGCTTGAGGAGGGAATAACACAAACTCATCTGGGCATGGAAATCTATTTTGCCCTGTAGGAAGGGAAGAGAAGAAGGAAGATAATAGAAGAGATGGCAAATTGGGGAAAGGGTTAATCAGAAGCAAACACTATTATGGGGGGGCAGGTCAGGGGAAAAAATGGCATAAATGGACGGCAGGACAGGATAGAGAGAAATGTGGTTAGTCTTTCACAACATGACTGTTATGGAAGTGTTTTGCATGGCTACATGTAGGACCTGTATCAAATTGCTTGCTTTCTCAATGATGGTGGGTAGGGAGGGAGAAAGGGAGAGAATATGAAACTCAAAGCTTAAAAATGAATGTTAAAAATTGTTTTTGTATGCGACTTGGAAATAAGATGTATAGGCAATGGGATATAGAACTCTCTTTTACCCTACAGGAAAATAGAGGGGAGGGGAGTGTGAGAAAAGGGGTGACAGAAGAGAGGACAGACTAGGGGAAGAGGTGTATGGGGTGCATACTGTCCTGGGGTGGGGGCGGTGAGGAAAGATGGAGAGAAAATTTGGAATTCAAATTCTTGTGGAAGTGAATGTTGAATACTGAAAAATAAATTATATATTAAAAAAAGAAACATGCAAAAAAATCAAAGGAGTAGGAAAGGATTTAGGATGAAAGCAAATTTGTTGGGTACTGAGGACATTTTCCAGAGAGTACGGTGGAAGGAGTGAGTAACTTTAAAGTGGGACATTGAGGTGGTGTTGAGAAGGATGGGAATAAGGGAGTGGACAGTGGGGGATAGAGAACAAGGTTGCTGTAATCACAGTCCCATGTTAGTATCACCAGGATGGGGACGGTATGTGTGGGAGTTTGTTAATCATTGCTGAATGAGTTCAGGAAGGTTATTAACATCACTAGGGGTTGTTCAGTGTCTGGATGGTATCCTCTCAGGGTGTTATGTAGTTCAGGCCAGTGAAAGAGCTGATGCAATAGAATTTCCCTGTTATTATTGCAGGCAGGTTAGTCCAGGAGATAGGTTGAAAGAGCAAGAAGGAATGGGCGTCTCTCTGTCCCCTGAAGACAGGAAAGTTCCCTGTAAATGGGGAGAGGCCACTCCAGGATAGTGGCACTCGATGAAATAGTATTTCTCTGATTCTCTGCTCATTTCTGATCTCTTCCCTTTCCAAACCATCCTCCACACATTTGCCAGTCATATTCTTGAGACACAGCATTGATCATATCACTTCCCTGATTTAAAATAAAACAAAGCAAACAAAATAGACTTCAGTGGCTCTCAATTGCTTCTAGAATGAAATGAAAACTCCTCAGCCTGATATTTAAAGTCTATCACAATCTGGCTTCAGCCTACCTTTCCAGATTTATTTTATATTGCTCCTCTTCCCACACTAATCATACTAGCCTAACTGAATTACTAGCTGCTCCCTGAACATGTTATTACATTTCTTGTCATGTCTTTCCATAGGGTTGCCCCATTCTGTCTGGAATGCAGTACTTCCTCATCTTGCTTGTAAGAATTCTTATTTTCTTTTAAGACTTAACTTTGGTGCTCCTTCCCCTTCCCGAACTTCCCCTCTTGTTCTCCTACTTTATAAATGCTCTTTACTCCCACAAATTGCCAAGCATTTAATTATCTGCATATTTGGCAATGTATTCCAGCAAGGAGTTCTCAAAGAGGGCCAAAATGACATCACCATGATAAAGTCAAGTTTCAGTGTGTCTGACTGTGGCTGATCAGATCAATATGAGCTCAAAATGCTCTACCACAGGTTGGGCACAGATAGTTTGTGTGAACATTTGGGTGGATACGCTAAATTTGCATGTCCTGCATTTCCATTGAGCTGTTTCAATTCTGCCTTGCTCATAGAGCACACCACCTTCTCTGATGTGGGCACGTCATGCTGAGCAGTCCTGTGCCAGTGTCTCCCATGTCACACAACCAGTTCCAAACTTCTTGAGAGAGACCTTGAAAGTCTCTTTGTATTGCTTCCTCTGATAACGGTGTGATTGCTTGTCCTGTCTCCATAAAACAATCTTTTTAGTAAGCATACATTTTCCATTTGAACAATGTGGCCAGCCCATCAGAGTTGAGCTCTCTGAAGCAGAGTTTCAATGCTTGGCAGTTTAGTTTGAGTAAGGACCTCAGTGTCTGGTACAGGTAATATTCAGAATCTTCCTAAGAAATTTCTTTTTTAAAAATTTTATTTATTTTTAGTTTTCACCATTCATTTCCACAGGATTTTGAGTTCCAAATTTTCTCCCCATCTCTCTCCTTCCCTTACCCCAAGACACCATGCATTCTAATTACCCCTTCCCCTAGTCTGCCCTCCCTTCTATCACACCCTTCCCTTCCTTTATCCCCATCTCCTCTATTTTCTTATAGGGCAAGATAGATTTATATACCCCATTACCTATATTTATTATTTCCAAGTTTCATGTAAAAACAATTTTTAACATTCGTTTTTAAAACTTTGAGTTCCAACTTCTCCCTCCCCATTCATCTCCAGTGAGAAGTCAAGCAGTTCAATATAGGTTATACATGTGTAGTTATGCAGAAGACTTCCATAAAAGTCATGTTGTGAAAGACTAACTATATTTCCCTCCATCCTATCCTGCCCCCCATTTATTCTATTCTCCCTTTTGACCTTGTCCCTCCCTAAAAGTGTTTGTTTCTAATTAGCCCCCTCCTCCCATTTGCCTTCCCTTGTATTATCCCTCCCATACACCACTTATCCCCTTCTCTCCTATTTTCCTGCAGTGTAAGGTAGATTTTCATAGCAAATTGAGTATGCATGTTATATCCTCCTTAAGCCAAATGTGATGAGAGCAAGCTTCGCTTTTTTCTCTCTCACTTCCCTCCTTTTCCCCTCCATAGAAAAAACTTTCTCTTGCCTCTTTTATGTTAGATAATTTGCCTCATTCCATTTCTTCTTTTCTCCTCCCAATATATTCCTCTTTTACCCCTTAATTTTATTGTTTTAGATATCATCCCTTCCTATTCAACTCATTCTGAACTTTTTGTCTGTTTGTATATAATCCCTCCAACTACCCAGATACTGAGAAAAGTCTCAAGAGGTACAAATATTATCTTTCCATGTAGGAATGTAAACAGTTCAACTTTATTAAGTCCTTTATGATTTCTCTTCCCTATTTACCTTTTCATACTTCTCTTGATTCTTGTGTTTTAAAATCAGATTTTCTATTCAGCTCTGGTCTTTTCATCAAGAATGCTTGAAAGTCCTCTATTTCATTGAATGATCGTTTTTTTCCCCTGAAGTGTTATACTCAGTTTTGCTGGATAGGTGATTTTTGGTTTTAATGCTTCCTTTGACTTCTGGAGTATCATATTCCAAGCCCTTTGATCCCTTAATGTAGAAGCTTCTAGATATTGTGTTATCCTGATTTTATTTCCACAATCCTCAAATTGTTTCTTTCTGGCTGCTTGCAATATTTTCTCCTGGATCTGGGAACTCTGGAATTTGACTACAGTGTTCCTAGAAGTTTTTCTTTTCACATCTCTTTCAGGGGGTGATCAGTGGATTCTTTCAATATTTATTTTACCCACTGGTTCTGGAATATCAGGGCAGTTTTCCTTGATAATTTTATGAAAGATGATGTCTAGGCTCTGTTTTTGATCATGGCTTTCAGGTAGTCCCATAATTTTTAGTTTGTCTTTCCTGGATCTGTTTTCCAGGTCAGTTGCTTTTCCCAATGAGATATTTTACATTGTCTCCTACTTTTTTCATTCCTTTGGTTTTGTTTTGTAATTTCTTGATTTTTCATAAAGTCATTAGATTCAGTCTGCTCCATTTTAATCTTTAAGGAACTATTGTCTTCAGTGAGCTTTTGGATCTCCTTTTCCATCTGGCCAATTCTGCTTTTTAGGGCATTCTTCTCCTCATTGGCTTTTTGGTTCTCCTTTGCCGTTTGGATTAGTCTATTTCTTTTCTTCTTTTTTCCTTTTTTTCTTAATCAATTATTTATTTATTTTGTTTTCAATATTCATTTCCATAAATTTTGAGTTCCAAATTTTCTCCCCATCTATCCCTTCCCCCACCTCATAATGCCTTGCATTCTGATTATTCCTTTCCTCAATATGCCCTCCCCTCTAACATCCTTCCCTTCACTTATCCCCATCTTCTCTTTTGTCTTGTAGGGCAAGATAAATTTCTCTATTTCTTTAACTGTATTTCTTATTTCTCAGTTGTATGCAGGAACAATACTCCACATTTGTTCCTAAAATTTGAGTTCCAACATCTTTTCCTTCCTCCCTCCCCACCCATCCCCACTGAGAAGGCAAGCAACTCAATATAGGCTATATATATGTAGTTTTGCAAATGACTTCCATAATAGTCATGTTGTGTAAGACTGACTATATTTCCCTCTATCCTGTCCTGCCCCACATTTCCTCTATTCTGTCTTTTGAACTTGTCTCTCCCCAGGAGTGTTGACTTCTAATTGCTCCCTCCTCCCACTGCCCTCCCTTCCGTCGTTCCCCCCACCCTGCTTATCCCCTTTTCCCCCACTTTCCTGTACTGTAAGATAGGTAATGTAAACAGTTCACCTTTGGTAAGTCCCTTATGACTTCTCTTTGCTGTTTACTTTTTCATGCTTCTTCTCATTCTTGTGTTTGAAAGTCGAATTTTCTTTTCAGCTCTGGTCTTTTCATCAAGAATACTTGAAAGTCCTCTATTTCATTGAAAGACCATTTTCCCCCTGAAGCATTATACTCAGTTCTGCTGAGTAGGTTATTCTTGGTTTTAATCCTCCTTTGAGTTCTGGAATGTTATATTCCATGCATTTTGATCCCTTAAGGTAGAAGATGCTAGATCTTGTGTTATCTTGATTGTACTTCCACAGTACTTGAATTCTTTCTTTCTAGCTGCTTTCTATATTTTGTCCTTGACCTGGGAACTCTGGAATTTGGTTATAGTGTTTCTAGGAGTTTCTCTTTTTGGATCTCTTTCAGGAGGTGATCAGTGGATTCTTTCAATATTTATTTTGCCCTCTGGTTCTAGAATATCAGGGCAATTTTCCCTGATAATTTCATGAAAGATGATGTCTAGGCTCTTTTTTGATCATGGCTTTCAGGTAATCCTATAATTTTTAAATTGTCTCTCCTGGATCTATTTTCCAGGTCAGTTGTTTTTCCAATGAGATATTTCACATTCTCTTCCATTTTTTCATTCTTTTGGTTTTGGTTTGTGATTTCTTAGTTTCTCATAAAGTCATTAGCTTCCATCTGTTCCATTCTAATCTTGAGAGAACTATTTTCTTCAGTGAGCTTTTGAACCTCCATTTCCATTTGACTAATTCTGCTTTTGAAAGCATCCTTCTCCTCCTTGGCTTTTTGGACCTCATTTGCCAATAGAGTTAGCCTATTTTTCAAGGTGTTATTTCTTCAACATTTTTTTGGGTCTCCTTTAGCAGGCTGTGGAGTCGCTTTCATGTTTTTCTTGCATCTCTCTCATTTCTCTTCCCAATTTTTCCTCCATTTTTCTTACTTGGTTTTCAAAATCCTTTTTGAGCTCTTCTGTGACCTGTGACTATTGAATATTTATTTTGGATGTTTGGGATACAGAAACTTTGACTTTTATGTCTTTCCCTGGTGGTAAGCGTTGTTATTCCTCACCTGAAAGGATGAAAGATTTCTGTTCACCAAGAAAGTAGCCTTCTATAGTCTTATTTTAAATGCCCTATTTTGGGCATTTTCCCAATCATTTACTCGACTTTTGGGTTCTTTGTCAAGACTAGGGTATACTCTGGGGACCTGTAAGATCTTAGTTCCTCCAAGGTGGCACATTCAAGCCTGTGCACTTATCTGGGAGCAATCAGAAACTTTTGTGCCCAGAATCTGGGAGTAATAGAATTTCCTCTCTACAACAACATTGCTTCCAGTTCTACCATACCAGTGCTCAGGGCTGAAGTTCAGATAAGCTGCTCTGTTCCCCCAGGGGCTTTACAACAAGGCCTCCAACAATGGATGTTGGCTGCTGCCTGCTGTGGGAGCTACTGCCACCAGCCTTTTACAGCCTGTGCTGCTGCCACCTGGGGCTGGAGCTATGGGGGGGACTCTGCTCCCTTCTTAGCCAGCTGAAAAAGCCCTCTCATGGACCCTTTGTGCCTGTGGGTTGAGGGATCTGGGAACCTGCTGCTGCTGATACTGGGGATTCCGACCCTGATTCCTGTACTGATCCTCCTCCTGGTACCACGTGGTCAAGGCTGGGCTGCGCTCCATTCTGCATCTGGTGCAACAGACCTTTCCTGTAGGCCTTCCAGGTCACTCTGGGCTGGAAATCTCCTCCACTCCATTGTTGTGGCTTCTGCTGCTCTAGAATTTGTTGAGAGTCATTTCTTTACAGGTATTTTATGGGATGTGGGGGAAGTACTAGGGTATGTGTTTTCTTCTACTCTGTCATCTTGGCTTTGCCTCCCTCTCCATTGGTCTATTTTTAAAGTGTTATTTTCTTCAGCAAATTTTTGGGTCTCCTTTAGCAAGCAGTTGACTCGCTTTTCATGATTTTCTTGCATCATTCTCATTTCTCTTCCCAATTTTTGCTCTACTTCTCTTACTTGATTTTAAAAATTCTTTTTGAGCTTTTCCATGACCTGAGACCAATTCCTATTTTCTTGGAGGCTTTGGATGAAGAAACTTTGACTTTGTTTTCCTCTCTTTGCATGCTTTGATCTTCCTTGTCCCCAAAGTAAGATTCTGTAGTTTGATTCTTTTTCCAATTTTTGATCATTTCCCCCACCATTTACTTGAC
The DNA here is from genome assembly GCA_023548195.1 of Bettongia penicillata ogilbyi. NCBI lineage: Eukaryota > Metazoa > Chordata > Mammalia > Diprotodontia > Potoroidae > Bettongia > Bettongia penicillata. The sequence continues at coordinate 23,018,359 of JAJHZJ010000009.1, read as the reverse complement.
TTTTGAGCTCTTGGTCAAGGTAGTTCTCTGCTTCCAGTGAGGGGTGGAGGGTGTACTGTGAGTTGCTCCATCCCCCACAATCTGTGGGCCTAGAGCTCCAGAAACAGTGGCTGCAGCTGCCCCTGCTGCTTCTGTGGCTGCTGTAGGTCCATCCACCCCCTCCCCGCTCTGCTGCTCTGGGGCTGGGGACTGACCACTCCACTCTCTTCCACTGGTTCCACAAACTTTTCCTACTGATCTTCCAATTTATCCTCAGTGTTTTGGGATCATGAAGTCTGGAAACCCTCACAGGTGTGAGAGATTCTCCCCAAGGCCTGCTCAGGTCCCCTCTGTGCACTCTTGGCCCCCATTGGACTGTACTCTTCTCCCAGCGTGTTGTGATAGACAGTTACTGGTGACCTTCTAGGCTGTCTTGGGCTGGAGATTTGCTTCACTCCATCATTCAGTGGGTTCTGCAGCTCCAGAATATGTTTAGAGCCATTTTTTACAGGTATTTGGCTGGGCTTGGTGGGAGTGCTCTAGAAAGTCCGTGCTGTTACTCTTCCATCTTGTCTTTGGCTCCCCACACCCCAAGATAATTCAAATGGATGCAGTTCAGTTTCCTGGCATGGCAGTGGTAGACTGCAGGTTTCACAGGCATGCAACAATGAGGTCAACTCAGTGGATCTGCAGATCTTCAATTTGGTAGTCTGATGCCTCTTCTCTCCAATACTTTCCTTCAGAGCCTCCCAAACACTGAGCTAGCTCTGGTAGTGTGTGTGTCAACCTAATTATCTATGTGTGCATCTCTGGGAAGTACACTGCCAAGCTAATTGAACTTATCCACAGCATTCAAAACTTCATTTGGTATAACTGATGGTTCTGCATGTGGATGGTGTGATGGTGGCTGATGGAGCACTTGTGTTTTCTTGGTGTTAATTGTTAGGCCATAATTGGCACAACAACAGAGAATTGATCCATGGTTTGTTGTATCTTAGGTTCAGAGGCTACATTGAGTGCACAATTAAATGCAAACAAAAAAGTATGCAGCAACACTCCCTCCACTTTGGTCTTGGCTTATAGCCTTTTCAAATCAAAGAATTTACCATCAGTGCAGTACCTGATCTTGATTCTGTGTTCATCATCATTGAAAGCATTTGATAACATGATTGAAAACATCTTGCTAAAAAGCACGGGAGAAAGCACACAGCCTTGTTTCACTCCATTGGTGACTGGGAAGGCACGAGAGCATTGTCCATTATTTAGAACCCAGGCAAGCATGCCATCATGAAATTAAATTATATTTCTGGTGAAATTCTCTATGTTGGTGGTTCAATGTTAGAATTCTTGTCTCCCACTCAGGAGGCCTGGCTTTGTTTCCTGGCCAAGGGAAGACAAGATGTTCAAGCAAGGATTAATAAGCTCCTTGAGGGAGTCTTTGTTTTTGTATCATCATTATCTTACATAATGCCTTATATGTAATATATTATCAATAAATATTTATTGAATTAAATCCCATGGCCTTGTCTTGATAGCCCTTTTCTTCTCTTTGTTATATTGTAACACAGGTGGGTGAGTCAGTCAGCTAGCATTTATTAAACCTGGATAAGCTCCAGGAATACAAAGAAAGGCGAAAGATAGCTCTTCTTCTCAAGAAACTCAGTCTAATGGGGGAGTCAATATGAACAAACAAATCATGCACAGATTAAATTGAAATAATCAACAGAGGAGGAGCCAAGATGGCGGAGTAGAAAGACTCACGTATGCTAGCTCCGAATCCACAGCCCATAAATTTCCTGTAAAAAGAACTCCCCACAAATTCTGGATCACTGCAAGCTGCGCAGAAACACAGTGGAAGAGATTTCCATTCCAGAGAGCCCAGGAAAGCCGTCCCCAGGGGTCTGTCAAGCTCCAGAAGCAGAGCCTACCCCTTCACTGCCCTGGCCACATGGCCCCAGAGGAGCAGATCCGAGCAGGCTTCAGGGATGGACTCTCCAGCGGCCGCGAAGGTCCCTCCACGCACAGGCGCTACAGGTCAGTGAGAGAGACGTCTGAGCTGGCTGAGAGGGGAGCGGGGTGTCTCTGTGACTTGGGCCCCTTTGGGAGGCAGCGGCATAGGGAGCAGCAGAGGCAGCTGCGGCCCGGGTCTCCCTGAGCAGCAGGCAGGAGCTCAGGGCCATTGCCAAAGGTCTCTGCATAAACCCCCTGAGGGAACTGAGCCTGGGAGGTGGCCCTGCCCCCATCCAAGCACCAGAACTTAAGCTCACATTGAATAGCAGCCACGTCCGCCACAGAAAGCCCTGAGGCTGGGAAGCAGCATTTGAATCTCAGACCCCAAGCACTAGCTGGGAAGATCTAGGCAGGGGTGGAGAGGAATCTCAGAAGTCAAGTAACTGGCTGGGAAAATGCCCAGAAAAATGAAGCAAAATAAGACCATAGAGAGCTACTTTATTGGGGAGAGATGTTCCTCCTTTCATTTCTGATGAGGAAGTACAATGCTTGCCATCAGGGAAAGATGTGGAGGTTGGGGCCTCTCCATCCCAGACATACGAGGTGGATGTCCAGTGGGCTCAGGACATGAAAGAGCTAGAAAAGGATTTTGAAAATCAAGTTAGACAGGTGGAGGAAAAACTGAGAAGAGAAATGAGAGAGATGCAAGAAAAGCATGAAAAATGGGTCAATACCTTGCTACAGGAGACCCAAAAAAATGCTGAAGAAAATAACACTTTGAAAAATAGGCTAACTCAATTGGCAAAAGAGGTTCAAAAAGTCAATGAGGAGAAGAATGCTTTCAAAAGCAAAATTAGCCAAATGGAAAAAGAGGTCCAAAAGCTCACTGAAGAAAATAGTTCTCTCAAGATTAGAATGGAACAGATGGAGTCTAATGACTTTCTGAGAAACCAAGAAATCACCAAACAAAACCAAAAGAATGAAAAAATGGAAGAGAATGTGAAATATCTCATTGGAAAAATAACTGACCTGGAAAATAGATCCAGGAGAAACAATTTAAAAATTATGGGACTACCTGAAAACCATGATCAAAAAAAGAGCCTAGACATCATCTTTCATGAAATTATCAAGGAAAACTGCCCTGAGGGCAAAATAAGTATTGAAGGAATCCATTGATCACCACCTGAAAGAGATCCAAAAAGAGAAACTCCTAGGAACATTGTGGCCAAATTCCAGAATTCCCAGGTCAAGGAGAAAATATTGCAAGCAGCTAGAAAGAAACAATTCCAGTATTGCGGAAATACAATCAGGATAAGTCAAGATCTAGCAGCTTCTACATTAAGGGATGGAAGGACGTGGAATAGGATATTCCAGAAGGCAAAGGAACTAGGACTAAAACCAAGAATAACCTACCCAGCAAAACTGAGTATAATACTTCAGGGGAATATATGGTCTTTCAATGAAACAGAGGACTTTCGAGCATTCTTGATGAAAAGACCAGAGCTGAAAAGAAAATTTGACTTTCAAACACAGGAATGAGAAGAAGCATGAAAAAGTAAATAGCAAAGAGAAGTCATAAGGGACTTACCAAAGGTGAACTGTTTACATTCCTACATGGAAAGACAATATTTGTAACTCTTAAAACGTTTCAGTATCTGGGTAGTTGGCGGGACCACACACAGACATACACACGCACACACACGCACACACACACATGTACATGCGTGCATGCACACACATACACACATGCCCGCACACACAGAGACAGAGAGCACAGAGTGAATTGAATAGGATGGGACCATATCTTAAAAGAAATTAAGGTAAATGGTGAGAGAGAAATGTAGTGGGAGGAGAGAGGGTGAAATGGAATGGGGTAAATTATATCTCATTGAGGAGGCAAGCAGGAGACTTTTTAGTGGAGGGAAAAAGAGGAGAGCTGAGAAAAAAAAAACATGGTTTACTCTCATCACATTCGACTAAAGGAAGGAGTAAAATGGACACTCATTTTGGTAGGAAAACCTATCTTAGAGTACAGAAAAGTGGGGGAGAAGGAGATAAGCAGGAAGGGAGGGCAATGGGAGGAGGGAGCAATTTGAAGTCAACACTCAGGGAGGGACAGGATCAAAAGACAGAATAGAAACAGTGGGGGGCAGGATAGGATGGAGGGAAATACAGTTAGTCTTACACAACACAACTGTTATCGAAGTCATTTGCAAAACTACACAGATATGGCCTATATTGAATTGCCTGCCTTCCCAAAGGGAACGGATGGGGAGGGAGGGATGGGGAGAATTTGGAACTCAAAGTTTTAGGAACAACTGTTGTGTATTGTTCTTGCTACTAGGAAATAAGAAATACAGTTAATGGGGAATAGAAAGTCATCTGGCCCTACAGGACAAAAGAAAAGATGGGGACAAGAGAAGGGAGGGATGATAGAAGAGAGGGCAGATTGGTGATAGGGAAAATTAGAATGCTCTGTGTATTGGGGTGGGGGAAAGGGATAAATGGGGAGATAATTTGGAACCCAAAATTTTGTGAAAATGAATGTAAGAAGTTAAATAAACAAATTTATATTTTTTTTTAAAAAAGGAAGACTATTTTAATGGTAGAATCAGAAGCTTCATAGAGAGACAGTATTCGTCTCAAAGGATAGTTAGTATTTTCTTTTTTTATTTTTCTGAATTTAAGCACACAAAAAAATGAAAGATGGGCATTTCTATACACACAGCAGAAAGTTAAAAAAAGATTCTATATGAAATCATGAATCTTCATTTTACACTGCTTGCTTTAAAAAAAAACGTTAATAAATTCTTCTTGTTACTTTCAAAAAAAATAAACAGAGAGAAAGCATCCTCCACACACACACACACATGCACACGTACCTGCATATACACACCCACACATGTGCGCACACACCCACACCCACATGCGCACACACACACACGCACGCATACACACACACACACATACACACCCTCCAGGAATACAAAGAAAGGCGAAAGATAGCTTTTCTTCTCAAGAAACTCAGTCTAATGGGGGAGTCAACATGAAAACAACTATGTACAAACAAATCATGCACAGATTAAATTGAAATAATCAACAGAGAGAAAGCACTAGAATTGAGGGGGATCAGCAAAGGCTTTCTGGAGGTAGAAATGAGGAAGGAGAACATTCCAGGCATGGGTGACAGTCAGTGGAAATACTGGAATCAGTAAGTATATTGTCTTGTTCAAGGAACAGCAGGGAAACCATTGTCATGGAGTCACAGAGTACTTGGAGGGGCAATTGTAAGAGATAAGGTTGGAAACTTCCTGTCTCTCTTTCTGTTTCACTGTCTCTGTCTCTGTGCATGCTTGCATGTGTGTGTGTACTTGTGTGGATGAGTACGTGCATGTGTGGGTGTGTGTGCATGTGGGTGTGTGTGTGCGCGCGCATGTGTGTTTGTGTGTGTGCATGTGTGGGTGTGTATGTGCATGTGCGTGCATGTGGGTGTGCGCGCGCATGTGGGTGTGGGTGTGTGCGCACATGTGTGGGTGTTTATGTGCATGTGCGTGTGCGTATGTGTGTGTGTGTGTGTATGTGTGTAGCTTATAAAGGGCTTTGAATGCCAGATAATTTTTTATTTGATCTTGGAGGAGATATGGAGCCACTGGAATTTATCGAGTAATATGTTCAGGCCTACATTTTAGGAAGATCACTTTAGCAGCTGAATGGAGGATAGACAGGACTGGGGAGAGTCTTGTGGCAGACAGCAGTCCAGATGCGAGGTCATCAGGCCTCCACCAGGATGGTGACAGTGTTAAAGGAGAGAAGCAGACATATTGGAGTGATGTTGCAAAAAAATAAATAGAGAGGCCTTGACAACATATTGGATATGTGGGGATGAGAGAGAGGTTATGACACCTAAGTTTCAAACCTGGTGACTGGGAGAATGATGGTGCCTTCCATCATAATAGAGAACTTGGGAAGAGTGGAGGGTTTAATTTATTTTATTTTTTAACCTTTTTTTTAAAGTTCTGACTTCCAAATTCTATCCCTCCCTTCCTCCTTCTCCCTCTTCCCTGAGATGGTAAGCAATTCCCTATAGGTTATACATGTGCAGTCCTAAAAAAAATTTTCGTATTAGTCATTTTGTACAAGAACAATTAAAAGAAGAATAAAAGAAAAAAGAATGTGAAAAATAGCATGCTTTAGTCTCTATTCAGACAGTATCGGTTTTTCTCTGGGGCAGATAGCATGCTTCATCGTGAGTTCTCCGGAGTTGTCTTAGGTCATTATATTGCTGAGAGATAGCTAAGTCATTCACAGTTGTTCATCATATGATACTGTTGTTATTATGTACAGCGCTCTCCTGGTTTTGCTCATTGCACTTTGCGTAAGTTCAGGTGAGTTCAGGTTTTTCTGAAAATAGCCTGCTTGTCATTTTTTTTAAGTTAATTTACTTGTTTTTGGTTTTCAACAATCACATCCACAAGTTTTAAATTTTCTCCTCCTCCCTTCCTGCTGCGTCCCCAAGATGCATGCATTCTTATATGAGTTCTGCATGTATGTTCTTATTAAACACATTTTCACATTAGTCATGTTGCATAGAAGAATTAAAACAAATGGGAGAAACCATGAGAAAAACCAAACCAAAGCAAACCAAGCATAACAAAAGAGAAAACAGCCTGCTTCATTCTGCATTCTGGCATTTTGTATCATGAGTTCTTGGGGGATGTTTTAGGTCCTTGTGTTTCTGTAAAGGGCTAAGTCTATCAGAAGCAGTCTTTGAACACTGGCTTTTACTATGTATAGTGTTCTCTTGTGTCTGCTCACTTCACTCAGCATCAGTTCATATAACTCTTTCTAGAATTTTCTGAAGTCTGCCTGTTCATCATTTCTTATAGCACAATAGTATTCCATTACATTCATATATGACAGCTTGTTCAGCCATTCCCCAATTGATGGGCATTCCCTCAGTTTCCAGTTCTTGGCCACCACAAAAAGAGCTGCTATAAATATTTTTGTAATGTGGATCCTTTTCCCATTTTTATGATCTCTTTGGGATACACTTCTAGAAGTGATATTGCTGGGTCAAAGGGTATGCATATTTTTATAGCCCTTTGGGAATAGTTCTAAATTATTCTCCAGAATGGTTGAGCTCACATCTCCACCAACAATGAATTAGTGTGTCAGCTCTCCCACATCTTCTCCAACATGTATCATTTTCCTGTTTTGTCATATTCACCAATCTGATAAGTGTGATGAGGTACCTCCGAGTTGTTTTGATTTGTGTCTCTCTAAACAATAGGGAGTTAGAGCATTTTTTATGACTTTATGTAGTTTCAATTTCTTCCTCTGCTTGTTATTTCTTGTAACACAATAGTATTCCATCACAGTGACATACCACAGGTTGTTCAGCCATTCCCCAATTGATGGGCAGAGAAGAGGATTTATGGGGAAAATTCTGAGGAGGTATTACAATATGTGTGTGTATGTATATATATTAAATATGTAGCAATTTGAAGAGGTAGACATCACTAATAAGGTGGGTAGGAAACCAAGGGGAGCAAAGGAGGTTGTACCTAAGTTAAATATTAAAGGAAAATAAGAATTCTTTGAGGCAAGATGAGGAAGAACTGAAAGTTTGGACATGTTGAGTTTGACTTCTTTATAGGGACATCATTTGGAGTCCAGACTTCAGAGGAAAGGTTAGAGCTGAATGAATAAACATCAACATGGGGATGATAATTGAGTCTGTGGCAGCTGGTGAGATCACCAAGTAAAATAGGGAGAAGGGAAGGGTACCCAGGACAGACAAATGTCAAAATGGAACAGGAGATTAACAGAGCACTAGGTTATTAGTGAGGTCATTAAATGAGTAAAAAAGTCACATTAAAAGCCAAACAAGCTAGGAACCATTAGGGAAGACTTGAGCCAAAGTCTAGCCAAGTATAAACCAAGTACTGGGGCTTAGGAGAGAGAGATTCATTTTCAGAAATCTCATGCTGAAGGTCAAGAATTGATTTAATTGAAATGAGCAGGAGGAGAAAATAACATAGAGAAAATAGCTCAACCTCCATAATGATTTGCTTCACTCAAGGACAACTTGAGACAGTATCATTTTATGAGGAGTGGCGTGCTATTTCCTTCAGTCTTACTCTGTACCACCCATTAGCTGACGTTGATGGTTTCATATGTTCCTGTTGTATAGCTTACCACCCCTATGGCATTCTCTTTTGGAATGGAATCATAACATAACTAGCCATTTAATTGGCAACTACTGTTTTATTTCAGAACAGAAGAGGGATATTTGGAGCACAGTGTTCAGATTAGGTAAGTTGCACAGGTACACTATCATATATGGCACAAGAGCCTGAGAATGGTAGCACCTCCCAGACCACTGATCCTGCTTTAGCTCAGTCCTCATAGCCATCATCCAGGGAATTAAATTCTGTGGAGAAGGGGCCATCCCCACCAACTTCCACACACAGGTGGGTAAGCTGGTGTAGATGAGGGAGTAATGCACCATGAGGGAGAGACATGAGGCAGCATGTGGTAGGCAAGTCAAACTACCACCAGCATCACCACCACTATTCCTTTGACTACCATCTCCCCTCAGATTCTGATGGAGACAGCCCAGGGCTCTGAATCTAAGAGCCTTGGAAATAGCAGTGTTATCTTACTGGAAAACAACTCCTATGATGATGCAACCAGGCAACAGCTCTTGTAGGATTTATAGCCACAGCTACTGAAGACTCAGAAAATGAAGTTTTTGTCACCAAAGTTCTTGGTTGAACCATCAAATGGTTCAACATCAGAAAATGATATCATTTTATCTCACAATGACATTAAAGAAGCATTACCTTCTGCTTTGTTACTATACCTTCAATTCTGTGGTCCTTTTCATCTCACTTGCAGTTGAAAAATTCCACATTTGTTGTCTTTCACATTAGAATGTGAAATTTTTGACAGTGAGGACTGTTGTACTTTTCTTTGTGTGTCTCCTTTTAGTACTGCATTTTGCACGTTGTAATCACTTAATAAATGCTTCATTTATTTGTTCTTTCAATGAATTGAGCTTGATCATACCAACATTAAGAATGCTACGCTACCAAGCTCCCTATCAACTTCTCCTGTTTTAAATTAATTAATAAATATTTATCAGATGGTTATCTTTTAGAAGTCAGAATATTAGGTGCTATGGGAGAATACAAAGAAACTTAGATTTTATCTCTTCCCTCAGTGAGTTTATAATCAGGCTGAATCAATAAATATTTGTCAATCTAGTAGGGGAAGATAATACAAAATTATGTTTTTATAACTCATTATTTCAGTTGATATATCTCACATACCAAATTATTGGTACTGTTGTAAAAACTAGTGTTCTTGAACCTTTGGGAAGATGTTGTCTACATCCTCCTCCAACTCAAATTGAATGAGAAGATGGGAGAAGATATCCAAATGTGTTGAAGAACAGTACTCTCAGAATCTTCTAGACATTGATCAATAGAATGTTTGGAAATTGAACTCACTGATTAAATAAATAGATCATTTTGTTAAGAGTCAGAAGAATATACTTATTTTTTAAATGTATTTTTTCTATTAATTAGTTTTTAGCTTTCAACATAATTTTTTATAAGATTTTGAGTTCTCAATTTTTCCTCTCCCTCCCTTCCTCCTTCCCCAGGGCAGTATGCAATCTGTCATATATATATATGATACTAATATATGCTATTAATATATATATATATATATACATCATATTAAACATATTAAGTCTCACTGTGAAAAGAAGAATCAGAACAAATGGGAAAAACCACAAGAAAGATGAAACAACACAAAAAGAGAAAATAGTATGCTTTGTGCATTCACATTCCATAATTCTTCCTCTGGAGGTGGATAGCATAAGTCTTTTGGAATTGTCCAGAAGAATATATTTAATGGGAATTATTAGGGACTATCTAGAGTTATTATGGACTATCAGGGAAAATTCCTACAACATAAATTCATTAAAAGATTCCTGTCCAATGACATTTTTAATCCTTAAAAATAATCTTTAAAAACATAAGACATGTAATTATTCCAGAAAATGGATTTTCAGTAGATATTTGTTATAAGCTTAGTGGGGTATGCTGTGTGCCAACTGAAGAAGGAAGAGGCATGGAGTGTTCAGTAGCTTCCTAGGAAGAAGGGAGATCGGAACAAAGAGAAGGAGAGAGAAGGGAGAGTGAAATGCGAAGAAGAAAGAGGAAAAATGGAAGTAAGAGGGAAGGAAAGATGAGGAGATGAGATAAAAGGGGAGAGAGAAGAATTAAGCCTCTGCTCTTTTCCTGAACTGGAAAGAAAAGAGAACAAGGTCAAAGAGAGAACATAAAAGCAACATTCTCTCTCCTGTTCAGCCAGAGGGACATAGAGGAAAGTCAAGAGCAAGACCTGTGTTTTGAAGGCCTGCCTTTTATTTTTTGTCATCAGGTCACATGCTATAATCTATCCCACTTTTATTTCCTGAGAGAGGAGAACTATAGCATACCAAACTTCTCTATCTCTGAAGGTCAATAGAAGTGGTATCCCTTTTCCAAGAAAGCAGCCAGTTTTCCACTGAGAGAGTCTGTATCCCATTAATAAATGACGGGTCTTTTAATCCAGTTCTCAAACTCATTAGGGGTGACATTTTGGAATTAAGGGAATCCTGCCTTCCTCATAATAGAAAGATGCTTCCCATATCTCTGGGGAACCATTGTAAGAATGGGGAACTATCCTTTTCTGAAACCTATTGTCTTGGCTAGAACAATAGAACCCAGTGAAGGGGAGAGGACATTTCCCCTGGAACCATTCTCTTCCTATTTCCAAAAAGAAAAGCAGTTTGTTGTTTCCTACATAGCTGAGCAGGCAGACTTGTAATGGAAAATCATTTGAGTCAGAGATTACTGAGGGAGGTGTGATAGCGAAGATTTCACAGATGAAGTAACTCTTAATGAACAGTGATGGCATTCAAAGTGGAAAGAATGGAGTGAGCAAAGGCAGTAAGGCAGAGAAATATAATATTTATTAGAAAAAGGATCTGGAACAAAAGGTTTCTTTAGGGGATTATATAGTTTGGAAATAAGATTGAAGATGAATGTTGAGCTAAGATTGTGGAGGACCTTGAATGCTAGGCTCAGGAGTTTCAATTTGTAGACAGTCTTTGGAGACTTTTTCTTAGGGTTATGACATGATTAAAGTGGTATTTCATGGTGATTACTCTTAATAAATTAAGTTCTTTAGTCACTGACTACTCACTGGATTTTATTTTTAACCTTGGAATTCTAATACTTGAATAATATTTCTTTATGAGTTTATATTGAAACTTCAGAGCAGTAATGTAATTGTAGAGATGATTGTAGTAAAAAGCATAGAATTGCTGTTAAGTAAAGAGGATTTATTTAAAATTATCAGATTTTTCACAGGCTTTTTCCATAAGTAAAAAGTAGAAAAACTTCTGTAGGCTTTTATGATAGTTCTGTCCCTATTAATTTGCTCAAATTAAGCTGCATCTAGAAATTATCTTTCTGTCATTTAAAAAAATCTAGCTAGTAAAGGGTAGATGAGATGGACTAAGTTGGATTTAGCTCTACTTGCTCTGTGTCCTGTGTTTACCTAGATAGTGTGTAATGTTAATTTACCAGAGTGACTTTTAAGTTTCTTTATGTTGCAGTTCTGTGAATTCTTTCTCTTTGCGTAGTTTTACTTTTTTTTTTTTGATGGTTGTGGGAACTTTTATTGAAAAACCTCCTAAAAGTGAACCTCCTCTTCTTCCCACTCTTTCTCCTTCATTCTTCCTTCTTCTCTCTTCTTTTTCCTCAATTCTCAGATTTCCTTTCCTTGATCTATCCACCAAATGTGTTACTTTGCTTTTTAAAAAACTTGATTGCATTATTTACCATTCATTCTTATACTTTTGACTGTGTTCAACAAACATTTTCAATATTGATTGTGCTAGTTTTCATTTTTATAAATTGTCACTATTTCCTACTGAGATTCCATGGCTGCAATCATTTTTTCCTTTAATTCTTCTTGAGTTTTTAAAAAGTGTTTGAGAACCTTTTGAATGTCTTGATTTATCTGTTATCCATTTGAATATGTACAGTAATTTAAAATAAAAAAATAAGAATTAAAAAACTAAAGTGCATTTTCTGATGCAGCTTCTGATGATACTTCAATGTGTATTGGGTCTGTATTTTTACTTGTTTAACATGTATGTATGTATCATCTTTTCATGGGGGCTGGTGAATTTATTAGTATAATTGCATGTACAGTTGATTCTTTTTTAATTATTTGTCTTTAGTTTTCAACAGTCACTTCCATAAATCTGAGATTTTCTTCTCCTCCTTCCCCCTCCCTCCCTGAGACAGCATGCAATCTTATGTGGGTTCTACAATACATTCTTATTAAACACATTTTCACATTAGTCATGTTGCATAGAATAATTAAAACGAATGGGAGAAACCATGAGAAAAACCAAACCAAAGCAAAACACAGGAGAAAATAGTCTGCCTCATTCTGGGTTCCAGTTCCATAGTTCTTTCTCCGGATGCGGATGGCATTTTGCCTCAAGAGTCCTTTGGGGATGTTATAGGTCCTGCATTGCTGTAAAGGGTTAAGTCTATCAGAAACAGTCCTCACACACTGTAGCTGTTACTGTGTATGATGTTCTCCTGGTTCTGCTCATTTCACTCAGCATCAGTTCATTTAAGTCTTTCCAGGCTTTTCTGAAGTCTGCCTGTTCCTCATTTCTTATAGCACAACAGTGTTCCATTACATTTATATACCACAACTTGTTCAGCCATTCCCCAATTGATGGGCATTCCCTCGATGTCTAGTTCTTGGCCACTCCAAAGACAGCTGCTGTAAATATTTTTGATGCACAGTTGATTCTTGTCATTTGAGGTAGTTAGGTTCTATAAAGTTGTCATGAGTACTGAACCATTGGTACCAGAGGAAATACAGGAATAGATTTCCTGTGAGCCACTGGCTTAGCACTTGCCAGAAAAGCCGTAAGTACAGATAAGTAAATTTGTTCTTCCTTTTTCTGGATGTACTGTTTTGTTGATTCAGTAACATTGCACTCATGGCTAACTCTAATTCACTCCTAACTCAAGTCTGAATGAAGCTTATCTAATGCATGTATTTTCTTTGTAAAGTACATCCCAGCCTTCTTGCACTTAGGACCACTAGACAGAAGTTCAATACTACACTTGTGAGCTATTTTAAACAATGAAATTATGAACAAACCCCACAAAAATATGACTGCTGAAAGAACTCTTGCTTATACCTTATTTGATCTCAGCTGGGAACGTCTGTGTCAGGCAACTCAAGTTTTTTTCCACTTTTCCCATGTCCACAAATGACCATGTATCTATGTATATCAGTATAGTCACACAATCGTAGGAGGGACCTCAGAGGTGATCGAACTAGATCTGTATCTGGACAAGAATCTTCTCTACAACATGAGAAAAGTGGCCATCTAGTCTTTGCCCCAGAACCTCTAGTAAGAGGGAACCTACCAATTCCCCAGAGGCCCATTCTACTTTTAGATTGCTTTAATTCTTAAGAACTTTTTCCTTATGACCTTCCAAATACTCCAAGTAGAGGATAACCTTTTTGTTTCCTTAAATGAAAACCACCTCTATATAAAATAAAAGCTGTTTTTACTCTATCCCAGCCTTTGGTGGTAGGCTCCAATATCTTTTCTAGGCAGACTTTGTCCACTAAAATGACATTTAAACAATAATTGATTTTGGGTTCACTTTGTCCCTTCCTTTCTCATTTTGAAAATATACTTGCCCCTGCAGCAAGTATATTTGCTGATTGGTTAATATCTTCCAGAACCTCCATTTTAGGGAACATGCGCAACCCTTGTTTTCATCCCTCTTTTGGATCTGCACCTATCTGAACATTCTCCACCATGGCCCTACGTTCTCTTCCTCCCACTTTTCAGTTTCCTTTTAAATGTTGTTTTCCCTTTTGGAATGTAAGCTCCTTGAGGACAGGGACTGTCTCTGCTTTTATTACCAGGATTTAGCACAATGTTTGACATACTGTAGTGCTTAATAAATAAAATATTAATAAAATAGAATGAGCAGCACTGAAGGAGGAGTTTAAACCTAAATAAGGAACAAAACAAAAAAACTTCTAAAAACACACTTTATACAGTGGGAAAAATATTAGGGACAGTGATAGCAGAAGTAGATCTTCTGCTGTAAAAGTGACAATGCCTCTAAGCAGCGCCAGAAACAACACACCTATAGCACAGTTCTGATAGCTCTAATTTGATCTCCAGTCCATGACAGGTCCAGATTATCTCTAATAAGTTACCTTAGAGCTCATAATCCTCATAGATGGAATCTGACCCGGGGCTTGACATCCTGATACTGGTAGTAACCCCTTGATACATTAACATGCTATATCACCATCAAACTCTCACCCACTCAAGTGTTCTTGGGCCTACAAATCAAAAGCTCTCATTCCCATGAAGGAAAAAAAAATTTGACCTTTTCTTCTGTCGATTTGGTTCAGTAGTGCTTTTTGCCTTCATTCAGGGACTCACATTTGCCACAAAGTCAGCTAAAGGATTTCTTTTTCTTCCTGGTGTTTTTCCATTGATTATATTACCATGTATTACCATGATTATAAAAAGGATGTCCTCCATGTCATTAAAAAGCAAAGCATTTCCCAATAATTATAATACTTGGCCTCCAAAATTCTTTTAAGGATGAAATTGTTCAAAACATCCTTGAGCCAGAGAGACCTGATAATTAAGGGAGATCTTTACCATTTCACAAGATTGTATAGAATCTATTTATGGAGACAGATTCAAGACCCAGGTGACACAGGAAATGGAATAGCAAAGGGCTAGAATAGCAAAGTTTATCTGAGACTCTGTGTAAAAGTAGTCTGTCTTTTTCACATGAATTTACCTATAGGCTAGATCCAGGAAATTATCATACCAGAGAACTCTTCCCCTTGGGGATAACAATGATTTGTAAAGGACAAATCTTCTAGGAGATGAGACACCAAGACCCAATAATCAAAGTGTGATGAAAAGTTGTTATTTTAAAAGTTCATTTTTTTCATTTAAAAGTTCAATACCTGTTGCCCAAAGAAGATAGATAACCCAGAGAATATAATGATGAAACGTTTAATTTAGGAGCTTTTTACATGATATAATGGGTGCTCTGATCAGAAGCAATCTTACGAGGGAGCCCATAGGGAGAATGAATTTTAATGGTGGCTACTGCAGTGGCAGACTTAACTGGCATTTAGTCCTGTATTCTGCTTAACCATGTTGTATGGCAAGGGCTAACCTCTTGCCATGATACTGGTGAAGAAGTTAAGTATAGAATTAGTTTACTAGGCAGAGACAGGTATAGAATATTATTCCATACTGGAAGGCAGATACGATGGGAAAAGGAGCCTCATTGAGTGGAATTAGTGGCATCATCCTTATTTTAGAGGATTATGCGGTTACATATTCACCAAAACATAGCATCATGGCCCCAGTGTTCAGATTGAAGATGCACCCATTCTCAATTGTTTTCTTTTCTCATAAGGGAATCAACCTAATTATTTAGTTCATCAGAGAATGTATTGTCTCTGATGGACACTAGCATGCCCCCAAAACATGTATAGGTCCACCTGATCCCCTCAAAAGAACCTTGAACTGTCTATTCCTGTTACCTCCAGGACCCAGAATACTCAGCCAGACCCATGTCCGCTGCCTAGGAATTAGTATAAGTAAAAATCTTATCTTCCCCATTCAGTAAGTCTCATTCAGTCACCAGCCATGTAGCTCAAAGCTCTCAGCATACTGGAGGAATTGCTGGAATTCCATCCCTCTCAATATCCCATTGTGCCATTAATGGCTTAAGACCCACAGATTCAGTTGATTATATTTTTCTCCAAATGGAACCATTAGTGAATCACATAAAAAGATATCCTTCAAGAGCTAAGTCCTTATAGGTTGTGACCCTTTGGGAAAGCAAAGGTAGTAGGAAATTGGAGCCTTCCAGTAATAAATCTGCTCATGAGGGACACTAACACCTATCGAACACTGAAAATAAATGACCAAAGAGCCATAGGGTTTATACACCAATGGCTTTTAACCCTGAAAAGAAAAACTAGACAGCTCATAGAAGTAATCACAAGAACTGAACTCTGAAAAAAATAAAATAAAAAATATAAAAGCAAAGAGCTACCAGTGGCTATAAGGAAAGAATTTTCATTATTCCATTGGAGGAGAGAAACTAGACATGTGTGCTGGGGTTCCTCTAGGAGGAGTCCTGCTTGAGTGAGGCCAACCCTTGATACCCATAGCAATGGGTATTCAGTGAGCCATAGTCCTCACAATGAGGGGATGACAGTAGCAATGAGACATGTTTGATTTATAGCAAGGCTTCATGGCCAGAACATGGATATAGCATGTAGTCTAGGCAGCCTTTGTCCATTAAAATGACATTTAAACAATAATTGATTTTGGGTTCACTCTGTCCCTTCCCTTCTCATTTTGAAAATATACTTGCCCCTGCAGCAAGTATATTTGCTGATTGGTTAATATCTTCCAGAACCTCCATTTTAGGGAACATGCCTAACCCTTGTTTTCATCCCTCTTTTGGATCTGCACCTATCTGAACATTCTCCACCATGGCCCTGTGTTCTCTTCCTCCCACTTTTCAGTTTCCTTTTATATGTTGTTTTCCCTTTTGGAATGTAAGCTCCTTGAGGACAGGGACTGTCTCTGCTTTTATTACCAGGGTTTAGCACAATGTTTGACATACTGTAGTGCTTAATAAATAAAATATTAATAAAATAGAATGAGCAGCACTGAAGGAAGAGCTTAACTTAAATAAGGAACAAAACAAAAAAACTTCTAGAATCACACTTTATACAGTGGGAAAAATATTAGGGACAGTGATAGCAGAAGTAGATCTTCTGCTGTAAAAGTGACAGGTGCTTGTCTGAGCTCAGGGACCAACTGGGCTTAGTGTGAAATTACTCTGGAATTTTGCTGCAGAAGAGTTTATCTAGGGGGTGAATGTGAAGGATTGTTATGTCAAGCTCAGGGCATAGCTTGCTTGCTGGGCTTTAGGTCTGGAAAAACAGGGTGTTTCCTAATAGTAAAAAGAGAGGAAAAAAGAGAGAGGGGGTATTCTTGGCATGGGGATTTTAACACACCCTGGGGGCCCAAGTGAGCATGATCTTGAATATGCTCATTTTATTTAACAGTGGAAGCTTCCTGTGCCCTTTCCTTCTTGTTAGAGGACCATCTTGCATTACCTTGCACTTTGGACCGAGGATAATGACGTTATCCTATATCACCCATTAATTAGTAAGTAGAGTACAATAAGAGACCTGCTTTAAAAAAAAGTTAGATATTGAGTTTCTACTTCAAGGAGTTTATGACTCCAGAAAGTGTTTAGTCTGGTCGCATTTTGTTTGGTGTTTGCCAAAGACTCCAGTCAGCTGGGTCTTTATGGATAGAGATCTCTAAAAACATAGGCCCCATAGAATAATGACTCAAGGGATAAGACCATTGGACACAGTGCTTTAATTTTTCCAGGACTGTAGCCTCTTCTGGGACCAATTCAAAAGACCTTGACTTATGAGAGACTTGGTATATGGAAGCCATTAGAATACTCAGGTAGGGAATGTGGGTTGTCTAGAGCCTGAGGAGTCCAGTAATCCTCTGTCCTTTCTTTTTAGACTGTGGGAGAATACACGTCAATATTTTAGCGAATGTTACTGTATCTATAATTATCCAGACATTTCTCCAAAGCTTAACTTACAGGGTGGACCCTAAATTTTCTTTTAGTTCATCTCATGCCCCTTACTGTTCATATGAGCCACCGTCTGATCTAGGGCATCTACCACTGTTCCCTTATAGTCCTAATCTTAGTGGGATCCACCTGAAATCTCTAGGTCAGAGACCATGCTTCTCACAGGTAGCCTGTTACTATCCATTATGATTATAGTTTTCATTAATGTTGCAACTAAATCCATAAGCTGCTCCTTTGCCTTGCAGGCATGGTACTTAAAAATGAAAAGCACATTCCTATCTCTCTCTGATTGCTGAATAAACAGAGAAATTTTTATTTTCATTTCCCTTGGGTTGATGATCCAGCTCTTTTGAACTATTTACTAAGTGCTAGGGGATATTGAATCTCCAATATTTTTACCGACTTTGTCAAGCTCTTTAATTACTCATGGGGCTAATCCCACATATTTAGTGGGGGCGTTCATTCCTTATTCCATTTAGAGAGTTCTCCATATAGGATTAAAATCCTTGTGGCCATAGGATGCCATATTCTTGTATCTGGCCATCAAATCACCTCCCCCTATTCCCCTACTTCAGTAATGAAATTAACTGTGCAGTAATTGCTATCAGTCTTTGCTGACTAAAGCCAAATACTCTAGGCCAGGCCTAATTTAGGTCAGTCCAGTTATGTAGGCTTGATATAAACATACAATGTAACATTCATGGACCATAAAGTGCAATAGAAACAATTTTATTTATAGCAAAGGGTTAAAAGGATATAATTACTAGAGACAGATGTTATTTCTCTTCTACCTCTGCATCTGCCAGGACAGCAATGGTGGATCAAATAGATGTAGGTTAGGGCAATGGGAACTAAACCTCAGGAAGACCAGCCCCCCTTTGTCAGATCCTTGTTTTTACCCCTAGTCCTCCTGACCACTACAAACTGAGGGTGACCTCCTTAATTCCTTAAAGGGAAATCTCTGCAGCATACATAAAATAAAAACTTCATATTATAACATTAAACTAATATGTATACACATATATACATATACAAATCAGAAATGCTTTGTTAATAAGAACATACAAAGTAGTTAAACACAATGTAGTATGGGGGAGAGGGCACTAGCAATTTGGATTGGGAAAGGCTTCATGAAGATGATGGTGCATAGATTTCATCTTAAAGGAGAAGAGGGATTATATGTAGTAGAGGTAAGGAAGCAGTATGTCCTGGGTATGGGAGATGGTTATTGCAAAAGCTTTATGGTGGGAGAATGGAGTGTTAGCAGTGAGCAAAAGAAAAGGACACTTAGGCTGGATCACAGAGTATGACTGTCTGCTAAAGTTGAAAAGATAGATTGGGTCCAGGTGTGTAGATCTTTGAAATCTAAACAGGATTTTATGGAGGCATTAAGAAGAAGCCTGTGGAGTAGGTTGAATAAATGAATGGCGTGGTTAGATCTGTACTTAAGGAAAACTGTAAAATCATCTTGGCAGTATTGTATAGGATAGACTGGAGTTAGAGACTTTAGCCAGAGAGACCAGTTAGGGAACTATTGCAATAATTTAGGTGAGAGATGAGAGATAGGACTATGCTGATGTTTTGAAGATAGAAACAGTAAGATTTGGCAACTGATTGTATAAGTAGGGTAAGGAGGAGAATGAGGTTTCCAAGACAGTGTTAAAGTAATGATGCTGAGAACCTGGAAGTATGGTGGTACCTTTTTTTGACAGAAATAGAGAAGTTTAGAAGAGAGAAGGGTTTAGAGAGAAAGGTAATGAGTTCATTTTAGAGCTACTGAGTTTTAGATATCTCCAGGACACCCAGTTTGAAATGTCCCAAAAGCATTTATGATCTAGGACTGAAACCCAGGGGAGAAACTAAGTTTGGGAGTTATCTACATAGAAATGTTTTATTCCTTGCCTAAGATTATTACTTTGATTCCTTTTTTTTTTTTGTATTGTTACTACAGCAAGCATTTCTAGAGCTATTTAAAATAGTAGTGGTGGTAAGAGACTTCCGTGTTTTAGCCTTGATTTTATTGGAAAGGCATCTGTCATTTTTTTCTATTACATATAATGCTAGCTCCTGGTTTTTAAGTAGATGCTATTTATCATATTAATAAAACATCCTTTATTCATGTACTTTAACATTTTTTAAAAAACAGAAATGGGTATTGTACTTTGACAAAAGCTTTTTCTGAAGTTATTGACATAATCATGTAATTTTTATTTTTGTGATTAATATGGTCTATTATCTTTATAATTCTTCAAATATTATACTATTATATCTTAGAATGATCCAGTCATTTTGCATAAATATTTTAATGTAACAAGCCATAAATGAACTTCACAATAAAAAACTCCACATGATTAGGTGGATTTACAGGTAAATTCTGTCAAACATTCAAAGAAGAATTAATTTTAATACTACATAAACTATTTACAATAATAAGTAAAAATCCTTCAAATTCCTTTCTATTATACAAATATGACCTTGATACATAAACCAGGAGGAGTCAAAGTGGAGGAAGAATATACAGGCCAATATGCTTAACAAACACTGACATAAAAATTTTATATAAAATATTAGTGAATTGGCTCAAAATTATATTATACAGGTTGTACACTATCAAAAGATTAATTTTTACTTGTGTTAGGGATAATTTAATGTAAAGAAGATTATAAATATAATAAACCATGTTAATACTATGAATAAGGAAAATAGGATATCAACAGATGCTAAAGAAAGCATTTGAGAATCTATTACCTGTTTCTACTAAAAACTCCAGAAATCATAGCAATAAATAGACCTTTTTTACCATAGTAAATGAAATTTTCTAGATCTAAGAGCAGAAATCATAAGGGTCAGGATACCCATTATCACCACTACCATTTAACAATGCTAGGAATGTTAGCCATAGCAGTAAGATAAGAAAAACAAATTGGAATGTACATATATAAAGAGGAAACAAAATTATCATATTTGTAGGTTATATAATAAATATACCTTGTTATGTCTAAGGTACAATGGTTGTTCAGTTATGACCAACCCTTCATGACCCCATGGAGTTGTCCATGGAATTTTCTTGGCAAAGATGCTGGAGTGATTGGACATTTCCTTCTCCAGTTTTATGCAGGCATCTATGTTTAATAAATAAGATGACAATTCATACTCATTTCAATTTTAAACAAATGAGTTGTTCCTTGTTTGGTTCTAATTGTTGATTCTTGGCCAGCACAGAAGGTCCTCTGGAGGCAAGGAAGGTGATCTGGCATTCCCATATCTTTGAGGATTTGCCACATTTAGTTTTGATCCTACACAGTCAGTGGCTTTAGTGTAGTCAGTGAAGCAGAGGCAGATGTTTTCTGGAACTCAAAGTCTCCTAGTACAAGATTATAAACTCTACTATAAGGTAGTAATCATTAAAATGATTGGTACTAATTAAATATTTTGATGTTTCTTTTTTACTCATATTTTATTCATTTTTGCATCAAAATTAGAGACAATATCTTCCTTCCTTCCTTCCTTCCTTCCTTCCTTCCTTCCTTCCTTCCTTCCTTCCTTCCTTCCTTCCTTCCTTCCTTCCTTCCTTCCTTCCTTCCTTCCCTTTCTTTCCTTACTTCTCTCTCAGTTTAATTTCTGTTATATTAGAGCTAATTATTCATTGAATGCTTAATAAAAATCCCGTGGATTCTCTCTATTTCTTTTTTCTTTGTGAATTCATTTATAGGTAGTTCAATTTCTTTTTCTTGACATTGAGTTATTCATTATTCTGTTAACCTGGTAACATTTTAGTAAATATGAATTAAATTATCAATTTTTGGTATATATTCGGGCAGATTTCTCCTAATAAATTACCCTCATTTCCTCCTCATTTGTACTGAATCCTCCATTTTCACTTTTGCTATTGGTAATTTGTTTTTTTTCTGAATTAAAAAGATCACATTAGTTTACATTTCTTTTGTTAGCTTTCCATTTTCATTGGCTAATTCAATTTTCTTTTGCTTTCAAATATGTTAAACTTATTTTTGATTTTCAGAATTCTTTTTCTAATTGCACGTCCAATTCATTCTTATGTTCTTCCTTTTGATTATTGATGAAAGTGTTTAGAGATATTATTTAAAAGCATTTATTCTAAACTTAAGCACCAAAACCTAGCATTTCCATACACATAGAAGAACACAAAAAGGATTGTATATGGAACTTTAAATCTCTATTTGATATACCTTGCTTTTAAAAAGTGTATAATAAATTTAACACATTACTTTCAATACTCTCTTGATTGACAGTACTTGCTTTTGAATTTTATTCTCTTCTGTACATTTCAAAAATTGTTCATGGCTCTCTCCCTCTCTCTCTCTTTCTCTCTCTCTCTCCCTCTCTTTCTCTTTTTTCTCTCGCATCTCTATAGCTGCTTTCCTTCCTCCCCTCTTCTTAAAATATCTTTCTCCATTAGAAACAAAAATACAACTTGTAACAAACAAGCGATTTGAGCCAACAAAACAAATCCACACTGTGACCACTAAAAAAGTAAATTTCTTTCTGCATCTTCAGTCACCTGTCAGAAGGCAAGTAATATACTTCATCACTGGTCCTCTGGAGTTGTGTGGTTGATTACTATTTTGAGCAGAGTTAAATGTTTCAAACTTTATTTTTATTTAAACTGTTTTTATCTCTGTGTTAATTGTGCTTCTGGTTATTCTTCCCTCTGCATCAATCCATACTTTCTAGGGCTCTCTAAGTCATCTTTGTCACAATTTTGTATGGAACGATAATTCTATTCACATGACAATTTATTCAACCATTTTCTAATTGATGATCACTGTCTTAGTTTTCAGTTTTTTGCTTTTCCTTTCCTTCTCTAAAAATCCCTCTTCGATCTTGAATGGCACTGGAGCATCTGTGATTAAGGAATTTGCAATCTTCTGGCTTATTTACCTGAACCTCCCACTAGTGGGATACTTTTCCCCCACTGTTTGCAGGTTTTGGGCTTAAAATTTTTTTTGAGTGCAGTCCTGGGCTTAATTGAGGGCCTTATTATTGTTTCTTTTTGGATTTCTTGATCATTATTTGATGTCATTCTCTTTTTAGATCTTTTTTGAAGTATATATGAGAGAGCAGAGTTTTTCCTTTTCAAACAACCTTTCATGTTACACTCAACCAGAATTTTTATCAATTTAAATTTTATTCTTTTAGGTTCAACCTAGTTCTCTATGTTGCTGAGCTGTTTTTGAATCTTGACTGTCTCACACTGTATTATGCCTAACTTTGAGTCATTTGAAAATTTGATGTCGCCGAAAGCTAGGCAAATTATATCTCCAATGATATATTTCACATTGTCTTCTATTTTTTCATTCTTTTGGTTTTGTTTTGTAATTTTTTGGTTTCTCATAAAGTCATTAGTTTCCATCTGCTCCATTCTAATTTTTAAAAGAACTATTTTCTTCCGTGAGCTTCTGAACCTCCTTTTCTATTTGGCTAATTCTGCTTTTTAAAGCATTCTTCTCCTCATTGGCTTTTTGGACATTTTTTGTCATTTGAGTTAGTCTATTTTTAAAGGTGTTATTTTCTTCAGCATTTTCTGAGTCTCCTTTAGCGAGTTGTGGACTCATTTTTTATGATTTTCTTCCATCACTTTCATTTCTCTTCCCAATTTTTCCTCCTTCTCTCTTACTTGATTTCCATAATTCTTTTTGAGCTCTTCCATGGCCTGAGACCATTGCATATTTATTTTGGAGGTTTGCGATGCAGAAACCTTAACTTTTATGTTTTTCTCTAATGATATGCATTGTTCTTCCTCATCTGAAAGGATGGAAGAAAATATCTGTTCATCAAAAAAGTAACCTTCTATAGTCTTATTTTTTCCCTTTTTTGGGGGCATTTTCCCAGCCAGTTACTTGAATTTTGAGTCCTTTGTCAAGAGTAGGATATATTCTAGGGGCCTGTAAATTCTGAATTCCTCCAAGGTGGCACAAAGGACAGGAGTTTATTCCTCTCCTGGCCTGTGCAGTGGTCTGGGAGCAACCAAAAACTTTTCTGCCCAGGATCTGTGAGTAGAATTCCCTCTTCAAAACTGCCTCCAGCTCTACCATGCCAGCACTCCTCCTTACTCCAGGGCCGCCACTCAGGATTGAGATCAAGATCAGCTGCTCAAATTCTCCAGAGTTGTCAGGCAGAGGGCTCCAAAAATGAATACTGCCACTGCAGTGACTGCTTCTGCAGTTGCTGCCGCCAGCCAGGCCAGATCACATTCCCTTCTCACACAGGTGAAAGAGCTTTCTCATTGACCTTTTGAAGCTATCTTTGGCATTTGTGGGTTGAGCAATCTGGGAACCACAGTTACTGCTGGAAATTCTGCCCCCTGAGGCCTGCTCCAGTCCTGTTCCTGCCAGTGCCACATGGCCAAGGCTGGGCTGTGCTTCGTGTGCTGCGCTCCAATCTGATCCGGGTGCGATAGACTTTTCTGTTGGCCTTCCAGGCTGTCTTGGGCTGGAAATCTCTTTCACTCTGTCATTTTGTGGCTTCTGCTACTCTAGAAATTTTTTAGAGTAATTTTGTACAGATATTTTATGGGCTATGGGGGAGAGCTTTTACAGGTCTGTCCTTTTACTCTGCCATCTTGGCTCTGCACCTAGGTAAACCATTTCTGCAATCTTTCCCCAGTTTACCAATTGAGTAACTTTACAAAAAAGACATGAGGTTAATTTTGAATGATTTTTTTTTTTTGGTAAAGCAGTGCTTCTTTTTCTGAATGCTCATTAACAATCCCTTTAATTGTGCTTTCCAATATTTTTTCCTGGAATTAAAGTCAATTGTCCCTAGTATAGTTTACACTTTTAGTCTCTCTCCCACCCTTTATAAAATCAGGACATTTATCTTTCTTTAGTTTCATGGTGGCCACCTTCTTGTTTTCCATGATTTCATCAGGAGTGCACACAAAAATCACTTACAAAACCACCAACCAGTTAATTTGGTTCATCTGGCCTACTAAGGTGGACAAATCATGAGCAGCTAAGTTCTCTTTTACCCTATCCTTATTTGTATTGACTGTCACCTCCCTATTAATCATTCGTATTGTTCCCCTTGACAGAAAAAACAGAAGCAAAGAATCATTTGAGCAGCCCTGCCTTTTGTCCAGCATTCATATTCATTGTTTCTCTCTCTTCTTAGGGCCTTTTCATTTTCCCAGTAGAACTAAAAAAGGAAGCACAATTATTTTATTGTCCTTAACTTTCATCCCCAGACTGCCTGTTTATTCAGTAGAATTAATGTTCCAGGTTTCTAGAAAAAGACTCAAGCCAATAGATATTTTCAGATATCTTAAAGCATTTTTTTAAACTATTTTTTTGTCTTGGTAATCTGATGAAGCCTATGGACTCCCTCTCAGAATAAAGTTTAAAATGCATTAAATAAGGTACATAACATTGCAAAGGAAACCAATTATGTTGAAGTCTAACAAAATATTAAAAAAAAAGTTCATGGATCTCAGATTTAGAACCTCTTCCTTAAAGATAAGAATTCTGAGTATATTTGTGTTGCATTGTTAGGTGCTATTGGGGACAAATACTATAATAACAATTTGTTGTTTTCCCTGTTAGTTTGTAAGCTCTATGAGGGCATAGACATTTTTCCCTTATTTGTTTCTCTAGTACTTATCGTAGTGCCTGGCACATAGAAGGTACTGAATAAATTTTCATTGAATTGAATTATTGAATATAGGAAAAAAGATGTGTGTGTGTGTCCATCTGTGTGTGTGTGTGTGTGTGTGTACGTGTTGATGGTATGAATCACCTCTACCCCAGTGAAAGTAACTAATAAGATTCAATAGTTTTGGAAATCTACTAGAAATGGTTTGACATTTCCTCCCTTTTATTTCAGTTTGTAATTACATAGTCAGTTTTCTGGTGTGCTTCCTTAGAACATCAGGCAAGTAATAACTTGTGCTTGTTTTGCTTGAATTACTAGTAGTAACTTTTACTTGTTTGAATGCTTATATACTGATGTTTGGGTTACTTATATCACTATGAGGGTTATAGATAATATGAGAAGTATAGATTTTGCAATCCTAAAATAGTAGTGCATAATAATTCACCTAATACACACTACAATAGGTCATATGTACTCATATTTTTTCTCCTTTTTTTTCTGTTAAGCAGAATTAGAATGGTTGCCTTAATGTGTCATGTGCAGACCACTTGTCTGAGATTCTTTGATGCTGCAGGTCCATAGGATATAGTCAGCTTGCCTAGAAAACCTGAATAATCAACCTTAAGTGCTTAATTAACTCTTTGGGAGCATATTAGGGATTTACTAATCCTATTTTCTCTTGATCTGAGAGTTGAATGAGTTTGGAATTCTGTTAGGAACTGACCTAGTAACCTCTGTTCTGTAGGGTGGTACCATCTCAGGGTCAAGAGTTGTATGGATTTATATAATAAGAATGCAGCTTTTGAGATCCTACACAATGGTGAAATCCCTCTTTGGTCTTAAATTTTCTCTATTGAAGGGAGCCCATGACATATGACCTTGGCATAATGGAATTGACACTGAAAAAATAGACAATCATGTTTGAAAACCACATACCATTATTTTTATTCAGTATAGAATTGGTTAGCAAAATAATGATACATACTAACAAAAGAACAGTGTGCTGTGATCCTACTACTATTCTATCCCCTACCAGAGATAGGATCAATCAGAATCCCCAAAGGTTTAAGAAATGTGTGGTTTAAATCCTCTCTCCAGCCAGCAAAGAAGTATTAACAATAGTTTACATAGGAGATTCAATTCCTGTATCTATCTAGCAGGACTCATGGTGACATTAAATATAAAAACTCTTAATTTGGGGTTGAAGTTTACTTAGCTCAGGATATAAAACTTAAGAACATGTGACTATTGTGACTTCCTATTTTGGCTGTGTTGAGTACGGCTGACTGGCTGGTTGACTGCTTCTTGCCCATCATGGAGCAAGGTGAGTGGTCTTAGTGACCAGATCTGTCAGGGAGAGGAAGTCAGTTACCTTTGCCATTCGGGTGGTCCCCCATGACCATGGCCTATCTTTACTCTCACATCTATGTGTCTAGTTACTTCCTATTTTCACTCCTCAGTCAGATACCAAATCTCCCAAATAGAGGGAATGCACACAGATAAAAAGGGGTGCTTACGTATTGGGTTGTGGTAATCTTTGAAGTAGTCATTTGTGATTTACAAAGGGAAAACAGAGATGTGCTCCCAATAATAACCTCAATCATGAAATACAAATAACTAATCATTTTTAGGGAAAAAAATGATGTTGAAAACACTTGTGTGTAAGCTTATTAAAAGATATGCTTCTGGAATCTGAGGAATATTCCTTTTTCTTGTAGTCTTTTCGTTACTTTGAAAAACATTCTGTTAGAGTGCTTCATTAGTAAATGATGTTTAAAAAGTACATATTTAGTAGTAGGTTATATTTTGTTTTATTTTTTTTGTTTTAAAGTCAATACTTATTGGTACTATCTGTCTTTATGTCCAGTTTTGTCACTTGGCGCTGCTTAAAGTTAAAAGAAAGCCTCTTCTCTGGTATTGTAGCATAATTTAATGCTTGGTCTTTTCAAGTTTATCATGGTGGTAGAGCATCTGATGAAGGTTTTAGTTTTGTATAGTTATGCTTGAGTTGATGTAGTATTTCTAGTTGTAGGTACTTGTAAATACTGAATTGAAATGCCTGTGAGAAGAAAAGAAAGTCTCCTTCTACATTGAGGTGATAGTTGAAAACATATGAGCAAATAAACACACTGAAGTAGTAAAAAGAGAAAAAAACAGATATGCTAGGATAAAGCCTCAAACATCCAGAGTAAATGGATATAAGGTAGAGGAGAAACTTGAAACATAGATGGAGAAAGAGGGGGAAAATCTGAAAAACAGGAAGAGAACCAGGAAACAGCCGTGTCAGGAATTTTAAGGGGATGGTGGTTATTGTAATCAGATATTCCACAAAGATTCAGGGGGATGAAATGCCATATTGAAATTGTTAAGAAGGAAGTCAACGCTGATTGTCATCCTTGTGAGCCTCTGGAAAAAGGTTATCTATTAAAATCTAAACTGTGAAGAAAATGATGACTATAACTGTAGGAAATGTTTTTAATTCTCTCTATAAATTGAAATTATAATTCCTAAATTAACCTGACCTAGGCTTATGGAGCTAGAAAGCAGCTTGTCATAGACCTTGACAGAGATATCTTCTGAGGATTTCTTTGACTGAACTGGGGACAGAGATAATTAATAAAGCGTTGTGATGGGAGGATGGTTTTTCTTCTTTCTTCAAAGTTTGATGTGTTGCTTATACAGGAATTGGAGAACACTATAGAAACTGTGGGAAAAAGTAAAAATAATACAATCTGAGAAAGAAAAGCCCTGAAACAAATATTGGAAATAGAGAGGTGTTGACTTTACATCTTTCATTCCGCGAACTTCTAGATATTTCTTTTGCTTTGCTATGTTCTCTGGGAATTGAGATTGTGTAATTTTGGTATATTGGAGGTAAATATGGGAAAATGATTATTGCTTCATATAGGATAATAAAATTTTGAATAGCATGGCATTCACTACAGTGAAAATGCCTCAAAGCAGTTACTTTTATTTTTTGAATGACTTCTCTATAGATTTCATTGTAACCAGATCATACAATCTTTATAAGAATACTGAATGTGGAAATAGATTTATTAAGTAGTGTTCTTTGTAGAGGTGTTCATTACAATGAGATTTTATGGTGTACTTTATATAGCAATAATAAAGAGGAAAATATTTTAATTCTTTTCAAAGTGTAGTCTATCATAGCTGTAGATTTTTTTAAAGAAAGGAAACATCTGACAACTCTTTAAATATTCATATTAGTGTATTCAACATATTTTTCTTGGTTTTAAATCAAAAGTTTGGGTATAAAATAAGTTGAGCTCCTTATTATTATTATATGATAAATGTGGAGGCTTTATGCTTAATTTAAAATTAAGTAGAATTTAAAGTAAAACTTTTATGTCACAGTTTCGTCTGTTAAGCTGTTGTAGACAAGGATACAAGTCAGAGTGGTACCAACTCTATTCATAGCTGCCTGTGAAAATTTGTTCACATTATTGATAGGGAAGGGAACACAAGTAAGAGATACTGAAACAATGGGAAGTACAGGGAATTCACCAATTCAGTTCAGAGATTTGTTTGGGTTCAGTTCCATACAGTGAGGCAGAAGACTATGGGTATAAAGTGCTAAACTCTCTAGACTGCAGTTTTCTAATCTCTATAATGAGGTATTTGAACTAGTTGATTTTCAAAGTCCCTTTAAATTCTTGAATCCTATGGTTAACGAAATAAAATGTGAAATAAATAGGTAATAAAAAACCAGAGCAATGTCTAGGAAAATGTAATTGGCCTTGTGCTGTTTAACATGTCTGTCAATGACATGCATAATGACATAGATGACAAGCTTAACAATTTTGCATTGACAGAAAGCTGAGAGGGAGAGCTGACACACTGGATAGATACCATTCAAAAAGATTGTAACAGGCTAAACTATTGAATAAAATGAAATTTAATAGGAACACAATCTTGTACTTAATTTAAAAGAAAAAAAAAACTTCCCAAGTACAAGATGGGCATGGCTGGATAGCAGTTCATCTGAAAAAGATCTGAGGGTTTCAGTGGACTGCAAGCCAAACTGTGAGTCAAGAGTGTGATACAGAAGCCAAGGAAGCTAAATTGATCTTTGCTTCATTAGGAAATAAATAGTAATTTCTTTGCCTAGGAGTAAGGTAGTACACTCTGTTATTTTCAGTTTTGAATGCTGTGATTTTGGAAAGACATTGATAAGCTGGAGAGTGTTCAGGGGAGAACAACCAGGATGGTAAAGGCTTTGAATTCTTGCCATGTGAGGACCAGTTAGTTGAAAGAGTTAGGGATACTTACTCATGAAAAAGATTTGGCGTGGTGGGTGAGGAGGAGGAAGGGAAAGGCTGGTATGAAAGTTATTTTAAAATATTTAAAGGGCTGTCATATGGAATTAGATTGTTTTGATTGGCCACAGTGGGCAGAATTTAGAACATAGTGGGTAATGCATGCCATTTGCAGAGACAGATTAAATCTTGATCTAAGTATTACTGGCCAATGGAAACACAGTTCACTGAGCTTATATTTTATAGTCTGTCATGTATCAACTCATGGGGACTTGGTGATCCTGCTTTTGGGAATGTGTAATGTGATGGAAGGGTTCTTCCTATTTTGGATCTGGTGTCCTGTGACTGTCTGCTTACAGAATCATGATAAAGGACTTTTTAATTGGCTGCTGGGATGAATTTGAGTGTGTATTCAAAGCGCACGAACAGAATAAAGCTCTCTCTTCCCTAGTCATGAGACTTTAGCTGGAGAGACAAGTAGCATTAGCTGCCTTGTCTTCCTTCACAATATGCTGTGGCCATGGATTCTTCAGTCCTTGTGTTTATTCTTTCCTGTATTAGGTGAGTGAATATTGATGTCAGAATGCACTAGGTATGACCTTGTTAGCTTCAGTAGGTCAGATGAGATAGTCCTTTCTATTTTCTTCAGAACACTGGGAGGCAGGGAGTAGCCAGCTGAGTTCTGAAGACCTGACCCATCAGTATGATTAGGGACTAGGAAAGCATGTTTCAGCTTATATGTGTCTATGTGCTTGACCTTTTGTGGGATATAAATTTCTGGGGACCACTGCAATGATCCTTCACTTAAGTTCATTTTTATTAAATTCTCTAGTTTTATGGATTCACTAGAGAAAAATTGGCCATATCTCCCTCTACTTTAGGTTATAATTGTATAGTCATTTTTTTTCTGGTGTTTTTGCCTTATAAGTCAAACCTTTCATAACCTTTGCTTATTTGAATGCTTCTGTATTGATACCTGTTTTTGCTCAATATGAATCTTTTGAATTTGAGAAAAGTAATTGAGGTGACAGCTAAAAAGTAGAATGACTTCGTTGGGTATATAATGGCTTTCTTTCCACAAGGTATCTTTGAACAAAGGCCACTTGTTTGATATGTTATGAAGAGGATTCTTTTTTCAGATATAGGTTGGCGTGATGATTACTGAAGTCCCTTAAGTTCCTGAAATTTTGTGAATTGAATGTTCAATTTATAGAATAGGTTTTACAAAAAACTATGGGATTGTTGATATAGGACTGTGAGTCTAATTTGTTCTTTTAGTGGTTACAGTGATTTTTTTTTCAGTCATGGAAATCCTCTGGTTCTATTGATTTGCAGTAAATTGGAAAGACATGAATACATTATAGATCTTGGAGTTTTTCTTGTTGCCTTTCTAATGGGACAAATGGCATTGATATCTCCAGTTTCTGTTAGGCTTTTAAGAAACTTAAGGTCTTCTGCAAACATTGGAGCAATAATTATTACTCAATGGACTCACTAAGTCAATGATGATAGAAAATATTTTAATAGTTTTCTTCATGTTAGAAGATGAAAATATGCATTTCCAATATAAATACAGTAGATAATAGAAGGCATGAGACTTACCTACAAAAGTTTGCCCACTGGATGAATTTTTTTCAGCTATGGTATTCACAACTACCTGCTAACTCTTAGTGAGCTGGCAATCTGTGTTATCATATATTAATGAAATCAAGGATATTTGATGTATTTAAAAAGTAGAAGATACCATCTGTAAGATGAATCAAGTAATTTGTATTCCTTGCCATCTGTGAGTAAATTCAGTGTTTCTGACAGTGACTTACTTCTATTATGTAGGGCTTAGTCAACACTCACTGGTGTCAGTTTTAGTCTTGGTGATAACATAGATTTCTTTAATCTTACCTCTCTTGGTAAGGTGAATAGGTTTGAGATGAAATGTCTGTTATTTACAATTCATGTTTACTTCAGGGTTATTGTGAAGATTGATTGAATCACTAAAAAATCATGAATTTTTTATATGAAGCATAGCATATGCATGCAAGATTACATAAGTAGGGATCATTTCATTGATTGTATTTGCATAATAAAACCTAGCACTATGCCCAGCATATAGTAGGTGCTTAATAAATGCTTTTTGATTGATTAATGGCATGAAATTTAAAAACAAACAAGACTTTTAAATGACTCCAATGCTTAAACTTTGTTGTTTGATGGAGATGACTTGGGTTTTTGGTAGCTGTACTAGTGGAATATAAGCAGGGGTGTGCTGGAGACAGCTTGTACTGACTCCCGAAAACCAATAATTAAATTGTCAGCATAGTCATTTACATCTTAGATATCAACAAAAATTATACATCAGAGCTTGATTTATTGTTTTGTTGATTGCCTAGTTTTAAGAAAATGATAGAAAAAAATTATGTGAATTAAACTTAAAAGTGTATCTGGTAATAATATCCCTCATCCCCCAGAGAGCTGGTTGTTAAACATTTACCAGCACATCCCTGAGTATAAACTCTAACAGGTCCTACTTACCAAGCTAAGAAGGCTTTGAGTATGAACCATGTACATGTACCTGTAGTCTAAATATATTTGCTAACTTTGGATATGCCAGTTGAAGTAAGTTTGATTATCAGGTAAAGAAGATTTTTGGCCGTAGGAATTAATAAAGATTATCTGTTAAGTAATTAAGGGGTATTGTGTTCATCATATGTGTTGGTGAAAGGATTACCAACACTGATTAAATTATGAACTAAATGTTTTTATCAATGAATGAATTGAATTACCAAAATAAGTAGAGTAGACAGGATACATTCTACACTATCATTTCTATTTTCTCTAAGCACACTGTGTAGGAGATGTTTCAGAGATTTTCAGAACTTTGTGACAAATAAATAATTTAGAACATTGGGTCTGGAGTTAGGAAGACCTGAGTTCATATCCAACCATAGACACTTAGTACCTATGTGATCCTAGGCAAGTCATTTAATTACTGTCTACCTCAAATTTTTCTTCTGTAAAACAGGAATTAATAATAATGATAGTAAACACAATAATAATAGTACTTATCCAAGCATCTCTCAGGGTTGTGATAGTCATTTGAGATAACTTACATTAAGCTTTTTACAAGTCTTAATGTGCTATGTAAGTGATACTATCATAATTATTGCTGTGTTGTTTGTCTGCCCTAAGTACCGTCTAAAGTTATAATTTGGACAATCCACTAAGTAGTATTTCTCAAGAAGATTTTCTGAATGCTTCATGAGGGTTGTAAAAACTCTTGTCTTGAATAGCTATATGTGGTAGTGTCAATGATACTCAGCAAAATTAAGTCCTGGGGAAATGTGATTCTCAGGATTCAGTAGTGGCTATATAGATGACTATTTGGAAGTAGCAATAATAGCTGACATTTTAGGTAAGCTTAAACAGATAAAAATGCATTTCTACATAGAACAGTTACTTATTTTCTAGCAACAATTGCCTTAAGATAACAGATGACCCTTTTAAAAAATGAATTCTTGACTTGTCTTGGTGGATTTTTGAAGATATGAGAACTGTCTCCCACCACTTCAACATTCTGCTTGTTTTTCTGACTCT
Source organism: Bettongia penicillata ogilbyi (assembly GCA_023548195.1). Lineage (NCBI taxonomy): Eukaryota > Metazoa > Chordata > Mammalia > Diprotodontia > Potoroidae > Bettongia > Bettongia penicillata. The sequence goes on along the minus strand of JAJHZJ010000009.1, from coordinate 22,985,139 downwards.
TAAATTTTGAGACCCTTCAGTATTGCCATTTCCCCTTTCCTTTTGGTGGCTTCTAGAAGGCAAGTAACAGAGAGCTAACTTCAGTGTATAGTTGTTAGATCTCCCTCCAATTTTCTCTTTCAGCTTTATAATGAATGACAATTTCTCAGTGTTTTAACTTTATCCATTCCGAGAGCAGAATGATAAGCAATTATTTATAAGCTACTTCTTCAAGTTTTAATTACATCGAAGTTTATTTTGAAATTCTTGTGACACATTTGTAAAGGGAGGAGAATAACCATTATGTACATTTTCTAACATGTTCGTGAAACACCAATAACTTACTTTATGATGCTAGAACATTTGGTGACCAATGTATTATATCCTTAATATCACTTTTGTTTTGATGTTTGGAGAGAAAATGTAAAATTACTGACAATTCTAAGAAAAATTACCGCCTATTTTGCTGTCAGTAGGTAAGTGAAAAAGTATGAAAGAAAGTGAAAACTTTAAAAAGTGCGACTGCCTCAGGGCTGTACAGACTTAGATTCCAAGAGAACTTAAATAAAAGTTTTGGACTCTTAGAAATTATTAATAAACTATAAAATTAGAGCAATTTTTAAGCAGCTAAGCATAAGTAAATATAGCAAAAAGTAAGTAAATCACAGGTGTATAAACAATAACAAATTGCTGTTTTCTGTTTCTTTTGGAGACCTTGATCAATTATTAAACATTTATTAGAAGTATTCGCTGGCATGTCAACTTGGTGCAGTAGTCGTGACTTGTAGTTGAAGTACTTTCAGGAATTTAAACCTTAGCCAGTGTAGATGCAGTTCCTCTTTAGTTGACTAGTGATCAGTTCTGTTGAATGTTTTCATACTAACTTCAAATTATTTCCTTAAGCTTATCCCCTTACCTAACTAATTTAATGATATCCATACCCTAAAATCTCTATTTGACTTAGAAATACTTTATACAAATTGTGATTATCCCCTGTCAGGAAACCATATCTTCCCTGTACCTCCGATTAGACTACTTCATGAAGTTTTATAAAGTGAAATAGCATTATATGTTTATAAAATCCTTAAAGTGGTAAGGTTATATTTCTTTTAATTTATTTTATAGCTCATAGTATTTGTCTGACCTCCTTATTTTGCTAAAACATTGGTTTTTATAAAGATTCAGTGAGGTTAAGTGAATTGTTCTAGGCCAGTGTACGTAGGAAAAATAACTACCTTTTAAAATTTACTTTTTGCTTCAGGTTTTGTGACACCTTGTGATTAAGTGTGCATGTATGTGTGTGCATGCATATGTGTGCACATGTGCATACATGCTCATTTGTAGGGGGAATTCTTCTGTAATACATATTTTAGACAACTTGATCAATGGCTTAAAAATACATTATTGTTTATGTCTTGGCACCATGGCAGTTTCCTCAGTTGTCTGGATTTTTACATGCTTCATTATGAAGTCTGAAAACATAGATTGTAGGTATTGCTACCAAGGTCACACATGAAGCTAAGAATAGACATGAGATTTGAACATAGTCTGCTTGTAAATCCATTGTTCTTCCCTCTACTCCCTCCAGCTTTGATCTTTTGAAGGACTATGCCAGATCAGCTTTATATCCTATGTACCCTAGCTGAGTACTCTGCTAAAAGATTGTAGGTATTGGAAATATATTAATATTTAAACTTTCTCACTGAATCCAGATATCAAATATTTCTAAAATGCCAAACTAGCATTTAACTACTAGGTAACTTTGAAGGAAAAAATGGCTAATAGAGTTTCATAAAGTTCCTGAGACCTAATGGCTTCTAGGAAAAGATTTTTGTTTATAGCTTTGAGAGGCCCTGTAGGTATATTTCCCCAGTGAACAATTGTCTACTTATACATTAACAGTAGAAATCTTCTAGTGTTTAGCCTTAATGGATAAAATTATGATTCACCAAGCCTGCTTTTGATTTCTTTTAAATCATGTATGGCTAAAATGTAAAGAACATCTTTAAAAACAGTAAGATGGAAAAAATAGGCAAAATAAAAATATAGCAAGCCCTCACTAATTTAAACCAACTCAGGAATATGCTAATATCAATAAGTGAAAAAAATATTAAAATGAAAAAGATACATAAAGAAAAACTGTCTTCCCCATAATATTTTTAAGGGAGGCTATTATGAATAGACATGATTCATTTGTAATGAGTAGCAACATATTTACCATAGTTAAATATTTAATCTTGTTTCTTATATTTCTCCATTTTAACCTTCTGTTATAGTCAGGCTATTCTCCATATTAGCCATTAATTCAGCAGACATTTATTAAGCATCTCTTATGTACAGAGTACCTAGCTAGGCTATATAGCATATTAAGCTGATCTAAGTCATAGTTCTTCAAAAGATCAAAGCTGGAGGGAGTAGAGGGAAGAACAGTGAATTTACAAGCAGAGAGTATGTTCAAATCACATGTCTGTTTTTAACTTCATGTGTGACCTTAGCCAAGTCTCTGTGGGCTTCAGTGGGCTTCTCATCTGTAAAATGAAAGTCCTAGTAAATGAAATCTGAGGTCCTTTTCAGCTTTAAATCAATGATCTGCATTTGATTCTGTGAATTAGTCAGCAGTAGCCTGGCATGGGATAGAATGATAGACTTGAAGTTAGGAAAACCAAGGTTCAGCATCTACTTTTGATTCTTATTAGCTGTGTGATCATGGATCAGGGGGTAACAGGACCATAGTGCCTAGCTCACAAGTAGGAACTCAAATGAAATAATATATGTGCAGTGAAACTGAATTCATTCTACCAGAGTGAAGCTACCTATACTACCACCTAGAGGTATCCCTGAGGGTTTGGGGAAATCTTTCTCTAACGATATCAGCTTGATTTTTCATTCTAAAGTGTTCCCCCGCTCCCACTGGTTTACCTGCTAGTTCCACTTCACCAATTAACATCAGTTTTTACAAAATTAGTTTTTACTGTGATTATATAATAAGAACCAGCATAGATGCATTTCCTCCCAATACTTGAGGGAGGTCACATTCTTCTCTATACCACTTAGGTATCTGGAGAGAATAATTTAAAACTTAATGAAGTTTCTACATAGCATTTTCCCACCAGAGTGGCTTTCTAAATGAGGTATAGCTTCTGGATGAGTTCCTGTCTCATCTACTGCTGGGACAGGCCACTCAGAGCATTACATAAAGCTTAGCTTCTGGGCTGATCAACCATAAACTAGTTGGTCAGTTTTAAACTTGTGAGCCTTGAAAGGTAAGAATGGTGAGCCACCAGACAGGTTCAAGAACAAGAATATATGCAAAGTTTTGTGGGTTTCTTGAACCTCTGGTGGTTTGCTATTCTGACTTTTCAAGGCTCGTAAGTTTACAGCTATCTCTAATAATCCTTCACCTAGAAACAGTTCAGATAGGTGGCACAGTGGATAGAGTGCTGGATAGAAGTCAGAAAGAGTCATCTTTTTAAGTTTAAATCCAGCCTCAGACACTTAATAGCGTTGTGACCCTAGACAATTCACTTAACCATGTTTCACTGTTTCCTTTCTGGCAAACCACTACCTTATCTTTGATAAGAAAACACCAAATGGTGTCACAAATAGTTGAGCATGACTGAAAAATGATTAAAAAACCACAAAAACAGGACAGATCAAATGCAGAAGCAAAGAACAGGGTCTTGCTTTTGTCACATTTTGGCCTTGGATCAGGAGCACCTGAGACATCTCCTCTCACATCATTGCATCTCTCATGTGAATTACAGTTATATAGGAGAAAGAGCCAGACCAAAGAAAAACATTGCTGCTGAGAGTTTTTTTGAGCCTCAGCTCTACTTATGCAGCCAATCAGTAGTCTACCTCTTTCATAACATAGTAAGCAGGCTGGACACAGTTACAGACTGTATGTGCATGCTCCAGATCAGGGAGTATCCCATTACATGACATCATGCCTTTTCCAGAAGCAAGCTCTCCAGTCTTCTCCATGTGGGGATTATGTGCTGTGCCTGCTCACTGCAACCCTTCCCCTAAGCCCCTTTATGTATTTAAATCACCTTGTAAACTTTAAAGTACTGTGTTCATAACGGTTATCATTTGCCCAGTCTTATTTTAAAGAGGAAGAAAATGGTACAGAGAAGCCAATGGCAAACAACAGACTCTGACTTTGAATTCAGGTATGCTTAGTACAGATCCAGGGCTTTTTCTGCTATGTCATGTCATTCCGTTCCCATGGCGTTTATAATTTTGAAGAGAGAAAGGACAGAAACACAATAACTATAATATGCAACATTGCTGAAGTGCATTAGTTGTTAAGCAGAATGCTATGCGAATTTGTCTAAGAGAGAAGGTTGTTGTTACTAGAGAAATCAGAAGAGACTCATGCAGGAGGTGGCATTTAAATTAGACTTTAAATGATGGACAAAGGGACTTTTATACTGTTGTTGAAAAATTGGAATGAGAGCAAAGATTTGGTGGAGAGTTAGTACCATGGAGCAGGTATTAAAGTTATTAAGAGAGTTGATTACAAGGTTCAAAGATTGGTGAAAAAGTTGGGAAAATTAGGTATTCTAATACAACAATAACAAGAATGAGATGGTTGTATAAATAGATTGTATGTGCTTCCAAAGATGGTATATCACATAAAGATGTTGCTATAATAATGGTGAGGAACTGGAAATGGGAAGCATAGAATAAACCTCTTGTGTTCTGCTGGAGACGGTGGAAAAGGATCTGATTTCTTCAGAAGAGACCCAGGTTTCAGTTAAAGCAACGAAGTAGAATTCAAGTGAAGTCAACAAGTCCGCAGGTCTTTATTAAGTGCCTACAGTATAAGCAGTATAAGTCCCTGGCTTCAAAGAAGGAGCTTACATTCTAATGGGATAAGACGTAACATAAAAGGGAAGGAAGAGGGAAGTGAAGGTACCTGGCACAGGCTCATATTAGCCAAGGTCTTGTGGCGAGAGTCAGGATTGCAGCCTGGAGAGGAATGAAGAACGATTAATTTGGGCCTTCTTAAAATGGAAGTTTTGGGAGGAATGAGCCAATCAGAGGAAGAGGCACACAGGCAAAGAGTACTTTCAGTGTTGAGAAGTATTCCAGGTGTGGAGTGAGCTTCCAGATTTCTGTGGCATGATAGAGTTCTCTGAAGAGTCAGGAGTAAAGTCTTGAGAGGAATGAAGATAGTTGACCTGGGTGTCCTCCTTAAAATAGAAGGAGTATATAGATGCAGTATTTGTGTTAAAAAAGATATAGTAGTATTCATTGAGAATATAATAGATATTTTAAAGAGCACAGTTAGAGGAAGCATGAATATAGTTGAAATAATGTTGACCTTGGCTTTTGGTTCAAATTCTACCTTCCACAATTACTTATCTTGAATAAATCACTTAACTTTTCTGAACCTCAATTTCCTATATGTAAAGTGGGGAAAATAATAGCTTTACTTTCTCCTCACATTGTTGTTGTTAGGCTCAATATAATAAAATGAATGAAATGATGTATGCAAAGCACTTTGTAATTTTTAAAGTGCTAAATATATGTCGATTAATTATAATAATATTTTTGCTATAAGGGAATCAGAAATCAAAAGTAAACTGGGACCGAATAAAAGCAAGGCTCACAGTTCCTCCTTGGAAAGGCTAGTAAAGAGGTGAGTAGAGTTATTTTTATTTTGCCTTCAATGACAACAAGAAATCTAAACTTCATGGGATAATTGAGAGTCTCCTATTGTAGGATTTTATGGATATGTATCCAAGACAGATACCATGTCTTCCACTTCTGCTCCATGTTGACAATCACCTCTTTAATGATTCATTTTAGGATTTCCACAGGAATCCAAATAAAGTTTACTAGCCTATAGTTGGCAGATTCTAATAAATCCCCTTTTCAGAAAATTGGGATATTTGAGCTTTCTGAAGTAGTTTCTTATGGATCACTAACATTCTATTACATTTATATGCCATGATTTCTTTAGCCATTTCCCAATAGATGGCCATCCTCTTCATTTCTAGTTTTTGTTTCTATAAAAAGAGCACTTATAAGTATTTTTGTGCATATATGTCCTTTTTGGTTTGATATTTTCAAGCTGTAGGTCTAGTAATGATATCACAGGGTCAAAAACTATACAGAGTTCTGGAGCACAGTTCTAAATTGCTCTTCAGAATGGCTAGAGTAATTCATAGTTCCACAAACAGTGCATTAATGTGCCAGTTTTTCCATCCCCTCCAATAATTGTTATTTTCCCTTTTTTATCTTGTCCAATTTAGGGGTGTGACTTGGAACCTCAGCATTCCTTTAATTTTCATTTCTCTAATTAGTAGTGATTTGGAGCATTTTTCATGTATTTTTATTGCTAGCTTGGACTTTTTCCTTTGAAAACTGCCAATTTCACTCGATGGTAACTGCCACAGTGGCAGACTCCACTGGTACTACAATCCCATATACTGAATAAATTTCAACTGCAGTGAGAACAAACCTCTTGCCTTAGGATGGAGGAATATAAAAATAATAAATTTTCCAAAGGCATGTCAAGAACCACATGATATCATGCTATATTGATCATTCAAAGGTGACCACCCTTCCATTTGCCAGTAGATACGTAGTCGAAGGTACAGTATCATTTTTTTCCCTTTGTGTCTTCAGAATTACTTTCTTGAATTTTCTTTCCTTTTTGGATTGACTCCCCTGCTTTTGCATTCAGGCAGCTCTGACCTAGGGTGAATCCAAAGCTCAGTAGATTTATTCCTGTATTTTTTCCTCCTCTGAATAAAGGAGAGTCTTTGGAAGTCTAGGTTCTGAAGATCACTGATATTGATGGGGACAGGTATTGCAGCGCAGCAGGGCAAAAGGCAAGATACCTACATTGGCTAGGCCCAGGTATTAGAATGGATATATGGAAGAGACAAAGCATCTGGCAGCAGGAAGCTTAGTAATATTAATGAATATGGATGATAAAGTATTATGTTAGGTGTTGCAATTTCGAATTAGCTGATGATATTTGGAAATTTGCATGTGTTTTATGTATATGTGTGTGTATATATATATATGTATATATATATATATATATATATATATATATACACATATATTTCTGTTGTCTTTATATCATAGGCAAGATTTTGTTCCTAGTTCTATATTCACAGTTTTGCAAGGCTAAATTTTAAACATTATTTTCTGATTTATATCCATTTTTAGGAAATGGTTCTTTTTTTTAGTACAATAAATATTTAATATCAAAATGTGCACCATAGTCCTCCTTGATATAGAGAACAGTTTTTTTATCCTTTTAACCCTGAATGAACTGTGAATGACCCTAATAGTTTCCCAGGTTCCACATATACTTTTTAATAATAAATATATTTTTAATAGTAACACATAATTTGATTAAAAAGTATTCAGTCTTATAGAGATGTGAATTGTTTTAAGTTACTGTTAAAACATGACAACATTTTAATTTAATAATATTTTAATATACTTGACTAGTAGTGAAAAGTAAAAATAGACCTTTGTTCTCAATTTTTTGAGGAATTTTTGCCCCTATAGATAGACTAATTGTTATTTGAATTAGTTTGTTGTGCTGAAATAATATTTTATCCTGATTGGAAAGGTAGGCATCATGTTTAGTTTTCTTTCTTCCTCCTACTTCTTGGTACACTTCTTTGCATTTTTTCCACTTATCTAGACTTTGAAGATTTTGAACAAAACTTGCAAAGATCCTCGTGATGGAAAGTGATGAGATACTACTTTAAGGACACAAGGAGTAATGAGAAGGAAGGCAGGTCTTGTGAAGAACTAGTTTGATGTGATGTAGAGGGAAGAGCAGTCCATTTGGAATCAAAAGACTCTATTACTTGTGTGAACTTGTATGTGTTATTTAGGTTTCCTTTTTCTCAGTTTAATCATCTGCAAAAGTAAGTGATTTTTGACTATAATTATAATCTGTAAGGTTTTTTCTAGTGTTAAATCCTATGATCCTAAGAAAGACATAGGGAAGACAGAATAGAAGCTAGGCAAGGCATGGGAACAAAGTTTGGGAGCGAACAGTAAGAAAAGGAAAAGGAGATTAAGGTTAAATAGCGTAAGCAGTGGAGATTGTTTTTACATTTCTTTCCTACTATTACACCTGTTTACTCCTAATAATGAGCAGTAAATAAAGTGTAAAAAGTATTAAATTGATGTATCTAATTTCCCTTGGTAATGTAGCATTTCCTTTATTATAACCACTCATTCTACTGAATGATTTAGATTTATTTAAAAAGTTACAAACATTTAAGAAAAATGTATTATCAGCTTAGGTTAGAATTTTTTCCCAAGATTTTTAAATACATCTCTTTCATTTTGCATCTGAAAGTCTGCTGTGATTGTGAGGGGACATTTATCATGCATATCTGGGGTCCTTTAAAGTGCTAATTATAGCTAATAGATGATCATACGGCTTTTCTCCCCGCATCCTCACCTCGTAGCCAACTGTTACAGTTACTGCCTTGCAAATTAACTATCGATGTTTCTGTCTTCCTGCTAATTGCACACGTTTATTTAGGTAGGCCTTTAAGGTGATGAATGGCATACATTTGGTCAGCTGTGGCTGCGGGTACAGTATATGGTTACAGGAGAGAGCTAATTTGCTCAGGAACAAGTATTACTCTCCATCATTCATTCTACGTCCCCGCCAAAGTGGCCTGTTTTGATGTTTCATGCTTGTGATGTTCTGCCCCTCACCTTTTGGTGTGTGGCGTGTCTTTTGCTTTTGTCCTCCTCACCTTGGCCTCTTGCAATCCTTACCTCTTTCTGGGTTCAGCGTGTGTTACTTCTTATGTGAGACTTTACCTCTCTCCTCTATTATTAGTTGTTTGCTTCTGGAGTTACTTTTGTGTGTGTGTGTGTGTGTGTGTGTGTATGTGCACATACCCACATACACAGTGTATATATGTATGCACATATGTATGTATATATGCATGTATGCATTTACTTATCCGTGTTCATGTTACATGCTTCTAGTAGAATGTCAAGTCCTTAAAGGCAAGGACTATTTCATTTTGCATTGTTTCTGCAATGCCTAACACACGGGTAAGGAACCTAGAGCCTTGCAGCCCCATGTGGCCTTCTGGGTTTTTGGGTGGGGTCTTTTTGACTGAGCCTAGGTTTTAAAGAACAAATTATTTCATTAAGGGAATTTGTTCTGTGAAGTTTGCATCCAGTCAGCACTTGAGGACCAAGAGGGCCACATGTGACCTTGAGACTGCATGTTCCCCATTCTTGGCATAACATGTAGTAGTAGATGCTCAATAAAAGCTTGTGGAGTTGATTTTAATAGGTGTTGGATTGGATCCTGGGTTCTCAGACTTTTTTTATGTCATGGGACTTTTGGTAGTTTGGTGAAGCCTACAGCCTCCTTTTCAGAATAATGTTTTAAGATGCATAAACTAAAACACTTGGCATTCCAAAGAATATTAATTTACATTGAAATAAAGATATAATTTTTTTCCATCCAAAATCTATCATAGTCCTCAGTTTAAAAACTCCTGCATTGGATAATCTCCAAGATCCCATCCAGCTCTGTAGTCTTGATTGGATCTATCTAGGTCAGTCAACTTTGTCATTTATGTCTATTTGTGACCTAAGTAAAGTTTTGTTATCTATACCTGTTTCTTCATCTTTGAAACTGAGTTGGTAGTTCTTCAAGATAAGGATATCAAGAATTTTCAGTTAATGTTAGGATAGTATTTTGAGAAGTTTGGGAACATTTGGGTTGAAAAGTTTTGCCAGAATTTGTTGGTAGCATTTTATTACTTGAGAAAAATCTACTGACAGGTTCTATACATTTGATAAAATAGGATAAATTAATTGTATTTCAAAAAGCACATGTGAAGGATTTTTAAAAAAATTAATTTAAAAAGGCAAGGATATCCATGGATTCAGACCTCCATACAACTAACGAGTGTTTGAACACTCATTTATTGAAGTATTCATGGTTTGGGTCAGAAAATGGTGCAGTTGAGTGCCTCAGAATCTAAGGTTCTGTGACTGAAATTTCTCAGTAGTGGGTATGATAGCAGTTGTTAGATTTCTTAAAACAAGTGTGTAGGATGAAACACATTTGCATATTTGCTAGTAGGAAGCACTACTCATGTTTTCCCCTATATTTTGAGCAAGTGATTGCATTTAAAGAAATGAACTTTTGGTTTTCATTAGGCTTCTGGTGAAAGCCACTTTTGAGCTGGGACTACTACAAATCATATATTTGGAAGGATTGTTTCCCTCCATGCACGAACTAAATTTTTCTGTGCTTCAGTCTATAGTAACAATTGCCTTGGAAGGTTGTTGTAAACATACATCACTTCTTAGATACTCAATCAACAGTGTTTTCCAAGTGAATGTTTCTCTGATAGTATTAGAGCCATGAATTAAATCCATACATTTCATTAAAAGTAGAGTATAAGTTTGGAAATGAATTTAAAATTATGTTTAATTAAAAACAAATTAGTGATTGAGATTGGTGATTGAGAGCATCTTTATTTTCTTTTGTTCCATGACATGTAGGATGTTCTTTTTCCACGTTGTACCTTTAACACTTGACTGTGTCGATTAGTTAAAAGGTGGAAGCTGCTTCATAATAGTTTACTCTCTAAATTCTTGAAGCTGCCATAGTAAGAGAATGAATTTTGTTTACTTTAATAATAATTGCATAATAATTTGTGGTTTACAAAACAGACATCATTTCGTTTGATATTTGTTACAGATATTTTTTTACCTTCATTAATATATGAGGAAATTAAAGTCCAAAAAGATTGGAATTTGTCATGATCATAAAACAAATAATCATTAATTTTACATTTTTCATGATTCTGTGGTCAGTGCCATTTTCACCACCTTGCTAACTTTCACTTAGGATTATTGGGGCCAGAGGCTAGTGTCATAGGATTTAAAGAAAGAAAGGACTTTAGATGATTCTTTCAACCTTTAGGGGAAACAACTGAGGTCCAAAGAGGCAACAGAATTGGAAGTACAGTAGTTTAAAAAGCAGTGAAATTGGATTTAGTTGTGACTGTTATGTATGTCTGTGTCCTTGGATAAGTCAATTAACTGGGGAGAATCTCAGTTGTTTTTTTTAATATAAATTTATTTATTTAACTTTTTACATTCATTTTCACAAAATTTTGGGTGCCAAATTTTCTCCCCATTTATCCCCTCCCCACACCCCAGTACACCGAGCATTCTAATTTTCCCTATCACCAATCTGCCCTCTCTTCTATCATCCCTCCCTTCTCTTGTCCCCATCTTGTCTTTTGTCCTATAGGGCCAGATGACTTTCTATTCCCCATTACCTGTATTTCTTATTTCCTAGTAGCAAGAACAATACTAAACAGTTGTTTCTAAAACTTTGAATTCCAAATTCTCCCCATCCCTCCCTCCCCACCCATTCCCTTTGGGAAGGCAGGCAATTCAATATAGGCCATATCTGTGTAGTTTTGCAAATGACTTCAATAATAGTCATGTTGTGTAAGACTATTTCCCTCCATCCTATCCTGCCTCCCATTGTTTCTATTCTGTCTTTTAATCCTATCCCTCCCCAAGAGTGTTGACTTCAAATTGCTCCCTCCTCCCATTGCCCTCCCTTCCATCATCCCCCCCCTTGCTTATCTCCTTCTCCCCCCACTTTCCTGTACTGTAAGATAGGTTTTCATACCAAAATGAGTGTGCATTTTATTCCTTCCTTTAGTTGAATGTGATGAGGATAAACTTCATGTTTTTTTCTCAGCTCTCCTCTTTTTCCCTCCCTAAAAAGTCTCCTGCTTGCCTCTTGAATGAGAGATAATTTACCCCATTCCATTTCACCCTCTCTCTTCCCACTACCTTTCTCTCTTACTGTTTACCTTAATTTCTTTTAAGATATGGTCCCATCCTATTCAATTCACTCTGTGCTCTCTGTCTCTGTATGTGCGTGCATGTGTGTATGTGTGTGCGCGCACACATGTACATGTGTTTGCATGTGTCTCTGTGTGTGTATGTGTGTGTGTGTGTGTGTGTGTGGTCCCACCAACTACCCAGATACTGAAAAGTTTTAAGAGTTACAAATATTGTCTTTCCATGTAGGAATGTAAACAGTTCACCTTTGGTAATTCCCTTATGACTTCTCTTTGCTGTTTACTTTTTCATGCTTCTTCTCATTCTTGTGTTTGAAAGTCAAATTTTCTTTTCAGCTCTGGTCTTTTCATCAAGAATACTTGAAAGTCCTCTGTTTCATTGAAAGACCATATTTTCCCCTGAAGTATTATACTCAGTTTTGCTGGATAGGTGATTCTTGGTTTTAGTCCTAGTTCGTTTGACTTCTGGAATATCCTATTCCATGCCCTTCAATCCCTTAATGTAGAAGCTGCTAGATCTTGGGTTATCCTGATTGTATTTCCACAGTACTGGAATTGTTTCTTTCTAGCTGCTTGCAAGATTTTCTCCTTGACCTGGGAATTCTGGAATTTGGCCACAATGTTCCTACGAGTTTCTCTTTTTGGGTCTCTTTCAGGTGGTGATCAATGGATTCCTTCAATACTTATTTTGCCCTCTGGTTCTAGAATATCAGGGCAGTTTTCCTTGATAATTTCCTGAAAGATTATGTCTAGGATCTTTTTGATCATGGCTTTCAGGTAGTCCCATAATTTTTAAATTGTCTCTCCTGGATCTATTTTCCAGGTCAGTTGTTTTTCCAATGAGGTATTTCACATTCTCTTCCATTTTTTCATTCTTTTGGTTTTGTTTTGTGATTTCTTGGTTTCTCAGAAAGTCATTAGCCTCCATCTGTTCCCTTCTAGTTTTGAATGAACTATTTTCTTCAGTGAGCTTTTGAACCTCTTTTTCCATTTGGCTAATTCTGCTTTTGAAAGCATTCTTCTCCTCATTGGCTTTTTGAACCTCTTTTGCCAATTGAGTGAGCCTATTTTTCAAGGTGTTATTTTCTTCAGCAGTTTTTTGGGTCTCCTTTAGCAAGTATTGACTTGTTTTTCATGCTTTTCTTGCATCTCTCTCATTTCTCTCCCCAGTTTTTCCTCCACCTGTCTAACTTGCTTTTCAAAATCCTTTTTGAGCTCTTCCATGGCCTGAGCCCACTGGACATCCACCTGGGATGTCTGGGATACAGAGGCCCCAACCTCCATGTCTTTTTCTGCTGGCAAGCATTGTTCCTCCCCATTAGAAATGAAAGGAGGAAACATCATCTGTACCCCAAGGAAGTAGCTTTCTATGGTTTTCTCCCAAGAAAGTAGCTTTCTAGGGTTTTATATTTCTTCCCTTTTCTCGGCATTTTCCCAGCCAGTTACTTGACCTCTGAGATTCCTCTCCACCCCCGCCTCACCTCTAGATCTGCCCAGGTAGTGCTTGGGGTCTGAGATTCAAATGCTGCTTCCCAGCCTTAGGGCTTTCTGTGGCAGACACGGCTGCTATTCAATGTAAGCTTAAGTTCTGGTGCTCAGGTGGGGGCAAGGCCGGCTCCCAGGCTCAGTTCCCTCAGGGGGTTTATGCAGAGATCTTTAGTAATGGAGCAGAGCTTCTGTCTGCTCCAGGAGCCCCTGACCACCACTGCCTCTGCTGCTCCCTCTGCTGCTGCCTCCTGAGGGGGCACGAGTCACGGAGACACCCCGCTCCCCTCTCGGCCAGCCTCACTCACCTGTAGTGCCTGTGGGTGGAGGGACCTTCGCAGCTGCTGGAGATTCCATCCCTGAAGCCTGCTCTGATTAGCTCCTGTTGGGCTGCGCAGCACAGGGGTGGGCTCTGATATCCGGAGCATGATGGACCCCTGGGGATGGCTTTCCAGGGCTCTCTGGAATGGAAATCTTTCCCACTGTTTCTGCGTGGCTTGCACTGCTCCAGAATTTGTGGGGAGTTCTTTTTACAGAAAATTTATGGGCTGTGTGTTCGGAGCTAGCATACATGAGTCTTTCTACTCTGCCATCTTGGCTCCTCTCCCCTGAATCTCAGTTTCTTAATCTGGATTATACTTGCTTTGCCAATCACAGAGGATTATTCTAAGAATCATTAGAAAAGTAAGAAGGTGGGTAGGTTAAAATGTTTTAGAAACTACGAAGTTCAATGTCAATGGAAGGTGTGTTATTACCATTGTTGCTTAGTGATTTCTCCAAGCTAATTAATTGCAGAGTCTGGACGAAAACCCCTAATCCAGGAGGGTTTTTTTCACTATATAATGATATATAGATCATCTCTCTCACATTAGAGATGTTTTTGTAAACTGGAATCAAAGGCATTTAACTGTACTTTTTATATAATTGGTCAGTGTGCCTGTCTTCTGGATGGCTAACAAGGACATTCCTTTATTCTACCCAGACTATGGCATTTATTAGTTTGGTAACCATAGACATATCTCTTAACATTTCCGAGCCTTAGCTTCCTTACATATAAAATAGCTATAATAATATTTGCACCATCTCATACATATGTACTTGCCAAAGTGATTTTCCTGAAGTATATATCTGACCACATGACTCCTTTATTCAGTTGTCCACAGGTCAACAATAATTCATTAAATACTTACTACCTGCCAGGCACTATGCTAAGTCAGAACAGAGGATAAAAGGAAAGACAACCCCACCAAAACAAAACAAAAAAAACTGCAGAACCCAAACCCAAAAAACAAAATAGTCTATCAGGATCATGCAATATAACGGGAGAAACAACATGCAAAAAACTCTGTACTATCAAGATATATATGGGATAAACTGAAGATAATCTCGGAGGGAAAGTACTAGGGGGATCAGAAAAGGCTTCTTATAGAAAGTGGGACTTTAACTGGGTATTAGGAGGCAGTGGTAAAGAGGGAGAGAATTCCAAGCATTGGGGACTAGGCAGTGAAAAAGTATGGAGTTAGAGAATGTTTTTTTGAGGAATGGCAAGGAAGCCAGTGTCAGTATTTTACTGGGTAAATGGAAGGCAGTAAGGTCAGTCAGCCAATAAACATTTGTTAAGTGTGTACTTAATGTCAGGCACTATGCTAAATGCTAGGAATTTATAATTAAGGCAGAAAAACCCCTCTCCTTGTCCTCAAGAAACTCACAATCTAATGGTGATTAGTCTAAGAAGATGGAAAGTTGGGAAGAGGGGCCAAGTTATGGAGGACTTTAAAAGGTAATAGACTCAATGACTCCTTATTACCTTTATGTTCAAATATAAACTTTAGCATTTAAAGCTCTTCACCATCTGACCCTTTCCTAGCTTTACAGTTTTCTTGAATGTTTTTCTCCTCTGTGAACATCCCAGTCTAACCGTCCTGACCTACTTGCTGTTACATGATTAACCATCTGACATCTCCATGCCTTTACAATGGCTATTCCCTATGTCTAGAATGCTTTCCTTTATAAACACCAGTTTTTAGAATTCTTGGCTTACTTTATGACCAGATTTAGGGACCAGCTTCCATGGGAGACCTTCTCCTCAGGCACTGGTAGTAGTTTAGTATATCTTGTCTTGCACGTTACAACGTAGTGTTTGTTGAGAGCAGGGCCTAGTTTTGCTTTCTCTTTGTTAAACACTTGTTCCAGGATCACTTTCTCAGCACTCACATTGGAAGGTTGGGTCCCCAGAAGATATCTTAGTATTACTTCCCTCAGGATTCTAGGCATCAGAACACTGTAGATCCAGATCCCTCATTTGGTGTGCTCCCCATTATCTGTTTATTATGATGATGATGATGCATGAAACAACTTAAAAAATATGAAAATTTGATTCACAAGAATTTTTTTTCCACATTTGAATGTTTAACATGAGTAAAGTAATAGCACAACATATACTAATGAATAGACCAACTTTGAAAGCACGTACCCCATTAGGGTAGATTGATATACAGTGTTGAATTTAAAATAATGTCTATCAAGCTACAAAAATACCAATTGAATACAGATTCTTGATAGGTAGATAGCAGAGGCAAATCACTGATTCTCATGAAATTTTTTTCCATTTTTCCATATCTGTTTTATCCCTAAAATATTTAAATGGCACATACTTTCTCAAAATACATGATCTCATTTCATTAGAATAATTAATGAAAATTAAAAAAAACTTGGATCTTGCTAGAGCAAGTATGAAGCAATGCCCCAACATTATAAAGCCTCCTTTCAGATCTACTTGTTTTTTTTTGTTGCTGTTGTTCAGCAAGGCCCAAAGTATGTAGGAATATACTAGGAGGTATCTTTTACTCTAAATTATGAGAATATATTAAAATATATCCTACAATAATCATTTTTTCTAACTGTGATAATATGCTCCCTTAGTAGTCCTCTTATGTACAATCAGCTAATCTGTACAAAGCAATTAGGATCATAGAACTTAAGCTTCAAGAAATCTTGATTATCTTCAATTTAAAAATGAGAAAATTAGAGTTTAGAAAGGTTAAGTGACTGTCCCTGTATGACACGGGTCGTAAGTGACACAGGTAAAACCCATTCCTTTGACTCCAAACCCAACATTCTTTGTACTGCTGCACCATGCTACGTCCCACAAGTTGTTCCAGCCAATGCTGTAGGATAAATAAAATTTAGGATAGACAAAATCTCAGGTGAGATAGTGAGAAATGAGGTCCAGTGATCTTTCAAGCTCTGATGCTAAAACAAATAAGAGGAGGCTGAATTTGGTAAAGGGGTTTCACAGTTTGCTGGAATCATTTAATAAAAAAATCCAGGAATTCCAAGGGTTCTAAAAGACCAAGATGAGGATGGAAAGCATTCCCGGATTGAAGGATGGGACTGTACATAAGCACAAAGGCTAGGTGATAGACTATTACATATAAGAAATATTAAGTTGGTTATATGGGCTGGATGTGGTATGCATGAACGGGAGCAATGTGGAATCAGTGTGAAAAAATAGGCCATAGCAGGGTTGTGAAGGGTTTTATATGTCAACCAGAAAATTTTATATTTTATCCTAGATCAGTAAGAAGCCACTAAAACTTCTTGAGCAAGAGAGCGTTGGTCTAGTGTGTTTTTATGCTTGGATGTGCTTAGCTCTTCTTGTTCCTATTCCTCCAGTTTTCTCCAAAATTACTTCAGCCCATCTTGCCATTGACATCATCATTGTTCTCCTTGCTAATTGTTATTCTGAGTAGAAGTGGACACCACGTTATTAGTGCGAGATACTTGCATAATTTTAACGTCCCAAGACAAAAAGGTCTTTAGAAATCTATGCTGTAAGTCTTAATGCAGCTAAGATTAGAACGGAAACAATTAACTGGGAAGAGTCTTTATAGCAAGTTTCTCTGATAAAATTGTCGTTTCCGAGCAGTATAAGGAACTGATTCAAATTTATTAGGATAAGATCCAGCAGAGGATATCAATAGGCAAGTTCTCATCGGAAGAAATCTAAGATATCTATAGCCATATGAAAGGTGCCTCTAATCAATAATTAGAGAAAGGAACTCTAAAGTTGGACCCCATAATAAACATCAGCTAGGCAAAGTTAATAAAATATAAAATGACATATTGGAGAGGCTGCTGGAAAATAGGCATATTGATAACACTCTTGGTGAAACTGTGAATTGATTAAGCCATTTTGGAAATCAATTTAGAACCAAAGATGAAACCATGCACACCCTTTGACTCAGTAGTACCATTACTAGACCTATACCACAGCAACAAGGCAAGTCAAAAAGCATTTATAAAGAGCCTACTTTTTTCCAGGTACTATGCTAGGGATGCAAAGAAAGGTAAAAAATAGTCCCTTGCTCTCAGGAAGCTCACAGTATAATGGAAGGACAACATTGAAACAATTGTGTAAAATAATACATACATAGGATAAAATTGAAGATAACCCAACTCAATGACTTGACTACTGTGCTGTAAGAAATAATGAAAGGAAAGATTTTAGCAAAACGTGAAAAGACTTTCTGCCATATACCATGTTATCTATCACTTTAGGTTTAAGTCATTGACATATTTGATAAGCATGCCATCATCCATGCCTTTATACAAGATGTTGATCCATATTACATGGTACAGAGTCATGAAGCCTTGTACGAGAAATTTGTTTCCAAATTGATATTGAAACATTTGTCAAGTGCACTTCCTTGTCAGTCTAGTCATTTATACTAGTAATTTGTTTCAAAGTCATCCAATTCTACTATCATCATTCCTCCAACTTTTCCAAAACAATGGCATGACACACTAGAGTGGATTGTAGGAAGAAGGCAGAGTCCAGTTCTTATTTTGATTTCATGTTATTTATGAAAAAATACTGATTTTCAGGCTTGAATTATACAACAAAAATGGTAAATAGAAAATTGAATTTCATGACAAATAAGAAAATGATAAGAGAGTTCCTATCTGTTGTCAATGTTTTAATCACCTGGCTCAAACTGACTAAATCTAAAAATAACACTAATTATGAAAACTCACTGTAGTATAGTAATTAAAAATTAAAAAATACTGTCCTAACATTTAGTTCTACGAGGTGAGTAATAAATTAGTAACTTCATTTTACAAATGAAAAGAATGAGGCACAGAGATGTTAAAAGACTCATCCAGGATTAAATAGCTAGTGAAACGTCAAGGCCGTGACTCAAATTTAGCTTTTCTGCCTGAAAGAGCAGTGCTCTTCCACCATTCCATGACTTGGCATCAAGTAACAGAACCAGGAGCAGTGGGTGGAAGTTATAGAGAGGCATATATTAGCTCAAGATATGGAAAAACTTCCTTCCAGTTCAATGTATTCAAAAGTGGATTGGGTTGCCTTAGTGGGTGGGGAGTACTATATCATGGAAGCTTTTAAGTAGAGGTTGGATGACTAGTTACTAGGGATGATGTAGTTTGTGCCTAGGAAGATATTAGATTCAATGACTCTGTCTTATGATTTGGGAAATATATTATCCTTGCCCTTGAATGGTTTATCTTCTAGGGATCTGATTTGCTCAGACTACAATGGTACTTTTTTACGAAGAGTTTTTTATTGAAGATTTTAATAATCTTGAACACAAAACACTAATGTACTGTGACTCTCAATGGGGTTTTATCTTGGCTTGTCACAAAGGCATTGTCCTTTCTCCTTTTGGTCTAGATTTTCCTTTTCCTATTTGTACATAATTTAAAAATCAGCCTAGCTTTGTATGTTCTTCTGCTTATGAGATTTCAGTTTTGTTATCAATTAGAAATGGTGATTACCCTTATTGTAATATGAGTTTGCAGTGAGGCTTTCAGGACGGAATTGTATCACATGTTTTAGAATTTGTTTGTCCATTTTATGCATTTAGTGCATAGAATCAAATACACTACATCAGTTCCTGAAAACCTGAGATATTTTCCTTCTCCACAAAATTTCCCTGAGCTACTATGGTATCTTCTACTAGCACTTAAGGGGGTGACAGGACTGGAGTACATATGATCAACTCTGCTAGTGTAATGAAAGAGAAACTAGCCTACTTGAATATTAATGAAAAGTATGTCTTTGAGTCAAGAGAGCCAAAAAAGAATATCAGTAGAACTACTAAAATATAAAAGATTCTGTTTTAAATATATCCATAATTTAAGCACAAAACTAAATAAAGCCCACAGAGATTTACAAGTCTGAGGCTAGTATAGTTGTCATAATAATTTTAAGAACTTCCTAGAGAAGCTGCTAACAGGTACTGCCATGTCTCTATTTTGCAGCTTCCTCTGTGTATATAGTTATATTATTACTACAAAATTTTAATTTTTAAAATTTAAACTTAAACCCAATTTCTACTATGTTGAGACTTTCATCTAAGATGTTACTAAAATCATGAATAGGAATGATCTTTGGGAGTTAGTATATTCTTATCTAGTAGCAACATGGTGGTACTGATAAATTCAGTGACATATAAATTAATGTTGTGAGATTGAGGACCCAAGTCTGAGTGTTTAAGAGAAAGTGTAGCAGTGACTTTATATTCTCCGCCCTTCCTTTCTCTGACTGTATATGTCAAAGAGAAAAGATTCATCATCTTGTCTGTGCTTAAACCCTGCCTGGCTCACAGTTCTTAGAGAAAACTTACTTCTTGGATTGAGAAACTTCATTCTGCACCTTGAGACATAATAGTTTGGAAAGTTTCCTTAGCTTCTCCGGGTTTGAAGTCCGCAGCTTTGTAAGGGAGTGAGGGTCTTTGGAGGAAGGTGAATTGCCTTGAATGTGGGTTCTGATAATGCAGTCCTATTTCAATTCGTGCTGTGCCTTCATTTATACATTATTTAATTAGTTCTGAATCCATAAGATTTTTATGTTTCTGGAACAACATTCTGGCTTCATTGACAATGAACTGCTTTTCTCCAACCTCCCATCTTCCCTGATGCTGCTCGCCACCTCCTTGCAAACGTGAAAACCCTGCAGTACAGACTGAGAACTTGTGTTGCTGTTGTCATACTGTGTCCATCATGCCAGCAACATTCCTCCCCCCACCTCACCCCCCCAGTGCCGGGGATGAGAAGAGGCCTGTCAGGAGCCCTGTAGAGTACAAGAGTGCTTTTGCAAACAGCTAACAGGAATATCCAGTTCAATTCTGTCTATTAGTTATGTTCTATTGATTCCTCTCATGATAAATTAGTCTACTCAAGGTGGAAGAAAGAGGGAGAAAGATTGAGTTATTAGCTATTGGAGGCTTGCGTTGGTTTTATTTGGCTGACTATTCTACCTGAAAAAAAATAGACATAAAACCTGAAAATAAAAACTAGCTGCCCTAAACTATGAAGGTTAAAATGAATGATTTTGTACAGTACAGATACTTTGTAACTGGTTAGTTCTATGGTACAAAAAAACAAATAAATTAATGCTTTGATTATGGTAACAATGTAAAAATAAAGCTGGTATTGTCATATTTGTCTTCTGTTAGGTTTCTTTAAAATTAGGATGACTATATGGAAGTATGTTAGTTACTATGTATTCTTCATATAAAGCACAACATAGGACTTAAAGTATTCCTTTAAATGAAGATGGTTTTGGTAATAATGCCTTTATATTAAATATCCTGTAGGTTTTAGTAATGCCTTTATATTAAATATTCTGTAATAACCACATGAATGACAATACATATCACAGAATAACTACATGAAACTTTGAGTACTTTTATTATGTTAGCATATAAATAATAACTTTAAAATGGCAAAAATTATTATCTTTTGTGTATGTTGTCACTAACAAACTCCCATGTAAGAATGAGTGAATAGCCTCCAAGATTTCTGACCATTTCTCTTTGATACTTTATACTTAAGCAAACACAATTCTCTTTCTAGTGGGTTCATTGTAACCTACCAAATTGGAATTTATTCTTTTAACTTTGTAAATCAATTGACCCCTGATATTTTTATCAGTAGGCAACTTGAAGTCACAATTAAAAGCTAATAAGAAAAATAGTAATAGAATGTTTTTGCATAAAAATGGGTCATGTTCCCCACAAATACGTATATCATCATTGAGAAGAGTAGGTGTCCCTAAGAAGAACTTGTATATCATATACATATGAAATGTGTAGCCAGATCATATGTGCAGAAGGATATATACATATGGATCATGTTGGGCCAGAGTACAGGTGTAGAGGTGTGAACAAGAGCAAACATATGGCTGGGGCACACACGTGGCGAGATGTACATTTTTAGTCGGGCACATTTGTAGAAGGACAGTTGCTACCTCTAATATAGTAGGGCCATTGGTGATTTCTGGCAATGTCATTGAGTTCTTCCTGTTTACCTGCTATTTGTTTGTTTTGTGTGATCTGTAGTCACAGAAAAATATCCTGAATAGTCTCATGTGGCTGCTGCTTGATGGTGCTCTGCTTGGTAAGTGTTTGGGGAACTTTTCTTTTCTTAAAAATATAATTAATTAATTTTTAGTTTACCATATTCAACTTCACAACTTTTGAGATTTAAATATTCTCCCCTTCCCTCCCCACCTTCTCCCCAAGATGGTGTGCAATCTGATACAGACTACATGGTTTTAGTAATGCCTTTATATTAAATATCCTGTAGGTTTTAGTAATGCATTTATATTAAATAAATTAATTCAGATTAAACATTTTCACATTAGTTATGTTGTAAAGAATTATGACCAATGGAATGAATCATGAGAAAGAAGGAAAAAAAACAAAACAGAACAAAAAAGAGAGAGAGCAAATAGTATGCTTTGATCTGCATTCAGATTCTGTAATTCCGTCTTTGGATGTGGATAGCATTTTCCATCATGAGTCTTTTGGAGAAGAGTCAAGTCTATCTAAGTTATTCGTTGAACAGTGTGGTAACTGTGTACAGTGTTCTCCTGGCTCTGCTCCCCTTACTCAGTATCAGTTCATGTAAGTCTTTACATAAAAAACATGTAAGTTTTTATGAAGTTTGGGGAATTTTGCTGCTTCCGTATTTCTGACTTTAACTTAAGTCCATTGCTGTGGTACTATATCTTACAAGAGTAGGCTCTGTGTCCTTTTATGCCTTAGAACTGAGAAATTTAAGTAAAGCTGGGGTTTCCATGCACCTCATTATTGAACCAGAGACAATTATTTGTTTTTCTTTCCTATGAGGAAGGTCTGTTAGTCCTCAAAACTGTGGTCATGATGGGCTTATTCTCTACAGAAGTAGAATCCTCATTCTAGGGGTCAAAGCCTACAGAAACAGTGTAGCTATTCAGCTAAGTGGTGCCTGCAAGCTCTAAGTCTTTTAAATCCTGTATTCAATGTTTATTTAGTGCAGTATCTCTGTTTATAGCATCTTTCTGACTCAGGTTTATAAAGTCCTTATAACATCCTTTTTAATTTCCAATTGTTACATAATTGTTACATAATTTCCAATTGTTACATTCCAATGTTTAGCAACATCTTAAGGGCAACCCTTTCACTAATCCTAGAGTTTTCTCCCTTTAGTCTCTCCATCCCAAGATTCAGATTCTTTTTAATCTTTTACTCAGATGAATAGAGGGGAAAAGCAAATGAAGAGAATTCTCTAGCTAGAGCCATTGGAATGACTGGCCTTTCCCTCAGTTCTTTGTTTTAAAGCTCTTATTTTATTATGTTTATGTGACTGGCCTCAAATGCCCTGAATTTAATTTGAGAAAATTTAAATGTATACCTTTCAAAGACAGAAATCTAAGCTTAAGCAAATTATAAAATAATTATAAAATTATAAAATAATTATTAAAAAATAAATAATTATAGAATATGGACTTTATTTGATGCTCCATCCATCTCCACACCTTTGCTTATGTCATTTTTCGTACCTGGTATAGCTTGCCTGCCCTGCTTTACTTAATGAATTCCTATCCATTCTTTGAAACCAAACTCAAATGCCATTTCCTCCATGAAATACCTCTGGCATTAAAAAAAACCCCAAAATACCGCTTCATAGCCTCTCTCTGCTGCTCTTCAATTGTTTCAGTCCTCTGACTCCTTTTTTTATATATTAATTTTATTTATTTTTAGTGTTCTACAATCACTACCATAAAACTTAGATTTTTTTCCCCCTATCTACCCCTCCTCACCCATCCCTTCTGAGACAGCATACAATTCTATATAGGATCTACACATACATTCCCATTGAATACATTTTCACAATAGTCATGCTATGTAGAAGAACTAAAACGAATGGGAGAACTCATATAACAAACCAAACATAATACACATACAAAAAAATGATCTGCTATATACTGCGATTGAATAATATAGTTCTTTCTCTGGAGGTGGAAGGCATTTTGCCTTAAAAGACCATTGGGAATTTTTTTTTTAAGTCCTTGCATTGCGATGAAGGTCCAAGTCTACCAGAAAAAACTCTCATACACTGTGGTTGTTGCTGTACACAAAGTTCTCCTGGTTCTGCTCCTTTCACTCAGCATCAGATCATGTAAGTCTTTCCAGGCCTCTCTGAAGTCTTCTTGTACATCATTTCTTATAGCACAATAGTATTCCATTACATTTATATACCATAATTTATTCAGCCATTCACCAATTGATGGGCATCCCTTTGATTTCCAGTTTTTGGCCACTATAAATAGTGCTGCTATTAATATTTTTGTACATGTGGGACCCTTTCCCATTTTTATGATCTCTTGGGAGTACAATCCTAGAAGCAATATTGCTGGGACAAAGGGTATGCACATTTTTGTAGCCATTTAGGCATAGTTCCAAACCACTCTCAAGAAGGGTTGGATGAACTCACAGCTCCATCAACAATGAGTTAGTGTTCCAACTCTCCCACATCCTCTCCAACATTTATCATCATCCTGTACTGTCATTTTTGCCAATCTGATAGGTGTGATGTGGTACCTCTGGGTTGTTTTGATTTGCATCTCTCTAATCAAAAGTGATTTAGAGTGTTTTTTCATATGAATATAGATATCTTTAATTTCTTCCTCTGAAAATTGCCTGTTCATATCCTTTTACCATTTATCAATTGGGGAATGACTTGTATTGTTGTACATCTCACTCAGTTCTCTCTATATTCTAGAAATGAGGCCTTTGTCCTTGAGATTAGCTGTAAAAATTCTTTCCCAATATACTACTTCCCTCTGAATTTTGGTTGCATTGAGTTTGGTTATGCAAAAACTTTTCAGTTTAATGTAATCAAAATTATCCATCTTGTACTTCATAATGCCTTCTAAAACTTCTTTAGTCAAAAATTCTTCCCTTCTCCATAAATCTGATAAATATACTATTTATTCCTCCTCCAATTTGTTCATGATATCAGTCTATACCTAGATCATGTACCCATTTGGACTTTATTCTTGTGTGTGGTGTCAGGCATTGGTCTGTGCCTAGTTTCTGCCACACTGTTATCCAGTTTTTCCAGCAATTTTTGGCTGACAATGAGTTCTTATCTTAGAAGCTGGGGTCCTTGGGTTTATCATACAGTAGATTGCTCTCTTCATTGCCTACTGTGTCTTGAGTACCTAGAATATTTCACTTGTCTACCCTTCTGTTTCTTAGCCAATACCAAGTGGTTTTGATAATTGCTACTTTATAATATGATTTGAGATCTGGTAGTGCTAGGTCACTGTCCCTAGCATTTCTTTTCATTAGTCTGCTTGATATTCTGGACCTTTTGTTCTTCCAGGTGAATTTTGATATTATTTTTTCCAGCTCTAGAAAGTAATTATCTTATAGTTTGGTATGGCACTAAATAAGTAAATTAATTTAGATAGAACTATTATCATTTTAATTGGCTTGGCCTACCCATGAGCAACTGATGTTTTTCCCCTTACTTAAATCTGACTTTATTTGTGGAAAAAATGTCTTGTAATTGTGTTCATATAGTCCCTGGGTTTATTTTGGCAGGAAAACTCTCGAATATTTTATACTGTCTACCCTAGCTTTAAATGGGATTTCTCTTTCTATCTCTTGCTGTTGGACTTTGTTACTAATATATAGGAAAGCAGAAGATTTATGCAGGTTTATTTTGTAACCTACAACTTTGCTAAAGTTGTTTACCAAGTAGTTTTTTACTTGACTCTCTGGGATTCCCTAAGTACATCATCATATCATCTACAAAGAGTGATAACTTAGTTTCTTCTTTGACTATTCTTATTCCTTCAATTTCTTTATCTTGTCTGATTGCTACATCTAACATTTCTAGTACCATGTTGAATAATAGGAGCGATAATGGATACCCTTGTTTTACCCCTGATCTTATTGGAAATGCATCTAGTTTATCTCCATTGCATATAATGCTTGTTGAAGGCTTTAGGTAGCTACTGCTTATTATTTTATGGAAAGTTCCCTTTATTCCTGTGTTCTCCAGTGTTTTTAATAGGAATGGGTGTTGTATTTTGTTGAAAGCTTTTTCCACATCTGTTGAGATAATCATGTGGTTTCTGTTTTGTTGCTGATAGTGCCAATAGTTTTCCTAATATTGAACCAGCCCTGCATTCCTGATATGAATCCTACCTGATCATAATGTATTATTCTTGTGATGAGATGCTGTATTCGTTTTGCTAAAATCTTATTTAAAATTTTCACATCTATATTCATTAGAGAAGTTGGTCTATAATATTCTTTCTCTGTTTTATCTCTTCCTGGTTTAGGTATCAAAACAATATTTGTATCATAAAAAGAATTTGGGAGGACTTCTTCTTCCCCAGTTTTCAAAAACAGTCTATATAGTATTGGAATTAACTGTTCTTTAAATATTTGATAGAATTCACTTGTAAATCCATCTGGCCCTGGAGATTTTTTTCCTAGGGAGTTAATTGATGGTTTGTTCAATTTCTTTCTTCTGAGATGGGGTTGTTTAAGTATTCAACTTCCTCTTCTGTTAATCTGAGCAATTTGCATTTTTTAAAATACTCATCTATCTCATTTAGATTGTCGAATTTATGGGCCTAAAGTTAGGCAAAGTAATTTCTAATTATTGTTTTAATTTCCTCCTCATTGAAGATGAATTCACCCCTCTCATTTTTCATGTTAGTAATTTGATTTACTTCTTTCTTTTTTAAAAATAAAATTGACCAAAGGTTTATCAATTTTATTAGATTTTTTTCATAAAAACAACTATTGGTTTTATTTATTAAATCAATAGTTTTCTTAGTTTCTATTTTATTAATCTCTCCTTTGCTTTTCACTATTTCTAATTTGGCATTTACTTGGGGATTTTCAATTTGTTCTTTTTTGAGCTTTTTCAGCTTCATGCCCAAGTCACTGATCTCCTCTTTCTCTATTTTATTTATGTAGGAATTCAAAGATGTAAAACTTCCCCTAAGAACTGCTTTTACAGTATTCCATAAGATTTGGTAGGTTTTCTAATTACTGTCATTCTCCTGAATGAAGTTGTTGATTGTTTCTGTGATTTGTTGTTTAACCCACTCCTTCTTAGGATTAGATTATTTAGTTTCCAATTGATTTTTGGTTTATCTTTCCAAGGCCTTTTATTACATATAATTTTTATTGCATTATTATCTGAGAACGATGCATTGACTATCTCTGCCTTTCTGCACTGGATTGTAAGGTTTTTTTGTCCTAGTGCATGGTCATTTTTTGTGTATGTGCCATATACTGTGGTGAAAAAGGTATATTCCTTTCTATTTCCATTCAATTTTCTCCAGAAATCTATATATCTACCTTATCCAGAGTTTTATTTACCTCCTTAACTTCTTTCTTGTTTATTTTGAGGTTAGATTTATCAGTTCAGAGGTCCCCCACTAGTATAGTTTTGCTATTTCTTCCTTCAATTCCCCCAACCTCTCCTCTAAGAATTTGGATGCTGTACCACTTGGGGCATACATGTTTAGCAATGATATTGCTTCATTGTCTGTGGTGCTTTTTAGCAGGATATGGTTTCCTTCCTTGTCTCTTTTGATTAGATCTATTTCTACTTTTGCTTTGTTGGAGATTAGGATTGCTACCCTTTCTTTTCTTACATCAGCTGAAGCACAGTATATTCTGCTCCAAGCTTTTACCTTTACCCTGTGTGTATCCTCCCATTTCAGTTGTGTTTCTTGTAAACAACATATTGTTGGATTATAGCTTTTAATTCATTCTGCTATCCATCTCCATTTTATGGGAGAGTTCATTCCATTCACATTCGCAGTTATGATTACAATATGTCTTTTCCTCCATCCTCTTTCTCATCATTTGTGCTTTTGGTTCTCCCATCTCCCTTCCCCTCCTCAATAGTTTTTACTTTCCACCATCACCTCCTGCAGCCTTCCTTTCCTTCTTTTATCCCCCTTCCCTTTTATTCCCCTTTACCCTTACTGCCTCTTTCCTCCTTTTTAGCTTCCACTCCCCTTTCTTCCTCCTTCTCCTCCTACTGCCTATGGAGCTAGTTAGAATTATATACTTAAGTTTATTGTTCCCTCCTTGAACTAAATCAGATGAGAGTACCTCTGAAACAATGCTCATTTCCCTCCTCACTTTCCATCTGTTTTAATTTTGTACTTCTTCCTGTGAAGTAAGTTACCATTTTATGCTTCCTCCTTTTCACACCTCTTGTTACAATCCCTTCCAAGCTTAAATCATATTTGTATCATCACATCATTTACTTCATACACATTTCCTCTCTGTATATATTTCATAATAGGTGTACAATTCTCAAGATTAACAGGTATCATCTTCTCTTATAGGGAGATAAACAGTTTGCCCAAATTGAGTAACAAGTTTTCTTTTGTTTTTCCTCTGTTTACCTTTTTATGCCTCTCTTGAGACCTGTGTTTCAAGATGGATTTTCTATTAAGTTCTGGCATTTTTGTCAGGAAGTTCTGGAAATCCCTTACTTTGTTGAATGACCATATCCTTGCCTGAAATGTTTTGCTGAACTTTGCTGGGTAGTTGATCCTTGGTTGTAGTCCCAGCTCCTTTGCCTTATGGAATATCAGGTCCTAGTTCCTTCAGTCTTTTAATGTGGAAGCCGCAAGGTTCTGTGTGATCTTGACTGTAGCTCCTCGATGTTTGAATAATTTCTTTCTGACTGCCTCTAGTATTTTCTCCTTCACTTGATAGTTCTGGAATTTGGCAACAGTATTTCTTGGTGTTTTTAGTTTGGGATCCCTTTCAGGAGGTGAACGGTGGATTCTTTCCACCTCCCCTGATCTCCTCTCCTAGTGCTGAGGCTCACCTGGGTCCTAGTGCAAGTTTCCACCACCCTGGGACCCCTCTCCTTCTGGTTAGACTCTGCCACAGTAGGAGGAATCCCCCTTAACTATTTTCCTAGGCTCAGGCATTATGAGAATGTTTGCCCCCTTAGCTGTTCCCACTGATCCAGGATTTTTCTGGGGAAATATTTTATGGTTCTTTCAAGGTCATCAAGGGGGGAGGAGAGAACATTTACCAATCACTCTGTCATTTTGGCTCCCAGAAGTTCAAGTAGGTGACTTACAGATGTTTGATCTGCGAGCTGAAAGTCTCAGGAGCTGCTGAGGCTGATGTCTGGGGTTCAGCGGCTGTCGCTTGCTAGGCTCTGCTGGCCTCTCACCCTGGATTGCTGCTCCCACCAATCTGCCTGCTGCTGCCTCAGGCCTCCCTGGGGCCCGCTGGCTCTGTTGTGCGAGATGCACTGCACTGTGTGCTGTGGGCTCCCCTCTGACTCTTTATGACCCCATTTGGGGTTTTCTTGGTAAAGATACTGGAGTGGTTTGCAATTTCCTACTCCAACTCTTATTACAGATGCGGAAAAACACAGCTAGTAATCTCTATGGATGGATTTGAACTCAGGTCTTCCTGACACCAGGGCTGGTGGCAACCTTGTTGCTTTCAAATCTGGTTACAGCCACTTTTAAAAAGCTTTATCTCCAATTATTCCCATTGATGTACTCTATGTTCTAGCCAAACTGACCTCCTTATTGTTTCTCATGCATGACATTCCATCTTCTATGTTTGTGTATTTGTATAATCTGTGTCCCATGCCTCGCACAAACTCCTCTTTTCTCTGTAGATAGCTCCCTTAAGTCTTCAGTGAAC
This sequence comes from Bettongia penicillata ogilbyi, assembly GCA_023548195.1. NCBI lineage: Eukaryota > Metazoa > Chordata > Mammalia > Diprotodontia > Potoroidae > Bettongia > Bettongia penicillata. The sequence goes on along the minus strand of JAJHZJ010000009.1, from coordinate 22,955,798 downwards.
TTTTGAGTCTCATTTTTCATTTGAAATTCTGCTTTTTTAAGGCGTTCTTCTCCTCATTGACTTTTTGGACCTCTTTTGCCATTTGCTTTAGTCTAATTTCAAAGGTGTTATTCTCTTCAGCATTTCTTTGGGTCTTGTTTAGCAAGCTGTTCCATTGCTCTCATTTCTCTTCCCAATTTTTCCTCTACTTCTCTTACTTGATTTTCAAAACCCTTTTTAAGTTCTTCCATGGCCTGAGACCAATTCATATTTTTATTGGAGGCTTTGAATACAGGAGCCTCAACTTTGTTTGCTTCTTATGATTTCATCCCTTGATCTTCCTCATCACTAATGACATGAGAAAAATACCTTTTCATTGAGAAAGTAAGAATCTATAGTCTGTTTTTTTTATTCCCTGTTTGCTCATTTTCCCAGTCAATCACTTGACCTTTGAGCTCTGTTAAGTGGAGGGTTCTAGAAGTGGCCTTGGCAGGGGCTACCACTGCCCCAGGGCTGGGGCAGGCCATGCTCCTCTCTCAGTAAGTGAAAGACTCTTCTCACTGCCCTTCTAAGCTGTCTTTGGTGTTTATGGGTTGAGAAGTCTGGGAACCACCACAGCAGTCAGTGATTCACTCCTGGAAGACCTACTCCAGGTCCATCCATGCCAAACTCTGCTCCATTCCCAGCCTGAACCAGCCTGGTGTAATAGACCCTTTCTGTCTACCTTGGGTTGCAAATTTGCTTCATTCTGTCATTTTGTGGCTTCTGCTGTTCTAGAATTTGGTTAGAGTAATTTTTTACAGGTTTTTTGAAGGGTTTGTGGGGAGAACTCAGTCGGGTCCCTGCTTCTACTCTGCCTTCTTGACTTTGTCCTCAAGGACATATTTTAATCTGGAGACAATAGGGAGCGATTGGAATTAATTGATTGGGGAATGACATGGGCAGATCTGTGCTTGAAGAAAATTAGTAGTATATAATATGGACTAGAGTATTGAAAAGACTTGAGGCAAGGAGACCAGTATGGTGGTTGTTCCAATAATTTAGGTGAAAGATGGTGAGGATCTAAGATATGGTTGTAGTAGCAGTTAATAGAGTGGAGATAGTAGGGGTTGGATGCAACAGAGTTGTAAAAAAAGAAACAACAAGAAATGGCAGTGCTTTGGAAAGGTGGAATGAGAAAGTGGAATTGAAGGTAATGATGAAGTTATGAACATGAGAGACAGAAAAGAATGTTGGTTCCTTTGACAGAAATAGGGAATTTTGAAAGAGGGAAGGTTTGGGGAATGGGGGAGAAAAGTAGTGAGTTCAGAGTTTGGCAAATTGAGTTTGAGATGCTCATGTAAAAGGATACCCAGTTTGAAATGTCTAATAGACAGTTGGACTATAGCTAAGGGGGACATTAGGGATGGATGCATACAAATGTTCTAATGTTTCTGTCTCTTTCTCACTCTTTCTCCATTTCTGTCTCTGTCTCTCTGTCTCTATCTGTCTCTCTCTTCTCCATAGAATTTATATCCTTTAAACCTTATATTATGTAATAATGATTTATACCTACATATTCCAATTGAAATTGAACTATATATCCTCAAGAGGACACAGATTGTTAATGAATCCACCTACTGCCTAAGACAACCAAATATTTTACTTCTTTCAACCAAGGAAGAAATTCTTTATAGGACTCATTGGAACCTTGGAAATGAGAATGTAAAATGAAGTTGTTCTTTTGTGAGCTTTTTAAAAAATCCTTATGAAATGGAAACAACACCTCCTACTCCTGTCTACTCTGCTTGGGGAACACTCCATGAAGTGTTGAGCATGCTAGCCACTTTGGGGAAATGTGGCTTAATGCTGAAAGGATTTGGTAATTTGGTATGATACAGAAAACCCTGTATTTTCTCTTGTTCCTCCATTGGTAGTAAGAGGATAGAGTGTAGTGTCAGTTAAAAAGTGTGGACAGTTTCTTGTTTTGTCCTTTCCTTTGACTGTTTTGTGGGGCAAGAACTTTGTTAGACTTCCTGAAAGTTAGTAGGGCAGGGGTGGGACCCTTTCTTCCATTCCAGCAACATGGCAGCTATGGACATATGGCTAATAAAGTCAGGGCTCAGCAAGGGGAGCTGAGCTGTAGTCTAGGGACCCATCTATCTTTTTTTTGCCATTTATTTCTTTCCTGAACATAAGTAACCAAATGGTGGTACTGAGATATTTCTAGCCTGGGAATCAGCCTCTTGAGTTTGAGAGGTTGAAGATACTAGGTCCCCCAGTCGGAATTGACTTGTAGCAGGAGTTTCTGAGGTGGAGATGAAGACCATAAATAGGAGGACTAATCCTCAGCGTGGTTTGGCAGAAGACATGGACCTGGAGAGAACTGCTTGGCCACGGTGACATATGAAACACCAATTTAGCAGTCCTGCAACCTGCTTCATGATAATGTTTAAATCTCAACATCTGGGACATCTGCAAAGATGGCAAAGTAGGAAGAAGCAGTGCAACATACACCTGTGTGCCAGAGGAAAAATAAGTAGCAGATGAAAAGATGGGGTCTGATGCTTCATACTTTGCAAGGAGTAAGAAAACCCAGTCAACAGTTTTGTACCTCAGTTTTTGCAGCAAGTATTTCTGATAAAAGCCTCATTTTTCAAATATATAGAGAACTGAGTCAAACTAATAAGAATAAAGTCATTCCCTAGTTGATAAATTGTCAAAAGATATGAACAGTCAACTTTCAGATAAAGAAATCAAAGTTATCTATAGTCATGAAAAAATGCTCTAAATTCTTGTTGATAAGAGAAATGCAGATTAAAGTAACTCTGAGGCACCACTTCACAAACATCAGATTAGTGAATAAGATGAAAAAGGAAAACAATAAATGTTCAAGGGGATGTGGGAAAATTGGTACACTAATGCACTGTTGGTCAAGTTGTGAACTGATCCAACCATTCTGGAGAGCAAGTTGGAGCTATTCCCTAAGGACTATAAAACTGCATACACTTTGATCTAGCAATGACACTGTTAGATCTGTATCACAAGAGATTAAAAAAAAGGAAAGTACTTATTTATACAGATATTTTTTTTTTTGATGGCTAAGAATTGGAAATTGGAAACTGGAAAGGCCAATCAATTGGGGAATGGCTGAAAAAGTTGTGGTTGTATGAATGTAATGGAATACTATTGTTTTATATGAAATGATGATCCAGGCAGATTTCAGATAAACCTGGAAAGACTTACATGAACTGATGCAAAGTTAAGTGAGCAGAACCAGGAAAACATTGTACATAGTACCAACAATATTGTACAATGATAAACTTTGAAAGACATAGCTATTTTCAGCACCACAATAATCCAAAGAACTCATGATAAAATATGCTGTCCACCTCCAGAGAAAGAACTGATATTGTATGAATACTGTTTGGGGCATGCTATTTTTTCCTCCCTCCCTCCCTTTCTTTCCTTCCTGGGTAAAATGACTAATATGAAAATGTTTTACACGTATCTAACCTATATTGAACTGTTTAATATCTCAGGGAAGAGGGTGAGGAGAGTGAGAGGGAGGGATAGAATTTGAAACTCAAAACTTAAAAAAAACCCATTAAAATTGTTTTAACATGTAAGTGGGGAAAATATTTAAAAAGACCAGTTGTGTCCCTCAGACCCTGTAGCTTGATCATGGATACAGTGTGTACTGTACATTATGTGTATAGGAGACTTTCAGTAAGAAATGGGATCACAGTTCAGACCTGTGACTGTGAAACATGTCAAGGGGTGGTAGATTACCTGGCTGCTACTGTGAAAAGGGAAAGGAGCAGGTTAAACATGGCACACTGAAAGTGTGCAGTTTGTGAGATCCTTGAAGTATACAGCACTCAGTATCAAGAAAAGGCAGCAGCTGGATTCATAAATATACTTTTAAAAACACATAACAATTCTAATATTAGATAAATTGTTTCAAAACTAAGAAAGGAAAAGATTTTATCAAATTTATTTTCTGATACAAATATATTTTTTATGCTTATACTGGGGGGAGATGAAATGGAGAAAGAAAAACTATACACCAGATGTTTTTAACCTGGGGTCCAATTTCAATGTAATTAATTTTGTTTGTAATTCTATGTATTTTTTACATTTAAAATAATCAAAGGAATCTATAGACTTCACCAGCCTATAAAAAGAGTATACAATACAGTACGGAATCAAAATATTTAAATAAAATCTGAGTAAAAATGCTTTAGCAATATTTTTGAAAAGGTTATATAAAAACTATGACCAACCTCAATCTATAACAGGAATGCAATGTTGGTTCAGAATTAGGAAAACTGTAAACAAAATAGATCATATTTATATCAAGAGCAACCAAAATCATATCAAGTCAACAAGCTACGTTGTGCCATGCACTGACAAAATGCAGCACCTATTTCTGTTAAAAAAAATTAGGAAGCAGGGAATAGGAAACAAATAATACTTGGCATAACATGGTGAACATTCTCTACTTAAAACTAAGAGCCAATATTTACTAAATGGGGTAAACTAGAGGTTTTCCCAATGAAATTAAGATAACACAAGTCTTTCTAGTGTCATTGCTACTATTTTATATAGTACTTGAAATAATATCTATAACAATAAGGTAAGAAAAATAATTTGGGGGTCTAAGCATAGAAACAATAAAATTATAATTTTCCTGATATGATGATACAGTCACAGAAAAATTAATTGAAACAATAACTTCATCAAAGTTGCAGAGTTTGAAATAAACCCATGAGAGTAATCAACATGCCTGTGTCACCAAAAAAGCCTCCCCCCAACCAAAAAAAAAAAACCCAGTTGAAATAAATAGAAAGAGAAATTCTATTTTAGATAGAGATAGAATGTATAAAATACTTGGAAGCCTACTTTTCCAAGACAGACACAAGAGCTCTACTATATAAATACAACTATAAAACATTCTTTATAGAAATATAGGTAGACTTAAATAATTGGACAACTATTAATTCCTCATTGGAAGACCTCATCTATTATGGTAGCAATGATAATACTATAGAAATTAATTTACCTATTTAGTGCCTTACCAATCAAACTACCAAATGATTATAGAGCTAGGAAAACCAGAAGCACTGAAATTCAAATAGATGAATAAAATGTCAAGAATCTCAGGAAAAATAATTGAAAAAAAAACAATGAGAAGGGAGTGGGAATAGCATGACCTTATTTCAAAGTATGCTGCAGTCGTCAAAAAAGTTTGATACTGGAGAGAGCGCTCACTGGAACAGATCAGATTCATTAACATGTCAAAGCAAGAAAACCTAGTAGACAAAGATATCACCTAGTCAGAAAAGGAGTCAATATTTGACAAAAACTTCTGGAAAAATTGGAAAGTGTTCTGAAAGAAATCAGACTTGGAACTGCACCTTATACCATGTACCAAGAAAAGATCCAAATAGTTATATGATACAGATATAAAATGTTACATCATAAACAAATTGGAAGAGCAAAGAAATTGCCTTTCAGATAAGTAAGCAGGAAGGAAACAAATATTTATTATGTCAGACACTGTGCTAAGTGCTTTACAAATTGATCTGACTCGAACCTCACAATAACCCTTTAAGGTAAGTGCTTTTATTATTCATATTTTGTAGCTGAGAAAACTGAGACAGATTAGTGACTTGCCCAAGGCCACATACTAAGAGGAGTCTGATGCTATATTTTTACTCGCATTTTAGCTCCAAGCTCACCTTTCTATTCTCTGTGTCATCCAACTGCCTTCTTGCATCACCTAGGTGCCTCTTAGAAGAAGGGTTATACTTGTGAAAATTGTGTTTCACTTATAATTGGATATATTTTAGTAGGAAAATAGGGATGTTGAGAAATTTTAGAAGTTTGCTAAAATGATAGAATAAGGTCTAGTTTAGAAAGTAGAATGAAAAACATAGTCTTGGAAAGGGAAAAATTGCTAGCAATATTCCCTCTAATTTAATTTATGACCGAATCACCATGCTATGTGATTAATAAACTGTTAGGTCTATATATTCATGAATATAGTTTAGTATCATAATTAATTAATAGAAATGTAGAGTCTTAGAGTTGGGAGATATATTTAAACATCATCTGTTCTAGTCTTCTAGGGATCAATATTAAGTGCTGTATTTTGTTAAAAAAATTAACTGTATATGTTCATGTTGAGGAAAATGTGTCCACATGATCATTCCTGTAAAAAATATCTGGACAAATTAAAATACTGCAATTTTACTTCACATCCATTAGTGACAAAAATGACAAAGAGTACAACTGGTAAAAGTTACAAAGAGTGTTGGAAGGTAATACTAAGGCACTGTTGATGGAACTGTCAATTGTTCCAATTTGGAAGTAGAGTTTAAAAAAATTCATTAAACTGTACTTAACCTTTTGATGAATAATACCACTACTTGGTTTATACTTGAATCAGTTTAAAAATAGAGGGACAAGACTCATGTATATAAAAATATGTATATCAGATTTGTTTGTAGTAGTAGTAGCAAAGAACTGGAAAGAGGGCAGTTGCCCATAGATTAGAGTATGGTTGAACAAACTGTGATGTCTGAATATACTAGCATATTATTGTATTATGAGGAGGGCAAATATGAAGAATTCACAGAAACATGAGAAGATGTTTGGGAAATGATGAAGAGTGAAGTTGAATTAAGAGACCTGTTTTTATCATGGCCACACTATGTAAAGGAAACAGCTTTGAAAGACCTCAGAAAACCAGTCAAGGCAGTGTCCAGTGTTGAATTCAGAAGAATGATAGTGAAGCATACTTTCCTCCTTTCAGTAGAGAGGCTGCGGACTGGCTAATAATGATACATTTTGAGATATGGAAAAGTGTTAATTTGTTTTGCATCTCTTAGTAACAGAGGAGTGTTCTATTTGTATGGGTGCAGATGGGATGAGAAACATACTGTGTGACGGTCCTTTTTAAAAGAGTTTAAAAAGTAAAACATTTAAAAAGAAAAAAAACATAGGAGGTTTTGTTGGACTACAAACTCAGCATGTCAGTAATATGCTATATATAGTGACAATAAAAGTAGATAGAATCCTATACCTACCTTAACAGGGACATGGTGACCAGAATGAAGGTGGTGATGGGACCCTAGTTAAGTCAAATATAGAATATTAAATTCAGGTTAGGGGCATCACATTTTGGGAAGCATTTTGATGAACTGGAATATATCCAAAGAAGAGTAATCAGAGTGGTGAAGGGATTGAAGGTCATGACAGTTGAAGATTAGTTGAAGAAACTTGGAATGTTTAACCTGAAGAAAAGACTTGGAGGGAGGGACATGGTAATGGTGTTTGTTTGAGTATCTGAAGGACTGTTGCAGGACTTTACTGCAGAAGTCATAGAGATGGCCCTCTTTCTACTGTAGATCTGCCTATTTTTTGATTTACAAGAAAGACCCAGGGACACATTCAGGAAACTCAAGGCACTCACTGAAAGATGATTCCATTTTTATTTCCCAAACTTGTAGATATGACAGAGATCTCCTGTAACACGCGAGAAAGGATTTGAATAGAAAAATCTCATTGACAAATGAGAAGAGGGGAATTTTCAAAGAATGTTAGGAAAAATGGAAGAAATTTCTTTGAGAATATGTGTGTGTGTGTGTGTGTGTGTGTGTGTACTATATACCTAGCTTTGAGAGTTGCATGTATAAAAGTTTTAGCAGTAAACTGATTGAAGGAAATGAAATGAGATCAACAGGTATATTTGGGTGGGGAAGATGAATTGTGAATCAGATTTCTTTGGGCGTAGGATAGAAAACTTAGTTTGGGTAAGAAGTTAAAAAAGCTTAAATTATGAATGAAGTTTATAAATTATTTTTCCTGAAATAATGATTATTTGGATTTTTTTTCTCTTCAACCTGATTACAAATTTTTTGAGGAGAGGGATCATAAAGTATTTTTGTATTCCCACATACTTGACAAAGTTTTTGGTTCATATTAGGTCTTTAATATGCACACACACACACACTGTTGTTCATTTAATCTGATTTAATTCTTGTGGTAAAAATCTATGTGGATGAAACATTAGACCAAGAAATGAGCTAAGGAGGTTTTTTAGTAAAAATTGCAATTAGAACTCTAAAGAAAGTGTGTGGATTTAGCTTCTGATTCTGATCAGTCATAGATGAAAGGTAATATTTTAATTTATTTGTTAATTCCAGCAAGTATGGTCACAGTCTGGCAAAATGTGTGTAAACTGAGGGTTGAATAACTCATTTTATTATTAGAGTCAGAGGTGAATCTGTAATTTTGCTACTAAAAGATCTCCATATGTTATTGAACTTCTCTGTATATGTGTTGGTGTTATGGACCAGTTAGCAAATTCATTAATTAGAGTTCTGTTCACACATTTATTGTTAACTTTATTTGAGCTAAAAATCTGGTTTCCTTATATTTTTATCTTAGTAGAATATAATATTTGAATTTGCTGAATTATGTTATAATTAATATATATGAATTGTGTTATAATTATGTTATAATATAACATGTTATAACATATAATTATGTTATAATAATATAATGTGATATAATTATATCAATACCCCATGTATCTAGTCCCTTGCCACTTCTTGTCTCTACTTTCACATTTCTAGTATGCACCCCCTTCTCTCCACTTCCATATCATCATAGCTTAGACCTTTTCACCTTTCTCCCAGTCTATTGTAATAGCCTTCCGTTTGGTCTCTCTGCCTTTTTTTCTTCCTTCCAATACATCCTCCATTAAGTTGCCAAAGTGATTTTCATAAAGCATAGGTCAATCCATGCCACCCCCCTTTACTTAATAAACTTCAGTGGCTGCCCATAACTTCCTGTATTAAATATAAAGTCATCTGATTGGCATTTATGCCTCCTTCTCACATTTCTAGTAAAAAAATGTAATCTTCATCCATTCTTTGCTCTAGCTTCACTGGCTTTCTTACTCTTACTGTATATCCCACTCACTCCTCCTCTGTCTTGCTTTTGAATTGGTTGTTCCCTATGCCTGAAATGCTTTATCTCTTCACCTCTGCTTCTTGGTTTCCATGGCTTTTGTCATATCTTAGCTCATATCCCAACTTCTGCATGAATCCTTTCCTGGTCTTCTTAGTGGCTCATGCCTTCTGATCTGAGATTACTTTCCCTATAGTCAGTCAGTCAATCAGTCAGTCAGTCAGTCTCTCTCTCTCACACACACTTGCCTAGGTGGTTCCAGAAAAGCCTAGGAAGATATAAATGAACAGATGCAAAATGAAGTGAGCGTAGTAAGTAAAACAGTATACGCATATATGCTATATGTACATGCACATGTATATCTTTTATGTACCTATTTACATGTTGTCTTTCCCCATTAGAATATGTATTCCTTGAGGGCACAGACCCTTTTAAAAAACTTTTTTTCATATCCCTAGTCATTAGCACAGAGTGAGTCTTGTACATAGTAAATGTTTAAATGCTTTTTTGATGGATTGATTGCTTGAAATTCTTTTGATTTTAATATAGTTATTTGTAAATGTAAATGAATAGAAGAAAATGCTGTATTTGGAACTTTATAGTTTTATAAGAGGGGTTTGAATTCTGTCTTCTGCACAATTACTTGTGTGACTTTGAGGAATTCTCTTTGTCTCTCTTACTCAGTCTTTCCATCTTTAAAAAGAGGGGCTTATATCAGGGATGGTGGACTTGTGGCCTTGGGGCCAATAGGCCCTCAAGTGTAGCCCTTTGACTGAATTCAGACTGTTTGGGATGTACTTGAGGACCTAGAGGGTCACATGTAGCCTTGAGGCATCAAGTTCCCCATTCCTGGACTGCGTGATTTTAAGGTCTTTCCTGCTTGAAATTTTATGTGTTCTCTCCATGTGCCAAACTAATAAAGAGTATTATTATTAGCATGAGAACAACCACATGAACTCAATCACTGCTTAAATAAAAGAATTTTAAAAAGAATTCTAATAGTAAATATTTTTCTAGTATTAAATAACATAACTTAGAAAATGATTACTTATATTTCCTATTCCTAGAATGCACTGACTTCTTATGGCGTAAATATTTATTTTCCATTTTAAATAGACTTTATTTCCTCATCTTGTATATATTATGCCTCTATATATTATTTTTTATAATGTTATAAGCTTCTACAGGGAAGTAGATTGCTTTGGAAGTTCTTTCTCAGAGTAGTTAGCTAAATGTCAGTTTAAATTAAGGACTCAAATGAATTTTTGGTTAAAGATTGTAATTATTGTTTAAACTTTATAGAAAGATGTACATTGTTGATGCAAAAAATACACTTAAATTCCAAAAGGATCTTGCAATGTAAAATGGGTTTAACATAATGAAATGGTGAAGAGATGTGAAACTTTAGAGGTTTCCTTGAAATTTAGGCAGTATGGTGTAATGGCTAGAGAGTTGTCTCCAAAACTAGGATGCCCTAGGTTCAAATTCTACATCAGACATATACTGGCTGTGTGACCTTGGGCAAGTCATACCCTCTCTCAGTGCTCTAGAAATCTCTCCAAGACTGTAAGTTACAGTGAAGGTACTCATCTGCATTGGTAGAGTTTCCTCAGCTGGGAGTTCTCAGTATCAATCACAGGTCCAGTAACTACACTTTCTCCATTATTTAACTGATGCTGTTTTATGTCCAGCGATAATCCTCAGGAATTCACATATCTGGCACCTCCAAGTGTCTAGACAGACTGTAGTATCTTTCAAGGTTTGTGTTTTGTTGATTGATCCTTGAAGGCCCAGGGTCATCCCTATGTAATAATAAGGCAGTTGAATAATAGAGGACATTCGTTTGCATGTTTTCTCCCTTGTTAGATTAGTTCATTGAGAGCATGAACTGTGTTTGCCTTGCTTTGGATCTTGTGTTTAGCACAATGCCTATGTGTTCAGTCATTTTTAGTCGTGTCTGACCCTGTGGGACCTCATTTGGGTTTTCTTGGCAAAGATACAGGAGTGCTTTGCCATTTTCTTCTCCAGCTCATTTTACAGATGAGGAGGGAGGCAGAAAGGGTTAAGCGACCTGCACAGGGTCGCATAGTAAGTATGTGAGGTCAGATCTGAGCTCAGGAAGATGAGTTTTTCTGATTCCAAGCCCAGTGCTATATCCGCTGCACCTGAAATATATATAGTAAGTGCTTCATAAATGCTTGTTGTATTGACTTCATGATTACTTACTAGAGAGTGGCAGGACCACTACATTAGAGCCCAGTTCTCTAAAACTCTACTGCATATTGCTTATTTCAATTTTTGTGTCTATTTACAGTTTAAACATGTATTTTTATTTTGTAGGAAGGGCAAATGGCCATATTGAGCATTACAAAATAATTACTGAATTGATTTCCCTTTTATTAAGGCTTAAGGGCATTTTTTCTGTGCCTTTCTTATTCTTATGCACAGTCTTTTCCTTTGTTAGTCACAAAATAACGCATACTATATTCTTCCAGCTAATCTGCTTTCCTGGATCCTTTTTTCTCTTTTCTGGCAAATCCACTTTGTTGAGTGCAAGTCTTCCTAGCTTTGCTAAATGGCACAGAGAGGAAGGCATCTTGTCTTAGACTTAATATACTCATATACTCATATTCCCTAAATGGGATATTCTTCCCTGAGCTGCAGAAAGAGAAACGTGACCATTATAGAAGACAGAATTTGTTAAAGACTTTATATAGAAAGACAAGTTGAGCAAAGAATCTATCTTGGTTCTAGCTATAGGATGGATCCCTGTCTAAACTTGATCAGTAGAACTTCCTTATTTGTAATAACTACATGTGTGACCCACATGACTTTTTAGATTGCATATCCAAAGGTGAGCTAAAGAAAAGAGACTACCCAAGTTGTATTGGTGAAGCTTCCATATGGATTAAATCTGACTTGAAGCACCTGTCTCCAAGGGGATGTATTTTATTTCAGTAACAAAAGGAAATTTTATTAAAAGAAAATAAATCAGTAACAGGTATTATAAAAAAGAAAAAATTCTCAGTGGTAAAGAGCCCCCAGATGAGCATTCCCTAATGTCACAGGCTCTCAGGAAGGCTTGATTTAGAAGAGATTCTATCATATATCTTCTAGCTCTTGAATAGTGTAAGTAATTTTAGCAAAACCCGCTTTGCTGCTCTTTGCTGATTAATATTTTGTCAAGTAGAGCTGCTATAGTGATGTCTACCACATTGCCGTCTGCTGGCAGAAAGCCTGTCTTTGGAGGCTAGGTCTCCAAATATGGGTGTCTTTATAGTTCATTGCTATCTCCTAGTGTGGTAAAGTTCCAGAATCACAGAGTTTCAGTGATAAGAAAAGACCAGCATGAGGTTTGGTGTTATAGGAGAAGGAGCATTGGATTGAATTCAGAGGACATGGCTTCACGATTGATCTCTGTCTCTACCTTTGTGATGTTCAGTAAGACATGTTAACAATTTCTGGGCTTCAGTTTCCTTATGTGTAAAGTGAGAGGTTGGATGACCTCTAAATTCCTTTATCTCTCAGAATGTACAATCCTTTGAACTCACAGATGATTTATTCTGCTCCATATTTGAATAAGAATATCCTGTCTATGATACCTAACAAGTGGCTCTCCAACGTTTGCTTGAACTATTCTAGAGTTGGGGGTCTGTCTCCCGAGGACCTCATGAGTTCTACTATCATCTTTATGCAGATTACTTCAAAATCAGCATATTCAACCCTAACCTCTTGCCTGAGCTATATTCCTTCATATCTAATTTCTTGTTGTATAGCTCCACCTAGACGTCCCATAGGCAATTCAAACTCAGTATGTTCTGAACTGAATGCCACATTTCATCTTAATTTCATCTTTCTATTGAGGGCATGAACTTTTAATCAGACAAAATTTACAAACTCAGAGTCATCACAGACTTTGCTTTCATACATCCCACTTATATACATTCAATTGAGGATTCTACCTGTGTAACATGTCTGGTACATAGCCCCTCCTCTCTACTTACATAGCAGACATCTTAGTTCAGGCCGTCTCACCTAGCCTCTTGTATAAATGAAAAATCATTTGTTTAGTGCTTAATATATGTAATATCTTGTACTAAGTGGTGGGAATACAAATAGAAAAATGATGCAGCCCTTGCTTTAGTGGAGGTCTAGTAGTGGAGACAAAACCCAATGGAAGTTTCAGCTGCAAGTCAAATGGAAATGCCACTGGTAGTCAGTAATGTACAGCAGTAGATAGCAGTGCATCTTTTTTTGTGTGTTATTTCCATTGATAAAACCATATTCATTGAATAATTTAATGGTGGCAAGGACTTTGTAGTAAATCTCATAATACATCCCTCAGCTGCCCACTTTCCTCCTTCTCAGTCCGTCTTCCACACAGCTGTCAAATTGATTTTTCTAAAACCCAGGTCTGGCTATATCACTCTCCTGATCAAGAAGATTCACTGTCTCCCTATTGCTACAGAATAAAATATAGACTCTTACTTGGAATGTAAAACCTTTTACAATATGGTTTGTAATAATCCAGATACTTTTCTAGACTGACACATTATTTCCCCTCACCTACACAATATTCCAGCAAATGCATTCTCATTTCACCTCCCCATTATATACTACCTAATTGCTAAAAAGGATTAATTCAAATGTCACCTCCTATAAATTTTTTTCAGTCATTTTCAGTGATATCTGACTCTTTGTGACTCATATGGGGTTTTCTTAGCAAAGATATTGCAGTGGTTTGGTATTTCTTTCTCTGGTCCGCTTTGCAGCTAAAGACACTGAGGCAAATGGGATTAAGTGATTTGCCCAGGGTTATATAGCTAGTAAGTTTCTGAGGACAGATTTGAACTCAAGTCCTTTTGACTCCAGGGTCAGTGCCACCTAGTTGCCCTACCTCCTTTAAGAGACCTTGCCTAATTTCTCTTAGTGCATCCTCTGATGAATTACTTGGTATGTATTTTGAATTTCCTTCTGTGTCTACATATATTCCCCTAGTAAAATGTAAGGTTTAGGACAGGGAGACAATTCCTTCCTCCCTCCTTCCTTCCTTTCTCCTCCTCTTTCTGGTATAACTAGTATATAGCACTTAGTAGCCATTTAATGAATGCTCATTGAATTGAAATTAAATTACTATCTTTTGAGACAGTCCATTCTGCTTTTCAATTATTATAATTATTTGGGATGTTTTTCCTTGTGTCAAGCCTAAATTTGCCTCGTTTCATCTTTTATCCATTGCATCTCTGGGACCAAGTAAAATGTGTTGCCCTCCCTGCCCCAATATAACAATCCTTCTTATATTTAAAGATAATAGTCATTTCATTCCTTTATCTTCTCTTTATCATTCCGCCTTGCAGACACACTGCTTAGTATTTGTAGGGAGCACTAGGCTCTCACCACTTGCTTGCTTCCACTGGTGATTAGCTCTTTCAGCAAAGTCTCCACTCCTTGCTGAGCTACAAAGTGAGCTTCTTTTGAGATTATTCCATCTGATTATAACCCAATCATCTCTGGTTCTTTTGGTTACCCACGTGGGGATAAGATTACCTCTTGTGATCCAATTTGCAGTGGTTTTTCAAAGAATTACCACATGGTAAAATATACTTATTAATATATTCCTACTACTTCATTGGGCTGCTAAGAGATGCAGCAGAGAGAGGACCTAGAGCCAAAAAGACTAATCTTCCGGAGTTCAAATCTGGCCTCAGACATTAATTAGCTGTATAACTCTGAGCAAGTCACTTAGTCCTCTTTTCATCTGTAAAAGCAGCTTGAGAAGGAAATGGCAAATCACTCCAATATCTTTACCAAGAAAACCCTAAATGGTGTCATCAACAGTTGACATGACTGAGATGAATGACATTATGTTGAAGATTCATGATTTCATTAATCTAGATCCTTTCTCTACTAATAGAAACTAGTTCTGTTATAGCCTTAATAGTCTTTATGAATTGTGGCAAAAATTCATTACCCTTTAGCCAATTTGGTGATAAGTTTCTCCCAACTTAGTTAGGTTGCCATTCAGGCAACAGATATGTAAGCTGTCTTTAGGTCCACACTTGAATTTTTTCTAGAGCTCACACTATTAGCAATAATCTTTAATACTCTTCAAGAGTCTCTAACACAAAAGACTTCAATATAGATTACGTTCATAAATTTTACTTTTTTGTACATAAGTTTTTTTGCTTCAAAATACTTTTTTTTTAGGAGAGTGAAATAATTTTTAGATGGAAATGATCAGGGGTCACATTCTGGTCATTCCAGATATAACGGGTCACTGGAGGGAGAAGTCAGTGTACCCTGTGGAACTAAAGTCTCATTTTAATAATATGATTTATCTGTGAGTGCTATTTAAGAAAATATATGTGTGCATATGTAATTAGCATACTATTAAGCTTGAAGTATTTCTGAAGCACAAATATCTTTGGGGCCATTTAACGACTTGGCATTTATTGATGTGCATTTTTATGCCTCTTATTTTTTGTCCAGTCATTTTAAAAAAATATGATTAAAATATCTCTGAATATGTCTTAATTGCCCAGTAATTGCATTGATAGGTATTAATGTGAATAGGATTAAATGCTAACAGCTTGGGCAGAGTGCTGTATTGACATGAGGAAATAAGACAGATGTAACCATGGTATCAATTAATGTGCATTTGAGTCATTTTAAAAAAAATCATAAATCAAGAGAATTTTAGAAGTTTGAATGTTGATCAGGGTGACTGATGTGATAAATGTTAAACTAGTCAGGGATTTGTTTTTCTATCACAGTGGGAATAAATGTTAAGACTTTTTTCTTATACTTTTCCTAAGTTAAATTTTTTTTCACAGAGTTCTGGGTAAGGCAAAATTGTGTATATAACTTTATATTCATTGTATTTTCTAGTCAGTGTTTGGGACTGGATGACTTGGTTGAGGAGACCAGAAAATGGCAAAATTTTAAATATTTTTTTAATAACTGCCAGATGAGGGAAACAATCTTTGTGTTTTAGAAAATAATATACTTGAGTAGGATTTTATGCCATTTTATTACATTTAGGATATTTTAAGTGCCAGAATTTATTTTGAATTATATAGAACTAGGACTAGGTTTTAAGCTTTAGGTAATAATTGATACTTATGTTTCAGAGGATCTAAACATGTATTCTGCTAAGTTTTCCCTCTAGCAGACAAAAGAAAGAACTTGGATTCTGAAATTTTAAGTGACTTGCCTAATGCCATATCATGTGTGGGTGGTAGAACTAGGAAGAAAATTTTCAGTGTTGGCCATATGTTTGGAAGAGTACTTGTTTTTTTGTTCTGTATTTTCTAACCTTCAAGATGGAAAGATACTGCTGGTAAATTTCAAGGATGATAGGATATTATATTTGGAGCTGGAAGGCCATGTAAAGTCATCGAATCCAACCCTCATATTTTGCAGAGGAGGAAATTGAGGCCAGGGAGATTATATAACTTTTCAGAGTCAAACAGGAAATGCTAGAGCTGGGAATTGAGCCCAAATCCTTTGACTCCACATTGAATGCTCTTTCCATAACAAATCCTGGCATATATGAGTATGTCCTACTCGATAAGGTATTAATTGAATGTGTTGGTTCAGATATTTTAGAGATATGTCTTCATTATGATGTGGAAGCAACTCAGGATTGTTGAAGGCTGTATCTATAGATTGCCTTACTATAATGGGAGACCTTTGAGTATAGCAGTAGAATATGCCTGTTTTCTGGAGAGTAGCTTAGTTGAGAAGCTTGTCACCAGTAGACTAACTACTTGGTGACCAGCTCTTTGGCCTTGGCAACTCCAAAAATGTAGAAAAATGTAAAATAATCTATACTCCTGTGTGGCCCTTTTATGCATCTGTAATAATAGTGGCAGAATTGCTAAAAGTGACAGAGAATGCTTAGAATCACAGTTTTTGAATTATTTGTAAATATTAGTTTTTGGTACTCTAACTATACTATCATTGTCCCGTATACACTACCAGTGTATATGCTGCTAAAGAAAATGAATCGTATTAATCCTAATTCTTAAGAGTGGTGGCTATCATACTTCCTGGATATTTCTAAAATTTGCTCCTATGTGTGTTTTCCCCTTCTCCCATACGTTGTCCTTTCCCATTAGGAGGTAAGCTCATTGAGGTCAGAGATTATTTTGCTTGTTTGTATTTATGATTCATTGTGAGAGCTTAATAAATGCTTTTTCAGTTATACCATGGAATAAGGGATTTGGAAAAATAGTTTTATTGTGCCTACAAAGACAAGAAGAAACATCATTTCATGCTGTATTGCAGAGTCTATGATAAGTATTTGTGAAAGCATTACCATTATTAACTACCTTTGTTTCTTGATGAAATATTTTGAGATATTAGATGAAATGTTAGAGAAATTTCATGAGGAATTCATTATGATCTTTCAAATCAAATCATGTTATGGCTTGATACTTGGTAACTTTAATGCAAAAGTAGGTATGGGTAAGGATGGTGACAAATGTTTTGGAAAAAAAAGTTCTATGTTTAAGGAATTAGGCCACAAAATGATAGAACACACAGATATCTTACACTTAAACATCATCAGTGCTTTTTTTTTTTTAAAGAAAAGAATCAGAAGGGATAGAGCCAAGATAGCAGATTAGAGGGAGAAACCCACCTTAATTCTCCCAACCTCTTCTCTAAACAATTGTAAAATAACTCCTCAAATGAAATTGTGGATTGGCAGAACTAACAGAAGATCAGAATTAAACTTTTTTCTAACTTAAGACAACATAGGGGGCTGGAGGGGAGTTCTGTGACAGTGATTTGGGGCAGCCTGGAGGGAGCTTGACTGAATCCTGAGTGGGGCCTTGGAGGTGGTAATGACAGCATCAGCAGCAGCTTTGGAAGCTCTGAGCCTAGAGATAATAAGGGGGTCAGAAAACTGGTCAGAAAGAGGTTATAGACGAAACTTTGATGGGACTGGGTGTAGCTGACACTGATTGGCAACTCTATTGCCTATATGTAGTTCTGGGTCAACGTTTCAGGGTGGAGAGGAGCACTTTTATTCTGTCACAAGGAATCATGGGCTGTAGTTCCAAGGCAGAGGAGAGCAATAGTGCTTGCAGCTATGGGAGAGCAGGGGACCAGCCTGGTCACAGTTCCAAGTCCAAGAGGAATGCTAGTGTTAGCTGCTACAGGGGAGCAGGGCCCTTCCTGGGTAAAGACTAGAGCTTAGACCAGGAGAGTAGTGACTACATCTCTCTCTGGATCACACCATATTCGAAACAGCAAAAACTTGCAAACCCTCAGTATTAACTTGGGAAAGCAGCAGAATGAAAAAGACTAAAGCTTGCTACCGTGCCACCCCACCAGGTGAACAGAGACCACCTTTAACGTAAAGTTCAAAGTTAAGAATAGATTGGAAAAATGAGCAAACCACCCACCTGCCCACCAAAAACAATTTGGCCATGAAAAGAAACCGTTGTGGCAGGGAAGACCAAGACACAAACTAAGAAGACAACAGTGGACTTAGGCCATGGAAGAGCTCAAAAAAGGATTTTGAAAATCAAGTTAGACAGGTGGAGGAAAAACTGGGGAGAGAAATGAGAGAGATGCAAGAAAAGCATATGAAAAACGGGTCAACACCTTGGTAAAGGAGACCCCAAAATGCTGAAGAAATTAACACCTTGAAAAGTAGGCTCACTCAATTGGCAAAAGAGGTTCAAAAAGCCAATGAGGAGAAGAATGCTTTCAAAAGCAGAATTAGCCAAATGGAAAAAGAGGTTCAAAAGCTCACTGAAGAAAATAGTTCATTCAAAACTAGAATGGAACAGATGGAGGCTAATGACTTTCTGAGAAACCAAGAAATCACCAAACAAAACCAAAAGAATGAAAAAATAGAAGAGAATGTGAAATATCTCATTGGAAAAACAACTGACCTGGAAAATAGATCCAGGAGAGACACTCATCAGAATTGGCTCAAAAAGGGAAGAATACACATGCATACATAGATACACACACGCTGTTGGGTACAAAAATCTATCCAATAATGAAATAGGAGGGTAGACGGATAATACATATTGGGAGGGATGATGAAAGGGAGTGGGCTTAAGGTGGGCAGTGGTCAGAAACAAAACAGATTTTTGAGGAGTGACAGGATAATAAAAGAGGTAGAAATTATCTCAGACTAAATAAAAACAAAAATAAATCTAATTAAAAGAGATAATCAGGGAAACTTACAATTTGCTCTAGGGTTGTGTGTATTCACTGCTATAAAGTACCATAGGTAATGAAGTATAAAAAATTTTTTACAGCAAGATTGTCCGATGAATACCTCATTTCTCAAATATATAGAGAACTGAGTCAAATTTATAAAATATAAGTCATTTGCCAGTTGATAAATAATCAAAGGATATGAACAGGTAATTTTTTTAAGAAGTCAAAGCTATCTATAGTAATATGAAAAGATGTTCTAAATCACTACTGCTTCAAAAATTAACTCTGAAGTACCACTTCACCCCCATCAGAAATGATAAATGCTGGAAATGAGAGAAAATAGGCACACTATTTTTTCTGTTCTCTCATTTGACCTTGTCCCTTCCCAAAAGTGTTTATTTCTAGTTACTCTGTTCTCCCATTTGTCTTCCTTTCTATTGTCCCCTTCACCCCACTTGTCCCCTTCTCCTCTACTTTCCTGTAGTGTAAGGTAGATTTTCATACCAAATTTAGTGAGCATATTATTCCCTCCTTAAGCCATGTATGAAGAGATTAAGCTTCACTTTTCCTCTCTCATCTCCTCCCTTTTCTCCTCCATTGGAAAAGATTTTTCTTATCTCTTTTATGAGCGATAGTCTGTCCCATTCCATTTTTCCCTTTATCCTCCCAATATTTTTGTGTCTTACCCCTTAATTTTATTTTTTTATGGATATCATCTCTTCTTATTCAACTCAACCTGTACACTCTCTCTCTCTCTCTCTCTCTCTCTCTCTCTCTCTCTCTCTCTCTCTCTCTCTCTCTCTCTGTAATCCCTCCACCTACCCAAATACTGAGAAAAGTCTCAAGGATTACAAATATTATCTTTCCTTGTAGGAATGTAAACAGTTCACCTTTAGAAAGTTCTTTATGATTTCTCTTTCCTGTTTACTTTTTCATGCTTCTCTTGATTCTTGTGTTTGAAATTCAAATTTTCTATTCAGCTCTGGTCTTTTCATCAAGAATGCTTAAAAGTCCTCTATATCATTGAATGACCACTTTTTCCCCTGAAGTATTATACTCAGTTTTGCTGAGTAGGTGATTCTTGGTTCAATCCCAGTTCCTTTGACTTCTGAAATATCCTATTCCAAGCCCTTTGATCCCTTAATGCAAAAGCTGCCAGATCCTGTGTTATCCTGATTGTATTTCCACAATACTCAAATTGTTTCTTTCTACCTGCTTGCAATATTTTTTCCTTGACCTGGGAACTCTGAAATTTGCCTGCAATATTCCTAGGACTTTCTCTTTTTGGATCTCTTTCAGGAAGTTATTGATGGATTCTTTCAATATTTATTTTGCCCTCTGGTTCTAGAATCTCAGGGCAGTTTTCCTTGATAATTTCATGAAAGATGATGTCTAGGCTCTTTTATTCATCATAGCTTTCAGGTAGTCCCATAATTTTTAAATTGTCTCTCCTGGATCTGTTTCCCAGGTCAGTTGTTTTTCCAGTGAGATGTTTCACATTATCTTCTATTTTTTCGATCTTTTGGTTTTGTTTTGTAACTTCTTGGTTTATCTTATAGTCATTAACTTCCCTGAACTCCACTTTTAACAAACTATTTTATTCAGTGAGCTTTTGAACCTCCTTTTCCATTTGGCTACTTCTGCTTTTGAAAGCCTCCTTCTCCTCATTGAGTTTTTGGACCTCTTTTCCCAATTGAGTTAGCTTATTTTGAAAGGTGTTATTTTCTTCAGCATTTTTTGGCTCTCCTTTAGCAAGCTACTGACTCACTTTTCAAGCTTTTCTATGGCCTAAACCCATTTCATATTCATTTTGGAGGTACTGGAGGCAGAAGTCTTGACTTCCTCTGACAGAATGCCTTGTTCTTTCTCATCTGAAAGGGTGGAAGGTGATATCTGTTCACCAAGAAAGTAACCTTCTATGGTCTTATTTTTTTTTCTTTTTTAGGCATTTTCCCAGCCAGTTACTTGAGTTCTGAATCCTTTTTCAAGAGGAGGGTCCTAGTACTTCTTCTCCCCCTAGTACAAGACTCAAGGCTGAGATTCAGATCAGCTACTCAACTACCCCAGGGGTTTTGGGTGAGTTGGGGCCACCACTGAGGGCTGAGGTTCAGATCAGCTGCTCAATGCCCCCAGAGGCTTTAACCTGAGCCATGTTGGACAATGAACTCAGGCTGCTTACAGGGCCACTGTAGCTGCCTGCAGCCTATTGCTGCTGCTGCCTCTGCCACCACCTGGAGCCAGTGCGGGGGGGACCCTGTTCCTCTCTGTCCTGGCTGGGAAAGCTCTCCCACATTGACCTGTGAAGTTTGACACTTGTGGGTTGAGGGATCTGGGACCTTCCCTGCTGGGGATTCTTCCCCAGAGGCCTTTTCCAGTCCTGTTCCTCTCCGTGCTGTGTGTCCAGGACTGGGCTCTGCTCAGCTCAGTGTTTCATGGGATAGACCTTTCCTGTTGGCCTTCCAGGTTACCTTTGGCTGGAAATCACTTTCACTCTGTCATTCTGTGACTTCTGCTGCTCTAGAATTTGTTGAGAGTCATTTTTTGCAGGTATTTTGTGGGCTGTGGGAGAAGTGCTATAGTATATTTGTCTTTCTACTCCACCATCTTGGCTTTGCCCCCTGAAAAAGAAGAATGTTGAAATAATAATTTTTTAAAAAGAAAAAAAGACAGCTTACAATGGACATTGTAAACTCTAGGTAACATCAATTAATCAGGAGCATTTGTTGAGTAGCTTCTGTGTCCCAGGAACTGTGCTAAGTACTAGATATGTGAAGATAAAACTGAAACAGTCCCTTCCCTCAAGGAAATTACATTCTACACAGGGAGACAACATTTATGCAAACAAGTTTATGTGAGACATGTACCCCCCAAAAAATCAAGTGCTAGGGAAAAAAATTAAGGTCGGGGGGAGAGGAGAGAACAACTGAAAGGGTTAGGAAACATTTCCTATAGAAAGTGTCACTTGAGCAGACTTTCCCAGGAAGCACAATTTTAAGAGGCAGAAAGTGAAGTGGGAGTGCTTTCTAAGAATGTGGAATAGCTGGTTAAAAAATATGAAAATGAGAAATAGAGTATTGTCAGTGAGGAATCAAAATAAAGCTCGCTAGATTATAGTTTGAAGACTATTTTCTTCCTTTTTCTGGGGAAAAAGTGGAAAACATTTACCCTTCTCTAACCTTGTGTTCCATTACAGTTTAGATAACATTGATAGTGACTCCATAATCACATCTACCATTTCATTCAGTACCTGAAGATATGATTTATCTGGTCATGTGACATGAATTCATCAAGGGCACTTAGGTGATCTTTTTCTGATTTCTCTTCTTACCTGGGATGTCAACTCTCTATTAGTCATTTTTGTACTATCATTTCCTCTGCAAAAGTCATTGTTATACAAAATAGAATCAAAATACCAAAGTCAGTCAGCCATATGGTAACTTCCATAATGCTAGGCACTGCGCTAAGTCCTGGAATTCAGTAACTCCATCTTGTTTCTTGACAGTTTCCTTATCCCATTAACTCAGGTAAAGATCCTCCTTTTTTTGATCCCCTCTTTTTACAAAGCCCCCTTTTGTTCTCAGCTTCCTTCATCAGCTTAGTTTGTTATGAGCTTTAGCACTTCTGTTTTTGCAGGACTAGGCTACACTCTTAAATTCATCTTTTATTATCTTGCCTTTTCTTCTGCTTTTTGGACTTTTCTTTAAAAAAAATTAATTTGTGGGAGAGTGGAAAGATGACGGTGTGTTAGGACCCAGAAGAACCCAAATCACCCCAATAAAGCTCTAAAAATACACAAAAAGGATCATTGACAGAGAATCCAAAGAAAAAGAGGTTTAAACTCTTCCAGGTAGTCTAGCTCTACAGAAAACCACTTTTAGAATCTTCTGGAAGCTCTGGGAACAGAAGCCTCTGGGGCAGAATCCCCAGCAGGGAGGGTCCCAGGTCCCTCAACCCACAACCATAAACCATTGTGTAAGCAGTGAGGACAGAGGGTAGGAGACAGAGCTAAAACATTACCTGAGCCATAGAGGAAGAAAGTTTCAGATCAGTGCCCAGGAAGCACAGGGTTCAGTTACCTGCTTATCCCAAAGAATAGCAGGATGCAGGGTCAAATTAGCACCCAGGCAGCTCAGGATCCAGGCAGTTCTACCTGAGGTACAGCAAAATGCACTGGAGGAGAAAAGATCAGGTGGCTATCTTGGAGATAGAGCAGCTGTAGTCTTGCAGGTGACCTGCTCCCAGTGCAAAGAGCCGGCAGTGCCCGATTAGTTTTAGGATTGTAGCAAGAGACCGAGCCAATCTGAGATCTGGGACTGTGCGAGGAGGAGACAAGGACAAAATCTAAACTGAGTCGGAAGATTGAGCCCAAACCCATGAATTTCTTCAGAAATTGGGTCTAGTCTTAGCCTCAGCATCCTGGATCAATCAAGGCCCAGCCACACCATCTAAGAATGTGGGGTAGGGGGAGAATGTGTGGCAGAGGCTGACCCAAGCGTGATACTGAACGTAATAAATACTGTGGACTGAAAGAAGGCTAGGAAGTGAAACTCACAAGAGGAGAGTCACTCTACAAAACTTCCAAGTAGAATCTCAGAGAAAATAATGTCTTGGCCACAAGGACTACAGGAGTGAGTCAAAGAAATGAAGCAAGAGATACAAAATATAATGTTAAATGAAATCAGAACTAGGAAGAAAGAATGGCAAGAGAATTAATAGCTTAGAACAAATGGTGGTTATCTCTACCCAAAAATTAATCTCCCTGAAAATTAGACTGAGCCAAACAGAAAGCAGTGACTGTATGAGATAAAAGATATTAAAACAAAAGGATTGAAAAAAATATAGTCAGATGTAATGTATACCCCATCAAAAGCACCTGATCCAGAAAACAGGTCAAGGAGAGAATATCTAAGAAGCACTGAATTGCCTGAAAATCTTGATGAAAAGGTCTTGACATCACAATCAAGAAATCACAATTGAAAACTGACCAAATCTCTTAGAACCAAATAGCAGAGTGAAAATAAGATTGAATTCACCAGTCATCTCTCAAAAGGAATGCCTAAATGGAAACTCTGAAACATTATAGTCAAAATTCAGAACTTCTAGTTCTAATTAAAAAAATACTATGAACATTCAAAAAGAGAGGTCCAAGGAGCCTCAATCAGGATCGTAAAAGCCTTGGTAACTGGCATTTTTGCAAAGAAGGTAGAAACTTTGGAATACAGTATTCCAAAAGGGAAAAAATGAAGGCCTATAACCAATAATAACCTATAGGGTAAAGTAATAAATTCTTACAGGGAGAAAAATGATCCTTCAATAAAATAGGGAACTTCAAAGCATTACTAATGGAGATGGCTAGAACTGAGTAGAGACTTTGAATACCAGCACATTAAAGAAAAATGTAGAAAGGTAATTATATTTACACAAATGGAAGGGCCTATATGTTGGTGCCCTGTTTTTTTTGTAAGAGGGAAAAAAGAAACAAGTATTCTTTTAGAATTCTAATGTC
This sequence comes from Bettongia penicillata ogilbyi, assembly GCA_023548195.1. NCBI lineage: Eukaryota > Metazoa > Chordata > Mammalia > Diprotodontia > Potoroidae > Bettongia > Bettongia penicillata. The sequence continues at coordinate 22,931,167 of JAJHZJ010000009.1, read as the reverse complement.
TTCAGGGTTTATGGAGAAAGTTAAATAAGATAGCAGAGCACCTTGAGTATGACAGTTTCGTTGTTTTGATGGTATTTGGAGAAGAGGAAAGTGGGAGGGAAAGATGAATATTGTGGGGGGTAAAGGAGGAGGAAGGGGAGGGCACTTATTATTTCCTGTAGTAGAAGTACATGAATTAGTATATGGTATACACACATGGAAGAAGGGATTAGATGCAGGGTAGGGAACCTGCATGCTCAAGGCCACATGTAGCCCTTTTGGTCCTCAAATGTGACCATTTGACTGACTGCAAACTTTACAGAACAAATCCCCTTAATAAAAGGATTTTTTCTGTAAAATTTGGACTTTTTTGGCAGGGTAGGGAAACCTTATAAAACAGCTATGTAGCTAACTACACTGATTTGAAAAAGAGAGAGTAAAACTAAGTCATTTGATTATATCAAAAATGAACAAGGACAACTCAATTGAAAATGAAATAAAGGAAACCAGCAGAAACTATTTTGCTCAATTATATGTCAATAAAACTATTAAATTAGATGAAATGGATGACTATTTATAAAAATATAAAAAATAGTGAGATGAACAGAACAAGCAATACTTTATTTAAATGACCTAATATTGCAAAAAAAGAAATTGAACCAGTCATTAATGAACTCCCAAAGAAAAACTCAGGGCCAGATTGAGTTATAATTTACACGTTCCAAGAATAATTAACTCCAATGTTACATAATTGTTTCTATCCTGTTCCATTTGAATAAGTTGGACTTAATTAGAACTGTAGTTCAGTCATTGAGTTATTCCCATAAAGTCTCAATGATACCCTAAAGGTCAATTTTGCTGCCCTTCTCTCTCCCCCAACCACACCCTCACCCTCAGCCAAAGCTAGAACCTCCTCTTGTGTGTTCATCCTTCATTGCCAAAAAAGACCATGCCATCAGAGAAATAATGATATGATGCACTGCTGTGCAGGTCACAGCCTCACTTATCCTCCAGAGTCATCTGAATCCAGTGACCAGATACTCATCAGGATGACTGGAGATGACCCAGGAGGCAACTTGGGTTAAGTGACTTGCGCAAGGTTACACAGTTAGTGAGTGTCAAGTGTCTGAGGTGAGATTTGAACTCAGGTCTTCCTGACTCCTGCACTGGTGCTCTATCCACTGCACCACCTAACTGCCCTGAACCTCCTCTTATTTGTTGCTCAAACTTTGAGTATTTGTCTATGAATTCATAGGTTTTACTCCTTTCTTGAATTTTGTGTGATGAACTTTTGCATATCTTATTTGCTATTCTTTATTATAGCTATTCTATATAGCAATGGTATCAAATTTAAATAGAAATAGCGGCCACTAAATAATATATTAGGCTCCCTAGGAGCTGCTATTCACTTAGAAAATCACATATTCACATTATCTAGGTTTTATTTTAATTTCATTAAATACTTTCCAATTACATTTTAATCTGGTATGATAACTATGACAGTTTTGTTCATACCCCTATTCTTTTTAGTTTTAATTAACCTTTTGATTAGATTTGCCAGAAAATCAACAAATAAATGGTTGTCAGCTTTTGTTGAAGCGTTTCTGGATGGAAATTCCACATTCCTGTATTAAAAGTGATAGTGCAAAATCCAAATCCTGTTAGAATGTACTTCCTTAATTGGCTATTTACTTCCCAAATTAAATTTTCTTTTTTTTTTCATTTCTTACCTTCATTAAATAACATCAAGCAAAACACAACCTGCACTCCTGTGGCCTGTGGTTTCTTGTGCAAGAATTCATAATTATGGGCAACACTTTTAAGGTATTTTCTGGTGGTGCCATTTGTGTCCCTGTGGATTACAAGAACTTGGTGGTAGTAGCTATGATTTTTCCATGGTCTTTAAGAGATATGTTTCAGGAAGATTATAGATGTATTTATTATTGTTATCAGGTTGACAGAGTAGATAATTTCATCTACTGCTAATATCTTCTTCCTGCTTCTAGTGGATTGAAGGATATGCTTTGCCCTTTTGCAGATAAATAGATCTTGAACTTTCTCTGGGACTCCCCCTGGTTTCTCTAAATTTCATTTCATGATTCCACTGGACACTTCTCATCACTCATTTGCTACAAATTCAGAGATTTGAACATGACTCCCTTTTGATTTACTGAGTACAAAGTCTCACTTACGAATACTTTAAGTATTGCCTTTTGGCTTATGATTATATTAATGTTTTCTACTGTAGAAATCTGCGGACATTTTATCAATGGAATGGAAAGTAGATGCATAAGAGTCTCCCGTATTATCTAGTGAAATTCATATTGAAAGCCATGAAGAAGAAATTATCAGTGAAATTTAAAAAAAGTTTAGTATCTATATGCCTTAGTATGACACTTGAGAGCTTCTGTGACTTGACTCCATTACTTCAAAGCATGTCCTTTGCACCCTATACTCTATCATAGTTCTCATTTCTCCTATGAAATCTTTCTTGATTGCTAAATTGATTAATTGGCAAACACTTATTAGGCACCTGTGATCTGGAAGGCTCTCTGCTAGACCAAGTTTAGAAAGATAGAAATTAAAGTTCCTGCCCTCAAAGAACTTAAATCAAGTGATTTTCCCCCTCTTTTGATTCTATTTCTTTCCCCCTAAGTTATTTCTTTGTGTTTTATATACATCAATCTATACACATGTTACCTCTAAACTCCTTGAGAACGGGTACTGTTTCATGTTTGTCTTTATTTCTCTCCTGTCTGGCAATGTCTGACAAATAGTAGATACTTAAATGATTATACCTCTTTTGTGGCACTTATCATATTCTACCTTATATTATAGCTATTTGTGTACAGGTCTTATCTCCTGTAGTAGATATTGAGTTCCTTGATGGCAGGGATAGTGTCCTAATAGTCAAATCCTGAAGCACCTAATAATCCCTGTCAAAAAATGTTGGGTGGATGGATGATGATAATGAATAAATATTGGATTGTGATTTTGTTGATTGTGATGCTTTAGTTTTGTAAGGTGGGAGTATTTGGTAGTCCTTACATGGATATAAAATTAACTATTGATTATTGCCAATGAGAGTACCAGGAATAATATATTGTTTTTACTTTTTTTCTTATTGACATGCAGGGCATGTGAGGTGTGTGCTGTACTATTTTGTACATATAGGATGTATACTCACATAGATCTGTCTAAATGTGGCTTGCATGGGATGAAGAATAGATATCTCTATAATCACTTCCCACTGCCCTTCTCCCAGGCAGTCTTTGATTCCCACTAGGAGGGAAATTAAGAGGTTGGGGCCAGAGGCTGACTAGTCTGCTCTCTTCAGAGAGAGGGAGGGAGTATGAGACTAGAATGATATTTGCCTGCTCTCTTGAACATTGTTGGTCTAAGGGGAAGTAATTTTTAGGCTCAAACTGTACTCCTTGACAGCAAAGGAGGGGCCAAGTTATTTTTCCAAGATTTAACTGTATTCCCACCAAATGCTAGTTCCACATTGAACACACATGGATATTAAACCCATTTATCCAAACATAGCAAACAGAAATCAGAGAATGTATACATATGAAAAGATGCAAGGAGTGAATGAGCTCTCAAGCATAGAACATAGTCCAGGATCTCATTCAAGGAAAAATTCCTTGAGGTTTTTTATATATTGCTGGAATAGGGACATGATTGAAGTGCTAGTTACTCTACATGTCAGCTGCTTTCCAGAGTTCTTCTCCCTCCAGAAGCCTGAAAGGAGTCTCAGGTGACCTGACATCACAGTCAAAGCTGGAAGGCAGAAGATCGGAAGGAAGAGAAAATCTCTTTTCTTTCACTCTCATCACCTCCACTCCTCACACAAGTGTGGGGCATTGTGTAATCAGTCTCCACTTAATGATGAGAGAGTCTCACATAGCAGTGAGCTTTAAAGTTACAGATGTGAAACAAATGTATGATAAATTCTTTAAAAACATTATTCAGTAATCATTTACTTACACTGTCTCATGTAGCCAGAAGTGCTGCAGGAAAATTTTTAGTTCAAAGTATTTAATTATGTTTCTTTATCTTAGTCTTTGAAATAGGAAGAACAAATGCAAAGTGAGAGAGCTGGTTTCTGCTTCTGGTTGATTCTTTGTATCAGCCCGAAAAGTAAAGTTGCCTTTGAGTGAAGCAGAAGAAAATACTTAGTAGAAAGGAAAGATACTTGTTTTCAATGTTTTTCTGGTTCTTTTTAAGTTCCTTTTTTAAAGATCTTTCACAATATGGCTATTTCGACTTTCACATTTTTTTGAAGTATTACAAATTCAAGGACCATCAGATTCACCCACATGCCAATCTTAATATAGAATAAATATCTAAAGTCAAAACATAATTTTTTTGTTATTAGCTGCTCACCTACATTAATATGGCAAATGGCAATTTGATTGCATGATTTCAAATTAACTGAAACAAAATGCTCTGCATCTTGAGATTTCACTGCACAGCATGGGAAAGCATTGGTAGCTTGTCTCCCAATACCAATTTAACAACCTCATCATTGCATTTTGGAGTTGTCCCTATTTGTATAAATTAGATTAATCTGATTTTAATCAATTATAACCATTTAGAAAGGATGGGGAACCTGTCGTCTCGGGTATGACCTCTTGATTGAGTCCAAGTTTTACAGAACAAATCCTTTTATTAAGGGGATTTGTTCTGTCAAGTTTGGATTCGGTCAAAGGGCCACATTCAGGGACTTAGAGAGCCACATGTGAGCTTGAGGTGGCAGGTTCCCCACCCTTGATCTAGACATTATTCAAGTGTTTGATAATCAATACATTTTAAAACACATAAAGCTGGCATTTGTTTCCTATCTAGCATTGTCTGCTTTGATTCCCAAGTTCCTTAAATATTTAACTACTCTAGTCACTGGGATAATTGTATTTATTTTGATGTCTCTCTGTCTCTATATCTTCTGATTTGTTATCAACAGAGGCTTATTCATCTACTTTTCTGCTGAGGGCTAGTTACTCAGAAACTTTCTCTGATGGTAGTAATTTCACTTACTTTAAGCTAGTTTCTCATCAGGATGACCCACTTTCCATCTGTGCATTTCATTCTTTTTGCTTTGCTCTCTATTTTGTATATTATATGATGAAACAACTACCACACTTTACCCATCTACGTACTGTTGTTATATTTTATAATTGTATGATTGCAAATTAGCACAGTATGCCAAACTGGGTAACTCTTCTGATTTCAATCAGTCAAAATTGTCATTGTTACTTCTGAATGTTCTTTTTTTTTACATTGCATTGTCTTTTTATTTATTTTGTTAAATATTTCCCAACTTATATTTTTTTGATAATATAATATAAATTTATATATTTAACTTTTTACACTCATTTTCACAAAATTTTGGGTTCCAAATTTTCTCCCCATTTATCCCCTCCCCACGCCCCAATACACCAAGCATTCTAATTTTCCCTATCACCAATCTGCCCTTTCTTCTATCATCCCTCCCTTCTCTTGTCCCCATCTTTTCTTTTGTCCTGTAGGGCCAGACGACTTTCTATTCCCCATTAACTGTATTTCTTATTTCCTAGTAGCAAGAACAATACTCAACAGTTGTTCCTAAAACTTTGAGTTCCAAATTCTCCCCACCCATTCCCTTTAGGAAGGCAGGCAATTCAGTATAGGCCATATCTGTGTAGTTTTGCAAATGACTTCGATAATAGTCATGTGGTATAAGACTAATTGTATTTCCCTCCATCCTATCCTGCTCCCCATTGTTTCTATTCTCTCTTTTGATCCTGTCCCTCCCTGAGTGTTGACTTCAAATTGCTCCCTCCTCCCATTGCCCTCCCTTCCATCATCCCTCCCACACTGCTTATCTCCTTCTCCCCCACTTTCCTGTATTGTAAGATAGGTTTTCATACCAAAATGAGTGTGCCTTTTACTCCTTCCTTTAGTTGAATGTGATGAGGGTAAACTTTATGTTTTTTCTCAGCTCTCCTCTTTTTCCCTCCACTAAAAAGTCTCCTGCTTGCCTCTTGAATGAGATATAATTTACCCCATTCCATTTCACCCTCTTTCCTCCCACTACCTTTTTCTCTCACCGTTTGCGTTAATTGCTTTTAAGATATGGTCCCATCCTATTCAATTCACTCTGTGCTCTCTGTCTCTGTATTGCATGCATGTGTGTATGCATGCATACGTGTACGTGTGTGTGTGTATGTGTGTGTGGTGCCACCAACTACCCAGATGCTGAACAGTTTTAAGAGTTACAAATATTGTTTTTCCATGTAGGAATGTAAACAGTTCACCTTTGGTAGGTCCCTTATGACTTCTCTTTGCTGTTTACTTTTTCATGCTTCTCTCATTCTTGTGTTTGAAAGTCCAATTTTCTTTTCAGCTCTGGTCTTTTCATCAAAAATGCTTGAAAGTCCTCTGTTTCATTGAAAGACCATATTTTCCCCTGAAGTATTATACTCAGTTTTGCTGGGTAGGTGATTCTTGGTTTGAGTCCTAGTTCCTTTGACTTCTGGAATATCCTGTTCCATGACCTTCCATCCCTTAATGTGGAAGCTGCTAGATCTTGTGTTATCCTGATTGTATTTCCACAATACTGGAATTGTTTCTTTCTAGCTGCTTGCAATATTTTCTCCTTGACCTGGGAATTCTGGAATTTGGCCACCATGTTCCTAGGAGTTTCTCTTTTTGGATTTCTTTCAGGTGGTGATTGATGGATTCCTTCAATACTTATTTTGCCCTCTGGTTCTAGAATCTCAGGGCAGTTTCCTTGATAATTTCATGAAAGATGGTGTCTAGGCTCTTTTTTTGATCATGGCTTTCAGTTAGTCCCATAATTTTTAAATTGTCTCTCCTGGATCTATTTTCCGGGTCAGTTGTTTTTCCAATGAGATATTTCACATTCTCTTCCATTTTTTCATTCTTTTGGTTTTGTTTTATGATTTCTTGGTTTCTCAGAAAGTCATTAGCCTCCATCTGTTCCATTCTAGTTTTGAATGAACCATTTTCTTCAGTGAACTTTTGAACCTCTTTTTCCATTTGGCTCATTCTGCTTTTGAAAGCATTCATCTCCTCATTGGCTTTTTGAACCTCTTCTGCCAATTGAGTTAGTCTATTTTTGAAGCTGTTATTTTCTTCAGCATTTTTGGGGGTCTCCTTTAGGAAACTGTTGACTTGCTTTTCATGCTGTTCTTGCATCTCTCTCATTTCTCTTCCCAGTTTTTCCTCCACCTGTCTAACTTGATTTTCAAAATCCTTTTTGAGCTCTTCCATGGCCTGAGCCCACTGGACATCCACCTTGGATGTCTGGAATACAGAGGCCCTGACCTCCACGTCTTTCCCTGATGGTAAGAATTGTTCCTCGTCATCAGAAATGAAAGGCGGGAACATCTGTCCTCCAAGAAAGTAGCTTTCTATGGTCTTATTTTTCTTCACTTTTCTGGGCATTTTCCCAGCCAGTTACTTGACTTGTGAGATTCCTCTGCACCCCTGCCTAGATTGGCCCAGCTAGTGCTTAGGGTCTGAGATTCAAATACTGCTCCCCATCCTCAGGGCTTTCAGTGGCGGGCGTGGCTGCTATTCAATGTGAGCTTAAGTTCTGTTGCTCAGGTTGGGGCAGGGCCACCTCCCAGGCTCAGTTCCCTCATGGGGTTTATGCAGAGATCTTCAGTAATGGCCCTGAGCCCCTGCCTGCTCAGGGAGTCCCGGGTCACTGCCTCTGCCGCTGCCTTCACCACCACCTCTGCCACCTCCTCCCGAGGGGGCCCGAGTCACGGAGACACCCCACTCCCCTCTCGGCCAGCCCAGAAGTCTCTCTTACTGACCTGTAGGGCCTGTGGGTGGAGGGACCTTCGCGGCCACTGGAGGTTCCGTCCCTGAAGCCTGCTTGGATCTGCTCCCCTGGAGCCGCGGGGCCAGGGTAGCACAGGGGTGGGCTGCATTGCCTGGAGCACGATGGACTCCTGGGGACGGCTTTCCAGTGGAATGGAAATCTCCTCCACTGCATTTTGCATGGCTTGCTGTGCTCCAGAATTTGTGGGGAGTTCTTTTTACAGGAAATTTCTGGGCTGTGGATTTGGAGCTAGCATACGTGAGTCTTTCTACTCTGCCATCTTGCCTCCTCCCCCCTGAATGTACTTTATATTGCTTGTAATTTTTTTATTATTGTTTTATGTTAAAGTTATTATCACTATTTTATTCTCATGCTTGGAGAATATTTTTAGAAATAGCTACCTTAGTATTCATTTAGTAGCTCTGGTGTTTAAAGTTTTGTGAATAATTCTGGCTATGTACAAATGATAGTCTGAGCACTTTGTCAGTTTTGATGAATGTGATTTTATTTTTAAAATTATGCTTTTGGCAACTTTTTCCTGCTTGATTTGTATTGGATAATGTGTAAAGTTTCATTGACTTAAGAGAGTGACAAAAAACAGTTCATCATAGCTAATATTGATAATGTGCCATAAAACAAGTAGAAATAAAAATAAGTGATTGGGTTTTTGTATTATTTAGAACACAAATTTTATAGCAAAGTTTACTGGAATATTTTAAGGCTGCCTGAATAAGTTCAGAATAGATGAAAATTACTTACATGATTAGTGGATTGATCCATATGTTGATAGTCATGATTCTTAGTAGTTTCTTTGCCCTGTGGGAAGTGTAAGTATTTTAATACGTCCTTGGTTAATCCTCTCTAAAACTGAACAGTAGGTGACATTTTATGATTGAATAAGGCATAAATAAGGATGCCTATTTGGAATTTTAGCAATAAGTCTGAATTTTATTATATGGAAAATTCTGGTTTATGTTCAGAATCTATAAAAGTATGATCTATTAATTTTATATTATAGATTTTCATAAGACTTTAGTTTACTTTTCCTCTGTATTGTATCATATGATGTATTTTATGTGTCTTCCTTGGAACCAACTTGAGATTCATAGGCAACAGTTTTAGAGCTTGCAACATGACTGAATTAATGTGTATGTGCTATTCAAGTGTTTTGAACAGATAAAGGAAACTCATCTTTAATATTTGCTATATGTAATTGTATTTCCCTCCATTTATGTATCTTTATCTTTCCTTATTTTCAAAAGAAAGTTTTTTCTACATCTGCATAACCTTCCTTACCACTTCCTTACTGACTTTATTTTTGTTTTAAAATGTTAATTGTACTACTTCAGAGTACTTGATGTTCAGAAATCCTTTCTCCTCCCAAGGATTCTGGGAAGACCGTGGAGTAGGTCAGAAAATTCCAAGCTCTCAAGATTTTTACTCAGAAAAGAGATAAAAGAGCACCTTAGGGTGAACAAAGTGTGGGTAAAAATAAATAAGAATAGGGACACAACCAGGGTCTCCCTGGGACAATTTGAGAAGGTTAGAAGAAAAATCCCAGGATGAGATTTAGTCCCTGTGAAAAGTAGACATCTCCATGCTAGGGTCCACTTTGACCACAAGCCACAAGTCCTGGGGTTAGTTGGTTTGAGAGGCTGCCTCTGCCTCAGCCATAGGAACTTTTACTCCCAGGATAGTGACAGGATTTGGTGTCTGAGCCCAAGAATATCAAAGGAACCTCTACTGACAATGAACACTAGATCTAGCTGTGCTGCAAAGAGCTGCAGGGAAAAGAAGAAACCACCACACGCCCAGTGAGTGCAGAAGCAGTGGGGCAGAAACCCCTGTCTGTGAGAACTTAAAGGAGGTTGGAGGTTTGGCTTTGGCTCCAGGTTGGAGGGAAGAATTGAAGATTTTGGGCAGGAGACACCATCTTCCATACCCCAGGGCTAGAGCTGATAATAAAAATTTAGCTATTACCACAAAAAATACACAAACAAAGGAGAAAGAATCCAACCACAGAAAGCTATTATGGGAATAGAAAAGACCAGGGTTCATCTTCAGAAGAGAATATTGAAGTAAAAAAAGAGTAATGTCTAATGATCACCTGCCCCAAAAGAATTCATAGAAGATCTTAAAAAAGATTCAAATGACAGAGATGGAGGAAAAATTAAAAAACAAAATAAGAATAATCCAAGAAAAACAAGAAGATTATGAAAAGAAAGTCATCAATTAGAAAAGAAGATCCAGAATCTTAAGGAAGAAAAGGACATCTTGAAAATTAGAATTGGGCAAGGTGAAGGCAGCAAAATTTTAAGAAATCAAGAAATAATTAAACAAAATGTGAATAATGAAAAAATGGAAGAGAAAGTGAAACATCTTATAAGAAAAACAGCATATTTAGAGAATAGACCAAGAAGAGAAAACATAAAAATAATCAAACAAACTGAAAGTTATGATAAAAAATCTTGATACAATAATACAAGAAATAATTAAAGAAAATTGTCCTGAAGCATTAGAATAAGGGAGGGGAGCAAGGAGAGTAGAAACAGAAACAAGTTTGTCGATCACCACTTAAAAAAAATCCTATGAGGACAATTCATAGGAATATTATAGCTAAATTCTGAAACCCCCAACTCAAGTCTAAAATATTAAAAACATCAAGATTAAAACAATTTAAATATGAGTGGTCCCACAATTAGAATCATATAAGACCTAGTAGCAGAAACATTAAAAGACCACAGGTCTTGAAATACTATGTATTGAAGAGCAAGAGAACTGGTACTCAGGTGGAAAATATTATACTCAGCAAAGTTAAGCATAATTCTGAGTGGAAAAAAATGGAGATTTGATCAACTGTCAGACTTTCAAGACTGATCTTAATAGAAAATTTTACGTACAAGAGCCAAGTGAAATATCGTTGACTTGTCCTTCATTCTGGAAGAGGGCCAGAATGACACCACTATGATAGAGTCAACTTTCATTGTGTTCAACTGTGATTGATCGGCCTCATATGAGCTTGAAATGCTCTACCAGAGATTGGGTACAAACAGTCCACGTGAACATTTGGGGTGGATGCTCTAAATTTACACATCCTGTGTTCCTTTTGATTTCAATTCTGCTTTGTTCATAGAGCACAGCACCTTCTCTGATGTGGGCATGCCATGCTCAGTGTCTCCCATGTCACACAATCAGTTCCAAAGTTCTTGAGAGAAACCTTGAGAATGTCTTTGTATTGCTTCTTCTGACCACCATGGGATCGCCTGCCCTGTGTGAGTTCTCCATAAAATAATCTTTCTGGAAAACATATGTTTTGCATTTGAACAATGTGGCCAGCCCATTGAAGTTGCACTGTCTGAAGCATCATTTGAATGCTTGGTAGTTTAGTTTGAGTAAGGACCTCAGGGTCTGGTACTGGCTGTGGTGTCAAGAGAAATATATGGTGGATACCAAAGACTGATTATAAGGGATTCATAAAGGCAGACAATTTGCTTTTTATATATGTAATGTATGTCTAAGATTCTTATTAATAATTAGGTAGTTCATAAGAAAGATTGAGGTAAACCTGAGTGTGATATAAAAGAGGAATTGTTTTGTACAAATGAGGTGCAAGGGAAGAATTGATACAGAGGAATTTGATGATGGAGGAGGGCTGGTAGTTCTTGTAACCTACTTTCATCAGGAATGGATTTAAGAGGGAATAATACATATATATTTAGAAGAGTATAAAAGTTTTCTAAATTCAGAAGAAATAAAATGGTAGGGGCATAAAGAGAGAAAGAGGACAAGGGAAGCATCTTTAGTGGGGAGGGTGAGGGAATAGATAAAAGGGGATAAAGAAGGGTGTTTAGATTTGTGGGAATGGGGAGAATAGGGGAGTGATCCTTGGAAGGGGCAGGCAAGTAATAGGAGGGCAAGATGGCAGGTAGAAGTAAAGTAGAGAAGGGAGGAGGGATAGGAAACAGGAGATAAGCACAAGCATAAAAACAGTGATCAGGAATAGAATTTGGGAATGTACATGTCTATATATGTATGTATATATCTATAGCTATAGAGAAACATATCCAAACTTAATTGCATCCTTTTAGGTAAGGGGATAGAGAACAAAGTAAAAAAGTGCAAGGCAGAGAACAAAAAAAAAACTTAAAAGAAAGAGAAGAAAAATGGATAGTTCTCAACACGTGTGTTATTGATCATACAGGATTTCTGGAAATGAAAATTTATTCCCTATTTAGAATCCTCTCATGTTCTACTATGCACATGACATGATCTTTTTCTTTCTTGCTTTGGATTTAAGTTCCAATATTTAAGTTTATGATATATTTTTGTTTCTTTTCTCTAGTCTGTATTTGTCTTCTGGCCTTTCAATCTAAAATAAGATAAATTGAAAAAAAGATATCCTTTCTCCTCTATCAACTCTGTGCCACCAGGTTTTCCCTTCTTATTTTCCTTTCAGTGGCTGGGTAGAATTAATGTCTACTGGGTTTTTAAAAATCATTTAAGTATTTTTCAATTAACAAGCATTTCTTTTCTTACTCTCCCACCTTACCCCTAACACTGGAAAAAGAAAAAGAAAAATTTCTTGTAAAAATATGTATAATCAAACAAAACAAATTCCCATACTGATAATGTCCAAAAAGTGAAGTGTGTGTTTCATTCCGCCTCTTCAGATCATCTCTCTGTATCAGGAAGTGGATAGCATTATTTATCATTAATCCTTTCCAATCATGGTTGATAATTTTGTTCAGAGCTCTTAAGTCTTATGGGTTGAGGTGTAGAGTTTATCCTGAGTCACCAACATGGGCATATTGAGTAGGGGCCACTACAGCCAGATTCTGAATTTTAAGTCTTCTCAGTTGTTTTTGCTGGCTTCTCTGAGTGTACACTGTTGCCCTAAAGTGGGCATAGCTATTTTACTTTCTATGGTGTTTGCTTTTATCTTGTAGATTCAGCTTGAAATCTTTATCTGGTACTTCACTGTATTCCAACAGATCTGTAATGCAGAAAGGCAGTTGCATTCTGGGGCCTGGATTATATTGCATGAACATATATGAGGTTTGATATAATTATTACCTGTGTGGCTTGTAAAGAAATGGAATTCACAGTGCTTGCCCTTTTTTTTCCAGCAAATCCACTACTAGGTTCATATCCCAAAGAGATCATAAAAAAAGGGGGAAAGCTCCACATGTACAAAAATATTTATAGCGGCTCTTTTTGTGGTGGCAAAGAATTGGAAATCTAGGGGATGCCCATTAATTGGGGAATGACTGAAAAAGTTGTGGTTACATGAATGTAACAGAATACTATTGCTCTATAAGAAATGATGAGCCAGGCAGAATTCAGATAAACCTGGAAAAGCTTACATGAACTGATGCTGAGTAAAGTGAGCAGAACCACGAGAGCATTGTACATAGTAACAGCAGCATTGTGCAAGGATGAGCCCTGATTGACTTAGCTCTTCTCAGCAACACAGTGATCCAAGACAGTTCGAAAAGACTCACCATGGAAAATGCTGTCCACATTCAGAGAAAGAACTGTGGAGTCTGAATGCAAATCGAGGCATACTGTTTTCACTTTTTTTTGTTTTTTTCTTTCTCATTGTTTTTCCCTTTGATCTGATTCTTCTTTCACAACATGGCTAATGTGGAAATATGTTTAATATGATCACACATATATAATCTATATCAAATTGCTTGATGTCTTAGGGAGGGGGAAGGAAGGGAGGGAAGAAGAAAAATATGGAAGTCAAAAATCTTAAAAAAATGAATGTTGAAAATTATCTTTACATAAAGCTGGAAATATTCAAATACTATTAAGTGAAAAAAACTGCTTTTGGGGCTGTGAGAAAAAAAAGAAATGGAATCGACAAATGCTAATGATGTCCTCCACCCCTCATTTCTTCAGAGCCCTGTAAGGAGCAGAGAAGTTTGCAGTGTACAGAGTATAGGTGTATATCCAAAACATGGAAACTGTTCCAAAATTTGAATCAGGTTCACAATCCCTTTTTGACCAATCTCATTATGTACTGTATCACATAGAGTGAGTTCCATCTTAGGTCATTTCCAAAGCATTTATAATATTGGGTTTAGGTGGGACTAGTGAGTGAGAGTAGTCAACAATGATGTGTGAAAGGTAGATATGAACTCTTTGAACAAGATGTAGATTCAACAAAGTATCACCATAAAATGGAGGAGCCTGGAATGGCACTGAAAAGTTCAGGATTTTTTAAAAATTAACTAATTTACTTTTTATTTTTAATATTCTGCAATCACTACCATAAAACTTAGATTTTTTCCCACTCTACCTACCCCCCACTACCCCTCTCCCTCCCCAAGATGGCATACAGTTCTATATGGGATCTACACATACAGTTCAATTGAATGCATTTTCACTATAGTCATGCTGTGTAGAAGAACTAAAGTAAATGGGAGAAATCGTAACACAAACCAAAACAACACACACACACACACCCAAAAAATGATCTGCTACATTCTGCGATTGAATTCCATAGTTCTTTCTATGGATATGGAAGGCATTTTGCCTTAGAAGACCATTGGGAATTTTTTTTTCATGTACTTGCATTGCTATGAAGATCTGAGTTTACCAGAAAAAACTCTCGCACGCTGTGGTCGTTGCTGTGCACAAAGTTCTTCTGGTTCTGCTCCTTTCACTCAGCATCAGATCATATAAGTCTTTCCAGGCCTCTCTGAAGTCTTCCTGTTCATCATTTCTTACAGCATAATAGTACTCCATTACATTCATATACCACAACTTATTCAGCCATTCCTCAATTGATGGGCGTCCCCTTGATTTCCAGTTTTTGGCAACTACAACGAGTGCTGCTATAAATATTTTTGTACACATTTCCCATTTTTATGATGTCTTGGGGATACAGTCCTAGAAGCAATATTGCTGGGTCAAAGGGTATGCACATTTTTGTAGCCCTTTCCAAATCGCTCTCCAGAATGGTTGGATGAGCTCACAGCTCCACCAACCATGAATGAGTGTTCCAACTCTCCCACATCCTCCAGCATTTATCATTTTCCTGTTCTGTCATGTTTGCCAATCTTATAGGTGTGATGTGGTACCTCAGAGTTGTTTTGATTTGCATCTCTCTAATCAAAAGTGATTTAGAGCATTTTTTCATATGATTATAGACATCTTTAATTTTTTCCTCTGAAAATTGCCTGTTCATATCCTTTGACCATTTATCAATTGGGGAAAAGTTCGGGATTTTCAAACAAAATACAGTTGCTTATTTGATCCATGTTTGATGTAGGAAAAGAAACAGGGAGGGCACTCATATGCTAGTTGTTTTTCTTGAAAAGTTATAATGTACTGCTTTTGACATACATGGCATTTTTAAAGTAAAGAATAAATCCATTCCTAGTAACATTTTAGCATTTAGTCATGGGAGGTAAACAGAGAACAAAATAAGCTAATTAGAATCATTTATTTGCTGTAAATTCTTGTATTCTGGGCCAGTATTTATTTGAAAGCCTGATTCATACCTGGGGTAGAAAGCAAAGCATTTCAAAACTTACTAACGAGCTATGAATATAGTTGGATATGTGAATTATAATTATGACTTTAATAATAAAAGAACTATATTCTTGTGGTATAAATGTATATTTCTTAAAAATTATGAATGGTAAATTCTGTGACTTTTATATGTGCTAATTAACCTGAATAGACTCTACCAGAAGATCTACCTGTTCTGGCAAAACAAAGTTGTCCAATTGTGTTGTTAAATAAACTACACCACCGTTCAAAAAAATTATTTCATTTTCTCTCCCCTAGAACATCATCCAAACCCATACTTTACATGAAAGTCATTAGAAATAAAATTACCTTTCCCACTGTTCCTCATATTGCAGCATAGATTTTATTCATAATCTGGAAATTTCTTATCTCATCCTTTTTGTAGTGGAAGCCTATGTCTGCATAGTTACCTAAGGGGAGTTGTAGAAGTAATGAAAATGTGTTAAGTATTTTCCTTTGATGTTAGTTCATTTTTTGCTGTTAATTTTCTGATTAATTTGCTTTACTTACAATGTTTAGATTTGATCTCTGCTATATATTTTCTGTTGATAGGCCAGTCAAATGAAGGCTCTCAAGCTATTCCCTCTTGTACTCTTGTCACACTGCCTTATCTGTTAGATTATTATGCTTTAACATCCATTTGCCCTTGTTTGCCTCTGACTTCCCCTTCATATTGGTTTTGATAGTTTTGGGTGATGACAGTTATAATTTGCCTAAATATTGTTGTGTCTTAGGATGAATGATTCTCATAAAGCCTTTGGAAAAACTGGCACTATTGTGGATCCTTGAAATTCTAGGAAAAACAAGTTGGACTAATACTGTGACATTGAGTGTCAGAGAAGAATTTGAGGGGCTAGATCAAGCCTATGCAACCTCCCTGGGACACAGTGAGACACACAAAAGTGCATTATAGGAAAAAATATTCATCTGTGTTATATATGTGTGTATATATGTCTCTTTATGTAATATGTGTATGTGCGTATATACACATTTAACATTAGACAATGTCTACATAAAGCAGCACATGTATTTCTGTGTATATATGTATATGTATATAAATCATGAAAAATCAAAATATTTCTTTGCATTGTCTGCTCATAAAATTGAGGTTTTCTGTGATTTCTTTTGTTTCAGAGAACATGTAAAGATACATGATAATGGTTAGGATTTACATAATGGGTTAAGGTTTGCAAAGTGATTTACAAATATTTTATTTGATCCTCCCAACAATGAAAGTAGGTGCTATTACTTTCCCCATTTCACAGATGAGGAAACTGAGAGAAAGGTTAAGTGCCTTGTCTAGAATTATACTGCTAGTAAATCCCTTAGGCAGGATTTGAACTCAGATCTTCTTAACTCTAAGTCCAACACTCTACCGTGTGACCTAGCTGCTTATAGTAAGAGATCCCAGGCTCAAAATCTGATAATAATAATAAAGGTTAGACATTTCAGAGGTCCATTTACTAGGTTGGAGTATGATGGCATGTATGTATCTTAGTGCTGTACTCCATTGTACTCCATTGATTTTTGGATTAGTCAATGAAGGTATGGCATTAAGGTAACTAAATATAATACTTTATCTTAGTATAAAAATGGTTTTGGTTTTTTTTTTCTTTGCATTTTGGCTATTAATGCTTGTTTCTGAAAGTAGACATTTAAAATTCAGTAAAATTATTCTTACTTATAAAAAATTTATTGTAACTTTCAGTTAAGTAGAATTGTTTGCCGCACTGTTTTTAGAAACAAAAAAACAATTCACCTCTCTGACACCCTATCCCTCTCCAAAAAATAGTATGTTTAGGATTTATCCAAATTGAAGCTAAAGTCCTTGGGACTACATACTTTCTGCCATGTAAAGCTATATCACCCAGTAAAAATCCTGGTCACTGTTATCTATCAATCCCCAGGATATTCTCTCTCCTTTCTCATTGGGTTTTGTGCTCAATACATTAGGGTTCCTTTCCCCAACTCATCTATTGTCCTTATACTAGCTGTCTTCAATAAACATGTTGATGTTCCTCAAATACATTTAACTTCCCAGTTCTATAATCTGCTTAACACCCTTCACCTGCTCTTCCATTCAATTTCAGTTACACACAGGAATGGTCATATCCTTCACATTCCTATCATCTGTCAGTGTTGCATTTCTGTGTTTAAGAACTATGAAATTGCTTTATCCAATCATAATCTTTTATCCTTCCATCACTCCCAGTGTCTTACTATTGCAACCTTATTTTTCATGCTCAGTGTGACCTGTCAGCCCTTTCCCCTTCAACATTTCCCCCATCACCTCTGCTGTAGGTATCCTTTCTTTCTTCCCTGTCTTGACCCTTTTGAACAGATCACACTGTCCATCTACCTTTTCACTGCTGCAAGTCAGCCCTTCTAGTCTGCCCTAATTGATTCTTTACCCACTCACCGCAGTGGCTGTCCCTAACCTTCACTATTCCAAACCTCTCACAAATCCCTTTCTCCCACACTTTCAACTGAGGACCTTACCTCATGCTCCCCTGAAAAGTTGAGGTTGAGAGCTCCTCCTGCTTGTCTCATTTTTGCATGTCATCTTTCATTATATCCTTCTTTATTCGAGATGACCCATCTCTTAGCCAAAACCAATCTCTCTCTTCATGTGCCCTGGATCTCCGCTACTCCTCTCTTCTTCAGCAGATTGTTTTGCTGTGATTTCCATTCTTTTATCGTCTTCATTCACTCCCAACTCCCATTCCTAAAAAAATTCTCACTTGATCCTATCATCACCGTTAGTTTTTATCTTTTATCTTTCTCCTCCTCAGCTAAACTCTATCTGTTTAGTACATCCATTTCCTCTCCTCTTGATTTCTTATAAATCTGCAATCCAACTACATCATTCGACTGAACCTGCTCTCTCCAAAGTTACTAGTGATTTCTTCATTGTCCAATAGAATGAGCTTTCCTTTTTGCTTTTCTTGTATAACCTCTCTGCAGCATTTGATGTTAGTTAGTCATCTCTTGGATATGCCCTCTCCTTTTATTTGTGATACTGCTTTTTCCTGGTATTCTTTCTAGTCTTCCAATATGTAATTCATCTTCATCATGTCCCACTAACTCAGGGTATATTGAAGACTCTGTGCTCTACCCTCTTCTCTTCTCTATCCACCTTCAGCAAGAGCATTTTTCCAGTCTGTCTCCTTATCCCCTCTCATTTGCAAGTACATTCCTGTCTAAAGGTATTTTGATGTCCTGTGACCATGTCTTGTATATTCCTACTTATGTGTAAGTTGCTTTCCCCCTTAGAATACAAACTCCTTGAAGCTAAGTGCTGTTTTTTATTTTTCTTTGTAATACTGGTTTTTAATTCAAGAGAGACATTTAGTGATTGCTTAGTGATGGATGACTTTCACAGTGGAGATAGTGATGTCATGAAAAGTGGGTGCTGAAAATCATAGAAAATCCATCATTAACTTTTAGTGAAATACTGAAAAGAATGTAAAGGGTACTGAAAAAAATCACAGGCTCAAATATTCACTAATGGAAGTTTGCATTGGGGTGTGAATGACTTCAGATAAGCAGCCATTTTGATTTCTTTTTGGTAGTAATGGTCTTGCACGTATACTTCTACTGACTTTAGGCTGAATCACAATGTATGAGCTTGCCCAGCTAAAACTGGATTGAGTTGATTTCCCAAACTTTAATTAGTTCTCTCTCAGTTGAGCTTCACTCATACTATTTCATTGCTATTCTTTATTGCATTTTTAATTCTTTGTTTTTTTAAAGAATAGATATTGCTCCAAGGAAATATGCAAAAGCTGTATTTCTTAAATAGCACACTGTAATGCAACTGCTGGCACAGGTTGAGTCAAATATTTCAAGGAACATTAAAGCCCATAATGAAACAGGATCACTTGCACCAAAACACAAAGGGATGTGAAGTAAAAAACAAAAAACAATGCCAAAAAACTGACAAATTTGTTGCTGAATAGCAGCCTAATTAATTCTTTAAAATGATCAAAGACTGTTAGAGGGGCCTAGAACTGGAGGAACTATTACTGATTTTTCTACAGTGTGGCATAGTCTTGAAATTAGAAGAATAGCAAAACCAGTTTTTAAAAAGGCAGAGCAGCTAGCCATTGCTATGAAATAAAAAAAATAAAACTTGTAATTAGTAAAACACTAGAAAGACTAGAGTACTGAAGATTGCAAAAAGTTATTTTTTATTGATAAAGTTCATTTTTTATTTAAGACCATACCCAAACCATTTTCTATATAACCTCAGGTGAGGTTGTAAGATCCAGGCATCTTTAACAGGTGATAAAACATCCACCATTTTTTTTTCTACTCTTAGTGGGTCATGAAGTCTTTTAATTCCACTGAGGGAGTGATGAACTATGATAAATAAATTGGTATATTGCAGGACAGAATTTTTACAGAATTATAGAAATTTTCATATGTAGATAGAATATGGTAATGCGGTTTTATACCACACCATATGTCATTAAAGGTTTTGAAAAGTACTCAAGAAATGGAGATAAACATTTTTCATTGTGCTGGGACCTTTGTTTATTTAAATCTCAGCCTATAGGTTACAATTGAGGTTCAATTTGGGAAAATGGACTGCTCACCAAAAGCATACTTAGTATTCAATACAATGTGTTGTTTCATAATGTATAAATCTTGTGAACTTAGTACCAAATAATATAAAACAAGTGATTGAAAAAAACATATATTAAATTTTTTTTAAAAAATATTAAAAGTTGCAAGTTTTATGTGTGAACCAATTTAATTATCTTATTTTGGACAAAGTAATTTCCACATCACTGTAAATTTCAGCTCTTTATCTAATGACCATTGAGTTGATAAAATCATTGAATGGACAGAACCAGTTCTATATAAGATAAATTAGAAATATAAAGACATTGCACTTAAATGGAAACATAGCTCACAGTCTATACTAATGATGTGAGTAACAAAGAATAGATGCACTCGATTTAATCATGTTCCCAGGGCAATGAGAAACATAATTTCTTGGAATACTTAGTTACTATGCCTTGTGGTATTTATGAGGATTGTGGGTAAATGAACCATTATAAAGACAGATGTAGTTTGTTGCGGAGAATAAAGAAATTCTATGAACTTGGAGAAACACATCACAGTCAAATGAACACACCTTAATACTTATTCCTTTGATTGTAAAGGACTTTATGGAGGAAATTAGTGGAAAACATAACTTGCAAACTATGTTTTGGGATTAAGAAATAAAAAAGTTTGAGGTTTTTAAATTATTCAGAAACCTTGTGAATATTTTTTTTCATAGTGAGAAGCCCCTGAATATGACAAACAGTAACCAATATCACAACAATGAAATATATTTTTCTCTTAATAGGGAGGAAATTACCAGTTATAATTTCAGAATCACCTCTGTGTAGTTCAATCAGCTGTTGGTTAACTCGCTGTACACATTTCTCTTAATCTATTTCTTTTTCCTTCCATTGAAAACACAATTTTTGCTTCTTCTGTCACTTCTTGAGGAGCATATTACTTATTTTCTTTTACAACTGCTTTGCACTTTCTTTAGTTCTCAGATTCGGAAATATTAGTGCTTTGGTAATTATTATCCTTGTTAGAGATGTAGGGAACTAATATTTCTGTCCACTGCAGTTTTTGCCTATCCCAGTTGCTGATAGGAGCCTCAAATTGGAGAAATAGGCAACTCTCCCTTGTTGTTATAAATTGCTCTCTCTTTTTCTTCTCCATAGGCAATGATTACAATGCCTTCTTCACTTAAATATCCTGGCCTTTATATAACTTCAACATGGATATAAATACCATTTTTCTCCTCTATTTCAATGGATGATTTCCCTGATCATTTTTACCCTGGAGTCCACTCTCTGGTTTCGACTAGACGTCTATTCCAATGGCAGTCTGCTCATTCTTTTCTTATTAAATTTCTATTACATCCCCCAAAGTAATTGTTTTGAACTCTTTTCTCTTCTCCTCAAGCTCACTCCACCGCTCTTCCAGTGCCCCTTCAGTAGAAAACTTTGTCTCCTACTTCATTGAGAAAACTGGTGCCATGCATTTTGAAATCTGTCTTCTCTTATTCTAAAACTCAAAACCTCCTATTACATAGTTTTCATTTGCTCTGGTGTCCAATAAAGGTCCTCATTACCTCTCACATAGATTATTTTCCTAATCTCCCTGCATTTGGTGTTTCTCTCTCCAATTCATGTTCTATATAGTTGCCAAAGTACAAAGATAAATAAATACTTAATAAATGTTTATTAAGAAGAAATTAATGATGAGAATGAATTCAGTGAAGATAATATAAAAACACTAGTCATAAAATGAAAGATGAAAAACATCAGCAAATATTAGAAAACATAAGAATGAGTGGACCTCTTTTTAATATGGAATTCATTAGTTCAGAAGCTGTCTAAAACCAAGAGCCAAAGTCATATGTAATGAGAATTAACAAGAGGCCTTTCCAGTAGGATCAGGGTTAAAGCAAGAATGTCCACTACTGTTTGATAAAGTGCCTAGAAATGCTAGCTGTAACAATAAGACAAGAACACAAAATTGTGTGAATAGAGATAGGTACAGAAAACAATATATTGCTTTTTTGCAGGTGATATCATGGTTCATTTAGAGAAATCTGTAAAGTTATTCAAAAATTAATTTAAACAATAACTTCAACAATGCTGCTGGATATAAAATAAGCACTTCTATATATTAAAATAATCCCTCCATAAGAAAAAGAGAAGTTCCATTTAAAATAACTACAGAAGGGTGGACTCAAGATGGCGGAGTAGAAAGACGCACATATAGGAGCTCCGAACCCACAGCCCATAGATTTAATGTAAGAAGAGCTCCCCAGAAGTTCTGGATCACTGCAGGGTGTGCAGAAACATAGTGGAAGAGATTTCTGTTCCAGAGAGCCCTGGAGAGCCATCCCCAGGGTCTATCGCACCCCAGAAGGTGGACCCCACCCCAGCGCTGCCCTGGCCATGGCCCCAGAGAAGCTGATCCGAGCAGGCTTCAGGGACGGAAGCTGCGTCGGCCTGGAAAGTCCCTCCGCCCCCAGACTCTACAGGTCAGTGAGAGACATGCCTGGGCTGACCAAGAGGGGAGCGGGGTGTCTCTGTGGCTCGGGCCCCCTCAGGAGGAAGCAGCAAAGGCAGAGGCAGGGGCAGGAAGCGGTGAAGGCAGAGACGGGGGTGGCGGCCCAGGACTCCCCCAGCAGCAGGCAGGATCTTCATTACTGAAGGCCTCTGCATAAACCTCCTGAAGGAGCTGAGCCTGGGAGGTGGCCCTGCCCCCACCTGCCCCATTACTGAAGGTCTCTGCATAAAGCCCCTGAGGGAGCTGAGCCTGGGAGGTGACCCTGCCCCCACCCAGCACCTGAACTAAAGCTCCCATTGAATAGCAGCCTCGCCTGCCGCGGAAAGCCCATTTGAATCTCAGACCCCAAGCACTAGCTAGGCGGATCTAGGCGGGGGTGGACAGAAATCTCAGAAGTCAAGTAACTGGCTGGGAAAATGACTAGAAAAGGGAAGAAAAATAACACTATGGAGAGTTTTTTTGAACAGATGCAAATGATCCCGACTTTCAGATCTGACAATGACGAGGACATATTCTTGCCATCAGGGAAAGACATGGAGGGCAGGGCCTCGGTACCCTAGACATCCCAGGGGGATTTTGGGTGGGCTCAGGCCTTGAAAGAGCTCAAAAAGGATTTTGAAAAGCAAGTTACACAGGTGGAGGAAAAACTGGGAAGAGAAATGAGAGAGATGCAAGAAAAGTATGAAAAATGGGTCAATACCTTGGTAAAGGAGACCCAAAAAAATGCTGAAGAAAATAACACCTTGAAAAATAGGCTCACTCAATTGGCAAAAGAGGTTCAAAAAGCCAATGAGGAGAAGAATGCTTTCAAAAGCAGAATTAGCCAAATGGAAAAAGAGGTTCAAAAGCTCACTGAAGATAATACTTCTCTCAAAATTAGAATGGAACAGATGGAGGATAATGACTTTCTGAGAAAGCAAGAAATCACCAAACAAAACCAAAAGAATGAAAAAATGGAAGAGAATGTGAAATATCTCATGGGAAAAACAACTGACCTGGAAAATAGATCCAGGAGAGACAATTTAAAAATTATGGGACTACCTGAAAGTCATTATCAAAAAAAGAGCCTAGACATCATCTTTCATGAAATTTTCAAGGAAGACTGCCCTGACATTCTAGAACCAGAGGGCAAAATAAGTATTCAAGGAATCCATCGATCACCACCTGAAAGAGATGCAAAAAGAGAAACTCCTAGGAACATTGTGGCCAAATTCGAGAACTCCCAGGTCAAGGAGAAAATCTTGCAAGCAGCTAGAAAGAAACAATTCCAGTATTGTGGAAATAAAATCAGGATAACTCAAGATCTAGCAGCTTCTACATTAAGGGATCGAAGGGCGTGGAATAGGATATTCCAGAAGTCAAAGGAACTAGGACTCAAACCAAGAATCACCTACCCAGCTAAACTGAGTATAATACTTCAGGGGAAAATATGGTCTTTCAATGAAACAGAGGACTTTCAAACATTCTTGATGAAAAGACCAGAGCTGAAAAGAAAATTTGACTTTTAAACACAAGAATGAGAAGAAGCATGAAAAAGTAAACAGCAAAGAGAAGTCTTAAGGGACTTACCATAGGTGAACTGTTTACATTCCTACATGGAAAGACAATATTTGTAACTCTTAAAACTGTTCAGCATCTGGGTAGTTGGTGGCACCACACACACACATACACACACACACACATGTACACGCATGCATGCACACACATACACACATGCACACACATACAGAGACAAAGAGCACAGAGTGAATTGAATAGGATGGGACCATATCTTAAAAGAAATTAAGGTAAATGGTGAGAGAGAAATGTAGTGGGAGGAAAGAGGGTGAAATGGAATGGGCTAATTATATGTCATTTAAGAGGCAAGTAGGAAACTTTTTAGTGGAGGGAAAAAGAGGAGAGCTGAGAAAAGAAAAATCAAGAAGTTTACCCTCATCACATTTGACTAAAGGAAGGAATAAAATGCACACTCATTTTGGTATGATAATCTATCTTACAGTATAGGAAAGTGGGGGAGAAGGAGATAAGCAAGGGGGGGGATGATGGAAGGGAGGGCAAAGGGAGGAGGGATCAATTTGAAGTCAACACTCGGGGAGGGACAGGATCAAAAGACAGAAAAGAAACACTGAGGGGCAGGATAGGATGGAGGGTAATTCAGTTAGTCTTACACAACATGACTATCATGGAAGTCATTTGCAAAACTACACAGATATGGCCTATATTGAATTGCCTGCTTTCCCAAAGGGAATGGGTGGGGAGGGAGGGATGGGGAGAATTTGAAACTCAAAGTTTTAGGAACAACTGTTTAATATTGTTGTTGCTACTAGGAAAGAAGACATACAGTTAATGAGGAATAGAAAGTCATCTGGCCCTACAGGAGAAAAGAGAAGATGGAGACAAGAGAAGGGAGGGATGACAGAAGAGAGGGCATATTGGAGATAGGGAAAATCAGATTGCTTGGTGTATTGGGGTGGGGGGAGGGGATAAAAGGGGAGGAAATTTGGAACCCAAAATTTTGTGAAAACGAATGTAAAAAGTTAAATAAATATTTTAAAAAAATAAAATAACTACAGAAGTCATAAAATACTTGATAACACACCTTCCAAGTTTCATCCAGGGACCATATGAATCTTTCTTTAAAACACTCTTTACATAGATGAAGGCAGATCTAAATATCTATTGCTGTGAGTAGGCTCACCAAATAGTAGGCTTGCCAAACCAATACAAACAGGAGTGCTATCTAAATTATTTTACTAATAAGTAAATACCATTGCCATATTAATTAAAATTAAAAGGGATACCTTTATAGACCTAGGAAAATAGTAACAAAATTTATCTAGAGGAGCAAAAGATCAGCGATCTGAAGGGAAATAATGGATAAAAATGAAAAAGGAAGGAAGTCTAGCAACATTATATCTTTATTATATTACAATGCAGTAATGATTAAATGTAAAGAGGTTTATCAGAGGAAAAGACAAGGTAGATAACACATCAAAGTAAATGAACACAGGAGCCTCATATTCGGTAAAGTCAACGATGCCCGCTACTTTGGTAAGGACTCCTTTGACAGAAACTGCCAAGAAAAAAAAAACAGTCTGAAAGCAGCCTGGTAAAAATTAGATTTAGATTGATTTAGATTGATGACTCATACACCATATCACGATAAACTTTATATGAGTATGTGACTCAGATTTAAAAGGTCATACGATAAACAACTTAATGGAGAACGGGAGGGATTGCCTTTAGGATCTATGGATAGAGATAAAGATGATCCCAGAAAAATGGGCAGTTTTAATTACTTAAATTTTAGAAGTTTTTATACAGAAAACTAAAGACGCTAAGATTAAGCGGTTAAATTTAAAAGACTAAATTTAAGATTAAAGTTAACTGGAGAAAAATCTTTGCAGCCAGTTTCTTTGACAAAGGTCTCATTTCTATGATATATAAGGAATTCATTTACATTTGTAGGAATAAGAACCATTTCCAGTTGATGAATGATAAAAGGATATGAACAGGTAGTTCTCAAGTAAAGAAATTCAAGTTAATAACAATAACATAGAAATGTTCCCAAGAACTAATAGTAAGAGAATTGCCTATTAAAATAATTTTTCATAGCCATTAAATCATCAAATTGGGAAAAAAAAGAAAACATTGGAGGGACTTTCAGAAAACAGGAATATTAATGCACTACTGGTGGATCTGTGAGTTGTTTTAGCCTAACCATTTTGAAAATCAATACAATACTATACTCTCTCGCACAAATTACTAAACAATGGCTATTCCATTATACCCAGCAAGACTGCTGTTAGGCTTATACCCCAAAGAGAACATAGAAAGAGGAAAAGGACCTGTATGTACAAATATAGTCACAGCTCTTTTTGTGGTGGAAAAAAAAAACAATCCTGAAAAGTAAGGGATTTCACATCATTTGGGTAGTGACTGAATAACTTACGGTGTATAAATGGAATGGAATAAGATTACACTATAAAATATGATGAGATTAAGGAAGCCTGGAAAGATTTGTATGAGCTGAAAATGAGTGAAATGAGTAGACCAATTTATACAGTAACAATATTGTATACAGTATTTAAAAACAAACACTTCTGAAGGACCTAAGAACTTCAATCAACCTTCCTTCCAAAGGATCAGTGATGGAGCATGCTTTCTGACTCTTGAAAGAGAAGTGATAGAGTACAGATGCAGAGCACGATGAGCATTTTTGGCCATGGCCAGTAGGGAAACTTGTTTTCTTCACCATGCATATTTGTTACAAGTGAGTTTTCTTTGGGGGGTTAGGAGGGGAATTGAGGTGAGAAAAATACTTGTTAGTTGAAAAAAATTAATATAAAATAATTCAGTGAGGGTCATCAACTCTCTGATAAGATCATCAAAGGATCCACAAGTCCTGTTCCCTCCTTTTACATGTAAGAAAACTGGAGCACAAAGTGATTAATTGACACATTTCATCTCCAAGATGGATCCTCCTTTGCATTTTAGGATAATCCATTCCCTTGGTTATTTCTAAGACCTATTTTGATTTTGGGAATGAGATTTTTTTGTACTTGAAAGGTGTATAAGATTATAACTGGCAGCTGAGTAGTGTTGGACCCTGAAGAGTGCTGGGCCTGACATCTGGAACTCATGTGACCCTGGGCAAACCACTGCAGTATCTTTGCCAAGAAAAAAATCAAATGACCTGGTCATGAAAAGTTGGATGCTACTAAAAATGACTGAACAAGATTGCAACTGTATACATTGGTGTAACTCATTTTATAAATGTTCTCAGATTTTCATTTTAAGAGTCTAATCCTAAACTTTGTTATACCATATTTCTAAGTGATTCTTATTCAGTTGGTTTTCTGATTTCTTTATCTTTTGTTATGAAAAGGTCAGATTATACATGTTCCAAAAAAAAAAATGGTAAAGGACTAGTTACTGTTAAAGTTCACTTAAATGTGGTACTGCCCTTGCTGTTCTTTGCACATGATGCTCCATCTTCCCTCTTCATGCCTTTTCACTCGCCATCTCTCATTCTTGGAATGCCCTTTCTCAGCTCTGTCTCCTGGTTTCCTTCAAGACTTAACTCATAACTCGTTTTCTGCAGGGAGACCTATCCTGCTCACCTCTCACTGCTTTCTTCTGCTCCAGTGCCTTTCCTCTGAAATTACCTCCTGTTAATACTGTTTATGTCCTCTACGTATGTTGTTATTTCTTTTTTCTACCCCATTGGAATGTGAGCTCCTTGATGGTAGGGATCACGCTTTGCCTATCTTTGTCTCATTTTGTCAGGCACAGTGCCTGACACTTAGTAGCCACTTTATAAAAGTTTATTGCTGTAAATGATGATGATTCTCACTTTAAATGTGTACCATGAAGTTATACAATGATGACTCACTACATGTTAAGAATTTGAATTCCATTTAGTTAAGTGATCTTCCATTAGGAAGTGTTTTTTTTATTTGGAAAAAAAAAGGTTTGACAAAGTTTTCAAAGAATTGTTTGTTCTTCCACATTAATTCAGTTTCTTTTAAATCACCCCATCAACACCCCATAAACCAACATTTATGAAGTATGTACCAGGAACTTTTTAAACCCTGGGGTCTTTGCACTCACGAAACTTATGTTCTAAAGAGGGAGATAAGATATATAAGCCAGTATATGTTGAATACTTGTTATTTTCAAAGTACTGTTAGCTAAGATATAGAGATTGTCTTCAGTGAACTTACATAGGGATAAACTGCATAAATGACTGTAATTACATCTGAATTGTTATAAAGTTGTAACAGCAAGGACCCCAACATACACAGGAGAGCCTGCTGTAGAGGTTCTTAGGTATGCTTTTCTAAAATGAAAGCAACTATTGAGGGGTCAACAATCACTTTAATCAAGCACATATTTCATTCACTTAGTTCAGGGGAAAAAGTCAGCACCCGGAACTTCAGAGAAAATACAAATAGAGAAACAAAGATCAATAGACAGGGCTTCCAGCTGTGTGACCATAAGCAATACATACCAGATACCAAATACATTACCAGAGAGAGAAGCAACACCAGGGTTTTCAAAGCCAGGGGCTCCTTACTGGCTGCCCAGAGTCATATCTGGTCAAACAAACACTTCCAATGTGTAAACCCCAAAGTGAAACCTCACCTCTGAGTGTGAGTGTGTGTGTATGTATGTATATATATATATGTGTGTGTGTGTGTGTGTGTACATGTACTTCTCTGAGCCAGAGGGCATCACAACCTTTGAGAACCAGTGCCTCATTAGAAAATAACAAAAGATATGGGACTTCCAAAAAAATCTCTAATCAAACTTCCCTTAGTTGGCAGGCCCATTCATAGGTGGGGAAGATCTTTAACTCTCATGAACATTACAAAGTACACACAAATAAAATATTATAGAAGTTCTGAGAATGGAGAGATCACTTCTGGTTTGTATGGAAGAATATCATTGTTGAAGAGAGAGATATGGGAGACCTGGTTCAAAATGTGAATGAATTCAGTTAGACCTTCTCTGTAGCCATTGGGAGTTTTATTGATGCAAAAGCATCTGGCCTGAGATTTAGCATGGAGCTAATCAAAGGCTGTGATGTAGGAAAAGGACCAGGCTTATATAGGAGGATTTTAGGGTTTCCTTAGTAGGGGAGGGAGGTTGGAGATCTAGGACAAGTTTGCAAGGTAAAGACACAGGGTGAGGAATGTGGATGACAGAAGATAAGGAGATAAGGAAATTCCATTCCCCAGGATGAGGGGTTGGGACAGGGAATTATGTGGTCCAGGATAAAGGGAAGTTTTGTGCTAAGGGGAGACTTTAGGGCACCTTCAGGTTGAAAATAAACCAGGGGCTTCAGAAAGTCAATCGTTAATATTGTATCTACATCATCATTGGAGCTTAACTTGAAGAATGGACAGGATTTTGAAAGTCATTTCAGGTAATCATAGAGAAAATCAAGAATAGGACATCCTTGTGGGGTATAAGTGGAAGGGATGGGAAATAGTCCAGTATGATTGGAATTAGAGAATTAAAAATATAAGTGGGTAGAGATCTGGGAGATTAGACTTAGCATTTAGTTTGGGGCCAAATTTCAGTGGACCTTGAAAGTCAGACTGGAGTTTGGATTTAATTTGTTAGGTAGGCATGGAAGGCTGAAGATTGCAGTGTTGTACTGGATGTAACTATGGACTAGGTGGTGGGAAATGGAAAGGAGGGGATCAATTTGAGAGATTTGAGGTAATATCCCTTTTGTTAGATATAACAAAAAGGTAGAGCCACAAACTGTAAGTTGAATGTACAACTGTTTTGTAAAGCTGACTTTGATTCTGGCCTTAAGTGCATCTCAGTTATACTTCAGCATCTGAAGGTAAATGCTAAACATGGAAAGGAGACTGGTTTTGATATTTGGTAGCCACTTAACCTTGGACATTTCATTTAAGGCTTTATTGCCTTATTTTCATAAACGTGGTAGGAATTATACTGAATTTATGTAGGCTGGACTGTTTTTCCTTTGAAAAGGTTGGGATTCTGTGGA
This sequence comes from Bettongia penicillata ogilbyi, assembly GCA_023548195.1. Lineage (NCBI taxonomy): Eukaryota > Metazoa > Chordata > Mammalia > Diprotodontia > Potoroidae > Bettongia > Bettongia penicillata. The sequence goes on along the minus strand of JAJHZJ010000009.1, from coordinate 22,901,186 downwards.
TTATTGTTGGTTTGATTTTCTTATTGCCTCAGGCACAAAAGATCCAGTGTGTGGTGTTAGCAGTTTTAGCAGAATTCCCATTGCCCTGTGGGAATGTCATTCTGACCTAGAGTGGTTAGTTACAACGATGAACATGAATGTGGAGGGGGTTAGCCATTTAATCTGAATTATTGTCTTTTTAAACCTTTGTGATAGTATGCACTTTAATCTTTTTATTAGTAAAGTTATTTTTATTGCATTTTATAGTCCATGAATCTCTCATTCCATTCTTTTTGCACATTTGATTTTATTAAAAAAATTAATAAGTAGTTTTTCTCTCCTTCCTTATCTCTTTCTCCCATTGAACAACAAGAACAAGAAGGATTCATAACAAGTATGGCATAGTCAAGTAAAGCCACTAACTTTATTGGCGACGTCAAAAATGTTTGTCTTCTTCTGTGTCTTGAGTCCATCACTTCTTTGGCAGGACATGGTTCATCATTGGGTTTTTGGGATCATGGTTTGTCTTGATACTGACTAGAATTCTTAAATCTTTCAAAGTATTTTTCTTTAAAATGTTATAATATTGTTTTCCTGGTTATGCTCACCTCATTGCATCAGTTCATGCAAGTCCTCTCAGGTTTCTTCAAAACTACCTTTTTTTGGTCATTTGTTATGGCATAATAATATTCTATTACATGCATTCATCTAGCATAATATGTTCATCCACTTCCCAATTGATGGGGGCCCTCTTAGTTTCCATTTTTTGTCACCACATAAAGAGGCATTATGAATATTTTTGTTCATATCGGTCTTTGTCCTTTCTCTTTGAGCTTATCAATCTGAAATTTTAATGAAAATAGTACAACAAAATGGGGGTCTTAAGGGCAGAATAGTTGTATCTCATGGTACCAACAGCAAGTGCTGGAGGATCCAAGGAGAGGGTCTGGGAACAGGATTTATATAGGCAAGGCATAGAGAATGACTAGGTTGCAAGTGGGAGCAGTTCCACACCTTAGTTTCACCATATAATTGGGGTTGTATACTATGCAGAAGTCCATTAAAAAGATTGAGAATCTGGGGAGGGGAAAGTTTGGGAGATTTACAAAATAATTAGAAGCCAAAGTGATAATATCTGATTAGTTCCAGGCAATTCATTGGCCTGAAAACCCAAACTAGGTCAGGATCAGTCACTTCTCAGTTGTGTTTGTTAAACTCTTTGGAGTATAGGCTTAGTTGTGGTATTGCAATGGTATCACAATTTAGAAACTTTTGGGGTATAATTATAGATTGCTTTCTAGAATAACTGTATCAGTTCACAGCTCCAACAATAGTACATTAGCATACATATTTCCCCACAGGCCCACTTGTTGTCATTTTCTTTCCTTCTCTTTTGTCAACCTCACCAATCTGATGTTTATGAAGTAGAATCTCAAAGTACTTTAAATTTTCATTTCTCTATCTATTAGTGATTAAGAGTATTCTCATTTATTTTTGATAGCTTGGATTTCTTCCATTGAAAATTGCCTCTTCATATCATTTGACTCTTTCATTGCATTTTAGTCCTAAGCTTGAAGCACTAGACTGGCCTAAAATGGGCTGGGCCAGAATACTTAATATATAATCGCAGATGATGCTTTATTGTCTACTTCATGAGATAATTGTCAAGATAAAAAGAGATGAGATATATTGAAGGGATTTTTAAACTATCCCAAATTGTATAAATATAAAATAGTAATTAGTACTCTCCTTAAACAATTTTATTTTTTTTTAATATAAATGTATTTATTTAACTTTTTACATTCACTTTCACAAAATTTTGGGTTCCAAATTTTCTCCCCATTTATCCCCTCCCCCCACCACGATACACCAAGCATTCTAATTTTCCCTATCACCAATCTGCCCTCTCTTCTATCATCCCTCCCTTTTCTTGTCCCCATCTTCTCTTTTGTCCTGTAGGGCCAGATGACTTTCTATTCCCGATTAACTGTATTTCTTCTTTCCTAGTAGCAAGAACAATACTCAACAGTTGCTCCTAAAGCTTTGAGTTCCAAATTCTCTCCATCCCTCCCTCCCCACCCATTCCCTTTGGGAAGGCAGGCAATTCAGTATACACCATATGTGTGTAGTTTTGCAAAAGACTTCCATAATAGTCATGTTGTGTAAGACTAACTATATTTCCCTCCATCCTATCCTGCCCCCCATTGTTTCTATTCTCTCTTTTGATCCTGTCCCTCCCCAAGAGCGTTGACTTCAAATTGCTCCCTCACCCCATTGCCCTCCCTTCCATCATCCCTCCCACCCTGCTTATCTCCTTCTCCCCCACTTTCCTGTATTGTAAGGGAGGTTTTCATACCAAAATGAGTGTGCATTTTATTCCTTCCTTTAGTCGAATGTGATGAGGGTAAACTTTATGTTTTTTCTCAGCTCTCCTCTTTTTCCCTCCACTAAAAAGTCTCCTGCTTGCCTCTTGAATGACATATAATTTACCCCATTCCATTTCACCCTCTTTCCTCCCACTACCTTTCTCTCTCACTGTTTGCATTAATTTCTTTTAAGATATGGCCCCATCCTATTCAATTCACTCTGTGCTCTCTGTCTCTGTATTGCATGCATGTGTGTATGCATGCATACGTGTACATGTGTGTGTGTATGTGTGTGTGTGGTGCCACCAACTACCCAGATGCTGAACAGTTTTAAGAGTTACAAATATTGTCTTTCCATGTAGGAATGTAAACCATTCACCTTTGGTAAGTCCCTTATGACTTCTCTTTGCTGTTTACTTTTTCATGCTTCTTCTCATTCTTGTGTTTGAAAGTCAAATTCTCTTTTCAGCTCTGGTCTTTTCATCAAGAATACTTGAAAGTCCTCTGTTTCATTGAAAGACCATATTTTCCCCTGAAGTATTATACTCAGTTTTGCTGGGTAGGTGATTCTTGGTTTGAGTCCTAGTTCCTTTGACTTCTGAAATATCCTATTCCATGCCCTTCGATCCCTTAATGTAGAAGCTGCTGGATCTTGTGTTATCCTGATTGTATTTCCACAATACTGGAATTGTTTCTTTCTAGCTGCTTGCAATATTTTCTCCTTGACCTGGGAACTCTGGAATTTGGCCACAATGTTCCTAGGAGTTTCTCTTTTTGCATCTCTTTCAGGTGGTGATCGATGGATTCCTTGAATACTTATTTTGCCCTCTGGTGCTAGAATGTCAGGGCAGTCTTCCTTGAAAATTTCATGAAAGATGATGTCTAGGCTCTTTTTTTGATAATGACTTTCAGGTAGTCCCATAATTTTTAAATTGTCTCTCCTGGATCTATTTTCCAGGTCAGTTGTTTTTCCCATGAGATATTTCACATTCTCTTCCATTTTTTCATTCTTTTGGTTTTGTTTGGTGATTTCTTGCTTTCTCAGAAAGTCATTAGCCTCCATCTGTTCCATTCTAATTTTGAGAGAACTATTTTCTTCAATGAGCTTTTGCTCCTCTTTTTCCATTTGGCTAATTCTGCTTTTGAAAGCATTCTTCTCCTCATTGGCTTTTTGAACCTCTTTTGCCAATTGAGTGAGCCTATTTTTCAAGGTGTTATTTTCTTCAGCATTTTTTTGGTCTCCTTTAGCAAGGTATTGACCAGTTTTTCATGCTTTTCTTGCATCTCTCCCATTTCTCTTCCCAGTTTTTCCTCCACCTGTGTAACTTGCTTTTCAAAATCCTTTTTGAGCTCTTCCATGGCCTGAGCCCATGGACATCCACCTGGTATTTCTGGGATACAGAGTCCCCGACCTCTACGTCTTTCCCTGATGGCAAGCATTGTTCCTCCCCGTCGGAAATGAAAGGAGGAAACATCATCTGTTCCCCAAGAAAGTAGCTTTCTATGGTCTTATTTTTCTTCCCTTTTCTAGGCATTTTCCCAGCCAGCTACTTGACTTCTGAGATTCCTCTCCACCCCCACCTAGATCTGCCCACTTAGTGCTTGTGGTCTGAGATTCAAATGCTGCTCCCCAGCCTCAGGGATTTCAGTGTTGGGTGCAGCTGCTATTCAATGTGAGCTTAAGTTCTGATGCTCAGGTTGGGGCAGAGCAGCCTCCCAGGCTCAGTTCCCTCTGGGGGTTTATGCAGAGATCTTCAGTAATGGAGCAGAGCTCCTGCCTGCTCTGGGAGTTCCGGGCCACTGGGCCGCTGCTGCCTCTGCCGCTGCCTCCTGAGGGGGCCTGAGTCACGGAGACACCCCGCTCCCCTCTTGGCCAGCCCAGAAGTCTCTTTCACTGACCTGTAGCGCCTGTGGGCGGAGGGACCTTCGCAGCCTCTGGAGATTCTGTCCCTGAAGCCTGCTCGGATCTGCTCCTCTGGGGCCATGCAGCCAGGGCAGCACAGGGGTGGGCTCCGCTGTTCGGTGTGCAATGGACCTTTGGAGGAGGTTTTTCAGGACTCTCTGGAACGGAAATCTCCTCTACTGCGTTGGTGCACAGCTTGCACTGCTCCAGAATTTGTGGGGAGTTCTTTTTACAGAAAATTTATGGGCTGTGGATTTGGAGCTAGCATACATGAGTCTTTCTACTCCGCCATCTTGGCTCCTCCCCCTAAACAATTTTCTATCCAGAATTTGTGTCATTTATATTTACTTCTACATATCTTATGCATTGTCCCATTTAACAGAATTTGTTACAGTGATACTGAAAACACAACAAAATTCCTTTGCCACTAAACTGTTTTAAAAATTACTGAATTACTTTTTAGTGTCTCCAATTTCATTGGTGGGGTAATCCTTCCATCACTGCATTAAATGGATTTGAAGAGTGGCAGCTGGAAAACTCATCACTGTGCCACCAGCCTGGCCATTATTTTCTCTTACCTAAACTAGGTTGCATTTTGGATAAGGGACTATGCCTCTTCCTTGGCTCATCTTTTAAACTGGACTGAAACTGCCAGATCTTGTGCTCCACTGGCAGTAACCTTCAAGCTACCTAAGGTCACTTTTGAACCACATTGGGGCATTATAATTGGATGTGAGTGAAAGAACATTTAGCAATGTTGTTAAAATTCTGTGAGTTTTTAAAATATCTGTCCATGGACCAGCTTTCCTGCAGCTATCACTATTTTCTTTTCTCCTAAGAAATATGATGGCCAGATTCCTTACCAAGAATTGGACGTGAAGTGAGTTTACCTCAGAAAAGAAACAGTGAATAATAAATATGTGGACCATGTTTCTCTCTATGATCTTGTTGAGTGGTGATTGTTAGTAACTGTGATATGTTGATGTTGGCAATAACCCTAAGAAAGGCAAACTAGACCCTTGATTACAAAGTTTACCTAATTCTCATACTATATGAGGCTGGTCTAAACCCATTTCTTCCCATCTTTCATCCAACAAAACTTAAGACAGATTGTGTATCATATTTATGCCTTTCTTTTCCATATACTCTTTGGATATTCATCATCATTTTATATTCCATCCTAGGGCAGCTAGGTGGATAGCAGTGGTTAGAGCACCAGTACAGGAGTCAGAAGAACCTGAGTTCAAATCTCAACTCAGACACTTGACATTCACTAGCTGCGTGACCTTGGACAAAACACTTAACTCCAGTTGCCTCATCCTGAGTCATCTCCAATCATCCTGATGAGTATCTGGTCACTAGATTCAGATGGCTGCGGAGGAGAAGTGAGGCTGGTGACCTGCACAGCCCTCCCTCCCTCAAAGCAAAGTCAAGTGCAAGTCATGTCATCGTTTTTCTGATGGCATGGTCTTCAGCAATGAAGGATGAACACACACATATTCCATCCCATTTGATTTTTCTAGCCTTCATTTATCTTCACATTAATTTTAATAGGGAGAATGAAAGCCATTTAGTTCATTTTTAGAGTTTTTAAAGATATGTGAGTATAAAGGAATCACTGCTTGTAGAGCAGCATTGTTATGCATAGTCTTATTTTTTAAAAAAAATCAAAAGCTGTAAAGAAAATAGTTACAAATAATAAGCAGAGAAAAAGGAGACAACAATACTTTTCCTTACATTCAGAAATGAAAACAAAACTTCCTTTTGCCTCAGGTGAAGAAAAAAATTAACTTTAAGTAGCATTTGAAGTTTTACTGTTACATTTGATATAGTTTGAGTCATGATAGGTTACTTTGGGAGGCAGCAATGAAAGTTAATGTACTATAACATACTAATAGCCAACTTGAGCACAAAGAGCGTCTGATTTTCAGTGTAAACCTGATATCCAGAAATAATAGCTTGATTGAGGTCTTAAACATGTTAAAGTTAGTAATATGTGTCCCCCACTGCCTAAGGATACAAAGAATGGCAAAAGTTATGCCTGCTCTCAGGGAACTCACATTCTAATGGGGGGCGGGCAAAATGCAGGCACCTGTGTTCAAACAAAATATATGTGGGTTATATTGGAGATAATCAGCAAAGGGACAGCATCAACATTAAAGGGGATTAGTAAAGGCTTCTTGTAGAACAAAGGTTCTCAAACTTATTTGGACTGCCAAGCCTTTTTGAAAAAAACAATTACTCAGTGCCCATGGAAATTGTATTTTCTTTAACCCTTTAATGATTTTTTTTGGTTTATTTATTTAACTTTTTACATTCATTTTCACAAATTTTTGGGTTCCAAATTTTCTCCCCTTTTCTCCCCTCCCCCCACCCCAATACCCCAAGTAATCTAATTTTCCCTATCTCCAATCTGTCCTCTCTTCTGTCATCCCTCCCTTCCCTTGTCTCCATCTTCTCTTTTCTCCTGTAGGGCCAGATGACTTTCTATTCCTCATTAACTGTATGTCTTCTTTCCTAGTTGCAACAACAATACTAAACAATTGTTCCTAAAACTTTGAGGGGAATGGGGGGGAGGGAGGGATGGGGAGAATTTGGAACTTTAATGATTTTTTAAAAAAATTGCATCATTTCAAAAATATATATTTTTGAATATGTATAAGTAAGTTTTTAAATGATGCATCTTACATTTAGTCATTTATTGTAAATTTTGTGTTTTTCCTGCATTGAAATTTTGATGATGTGATATTGCATTATGTAAATCATGTAGTATCATATTGTAAATAATTCATTACACATACACATATTGCTGCCAATGTATGCTGGACTTCCTGACTCTATAGTCAATGCTTACTTATTAACACCTGTCAGTGGACTTGACCACTGATTGGTTATAACTTGCATTTTGTGTGTTTATTTGAAAAAATAATGTAATCACTACAGCTTTAACAGATGAAACATGTATGAGTGATTTTTCAAATTTTTCTTATCTTCTTTCCTTTTGCTCCCACCACCCCCTTATTTTTTCCACACCCCCCCCAATTCTGTTCAAGTCTACTACTGCCCTCTCTGGATCATTTCAGTGTCCCGTCCCCCCTCAGAGGGCAGCATCACCCACTTTGGTAACTGATCTTGTATGGAAGATGGGATTTTAGCTAGGTCTTAAAGCCAGGGAAACAAGGAGGTGAAGATGAAGAGAGAGAATTCCTAGGGCACTGTGTACAGCTATTGAAAATGCCCAATTTGGAGATAGAGTATTCAGTGCAGGAAACAGCAGGATGGCTAAATCAGAAACTACATGGCTGAGAATAAGATGTAAGAAAACTGGAAAAGTAGAAGAGGGTCAGGTTGTGAAGGGTTTTGGAAGTCAGAGATTTTATATTTGATCCTGGAAGTGATATACAAATACAATGAAAGAAATAATATGTGCTTGCAGGAAGCTTAATTTGTTATGGGAGCAGATAAGTATAAATATATACAAAGTAAAAAGTGAGAGAATTAGCAAAAATAAATATATTGTACTTAAATGCAGGGTACCAAGAATTCTTGTTTACTTCTAAATCTGAAACAAGATTACTTATATAAAAGTAATTCAAAGAAATCCCAATACTAAGCTGTGTGAGATCCAGAGAAGGAAATATTTCTCTAAGGGTAGTAACCATATCAAGAATGTAAGATTCTGAATCCAAATCCAGTGCTCTTTATCATAAACCATGCCATCTCAGTTGGACCAGCCAGTGCATGCTTTGTTTTAGTGAACTGTCCATAGAAAATACTTTAGGGAATTTTAATGACTTTTGTTTTTGAGATGTGTCTAAGTCACATGTTTCTGGTGTCATAACAGATTGATGTTATTAAATTTCTCTAAATTTTCTTAGGCATAAATTTTTGTTTGGAGAAAGTGTATATGTAAACAGTTGCTGCTTGTGGAAGGGACAGAGGATGGAGAATTTACATTGTTGCCAGTGTAAATTAGTGTTTTTTTTCTGTGTACTCTCCATTTTTCTGTACAGATAAAAAATGTGGAATTAAAAAAAAACCAAATCACCATATATTGCAACCAGTCTCACATATCATTATAGGCAACAGAGCTGTAAGAGAAATGAGGAGTCATCTTGGTTAAAAGCAATTAAACAAATAAGGAAATTGAGACCCAGTGAAGTCAAAGAATTTGTTCAGGTTCACACATAGTAAATATTTTAACTCCAAGTTCAAGGTTCTTTCTACTATGCTACACTGCTGGTTGCCTAAAATAATACATACAACACAAACAGCAAGGTAAGATTCTATCACAGCTCTAGTCATCATGTTACTTCTTGACTCAAGAAGTTTTTAGTGGCTCTCCATTCGCCAAAGGAATCATTTCCTCTGGCATTTAAAGCCCATGGTATGGTTCCAGTCTGCCTTTCCAGACTAAGTATACATTACTCTCCACCATATTTTATGTTCCAGCAAAACTGACCTACTTTCTATTTCCCATATATATTATTCCTTCTTCCTCCTCCATGCGTTTGCACAAGCTGTCTTCTATGCCTAGAATGTTCTCCCTTTTCAACCTTGACTTTTTAAACTTCTGTTTCCCTTCAAGCCTCCATTTAAGTGCTGCTTCCTTCAAAAGACATTGTGTGATACCCTAGTGTATCCCCTTTCCCCCCATCACAGTGTTTTAATCTGTGAACTTGTAAAATGTAAGCTCCATGAAGTCAGGGACTTTAAAAAAATTATACCCTCAGCATCTATCACAGTTCCTGACAATAGTAGAGTCTTAGTAAATTTTTCATGATTGATTGATTATATCTTCTTGTAGTTTAACAGTTTGCATTATTTTATATCACTAGACATACATCTCTTATTTATTTGTCTCAATTTTTCTACATTAAATTTATTAAAAAGAATTTTTAATTTTTTTAAATTTTTAAAAGGGAGAAAAACCCATAAATCCAATTTATCTGATTAAGCAGCCTTATTTTAACTTTGATAATAGGTGCTATACTATGGTAGTTATTATGTTGAAGATTTTTCGGAAGCTTATTTAGAAATAAAAACTTTTGTATTAATTGTTAAAGAAAATCTGTACTTTTAAAATTAACATTGTGTATTGCTGTTGATTTTTAGTTACCTTCTCAAATTTTGTATATAGATCTCTTTAGTTGTTTAACTTGATTTAATTATAGTTAAAGCAAAAATCATTTCCTGAAGCTTTCAATTTTAGTATTATGTAGCTCTGGTTTTAATAGTAACTCTATACTACTTAGATGCAGGAAGTAGAGTGCTGATTTTAAGATCGGAGAGGTTTTCAAATCTGTGAGATTTTAAGATCTGAGATGAACTGAAATCAACAACAGATGTAATATGATTGCTTTAGAATTCTAGAGCAGTTGAATTGGATGGCAGAAATGTTATGTAAGTAAGTAGTTGACTGGGAAGCAGACAATTGTAATTGATTCTCAAACATTTTTGGTCTCATTATCTTAAAAATTATTGAGTACCATCTGTTTGTGAGAATTATATCTGTTGATATTAATGGAAATATTATTAAGTATTATTATGAAAGTAGTTCTGTCCCCACTTACCCTGAAAGGCAAGGCACTTGGAAACTCCAGAGTGCACTTTAAAACCACTGGGGTAGATGATGGCCAGTCAGTAACCCTTCCATTTAAGATTTGCATTGATCTTACTTTCAGAAATGGGAAGGAGGCTACTTAAGTTTCCTAAGTTCCATACCCTTGGAGTTAGAGCTAGCTGTCCTAATTATAAAAAAATAATGTTTCTTTAGTGTGTCTAAGTTTAGAAAGCTTTGGTAACCATTTAGAGTTTTTAATGAAAAAAGAACAGGCCCCAGGTGGATTTTTGCTCAATTTTTTTCATAGTATGAATAATATGAATTACAAATAAACGACTATGGAGATTAAAACACTTTGGATTCATGAACCTGGATACTTTTGTCATAATACATTGTCTTAGAGGGAGACGGCTATAGATAATAGCAGAGGATCTTAGCACTGATAAATTTCAAGCTCATCAAAATTTGTGAAGTGGTACTTAAGGCAGATAATTACCCACTTTTGGCTAAGAGGTACTTGGTGAAAAGTAGTCCAAGTTTCCAGAAATAGTTTGCTAGTTATACCCTATCTAATAATGCAGTCCAGCCAAAATAGAATTTTGATTTGTACGCTGAGGAATATCAGGGAGGCATCATTAGATTCCCTGGACTATAGCATTTTCTTTTCCTTAAGTGAACCATATTCCCTATATTAAAAAAAATAAAGTTCTGCTTATAACTGCTATCATAGACCTAAAAAATGAGAGTTAATATCGACCAGAGCTGTTGTGGGGAACCATAGCAACTGTCAGAAAAAAACCAATAGTTTTTTTTTTCTGCATTGTATTTTGCTCAAAGGAAATTCGAAGTTCCAAAAAGATCAATGATTAGGTTACTGCATACATTTTTAGTGGTTTAAATTTTTTTTTATACTTGATCATCTATTGAACTGTATCTGATAAAATAATTAGAAAATAAGTTTAATTATGCAGCATTAAACCTTATAGACCAAAAGACAAATATTTTTTTGATGGGTATAAAATAGTCACTTTAGGGTTGGAAATCAAGTTTAGATTGCTTGGATTTTAATTTTTTTTAAAGTATCTGAATGATTCTATCCTTGTGGATAGTTTTTTTTAATGTATTTACTTTGTGTCTTATCGTTATTACATAATTACCTACCTTTTTGGAACAAGAAAATTATAAAATCCAAATATTCATGTTAAAAAAATTAATATATTTAGGAAAAATAGTTAAGAATCTGCTTTTTTCATTATTTTATATCTGCCAAACCTCCCAAGTGAATGGTAGATGCTTTATTTTCACTTTTGGTATCAATTAGCAACAACATTAAAATCATCTTCTAGTCCCTGTTGGTCATTATTTCTTTTGCTCTTTGTCCAAAGTCTAATACCTTTATCATATTGCTCTAGCTATTTTTTGCTGCATTTACCTAACAAAATCCCTAGTTCAAACTCAAATTTCTCACTATCACATTCTTCCTTTAGTGGCTGCCCTAATCCCAATACTGTTTCCTTTTCACTAATTCTTCTTTCTCCTGGTGATCATTCTTTTATGCTATTTAGAACTGTCAACAAATAAATATTCATCTCTGCTACTTACTAACTGTGTGAGATGGGTTGGGACATGGGATTTCATTTGTTTTGGGGATAACCAGAGAAGGTATTACTTTTACCAATGCGTATTAGCTACTACTCTGAAATTTATAGTCTCACAGATTTGCAGGGCACTGAGGGGATTAAATGATTTTTCCCAGGTCATGTATTTGTGTATGTGTGTGTGTGTGTCTGTGTGTGTGTGTGTGTGTGTGTGACACAGAGAGAGACAGAGAAGACTTGAAGCCAGGTCCTGACTCTGAGGTGCACATTCTCTATCCAATATATCATGTTACTTCTCATGACCATGCATAAACTCTGAGCCTCAGTTTCCTCATGTGTAAAACAAGAATTATAATACTACCAATATCACAGACTTGTGGAAAAGTAAGCACGTTAGCTACATAAAGATGAATTGTTGATGTTATTATGTGTAAGTATTATATCAGGTGCTTTCATGGTGGATTCATCCCTCTTCTTTCTATTCTCACCATCAAGTTAAGAGCTTTCCTTAGGGTCATCTATCTAGTGATAGAACTCTATCCTAAGGAATCTCGGAACGATTAAAGAGGTAGCATAGGTCTGCTGATGTCTAGAGAGAGACTGCTTCTAAAATTGTAGATGCTACAGGAGCCCTTTGCTGAAGCTACTATGTCTGGGAGAGAGGGAGAAGCAGGAACATTTCCTTCTTGCAGACGTTATTAGTCAGACTCAGTGACTGGGACGTTCAGTTAGAACTCTGATGTTCTGCTTGGGGAGAGTGAATTTAATAAGGAAATGTCATGCCTCATATGTAGGGATAAACGCCAGGGTCATAACCAACAAATATCAGGGTTGTAGTTTCTAGTTCTGAAAGAGAATAGAAGAGAAAAGTTTCCTTTATTTAGAGGAGACTTCCCCATTGGCTGGTCTGTTTCTTCCGCAGACAGGACAAGTTACAGGTGCAACAGTAGCATAGAAAAAATAAGGAGCTTCTTCATATAGCCAGAATACATGAGTTCTGCAGGTTTCTTATGTTTTATACTTGTGAATTTTATGTTGTTACTTATGAGGTCTCATCCATAGTGACCTAATATTTGCCCTGAAGAGTGTGGCATGGTGACTAGGCATGCCTCAGATGTGAGCAGGATTATACAAATTCAGAGGGCATTATGAAAACTTATTTTCTTAAGAGTGTTTCTGTAAGACCAAAAGAATAAGTAACTTTGCCCTCATCTTTTGTGACTCCAGGGGTCATCCTTTGTCTGCTTCCTTTGTTGAATTTCCTCCTTGCTTAGCATAAATAAAAGGTTGTACAAAAAATATGGCACAAAAATTGTTGGCTGCCTTTGAGAACTCTTTGTAACACTGATCTAAAAATTTATGCAAAAAAACTGGTTATATACAACCTAATGGTGTTCTGTTCCCGTTTGTTTTTTGAAGTTCTCTGACATGTTGAAATTTGGCAGGGGGGAGGATAAATATTAAAGAAATATTTCTAGGGCTTTCCAATGTGACATGGCAGATTACTCCAGTTATATTCTATTTTAACCTTTTCTCAGTAACTAAAGAATAACAATTTGCAAGCTGTGTCTAATAAAAATGACCATCAAAACTTAAAAAAATTTTCTCATTTAGCCACTGTACTCTTCATGCAAGCATCTCTTAAAGTAGATAATTTATTAAATTAGTTTGTGCATTGTTATTTGTTAATATTATTAATAATGTTATTGGCTATAATGTTGTATTAGATGCCATCAGGTTTGTTGGACTACATGTAACTTTTGTAGTTAGAAATAACTGTTCCTTTCTATTGTAACTCACATAAAAACATTTGATATTTATATAATGCATTAAAGTTATATACATATGTATATTTGTGTAATACACACACACACACACACACACACACATATATATATATATATATATATATATAATTTCATTGCTCAATCTAGTGACTTTTTGAGTATAGCTCCAAGGTGCTTTCCATAATGCCGAGTCCAGAGGTGGGGAACCTGCAGCCTTGAGGTCACAGGTTCCCCACCCCTGACTTTGACAATAGTTCTACCAAAGAGAATTATTGTATCTGTTTTTCCATAGTACCTCTAACAATTGTCATTTTCCCTTTCTTCTTGTCTTTACCAATCTAATAGATGGAAGCTCAGGATTGTTTTAATTTTCATTTCTCTATTATTAATGATCTGAAGTATTTTAATATATTTGTTGGTAGCTTATATTCTTTATTTGTCTATTGGATAATGGCTCTTATTCTTATGTATTTGAAAATCACAAATTTATTAGAGGAAGTCATTGTGAAGAATTTCTCCCAGATAGTGGTTTCAATTCTAATTTTATCTGCATTGATTTTGTTTGTTCAAAACTTGTCATTTTTTTGTAATTAATATTTTCCATTTTATCCTCTGTAATTGCATCTCCTTTCTCCCTTCTCATAGGTACAAATGACATGTCCTTTCTTTTTTCTTCTCATTTGTTTGTGATGTGACTTTTTAGATTTAGGTCACGTATCCCTTTGGAGACTTTGTATAGGATGTGACATGTTGGTTTAAACCTAGTTTGTGCCAGATTACTCCTTAACTTGCGGTAGTTTTTGCTCGACTTGTTATTTTTTCAGTCATATCCATCTCTTCATGACCCTATTTGGGATTTTCTTTGCAAAGATACTAGAGTAGCTTGCCTTTTCTTTCTCCAACTCATTTTAAGATGAGGAAATTGAAGCAAACGTAATTAAGTGATTTTCCCAAGGTGTGGCTGGATTTGAACTCAGGTCTTCCAGATTCCAGACCTATCTCCTGTATTACCTAGCTCTCCCTTTTGTTAGATAGTAAGGCCTTATCCCAATAGTTGTTGTCTTTCCCTTTAGTGAATGCTAATCCTACTATGTTTGTTTTCCTCTGTATATTGTGTGCCTAATCTATTTCACTGATTAACTTTTGCAGCATTTGTAAGCTACTACTAAACGGTGTTGACAATTACTGCTTTGTAGTGTGGTTTGAAATATGGTACTGCCAAGCCACCCCCTTTGTTTCCATGTTTTCATTATTTCCTTAGAGATTCTTGACATTTTGTTTCTCCAGATGAATTCTTTTACTCATTTTCTAGGTTTATAAAGTAATTCATTGGTAGTTTGATTGCTATGGTACTGAACAAATTAGTTTAGGAAGTGTTATCATTTTTATTATATTGGCATGGTTCAACCATGAGCAATTAATCTTTCCAATTATTAAGATCTGTTTATTTTTATGAGTCTTTTGTAGTTGTATTCATATAATTCCTATGTAAGTGTTGGTAGGTTTATTCTCCAATATTTTATATATCCTGTTGTATGGAATGGAATTTTTTTTTGCCCTCTCTCATCCTGGTGGGTTTTATTGGCAATATATAGGAAAACTGATTATTTTCATGGGTTTATCTTATATTCTGCTGCTTTGCTAGCTGTAATTGTTTCAATTAATTTTAGCTGAGACCCCTAGAGTTTTCCAAGTTAACTAACATATCAACTAGGAAAAGAATTTTTTTTTCCTTTGGTTATTCTGGGAATTACTTTTCTTGTCATTACAATATTCAGCATTTAAAAAATAATAGTAATAATAATAGAATCCTTCTTATTTGAATGGCTTTCAATCTTTTAGCATTTTAAATAGGTCTACTAGAAGTCCATCCCCTCCCCCCTTATTGTAAGCAGTGCCTCCCACTCCATTTCATTCTCGATCAGTAACACACCATCTTGGTAATTGGCGATGTTAAGATCTTTCTGGTATAGTTTTTTAATTAGTCGTTGCCTCTTCTTAATTTCTTCTGCTTGTGTTAAATCCTTACCACTTTTTTTGTTTTTCATCATGCCTATTTTTTCATGAAACTTTCCATTGATCACTCTAATTTTCATAAAGAGATCTTTTGTCTTTTCCATTCTATTGTTTTATTTCTTTTGTGCTCATTTAATACAACCTTCTCTCTCCTTGCTGTCTCTGGAATTCTGCTTTCAGTTGAGTATATCTTTCCCTTTCTCCTTTCCTTTTTCACTTCCCTTCTTTCCTCAGCTGTTTGTAAACTCTCATCAGAAAACCATTTTGCTTTCATACTCTTCTTTTTCTTTGGAATGTTTTTTTCTTGCTGCCTCCTGTACAACATTGCAAATCTCTGTCCATAGTTCTGTAGGTACTCTATCTACCAGATGCAATCCTTTAAATCTGTTCATCACCTCCACTTCATATCCATAAAGAATATTACTTAGATCGTATCTATATGGTCTGATGCTTTTCCCTCCTTCCTTCACTTTGTCTTAATTTTGCAATAAAAAGATCACGCTCTGAGACACAGTCAGTGTCAGGTCTGGTTTTAACTGATTGTATAGAGCTTCTGCACCTTTGTCTGCAAAGGATATTATCAGTCTGATTTCTTTGTTGACATCTGGTGATATCCATGTGTAGGGTCACTTTCTGAGTTGTTGAAAACAAGTGCTTGTTATGTACAGTGAGTTATTGTAACAAAACTCTATTAGTCTGCTTCATTATGTATTCCAAGACCAAATGTGCTTGTTAATTCAATTATCTTTTGATTTCTTGCTTTGGCATTCCAATCCTTTATGAGGAATGTGAAACTTTTTGGGGTGTTATTTTTAGAAGATATCTTACATCTTCATAGAACTAATCTATTTTGTCCTCTATCAGCATCAGAGGTTGGAGCACAGACTTGTATTACTGGGGTGTTGATTGATTTGCCTTGGATTTGAACAGATATTATTCTATTGATTTTAAGATTATGCCCAAGTACTGCCTTTCTTACCCTTTTTATTGATGATGAGGCCTAAAGGGATTCTTGGCCACAGTAGTACATGTAGTGATCATCTGAATTTAATTTATCTCTTCCTGTCCATTTAAGTTCGCTGACACTCAAGGTGTCAGTGTTTAATCTTTCCATCTCCTCTTCGGTCACGTCCAGCTTATTTTGGTTCATAGATCCTACATTCCAGGTTCCTATGCAATAGAATCTGACTTTCATTTTGTCAGTAGATGCATCTACAGCTGAAGATTCCTTTGGGTTTGGGTTCAGCTGCTTCATTGGTACTGGAGGTACTTGTAGCTGTCCTCCCTGCTTTCTCAGTAGTGCTACCTTCCAATGTGAGGTGGCTTATCTTCTGATGTCATTTCTTTTGTCATTTTAGTACTATCCATGGGGTTTCCTTGGCAAAGATACTGGAGTGGTTTGGCATTTTCTTCTCTAGTGGGTTTCCTTTTGTCCTTCTCTAGCTCATTTTACAGGTAAGGAACAGAGGCAGACTGAAACAGGGTCACACAGGTAGTAAGTGTCTGAGGCTGGATTTGAACTCATGAAGATGAATCTTTCTGATTCCAAATGTAGTGCTCTATCTACTGTGTCACTTAGCTACCCTGAGATTAGATAATCTCAACAAACAGATAGATTAGATAATAGATTAGATGTACAATATATAGAGTTCAGTAAACCCAAAGACCCTAGTTACTCACTATTTGGGAAAATAGTGGGAAAATTGAAAAGCAGTTTAGCAAAAATTAGGTATAGACCAATACCTTATAATGTATCACAAGATAAACTCCAATAGATAAATAATATGTTTTAGACATTAAAAGGTGACATAATGAGCAAATTAGAGAAGCAAGGAAGAACTTACATTTCAAATATATGGATGTGGGAAAGTTTCATAACTAAAGGGATAGAAAGAATCATAAGACATAAAATGACCAATTTTGATTACATAAAATAAAATTTTTTTCACCAACAAAATCAATGAAGCTAAGATTAAGGGATATATCTATCTATCTATCTGTCTATCTATCTATCTATCTATCTATCTATCTATCTATCTATGTACACACACACACACACACACACACACACATATATATATATATATATATATATATATATATATATATATATATATATATATATAGTTTGGGGGAAAATCTTTGCAGTACATTTCCCTGATAAAGGAATTAGTTCAAATTTATAAGAATGCAAACTATCCCTTGATAGATAAATGGTTAAAGGATATAAACAGGAAGTTTTCAAGGGTAGAAATCCAACCAAAACCCATATGAAAAATGCTCTGAATGACTAATAGTCAGAAAAATGCAAATTATAGCAACTTTAAGGTTTGCCATATTGATCTTATCTGCAAAGAAGAGAAAGGAGGAAAATGACAAATGTTGAAAGGGCTGTAACAAAATGGGCACATTGATTCACTATCGGTAGAACTATGAATTGGTCTAGTCATTCTGGAAAGTGATTTGAAATATGCCATGAAACTTACTAACTACTTATCATACCTTTTAATCTATCAATATAACTACCATGCCTATATCCCAAAGAAATTAAAGAAAAAAAGAAATGGACTAAAATATGCAAACATATTTATAACACAGCAATAAAAACTATGTAAAATAAGGGCTGTTAATGTTTTGGAGAATGATTAAAACTTAATGGCATAAAATGTAATGGAATATTATTTTGCTGTAAGAAACAAGAAAATGGTCAGTATTAGAGGAAACTGGGAAAGCATTCACAAAGTATAATGCAGTGTGAAGTGAACAGAGCTAGAACAATTTATACTATGCCAAAAATATTATAAAGAAAAACAGGTGTAAAAGGAGGTAAGAGTTCTGATGAATGCAATGAGAAATCACAATTCCAGAGGGAAAAGTATGCTACTACCTTCTATTAGAAATGAGATACAAAATCCAAACTAAGTTTTTGGACATTGGCAATGGGAGACTTCATTTTCTTTCATATTCATATTTGTCATGAGGGTTTTTAAAAAATTCTGTAATGAAAGTGGGAAGTGGGTAGAAATGAAAACCAACGATTGCTTATTAGAAAAATCAAATTTGGGATGAATCACCAGAGATAGAAAATTTTCCCCAAGGATTCCTTTGGTTTTGTTGTTAGTCCTTTCAGTGGTGTCCAACTCTTCATGACCCCATTTGAAGTTTTCATAGCAAAACTACTGGAGTGATTTGGCATTTCTTTCTGCAGCTCATTTTACAGGTGAAGAAGCTGAAGCAAACAGGGATAAGTGCCTTGCCTGGGTTCAAATAGATAGTATGTAACTGAGGCCAGAGTATGTTTGTCCTTCACTGCCGAAGAAGACCATGCCATCAGAGGAATAATGACATGACTTGCCCTTGACTTTGTTTTGAGTGAGGGGGGCTGTTCAGGTCACATCCTTATTTCTCCTCCAGAGCCATCTGAATCCAGTGAACAGATATTCATCAAAATGACTGGAGATGACCCAGGATGAGGCAATTGAAGTTAGGTGACTTTCCCAAGGTCACACAGCTAGTGAGTGTCAAGTGTCTGAGATGAGATTTGAACTCAGGTCCTTCTGACTCCTGCACTGGTGCTCTATCCACTGTGCCACCTAGCTGCCCTAATACATTGACCACATGCTTATAGTTTCAGTATGTTGTCTCATTGTTGTCATTTTCCTTGGTGAAATTATGTTTCATTTTTTTTTTGTTCTTTGACTTGAATTGTACTGTTTGAATAGTTTTTCCACAGGCCCTTCGCTGATTGTAGTTTTTTATTTTATTCAGTCATAAAGGATATATTTAGTAGTTCTATTTTTATCCATTATTTATGATGGTTTTTATGCCCTAGCACATGTTCAGCAATGGTGTCATGTACAGCTTAGAGAAATGTATACTCTTTTGATCGCTATTCACCAAATGCCAGTGATTGAGTTTATCATACTTTTCCGAACTTCTGTTCAGGCCTTTAACTTTATATTTTGGGGAGATATCTTTTTTTTCCAGATTTGTCTAATCTAAAATGAGGCACATTGAGGGCTCCAGTTATAGTTTCCTCTCTATTTGATTAACTTTTCTTCAAATATTAAATACTATGCCAATCAGTATATATTATATTGAGGACTGATATTACTTTATTGCCTATAGCTTTTGTGTTAACCTATTTATCTCTTTTCACTCTGCCTATCTTTACTATTACCTTGCCTGAAATTGCTACAGTTTCTTTTTTGAGTTCATCAAAGATATGATAAACAATATTCCTGCCCTCGATTTTAATTCTTTGTGAATATTTGAGTCAAGACTAATTATCTTAGAGGCAGAGTCAAGATAGTGGAGTAGAAAGATGCACATACTCTAACTCTTCCCCCACAGCCCATAAAATACTTATAAAGAAAGACTCTTAACAAATTCTAGAGAAGCTGAAGCCACAGAACAATGGAGTGGAGGAAATTTCCAGCACAGAGTAACATGGAAGGCTGATGGCAAAGGTCTGTCTCACTGGACACAGAGCGGAGCCCAGCTCAACTTTGGCTGCTGCACCGGGAGGAGCAGGGCCAGAGCAGGCCTCGGGGTGGAATCCTGGCAGAGGTTTGCAGATCCCTTAACCCACAGGTGCCAAAGGTCAGTGAGAAGGCTTTTCAAACAGAGGGAGAAGCAAGAATGGTCCTCCCCTAGTTCTGATCCGAGGTGGAGGCTGTAGCAGCAGCAGCAGTGGGTGGCCATAGTGGCCTTGGCAGCTGCCATAGTCCATTGTTGGGGAAGCTTAGCTTAAACCCCTGGGGCAACTGAGCAGCTGATCTGAATGTCAGCCCTGAGCATAGGCCTGGGGCGTGGCAAAGCTGGAGGCCCCTGAGGAGTAAACTCCTCTCCCTTGATTGTGCCACCTTGGAGGAACTGAGAACTTACAGGTCCCCAGAGTATACCCTACTCTTGACAAAGGACCCAAAAGTCAAGTAAGTTGTTGAGGAAATGCCCCAAAAAGGGGGAAAAATAAAGACTATAGAAGGTTCCTTTCTTGGTGTACAAGTATTCTCTCCCATCCTTTCAGATGAGGAAGAACAATGTTTACCATCAGGGGAAGGCATAAAAGTCAAGGATTCTGCATCCAAAACCTCCAAAATAAAAATGCAATGGTTGCAGGTCATGGAAGAGCTCAAACAGGATTTTGAAAATGAAGAAAGAGAGGTGGAAGAAAAATTGGGAAGAGAAATGAGAGAGATGCAAGAAAAGCATGAAAAGCTAGTCAACAGCTTGCTAAAGGAGACCCAAAAAAATGCTGAAGAAAATAACACTTTTAAAAATAGGTTAACTCAATTGAAAAAAGATGTTCAAAAAGCCAATGAGGAGAAGAATGCTTTAAAAAAACAGAATTAGCCAAATGGAAAAGGAGGTTTAATAACTCACTGAATAAAATAGTTGTTTAAAAATTAAAATGAAACAAATGGAAGTGAATTACTTTATGAGAAACCAAGAAATTACAAAACAAAACCAAAAGAATGAAAAAGTAAAAGATAATGTGAAATATCTCATTGGAAAAACAACTTAAGTGGAAAATAGATCCAGGAGAGACAGTTTAAAAATCATGGGACTACTGAAAGTCATGATCAAAAAAAGAGCCTAGACATCATCTTTCATGAAATTATTAAGGAAAACTGACCTGATATTCTAGAACCAGAGGGCAAAATAAGTATTGAAAGAATCCATTGATCACCGCCTGAAAGAGATCCAAAAAGAGAAACTCCTAGGAACATTGTGGCCAAATTCCAGAGTTCTCAGGTCAAGGAGAAAATATTGCAAGCAACTAGAAAGAAAGAATTCCAGTATTGTGGAAATACAATCAGGATAACACAAGATCTAGCAGCTTCTACATTAGGAGATCAAAGGGTTTGGATTATGGTATTCCAGAAGTCAAAGGGACTAGGATTAAAACCAAGGATAAAACTAGGATAAAAACCTACCGAGAAAAACTGAGTATAATACTTCAGGGGGAAAATGGTCATTCAATGTAGTAGAGGACTTTCAAGCACTCTTGATGGAAAGACCAGAGCTGAAAAGAAAATTTGACTTTCAAACACAAGAATCAAGAGAAGCATGAAAAGGTAAACAGGAAAGAGAAATCACAAGGGACTTACTAAAGTTGAACTGTTTACCTTCCTACATGGAAAGATAGTATTTGTAACTCTTGAAACTTTTCTCATTATTTGGGTAGTGGGAGGGATTATACACACACACACACAGAAAGAGAGAGAGACAGAGACAGAGAGAGACAGAGAGAGAGAGAGAGACAGACAGAGAAACAGAGAGCACAGGGTGAGTTGAATAGGAAGGGATCATATCTAAAAAAATAAAATTAAGGTGTGAGAGAGGAATATATTGGGAGTAGAAAGGGAGAAATGAAATGGGGCAAATTATCTCTCAAAGAAGAGGCAAAAAAACGTTTTTCAATGGAGAGAAAAAGCAGGGAGGTGAGAGGGAAAACAGTGAAGCTTACTCTCATCACATTTGGCTCAAGGAAGGAATAACAAACATCAATTTGGTATGCAATGCTATCATATGCTACAGGAAAGTAGGGCAGAAGGGGATAAGCAGGGGGGTGGGGAATGATGGAAGGAAGGGCAAATGGGAAGAGGGAGCAATTAGAAGTAAACACTCTTGGGGAGGGACAAGGTCAAAAGAGAGAATAGAAGAAATGGGGGGCAGGACAGGATGAAGGGAAATATAGTTAGTTTTATACAACATGACTATTATGGAAGTCATTTGCAAAACTATACATATATAACCTATTTTGAATTGCTTGCCTTCTTAGTGGGGATGGGTGGGGAGAGAGGAAGGAAGAGAAGTTGGAACTCAAAGTTTTAAGAACAAATGTTGAGAATTGTTTTTGAATACAACTGGGAAATAAAAAATACAGCTAATGGAACATATTAATTTATCTTGCTCTACAGTACGAGAGAAAATGGGGATAAGTGATGGGGGGAGGGGTATTAGTAGGGATGGCACATTGGTGGACGGGGCAATCAGAATGCAAGGTGTTTTGAGGTGGAGGGATGGAAGACCTGGGGAGAGAATTTGGAAGTCAAAATTTTGTGGAAATGAATGTTGAAAACAAAATAAATAAAAAAATTTATCATAAACATCATATTGTTGGGTTTTGTTTTGTAGTTTTTCTATTCTTTTCTTCCATTTTACATATTTTACCAGGTTGTTTAAAATTATCTTTGACCTAATTATTTGTTAAATAATTTAACATAAATAATAATATATAACCACATATATTTAGGTCTATTAAAAGGTCCTTTTGCTAGAAATCTTAATTTTATGTCATTGAATTTAGACGTAGTGGGAAGTCTAGATATCATCCAGCTCAGCTTATTTCATTTTAATGGTGACAAAATTGAGTTCCCAAAGTCTTATGGGATTCAAATACATGACATTCAATACTTAAGTCCATTGACTCCAAAGTCAGTGTTCCTCTCACAGGGGCACTACACTGTCTCTCAAACAATGCTCATGAGTATGTAAAACTGACCAAATTCATTTATTAGGATTCTTATTGTTGCTTTGTGAAAAGACAATTATATTCTGAATTTCACTTTTTTTGGGGGGCGGCTTAAGAGCCTGTGCCTTGGCTACAACTTTTATTTAAAAGAAATGACCTTTATTTTAAAATAGTTGATCTGAATTTTTGCTGTAGTGTATGTGAAATTCAGACATACTTTAGAAACTCAAGTAAATTATATTTTATTGACAGAAACAAATATTGTAATGAATCAAGGAGACTTCAGTTCAAATAAGTGATTATAGTTGACAATGTAAACTTGACCCGTATTAATGGTAATCAGAATAGATTGATGGGAATGTTTTATTAATTATTTGAACTTCAAAACCTGTCCTATGATAGTGAATAATAATAGAAATTAGATGTAATCATCTAATTAATCCTTTTATGAATAATTTGTTGTAATATACTACATTTTCCTTCCTATCTCTTGAGTTACGGTTTTTAATTCAATATTTTTTAATCTTTTCAGAAATCATTTGACAAAATTATTTTGGATTTTTGCTTTTTTCTCTCCAAAATTTATTACAAGAGAAATGTTGCAGGTCTATATTTATCTTTTTAAGACCATTTGCCTGAATACCAAAGAAAAGCATTTTTTCAGGTGTATCTGTATTTGTTTGTCTATCACATTACAGTACCCTGAAACATTTATTTTCTGGAAAAATATGTCTATAATTAAACATCATCTCATTTCAACTGTATAATGCATTCAGTATCCCCATTCATGTAAATATTGAAAGATGTTTTGAAATATAATAGGGGTAAAAATCTGATAAATTTCTCAACTGTAACTGGAAATGCTATTACTGCAACACTTTCAGGTACCAAGTCAGTGATGCAAGGAGAAATTAAGTGTGGAAATAGATTAGGAACTGTCTTAAGAAATGGATCTAAACATTTTTATTTGTCATGGCAGCATGTGATATGTCACAATTCTATTTTCTTTGATAAATTAAAAAAATTATCTGCATGAAAAATTGTGTTGACAGTATTTCCATAAAACTACACTTTGGCAGTCAGTTTGAATTTTGAATTTATATTATAAACTCTATTGACTTAAAAAAAATTGAGAAAGCCTTGTATTTTCATATAAATACCTTTAAGAGGATATAGGCCATATTTTAAAAGAAAAGATGCATCTTTATACATAACTATGTTAATATATATATATATATAATTTTTGACTCACAAAAGGTAAGCATATTGAGAGTTTTAAGTAGAATAAGCATTTATTTTGGTCCTGTTTTGCTCATTAAGTGTCCTAGAATGTGGTCTCTGCTATCTTTAAGTTTACATATTCCTTTTGGCTTAAAAATTTTTATAGTTAATTCACTAAAGAAACAATTCCAACCCACAGCAAAAAAGGGATACTTGTTTTTCTTTTTCACTTTCCTGCTTTCCTGTCTTTATTAATGCTGTTATCTATATCTGAAATGTCTTTGTTCGTCCTCATTAGCCCATTGGATTTCTGTCTCAGTTTTAAAACCAAATTCAGATCCTACATGAACCCTTCACTGATTCTCCCCCCACCTTAAGTGTCAGGAAATAAGACTTTTGTTATATATAATATCTAAGATATTATAATATCTTATTAGAAGATATTATTATAATATCTTATTAGAAGATATTATTATAATATCTTATTAGAAGATATTTATAATATCTTATTAGAAGATATTATTATAATATCTTATTAGAAGATATTATAATATCTAAGATACACATCCAAAGTACTGCTTAATGCATTCATTGGAGTGATACAAAACAGGAAATTATGTATAATGGAAAGGGGAAAAGGAAATAATTGATTTGAGAGATCTAAGTTTGTGAGGGAAATCAGATCTGAGTTTGGGTTCATGGAAAGGAAGAAATTTACCAAGAGGAATGAATACCTTTTTGTCATAGGTGAATATAAGTTCAAAGGCATGACAGAAAAAAAATTGAATGTCCTTAATAAAATAATGTTTTGTATGTTTGGAATTCTTTCCTTAATAAAATATTGTGTTTTGTATGTTTGGCATCCTTTAATAAACAAATTGCAAATATTTTGAGTCACTAAAGGAAATTGGTCTAGACTTTGAGTTGTTAGGATTGTTTCTATTAAAATGAAAGATGTACCTATTATTTCTTGCATCTGTAACATTCCAGCAGCTACATTCTTCTAATTACCTGCAGTTTATTTCAGAATGACATGACTATGATTTTTACATCTGTATAAAAACTTCCTTGTCATTTTCCAGATGGCAGACAACATGCTTGCATAATATTATAGACCTGGTAACTGTTGCATGAGTATGTAATAATGTGTACATGTTCCTTGTAGTTAATGTAATTTTGGTTGATATATACTAAGGACTGAAAGTGGTTGGTAGCAGAGGGCATTAATAAGGGTACTCTTTCCTTTGTTATATTGTTAAATTGGTACTATAAATTTTTATTAATCTCTTTTACTTATATATTATGTTGATTTCCCAATATACTCCTCCCTTCTTCCAAACTTAGAGAGTTATTCATTATGACCAAGGGCAGAAAAGAGAAGAAATGGACTAGGCTTTTTTACCTCCCTCTGTCAATGCAATTCTTGTATTTTCTTTGCAACTTAGGTTTTAGAGAGATGATCAGAGCTTTGAGAGGTTAAGTGACTTACCCAAGGCAATAGAAGTAATGTGAATTACTGGTGAAATCTGTCAGATTTTCCTGTCTTTGAGGTCAGATTTTTATTCAGTATGTGTGCCAGCATGCACCTATCTTTGTGTGTTTGTGTGCATGCACATGTGTATGTGTGAGAAAGAGAGAGACAGTAAGAGAGAGAGATAGAGAAACAGACAAGGATGGAAACCAGAGAGAGACAGGAAGAGACACAGAGGCATAAGCAAAGTGAACCAATACATAAATCAAATCTGACAGGATGTTACATATGTTACAGTGTTACACATCTGGAGCCCTCCCCCTTTCCCCACAATAAAGGGAGATGCATTCTGATATGTATTTTCTTTGGGTTGAAGTTTGATCATTTACATGTCACAGTGTTAAATTTTGATAACTTTATTACTGTTCTTTCCATTTGTGTTGTAGTTTTCCTGGTTCTGCTTCCTTAATTTTCTATCAGTTCCTATAAGCTTTCTGATGCTTCTCCATATTCTTCATTTTGACTAGTTCTTATGGTACAGCAGTATGCCATCACATCCAAGTACTACATTCTTTTCCCCTCAATCCCCAACTACTACTACTTTGTTTTCAGTTCATCCATCCTGTCTTCTGTGAAATTGGATAATTGAATTTTTCATTTATGTGGTCAAAAATCCATGTTCCATATATTTAACCAATATTTGAAAAGGCCTGTATTGATTAGCTGAGACCTACAATCTTATTGTTTGATTAGGTGATGTGATTGGTAAGTTTTTTTTTAAATTATGAAGGCATAGAGTAGCTTTTTTAAAGTTTAGATAAAAGTATTTAATATAGAAATAAAATATAAATATATAAATATAAAAAGTATCTAACACTTAGGAAATTCTGGGATTATGCTAAAACTCATCAATGCTGAGACAAAATGCTTCAAAAAATATAGCAGCATAAAATAATAATCTTTAGAGCTTCATAAGGTAAAAACTTTTTTTTATCACAATGTTGCATAACCAGTCAATATTACATTTTAAATAGTTCTTCCTGTTTGCTAGCCATAGGAAAATTATAGTTATGATGATTTGTATCCATTATTAAGACTGACTTATGAATAGATGACCATATGTTTTGCAGATAGCACACAGGAGGCACTGGAGGTTTTGGTCTCCAGCCTCTAACAGGTTCGCTCTTGATCTGGTCAGAAAGGCAGACAGCTTCGCAGAGGTTAATAATCAGCTTTATTCTACTCTTGTCTTCTCAGGGGCCAGCAAAAAGAGGACGCAACTACCCCTATGTCTTGATGAGGTCAGTCGAGACAGGAACAACTTGTGCATTCCTCTAAATCCCCTCAAGCCTCAATGGGGACCACTTGAGGCAAACACACATTCCCATATGCGTTCCTCATGGCTTTTTCCCTCATAGGTTCCCTCTATTTCTCTCCCCCTCCAATTCACTGACCAATGCCTACCTGCTTTATAAAGCAATCTAAAAAGGCATCTTACCAACATTAAACTCATAGGGTAATAGCTTTAGCAATATCATCATTCTGCGCAAGCATAGCTAATATTACATTATATCACCTGCTTATCTCATGGCACAGCCTCAGTAGGACTGTCTGTCATTATGATTCCAAGAACTACTATCTGGAATCCTTGGGACTGTTATGAGAGTTATTATCTAACACCTGGAAACTAGACATCTGATGGTCATGGATCCTGAGAAACTAACTCTAAAAAGGATTACAAAATCCTCCTTATATATATCGTATAAGGAATAAATTGTGAAGACTAAGCACATATATACAGAGTTTAGCATTATAATCAAATTTAGAGAATGGAGAGACTGTGGTATAGTAGAAAGTGTTGGTCTTGGAATGGCCTTGGAACACTGACTTTGACACTAATTGGGTGACCTTGAGTACTTCATGTCCCATTGGCTCGTTTTCCTTATCAATAAAATGGTGATAAAGGTATCACCTGCTTGACAAGATTGCTATGAGGAACATTTTTTGCAAGCTTTAAAGTGCTGTATAAATGTGAAATGTTTTTGTTAAAGAATTATAGCATCTCATTATTGCAAGGGACCTTAGAAATTATGCAACCTAGCCCCTACTTAATTTGACAAACTTAGTCTGACAAGTGTTGTTATGCATGATGTTTTTGCTACACAGTAATTAAAATTAACAAAAGCAGTTTAATTTACTATAAGAGGTATTACAGATATAAGCATTTCTATGATCTTGTTTTGGGAGGGGAAGAAAGAACTAGTTAGAATGGCAATATATTTGGTGACTCTTTTGAAGACCTGAGGATATGTAAGACAAGGTGACCCAAAAGTTTGGATTTTTCTATTTCTCAGATTTGATGTTCATGGACTTAGGTCTTTTGGGAAAGTGAACAGCAATAGATTCATCTCTAGTAGGGGACTATAAATACATTTTCTTTACCCTCAAAGATGTTGCTGTACCTAAGCTAAGTGATATAGGTGAAAATTCTTTTATCAATTATATTTTTATTTCATGAAATATTTCCCAATTACAGTTAAAAATTTAACATTTGTTTAATTTTTTTTGAGTTACAAATTCTCTCCCTTTCTTCCATCCATCCTCACCTATTGAGGAGGGAAGCAGTATATCAGTTACATAAATGAAGTCATGCAGAGCATTTTCATATTAGCCATATTGCAAACCCATACACACACAAAAGCAAGAAAAATAAAGTTAAAAAAAATATGCTTCAGTTTGTATTCAGCAGTTGCCAGTTTTCTCTCTGGAAACGGGTAGCAAGTGAAGATTATTTTTAAAAAATCTGTTGTGGGCAACAATTGTGTCCATGATAATGGAGTCCAGTAAAGTTTATTTGTTGAATTCTCAAGAGTAGCTTGAGGTCTGCATTTGTAACGCAGGAATAATGATGATAATAATCTCATCATCATCATTACTGGTAGTAGAAGTTTTTGAGGCTACTTTTCCCTTGGTGATCCTTGGTATTTAGCTATGGAGCACCAGCATGAATCCAACCCTAGGATGATGGATTTAACACATTCTTGCCTGGTGTTGCTTAATTTTTTTAATCTCAAAAAACAAAACAAAAAGTTTAAAAGACCAAGCCAAGGAACATAGAAGCTCCAAGGAGAAAACCTTCCATATATCAACTAGAGTGTGTCACTTTGGCAAAATCAAGTCTATTAGAGAGTGGAAAAAACAATAGCAGCAAAGGAGTTTGAACAATCTAAAAGTCTGATTGAGAAAGGAAGGGTAAGATTACTTAATTTGATTAACTAGAAATATATAAATTTATTTTGGACTAAAGCTACCTGAGGAATGACTCAGACTAAGTTTTTTGAATTTTTAAAACTTTTCACTTATTCAGTTGTTATCTTATAGGTGTAACTTGAATGCATTTAAGAATTAAATAATTTGCAGCAAAACACTTTGTATTCAACTTCAGAAAAATATTTATGATTGGACTCCTCCAACACTGATTCTGATTACAGCCCTTTCCTCTCCTACCCTGGCTTTCTCAAACTGTGTTATTATTTTTCCCTGTTATTTTGTTAACCTCTGCCACCCTCCCCAACCCCAGAAGACCTATTTGATGTATTGAAAATCTTTCTTTTGGCTGCAGAGTAACACTTTGTATATCTGTTCCTTTTCCTTTTCATTACCTGATCATCCAACTCCTTTTCAAATTATTCATTTCCTTTAAAATATCTTTTACGCGACTTCTCACATGCATACTGTCACTTAGTGTTCTTTAGTCTGTTTATGCCCACGTATCTTTCTATTGCCTTTTGTTCATTTTCATTCTTTCTGGGATCGTGGTGTTCCATGATTCATAGCATCAGTGACATAGGAAAGAATTTATGATACATTGCAGCAAACAAGGATTGGTGTAGAACAAAGAGCAGGTGAAGGGCGATGGGTGCAGTCACAAGACGGTTTTAGAAAACACGCAAGTGTTTACTGATGATAAAAATTTTGAATGTGGTGCTTATTACAGAGGGCTAGAGAATGCAATATATACTTTAGACCTATAAGCCAAAGAAAACAAATCTTTTTAAAAGCCTTGAAATGAATAACAGACCTAAAACAGAGCACTTACCTTTTAGTATGGAGAGTTCCAGAGCAAAAACAGCGTAATGCTTATAGGTATTTGCTTTGAGCATATTAAATTCAGTGTTTAGAGTATGCTATAAATCTCTCTGGAAGCAGGCAGGAAGTTCTGGAATGAATAGAAGTCAAGGTATTTGATAAACAGTAAAATAGCTGGAGCTATGGTAGTAAACCAGAGAAAAATGACTTTTACTGACTTCTTACAATTTTCAGTTTTTTTTAAAAAAAATGTTTCCCAAATAATCAGTGTAGTCAGCAGTTTTCAGTCCAAGCAAGGAGAAACAATCTGATTTTCAGCTTTTGTCATATATAAAGGAAATTAGACAATACTTCAGAGCAGGGGATCCCCAGTTTTTCCTAATGAAGACTTACTTTTGATTTCCCTGAAGTTCTTATGATCACTGACTCAGGGTCACTGTGTGTGCAGAAAGTGCGAGTTGCTGGAGGGAAGTACTCTCTTCTCCTTTTCTGAGAATTCTCCTGAGCCAACGGTGGCATTAGAGACCATTTAGGAAATCAGGCATGTAAGGCTTTGTGATATACCAAAAGATTATCATATCCTTGAAATGGTTGAAGATCTAAATAATATTGCAAATTTACATATCAATAAGATTACAATATGGTACAATTATAGGTTTGATAGTTTGCTAGGATTTTAATTAATTAAATATGAACAACAGAAAATTGTTGCAGTTAACTACATTCACTCAAAATATTTGATCTTTCATTTGTTGACAGTTGATTTTTTTAGGATTCATCTAAAAGAAAAGAAAATTTTTATTAATCAAGACTGAAGTTTAGTATATGCAAATACAAAATTGAAAAACTTATGTAAGCAGTTAATGTTTATTGGTCTAAGAGAGGAAGAAATCTTTACACCTTCAACATTTCAAGTCTTCAGAAACAGATGTGGTTACTTCAAGACATTCCAGGTAATTCCAATAACACAGGCATAAACATATTTTTTCTTTGCCACTTAGTACTATATTTCTTAGTCCTTATGTTCTTTCCCTAAAATAGAAGGGAAGGAACTGGTGTTCTGGTGCACACTTTTAATGCCTGCTGCTGGAAGGCTGAGGCTGATGAGCCTCTTGAGCTGGGGAGTTGTGAGGTACAGTGGTTAGGCCAATCAGTTGTGTGCACTGTTTGTTGTAATATGCGAACCAGCAGGAGTGGGAGGCCAGCAGGTTGTTCTAAGGGAAGAGTACATTAGACGTTTCAGGAATCGGAGCAGGTCAAAGTTCCTCTGCCAGTTAGTAGTGGGATCGAGAGCTGTGCATTTCCAGCCTGGTCAAGAAAGGAAAAACTGAAGCTCAATTTTTTTTAAAGGATACTTTATCAAATTCTTTTACACATTTTAATGCCTACATTTGATGGTAAGCTCCTTTCTGAGCAATTTCATGATAAATCATTGTCTAAGCTAGTAATGAAAAAAGAGAATCTACGACCAAAACTTAACAGTCCAAATGAGATTTACTGTAGAATATAGTCTACAACCAACCGAAGCCTCAGAAGGACTAGTGATGGGGGAATGCTACAACTCTTTATATCTTCATCAAATCAATTGCTCTGAAGGTGGAGGAAGGCTCAGAGAAGTAAGGATGGAGTGTAGCTACAAAGATGGCTTCTCTTAATATCTGTTCAGGAAAGATCCCATCTTTGCCGTATGTTAGTGATGTTTCATTAGTTTCTTCATTTAGGGGTTACAGAGAAATGATTGGTAAGGAAACAAGGTCTCTCTTATCACAATTCCCAGATAGAAGGGGTGAAGAGGGAAGAGAGAGTGACTTAGACCATAGCTAACTTTCATGGGGTTTTTGTCACAGAAATAGACTCTTATGGCTTTGTTTAGTCTTTGAGACACTTTCCTGGACATTGGATGATCATGAGCTCACAAGTATTTGCATAAAAATGAGGAAAAGGTAACAAAGTTCATTCATGGCTTGAACTTCTGATTTAACTCTGCTTAAGTGAATCTCAAGATTCAAAAACCTGTTTTAGGTATAATACATATGATAATCTTCGTTCAGGGCTGTTTGAGCACTTTACATATTGGGGCATCTTACAGTTACCAGTGCATATGTGAAGGTATACAATTTCTAGCAAAGTCATGGCAATTTTTATCATTCACAAAAGAAGAATGACACCTGCAGTAAAATTATACTAAATAGCCAAAAAAATATCCTCATTTATGCTTTGGAAAAGGTCATAGCTACAAACCTGACATTATGAAATGAATGGTCATCAGTTATTGTTCAACACTATATATTCATTCATGTATGTATTTGAAAGAACCTAATCAATGACAATTACTGCCAAATTAACAGAGCTAATATACTGATAATTTAGTGTTTATGTATTATTCTGCATCAATCTTTATGTATATCTATTTAAAATGACCCATGTTTTGCAATTAAAATAGCTTATTACAACTAGAGGCCCATTAGGAGCTAACAAAGGAATGTAAATATCATAAAATTCCTCATGGTTTTTATAACTATCAAAATATTCTGTTCACAATGAAAGTAAATGCAAATGCATTTGCGATTCCATTACTTCAGATCTGCTCATCAGTGGTCTTGTTTTCATTTCATTAATCTAAAGAATAGAAAATAAGGATGCTTAGATGAAATGTGAAAATAAAATGGATTTATCTCTTTGGTTTTACCTCCTAACTTTGCCTTTATGTAGATTGTTGCTTTACATTTTTGTTTTATTAGGAGTATAAAATTCACTTCAACTTCAGATTCCATTTATATAGTAATATCTTTTCTCTCCTGCTTTCCTCAGTGCTGCCTTTTATAGTTTCTGCTTAGAAATACCAATGATGATAATTGGAATTTTAGGACTAAAACTAGTTTAAACCAAAATCTTTTAATACAATTTAGAAGAGATTCTTATTTTGGTTATATTTTTGTTAAAAACATTCCTGAAAGCAGCTTTGGGCTACAAGTTGTACAATCGGAATGTCAATAAAAAGCTATAAACATAGTCCATTAGCAAAGAAAATAACTTTATATAGTTTATAGGTCTAACTCACTTTGAGGAAAGAGTGTGAAAATCATACTCACATGAAAGATAAATTTAGGGTGATTTATTCTAGAAAAAGAGTTCCTTATTGTAAAAAATGATCTGTAGCAAAAAACCAAACAAACCAAAAAACAGATTATCCTGAACTTTTAGGAGAATGAATAATTCTGGAGAACCAAAGACTTACCCTTTTAAGTACTCAAAACTAAAACAATCATTCTAGATAGAGAGCTATCTAAACGTATGTGACCCATTTCTTGCCTTCTCCTTGAAATCTGCCCTTCTTGCCAATATATTCTCTGAAACCTCAGACCTTGCCCTCTATCCTGTTTTTGAACTGAGATATAATACCCTAGGGAGAATTAACCCTCCAGTGCTGGAGATGCGGTATCCTAATTGGTGAGTGAATCACATGTCCCACTCTATTTGGCAGGAGCCACCTCCTGGTCATTTGCCCTGTTGCCATGGGTATGACCCTCCTTCTGTTCTACTTTCCAGCTCTGGAGTCATAATTAAATCAATAAGGTCATTGCTACTACAAAGGGAATGTCAATCAGTTCCCTTCTGGCTACCTGTGACTTTCCCAACCAAAACATTGTCCCTGGCCATAACTACCGCATATGTATTGTTTTCATCCTGTTGTAATGTAAGCTCCTTAAGGGGAGGTGCTGACTTGGGTTTGTATTTGAACCTCTAAGCTAAAAAATAATGAAGTAATAATAAGTAATAAATCCTTTTTTGTATTTTGCCAGTCTATTCTATCATTTCTTAAACTCATATTGGGTATAATTTAAACTTCTATGAATGCTTTAGAACCAGTTACAAACACAAATTACATGTGGTAATGTCTTCAAGGCTTATTAAAATGTGAGACTTTTTTTATTTCTATTGAAAATTGTTTCAAAATATTGTGTCCAAATAAGAATAAATAGGCTGTGTGTGAGGGTCTAAGTAATGGTGATGAATGATAATGAAAATAATAATAGTCAGCATTTATATAGTAGTTTAAGATTTCTAGAGTGCTTTACAAGTAGTATCACATTTTGTCCTCAAAAAAAACCTGAAAGGGATGTACTATTGTTATCTTCATTTTAAGATGAAGATGACATACCAGTCTCAGTACTGAGACTGAATTTGAACTCTGGTCCTCCTAACTCTGGGCAGCCCGGTGGTACAGTGGGTAGAGCACTGGGCCTGGAATCAGGAAGACTCACCTTCCTTTGTTCAACTATGGCCTAAGATACTAGCTGTGTGACCCCGGACAAGTCACTTAACCCAGTTTGCTTCAGTTTCCTCTTCTGTAAAATGAGCTGGAGCTGGAAATGGCAAACTGCTCCAGTATTTTTGCTAAGAAAATCCCAAATGGCATCACAGTAGCTAAAAACAGCTGAACAACTGCCTAAGTCCAGGTCTAGCACTCTATCCTTTGCCCCACCTAGCTACTTCCAAATGAATTCCTACTCCCATGAATAAAGTTTCCATAGTTTATTTCATGGACTTAGTACTATTTATTTTGGCTCCTGAAAGGCCTTTTCTGGGCATATTTCTTGGTTCTCAGTTTGGTTTAGTCGGTGAGGTTGCTGGATAAATGAGGTGTTAAACGATGTCATCAAATTAGTTGAAGTGCTTAGCCAACCCTAAAGTACTATATAGATGCCATATTTATTATTATATTGTAAGTTTCAGTTTCAGATCCAGTTTATAAAACTCTTACTTTTATGCAACTGTTCAGATGAATTCAAGAAACTTGTAAGTAATTTTGTAGGAGAAACAAAAATATGTGATATACAGTTTTTGTTTACAATTGAGTAAGGGTGAGAAAATATATACATATATCTATGATGCAAATGATAATACAATATATGCAGGGGAAAAGTTTAAGTACTGCACAGAGCCTTGAAGAATGTGTAGAATTTTAGCAGAAACGTATCTTTAATATATGGTAAACTACTCTTACATAGAGATGTCAATTTTAAGGCATTTCTCTTTGAGGAAAGATCATTCTAAGAAAATCATTTTGAGCCATACTTCAGAGAGCTGCAAATTGAGATCAATTTTAAGTAGAGACTAAGAATGTCCTTATATGGGAAACATAGTGTTTATAGTAATCCAATTTTCTATAACTTGAGTTTGGAAATTAACTCCAGACTGTTTTCATTTAGGCTAATTCTAGAGGGTAAGCAGAGGGGTAGTTTTAAAGCTGAGGCACACATTATTAACACTAATTTCCAATTATCCAGAAATAGATTATAGAGTTTGTCACTTGGGGAAAGAGGACAGGAAATTATGTGTAACTGAAGTCATCCATTTGATCATACCTTAATGATTCTTGATATGACAAAAATGACTGATGAGAAAGGAGACTGAAATCAACAACTGAAAGTTTAATTCATTTATTTGTACCTTTTTATTAGCATATACGTAAAGGAGGGAGATAGAGGATTTTATATTAGAAAGTACTAGCTTTAAATTACATTTCAAAAGCAAAGTGCTAACTTGTACATTGGACAATATTGGATTGAGGTGCAATTCATATCTACATAACTTGGAAGCCATGTTACTGAGATGTGCTTTCAGAATTTTCACAAATGAGTCTGCATCTTGGGTACCAAAAGACATGAGTGATAGCAGAAGGCTTACATTTGAGAGAAGAGTTAACATACATTTAGATACAACTATCTATATGACTTTTTTCAAGACCAAGTAGAGATTGTCAGTAGAGCGTTAGTAGAGTCACAGTCCATTGAATTTAGTTTTCATCATTGGACCTTAGCTGTCACAGATGTTAAATATTTTCTGTCTTTAAAATTTTTGTTGAATATTGAGTGAGTAAAGTGACATTTAGAGGGAAAATATTATACAGTCTTATTTTAAGGAAAAACTTTCCCTCCCCCAGTTCTGAGAAAAAGCAAACAAACATGTTCTTTTATGAACTCTATAATGTAATGAATTATACTGCACATGTTGTAAAACCACAAATTGGATAAGAAACATATATTTTTGTATAAATAATTCACGTTATGGAAATACTGTGCTTCTAGGATTTGTCTTCTAGGTTTACAGTAGCTCTAGGATACAGACATAAATCAAGTACAGATGTAACACAAGCATCTTCTTGAACCTGAAAGACACAGGCTGCAAATACATATATTGAAGCAAGGGCAAATATATTGTTATTTTATTCCAATGCATTCTGGCAGCCACATGGATTTTGAAATGATTGAACTCTCCTGTTCACATGAAGCATCAGGGGATTTTAGATTTTTCTAATCCTGTTTCCATGGCAATTAGTGTTGGATTAGTTTTAAACTCACATGGAGTAAATGAGAGACCAAGCTTTGGGGTAGTACTCATTAGGTTAGTTAAGCAAAACAAATTCCTTTGGTGGCTTTATACACAAATATATACAACTAAATCTACACTCTTCATCTGTGAACTTTCTCTAATGTATAACATCCATTATAGATCCAGTACTATGCATAAATTGATAATTTCATCATTAGTCCTCTGGCATCATGAATGGTTATATATTGATCATGGTTCTTGCAGTGTTTTTGTTTTGTTTTGTTTTAGACAACTGTGTAGTACAGTAGATAGTGTGCTATACTTGGAATTAAGGATATTTGAGTTCAAATATGGCCTCAGATACTAGACTTGTGACCCTGAACAAGTCTCTGTTTGCCTCAACTTTCTTTAAGTGAGGAAAATAACAGCATTTTGCACATAGTGGATGACATCTATGTATGTATGTATGTGTGTGTGTGTGTGTGTGTGTGTATATATATATATTCCATTTCTAAAGTGTTGTTATTGTGTAAATTGCTCTTACGGTTCTACTAATTTCATTCTTCATTAGTATATAAAAGTCCTCATAATTGCTCATTTTAATGGTAATTATATTATAAGATACTCTAGAAATTTAGCATAGTAATGAGGTCTTTGCTCCAGGATAGGACAGTCCAGGAATTGGTAAATGGGAGAAAATTTTCCCAAGCTGTGATATTAAGAGGGGCAGTTAGGTGGTACAATGGATAAAATGGGACATGGAATCAGGATGACCTAAGTTCAAATCAGACACTTAACAGCTGTGTTACCTTGGGCAAATCACTTAACTCCCTTTGCCTTTGTTTCCTCATCTATAAAATGAGCTGGAGAAGGATATACTCCAGTATTTTTGCTAAGAAAACCCTAGATGGGGTCACAGAGAGTCAGACGTGACTGAAATGACTGAAGAGCAGATGTTTAAGAACTTTTGATAAATCACTGTATTCTGTGAGGAAGACGGTCTGGTGCTGAGACAAGGTTGAAGGTATAGCTACAGGTTCAGCCAGTGACAGGATCAGGAGAAGGCTGTGGATGGAGGAGCAGTTTCATTTTCCTCAGCAAATGCCAAGACTGGTGCCTAAGTTCTCTGTAGGCCTAAGGGTCAGGAGAGGAGGCATGGTTCTGGCTTAGACCCAGAAAACCAGCCCTCTCAGTGCAGACGTTTGATTCTTCAGTCTGTCACATGCTACCAGTGGCATCCTGCCTATGTCATCCTCCCTTCGATCAATTAGCTTGAGGACAGTGGGTTCCCTTCATATGGGGTGGGGATGGAAAGTGAAAGTGATATTTCTCCCTCTCCCTTCATCTTTTTGAGAAAGCTTTCTTTTCCTTGAAACGTCAACTTCTTTGGGGGGGGGAAATTTATTTTTCCTCTGAGGAGTTCTAGATTCTTGAGATGATAATTAAACCCATGGGGGAGTAGATTCACCAAATCATAGGAGTAGAGAGCCCAGGAAAGAGCTGTGGAACACGCCTACAGTTAAGGATTGGGAAATGAATGAAACCGTTCTTGAAAAGGAATAGTCTGACAGGTAAGAGTGAAGCATCCTAAGAGCTGTCTTGAAGACCGAGGGAAATGAGAATCTCCAAAAAAAGAGGATGGTTAACAGTGTTAAAAGCTATATTGTTGGTTGGTAGAGAGACTGAATTTAAGGAAGATGAAGACTGCAATTACCACATTGATGATATTGGAGACCATAGTTTTAGTTAAGTAGTAAGGTTATAAACCATATTGATGAGGATGGAAAAATAAAGGAATTCTTTGAGATGTTAGGTTATATGAGGGAGAACTGTTGGTTGCTTACTTCTGGTTTAAGGAAGAACTTTGGGGCAACAGGGAAGGAGTTAACAGAAAGGGAAAGATCTGAAGATTAGAAAGAGGGAGGGAATGAATAAAGAGACAGTTTCCCAGAAGAGATAAGATAGAACCAGAATAGAGACTCATCTCCCTTTGGTACTGCCCTGTGATTTCATTGTTACAGGGAGTTCCTAAAAAGGAACCTTCCTCTACTAATGCAGATAGGTCACTTTCCTCCAATTAATGGTGGCTCTGAGAGGTTAAAACAAATTGTCAAGGGTGACAGAGATAGCATGTGTCACAGGTCAAACCTGAACCCAGATTTCCATGACTCCTATACCTGCTCTCCATACACTATACTATGTTACTTCTCAGAACCTCCCTTATAAGAAATGACACAGTTAGTGCCTACTGATCCAAGTGTCACTCCTGGGGGCATAGGAAGCATCTTGCTCCTAGAGTGAGACTGAGAGAAGAGTAGTATACCATTACCTGCTGCTTGGAAACAAAAATATCTTTTGGATTTAATCTGAATTCTGATTCTTTTAGTGCTGTTATCAATTATAGAATTGAAGTTATCACATATGCAGCGTCTGGAGTACCTTTCTACCTGCATAGTTCACAAGAAAACTATTCCAGGTTCAAGGTATTCTGTGGGTTGTCCACATTCATTGAAAACAATAGCTCTCTAGCATCTAGGGATTCTGTAGTCAACTAGAGGATGTAGCTCAAAGCAAGAAAAGTTAAAATAGAACCTTCTCCCCATGAACTTTGGACACACTCTCCCACAGATGCATACACTGTCAGTGAGGAGACTGAATATGTATACAACAAGTATTTATAACAGGCCTGTTCTAGGCACAGTGCTTAGTATTGCAGATACAAAAAAAAAATGCAAAAAGAGTTCCTTTTCTCAAGGGTCTCACACTCTAATGAAGAAAACAATATGCAGATAACTATGCACAAACCAGATATATACAGGATAAACTGCAGATAATCTCAGGGAAGGCATGAACTTTAAGAGGCATAAAGAAAGGCTTCTTGCAGAAGGTGGAATTTTAGCACAAACTTGAAGGAAACCAGGGACACTAAGAGGCAGAGGTGCAGAGGGAGAAGGTTCTAGGACTAGGGGACAGTCAGTGAAAATTCCCAGCGTTAGGACACAGAGTGTCGTATGCAAGAAATAGTAAAGAGGTCAGTGTTGTTGGATCCAAGATTATGTGGAAGGGAATAAAATGTAAGAAGACTAGGAAGGTAGAAAGAATAAGGATTTGAAAGGCTTTCAGTGTCAAAAGGAGGATTTTATATTTGATCCTGGGGGTGATAGGGAGCTACTGGAGTTTATTGAATTGGAGTGTTTATATGAGTATTGGTCAGAACTGTGCTTAGGAAGATCTTTTTGACAGCTGAGTAGAGGATGAGACAGGCTGATCTACTAGCTATTGAAATAGTCTAAGTGGGAAGTGATAAGGGCCTGCACCAGGGTGTTGGCAGTGTCAAAGCAGGTAGGGGGAGTATATAAAAGGTGGTGGTAAGGTAGAATCTATAGGACTGTTGCTGTACGTGTTTGTCCTTCACTGCCGAAGACCATGCCATCAGAGAAATGATGACATGACTTTCACTTGACTTTGTTTTGAGTGAGGGAGGGCTGTGCAGGTCACCAGCCTCACTTCTCCTCCAGAGCCATCTGAATCCAGTGACCAGATATTCATCAGGATGGCTGGAGATGACCCTGGATGAGGCAATTGGGGTTAAGTGACTTGCCCAAGGTCACACAGCTAGTGAGTGTTAAGTGTCTGAGGTGAGATTTGAAATCAGGTCCTCCCGACTCCCGCACTGGTGCTCTATCCATTGCACCACCTAGCTGCCCCACTATAGGACCGAGCAGCTCATTGGAGAAGGGGGTGTGAGAGTAAATATAGAATGACACTTACTTGAAAGATTGGGTGACTTAGAGGATGTTGGTGTCTTCAGTGGTAATTGGGAAGTTAGGAATGCATGAGGGACATACACATAGGGAACACCTCTGGCCACAATACATACTTGATGTGGTAATGGATGCCTCTGATGTGGTAGGACCTCTTATCATCAGGGTGATACCAAGTTGTTTTGTTGTACCTCTTCCTCCCTAGGTGTGACATCTCCTCTGAGTACTTTGTGACTCTGGTTCCCACTATTTTATGATAGCACTGGAGGAAGTACTTTGGTGTTGCACCTTGGCTACCAGATGGTAACTGATAGATATATGGTCTCAGCTGAGCGTTACTTCTTGCTACTAGCTTCCAGACTCAAGCCAGCTTCCTGCCTTTTCAGCTCCAGTCTGCTAGGAATAGTGTCTAGCCCCTTTCCTGTATAGAAGGCAAGCTAATGACTTTTTACTCAAAGCTATGACACCCAGATAACAAGTCAGTCAGAGTGTGCTCTTTGGGCTAAGAATAAATCTTTTTTTTTCTGTATCCGTGCCTACTCTACTACATCACAGTACTCTACTACAAATGAGTGTCTAATTTAAGATTAGACTTTTCTAAGATCCTCTCTGGCTTATCATGCAAGGGAATTTGAGTTAGAACAAATGATATGCTAAGGAAAAAGAATCAGTGCTCCCTACTCACCGAGTGCATTCATATTCCGCTGTTTGTTACGCATTTCTGTCAACCATAAAACACCATTGCTTTGGTGGTGTAGTTTGACCAGGGAAAAACCTTAATTTTCTTATGTGCATATTATTTTTCTAGTTCCACATTCTTTACTCTGCATTAGTATAAATTGAATTTCTCATATCTATTGTTTTCTGTGTTACATTATTCGGTGGTATTTATATACTATGATTTTAAAGATATTCCGTAATAAATGGGTACCCATTTTGTTTTCACTGGTGCTGAGAGTATTCTTGTATATATGGGACTTTTCTTGGGATTTAACAGCTCTGGTTCTGTAGTTGTTTTTTTGTGTTTTGTTCTTGAAGAGGACCAGTGACATCTTGAGGGTAGTAATGTCTTGAGTTGCACGGACAAAGTTGTTAAAGATGTAGAGGAAATACACTGCCTAAATTGCCTATGCAGGATTTATGGGAAGACCAAAATGATATGAATGAAGAAGGGCTTGGGATGCCCCATTGGAGGAGTGTCCACATCAGTGAGAATATGAATCTGTTGTGGAGATGACAAAAGAGATAGAATTAAATTTTTCTTCAAGCCTAACATCTAGGCATATATTCATTGTCTTCCTGTACGTGAGCATTTTAACTAGTACTAGAGTTAGCAGTGTGGCTGGCACTTAGTAGGTTCTTAAAAATGATTACTGAATATTAAAATATTTATATGAACTGAATATGGTTTAAAAAAACAAATGCTGAATGCTTGCCCTTTAATTTGTATGCTATTTGAATATTTTTTTAAATCTTGTTTGACAATAATTTGACTGACAATTGTATTTCTTCACTTTTTGGCTTTTAAATGTGATGGCTTTTCTTGCTGCTTCCATGGTATTAACTTTCATTTTACCATCATAGCAGAAAAAGAACTATAGTTATAAAATCTGTCAAATTTTTATGCTTAAAAGAACATAAATAGCATTTAAACAGCTATGTTTGTTTTGAGTAAAACATATGAAAGATGGACATTTGCTGTGAATTCTGCAATTATAGATATGCTTCTGTGAGCATTTTGTAATAGTTCAGACTTCTGGCTTTCTGTACCCTTCAGTTCGATTTTTTTAAAAAATGCTTCGAGGAAAACAAACACCTCAAATATTGGTTTGTATTCCTTTACAAAAATTTACATGAAATATCAATATAGCAATCATATTTTAATTCAAAACATGTGAATTTGATTATCTGAGAGTCCAGTTGCTCCAAAAGTCTATTAAAGAAGAGTTCATGGGCAACAATCATTGTGTAGACAAAGGGCCTTTAATGGCCCAGGTATAGGATTCATGTTTTTAATGATGTTATGAAGACTTGGAAGATTTTTCTTATAGTCATTCTGTGTTTTTTTCTAGAGTAATTTCCTTTTCTTATAGGATTACTATACCTGTAGATCAGGATAATTTTGTGGGTAGTTCACCTAAATTTTACTAAAACTAACAGCTATTGCTATTGCTCTTCCAGCAGATAGAAATGAGAGCTGTGGTTGGCTGGATTTGGTGCTGCTTCAGTGCCCAGACTCAAAGAAATTGTTATTAATAGTTCTATGTCAACTTGGAATGAGATTCTTAGTGTAGGACCTGAAGAATCTCTGCTTGACCCTGTACTATTTAATAATTGTGTTGATGACTTGGAAAAGTGGCCCATCAAATTTGTAGATGTCATGATAACTGGAAAGATAGCTGACAGATCAAGTGACACAATCAGGATCCAAAATTATCTACTGGATGGGAAGCTAATAAAATAAAATTTGTTTTCATTATTTTTTTTTACTGATACTTATTTCATTTACATCACATTCATTTCCAAATATATACCTCTGTTCTTCTACCTGGCAATCTATGCTTTGTATAGTATTTTGCATATTGTGTAGTACTTTTTAGTATAGAGAAAAAATTCAACTTGGGAAATCCAAACAAGACATAAGATATTACTGAAAGCATATGCAGTATCTCACATTCGTAGATCTCTACCTTTGTAAAGAAGTGGGGAGTGGGAATTGCGTTTTCATTTCTTCTGACGACTGAATTTGGTCATTGCCAAATCAACCTCTTTAAATTTACACTTGATCTCCTCTCATCTTCTCTAGCAGATTACATCCTCAGTCATCCCCAGTTTCTTCTAGTCTAAATATTCAACTCCTTATCAACTAAGTAGTTTATTCACCACATCCTTCAGACATGCCTAAGTCTCCCTTATCTTTACAAAACCTTCAGTGGAGCCTACCTCAAAACTTTTATTCTACGTATCTCTTCCCTTTCTCAGCAAAGTGCTTAGAAGGCATTGTATACACTTATTTTCCACTTCTCTCACTCTTCAAGCCTTTGCATTCTGGTTTTTGGCTACTTAGTTTCTTCTCCAGTGATTCTTAATTGCCAAATATTTTCTCTTTAATCCTCTATCTATCTGCTATATTAGACAGCAGAGACCACTCTTTCTTTGGAGATACACTCTCCTCTTTAGATTTTAGTGCTATTGCTCTTAACTGGTTCTTTCCCTACCTATTTATTTGATCCTTTTCAGTCTCTTTTGCTAGTTCATCATCCATATCATACCCCGTTACTACAAGATTCTGCCTTACGCCTTTTTTTCTTCTGTCTCTGCTCTGTCCCATCATCATCCCAACCTCATCAGTGTTCACATGGGTTTAACTATCACCTCTATACAAATGACTCCTGGATCTACATATCCAGCTCATGTCTCCTCCTGAGTTTTAGTCCCAAATCACCAATTACTTTGTGGACATTTCAGACTGAATATCCTCGAGGTATCATAAACCTAACAAATAAAAAACAGAACCTTTTAACTTTTTCCTCTAAACGCTCTCCTCTTTAAAAAATTCTCATTGGTATCAAAAGCACCACTGTCCTTCTAGTATCTCCGGTACATAAACTTCGCTTTTTCCTTGACTCCTCACACTTTCTCAGTTATTTTGTGTGTTTTGTTTGTATGTGTATATACTTTATGTTGCATACATTTTTATTGTACTTATTTTTTCCGTCATTAGAGAGAATGTAAGCTCATTGTGGGTAGCATACATGTAAAGAAGGGAGATACAGGATTTTATATGAGAAAGTACTAGGTTTAAATTTCATTTCAAAACAAAGTGATATAAAAGAATTAATGTATTAACAAAACCTTTTTCACCTCCCTTTTATCAAACATGTTTATAATACAAGTGTAATAAGTAACAGGGCTATGATATTAGGAAATGAGACAGCTTCTGTTCTGATGAGTGAAATAGAAATTAATATAAAAGAACTAATGTACTAAGAAAACTTTTTTCACCTCTCTTTTGTCGATGCAACCAGTTCCAGTTTTTTTTTCTTTGTTCCAGGCTGTAGAACAAGTCAGACATTCCTTGTGCGTGTGGTTTTACTAAAGTCTTTCTGAATTTGGTTTAAATATCTTTAAGCAACTTTATAGAATAATTCAGGAAAAGATTTTTATAAAATGGAAAATCTTTTTCCTGGTTCTGTCTCACTTTTCTCTGCATCAGTTCATTTGATTTCTCAGAAACTATCTGGTTATTCATTTCTTTTGAAACAGTGTTTCATTGCATTCATATACCATAATGTGTTAATCGATTCCCCACTTGATGGGTACTCCCTTAATTTCCAGTTTCTTTGCCACCACAGAAAGACCTTCTATAATGAAAGGTTCTTTTCCTCTTTCTTTGATCTTTGAGAATGATACCTACTAGTAGTGGAACCTCTATAAAGAACATGTACAATAATAATAACTTCCCTTCTAGAATGGCTAAACCAATTAAATCACAAGTCCATTATGAGTTTATTAATGTGACTGCTTTCCCACTGCCCTTCCAATATTTGTCATTTTCCTCTTTGTCAATCTTATGGGTATGAGATGGAACTTCAGAGGTGCTTTAATTTACATTTCTTTAATTATTGGCTTTTTGGAGCAACTTTTATTCATATGACCATTTATTGCCTGGATTT
Organism: Bettongia penicillata ogilbyi; assembly: GCA_023548195.1. NCBI lineage: Eukaryota > Metazoa > Chordata > Mammalia > Diprotodontia > Potoroidae > Bettongia > Bettongia penicillata. The sequence goes on along the minus strand of JAJHZJ010000009.1, from coordinate 22,856,937 downwards.
CTTCCTTTCAAAGCTTTCTATTCATAGCCTTTCACCATTTATCATTTGGGAAATGGATTTTATTCTTACAAATTTGAATCAGTTTCTTATATATATTTGATATAAAACCTTTATTAGTGAAATTAACTGCAAAGGTTCTCCCCTTCCATCCTTTCCATTAACTATATATCCCTTATAATTTTAACTGAATAATAAATGCTCATGTATTTATTCATTGGATTATTATTTTCAATTTGCCATTTGATCATAACAAGTCTGGATAATTTTTAGTCATGATTTCTTGAAATGTGGCATCCAGCTTTTTTTTGAGGGGGGGGGAATATTGTTTTAAGATAGTTGAATCATTCTTAGTTTTTTTTTTTCTCCTTGGCCTGTTTTCCAGAAAAAAATTTAATAAGAGAAACTGTATTTTCTTCTTTATTTTTTGAGAATAATATTTCTTGCCTTATGATTAATTAATTTCTGTTTTATTACATGGGTAAGGCTTTATACATCTTAATTCTCATAAAAGTATTTTTTTCTTTAAAATTCTAATTTCCTTTCCAGTTCTTTTTAAGCCAAAGTGCTAAACATTTCTGTATAATGAACCCCTTTGGCAGTCTGGGGAATGTTTTATTCCCTATGCTGGAAAAATGTTGTTAAATACAAGGAATAAAATACATAGGATTACATAGGTATCTAGTTATAATGACATAAGGAGGTAATTATTTTCCTGTGAAAATTCAAGGACCTCTCTAAAGTTCAAGGAATCCATGAACCTTATATTAAAAACTCCTGCTGTCAAGTTTATTTCATTTTTAATACATATCATTTTAAAAGTCTTCCTTCATTTCTTCCTAGAATTTTAGCTGACCTAGTGACCAAGTATATTTTTATTTGAAAATTTGCTTGTTCATATTGTGGATCCATTGCTTGCTTTCTGACTGTGTCTTGGGTATCTCAGACTCCATAATATTTCTTTATAGCGGGAGTGCTTTTTTCACCCATTCTTTTATCTTTTAATTCCTACTTTCCATTAGGGCCAGTCTCTATGTATTCATAGAGGGAACATTAGTTCCTTTGTTGGTTCTTATCTGTATTCACTAGGGTGCTTCTGGGTATTCAGTGCTGTATCCTTTAAGTATCTCAGTGAGAGCTTATGCCAGGTATCTACAAACTCTGAGTCAGTTTTAAGCAGAGTGTGATAGTTGTTTCCCCAGTGTGAGCTTTGCAACCACCCAACTTTAATTTAGGTATTGTAATGCTAATGAGATTAAAGATCTGTCCCACCCATTAATGGGCCTGCCAATTAAAGGGAGTTTGATTAGGGGAGATTTGTAGGAAGGCCCATATCTTTTGTTAAAAAGGCACTGGTTCTCCAGGACTGTGACGCCCTCTGGCTCTGAATAATGTATACTCTAAGGTGAGGTTTTACTTTGGGACTTACTGGAAGTATTTGTTTGGCCAGATGAGACTCTGGGCAGCGGCTTTTTCAAAGCCAACTGGCTTTAAAAACCCAGATGTTGGTATTTCTCTCTCTGGTGACTATGAATCTATGTCATTTTTATTTTCTTTTTTTTTTTTAAATTTATTTATTTCTTTAACTTTTTACATTCATTTTCACAAAATTTTGGGTTCCAAATTTTCTCCCCTTTTATCCCCTCCCCCCACCCCAATACACCAAGCATTCTAATTTTCCCTATCACCAATCTGCCCTCTCTTCTATCATCCCTCCCTTTTCTTGTCCCCATCTTCTCTTTTGTCCTGTAGGGCCAGATGACTTTCTATTCCCCATTAACTGTATTTCTTCTTTCCTAGTAGCAAGAACAATACTCAACAGTTGTTCCTAAAACTTTGAGTTCCAAATTCTCCCCATCCCTCCCTCCCCACCTGTTCCCTTTGGGAAGGCAGGCAATTCAATATAGGCCCTATCTGTGTAGTTTTGCAAATGACTTCCATAACAGTCGTGTTGTATAAGACTAACTGTATTTCCCTCCATCCTATTCTGCCCCCCATTGTTTCTATTCTGTCTTTTCATCCTGTCCCTCCCCAAGAGTGTTGACCTCAAATTGCTCTCTTTTTCCATTGCCCTCCTTTCATCATCACTCCCTCCCTGCTTATCTCCTTCTTTCCCATTTTTCTGTACTGTAAGATAGGTTTTCATACCAAAATGAGTGTGCATTTTACTCCTTCCTTTAGTCGAATGTGATGAGGGTAAACTTCATGTTTTTTTTCCCTCAGCTCTCCTCTTTTTCCCTACAAATCTCCTACTTGTCTCTTAAATGACATATAATTACCCCATTCCATTTCACCCTCTCTCCTCCCACTACATTTCTCTCTCACCATTTGCCTTAATTTCTTTTAAGATATGGTCCCATCCTATTCAATTCACTCTGTGCTCTCTGTGTGTGTGCGTGCACCCATGTACATGTGTGTGTGTGAATGTATGTGTGTGTACGTCTGTGTGTGATCCCACCAACTACCCAGATACTGAAAAGTTTTAAGAGTTACAAATATTGTCTTTCCATGTAGGAATGTAAACAGTTCACCTTTGGTAAGTCCCTTATGACTTCTCTTTGCTGTTTACTATTTCATGCTTCTTCTCATCCTTGTATTTGAAAGTCAAATTCTCTTTTCAGCTCTGGTCTTTTCATCAAGAATGCTTGAAAGTCCTCTGTTTCATTGAAAGACCATATTTTCCCCTGAAGTATTATACTCAGTTTTGCTGGGTAGGTGATTCTTGGTTTGAGTCCTAGTTCCTTTGACTTCTGGAATATCCTATTCCATGCCCTTCGATCCCTTAATGTAGAAGCTGCTAGATCTTGAGTTATCCTGATTGTATTTCCACAATACTAGAATTGTTTCTTTCTAGCTGCTTGCAATATTTTTTCCTTGACCTGGGAGCTCTGGAATTTGGCCACAATGTTCCTAGGAGTTTCTCTTTTTGAATCTCTTTCAGGTGGTTATCGATGGATTCCTTGAATACTTATTTTGCCCTCTGGTGCTAGAGTGTCAGGGCAGTTTTCCTTGATAATTTCATGAAAGATGATGTCTAGGCTCTTTTTTTGATCATGATTTTCAGGTAGTCCCATAATTTTTAAATTGTCTCTCCTGGATCTATTTTCCAGCTCAATTGCTTTTCCCATGAGATATTTCACATTCTCTTCCATTTTTTCATTCTTTTGGTTTTGTTTTATGATTTCTTGCTTTCTCAGAAACTCATTAGACTCTATCTGTTCCATTCTAATCTTGAGAGAACTATTTTCTTCAGTGAGCTTTTGAAGCTCTTTTTCCATTTGGCTAATTTTGCTTTTGAAAGCATTCTTCTCCTCATTGGCTTTTTGAACCTCTTTTGCCAATTGAGTGAGCTTATTTTTCAAGGTGTTATTTTCTTCAGCATTTTTTTGGGTCTCCTGTAGCAAGGTATTGACCCGTTTTTCATGCTTTTCTTGCATCTCTCTCATTTCTCTTCCCAGTTTTTCCTCCACCTGTCTAACTTGATTTTCAAAATCCTTTTTGTGCTCTTCCATGGCCTGAGCCCACCAGACATCCACCTCGGATGTCTGGGATAGAGAGGCCCCGACCTCCACGTCTTTCTCTGATGGCAAGCATTGTACTTCGTCATCAGAAATGAAAGGAGGAAGGAACATCTTTTCCCCAAGAAAGTAGCTCTCTATGGTCTTATTTTGCTTCCTTTTTCTGGGCATTTTCCCAGCCAGTTACCTGACTTCTGAGATTCCTCTCCACCCCTGCCTAGGTCTGCTCAGCTAGTGCTTGGGGTCTGAGATTCAAATGCTGCTTCCCAGTCTCAGGGCTATCCGTGGTGGGAGCGGCTGCTATTCAATGTGAGCTTAAGTTCTGGTGCTGGGGTGGGGGCAGGGCCGCCTCCCAGGCTCAGTTCCCTCAGGGGCTTTATGCAGAGACCTTCAGTAATGGAGCTGGTGGGGGCAGGGCTGCCAACCAGGCTCAGTTCCCTCAGGGGCTTTATGCAGATACCTTCAGTAATGGAGCGGGTGGGGGCAGGGCCACTTCCCAGGCTCAGCTCTCTCAGGGGGTTTATGCAGAGACCTTCAATAATGGAGCTCCTGCTTGCTCAGGGAGTCTCGGCCACAGCTGCCTCTGCTGCTGCCTATGCCGCTCCCTCCACTGCTGCCTCCCAAGGGGGCCCGAGTCATGGAGACACCCTGCTCCCCTCTCGGCCAGCCCAGACGTCTCTCTCACTGACCTGTAGCCCCTGTGGGTGGAGGGACTTTCCAGGATGCCAGAGATTCTGTCCCTGAAGCCTGCTCAGTCCTGTTCCTCTGGAGCCGTGGCCAGGGCAGCACAGGGGTGGGCTCCACTTTCCGGGGTGCGACGGACCCCTGGGGACAACTCTCCAGGGCTCTCTGGAACGGAAATCTCTTCCACTGTGTTTCTGTGCACCTTGCAGTGATCCAGAATTTGTGGGAAGTTCTTCTTACAGGAAATTTATGGGCTGTAGATTCAGAGCTAGCATACGTGAGTCTTTCTACTCCGCCATCTTGGCTCCTCCCCCAAAGAGCCGAATCTATGTTATTTGTCTGTTGATCTGTGATGTATGTCTTGCATACAGTCAGATAGTTGGAAGTCCTGTCTGTTGATCTTTATTTCTCTGTATTTTCTCTGAAGTTCAGGGTGCTGTCTTTTCCCCCTGAACTAAGTGAATGATATATGTACTTGATTAAAGTGATTATTGACCCTTCAAAAGTTGCTTTCCTTTTAGAAAAGTAGATCTAAGAACCTGTGATAGTAGGCCCCCTTTTGTATGTCAGGGCACTTGCTTTTACGGGATTAACATTACAGCTGACCCTCATTAGGCTTCAGTTGATTCCTGCTTGCTCTAGTTGCTGGAGGGCTTTGTGGGTTCAGAGAGACAGAACTATACGTTCATGCTTGATCTCAGCTGCTTGCTTTGGTTATTCACCTGTAGGCACTCTAGACTATCAGTGGGCTAAATCTATGACCCCATTCCAGTTTTCCTTGCTTTTGGCCTTGTTCCTTGACCAATACCCCATTGCAGGCCCAGTGTCTTTTCTCATGGCCAAGGCATCCTAAGCCTCAGACTTAGTACACACTGGGTCTGTGACCTAGCTCCAGTATTAGAAAAACACAGCTGATGGTTGGCTCTGGATTTTGTTCCTTGCATAATATACAGCCTAAGGTCATGTCTAAACTATTTCATGAATCTGTTCCTTTGTCCTGGTATATAGGTATAGAGTCTCCACCTAAGTCCCCATGCTGCAAGGTTTTGTTTGGACCTTCTTGCCTCCACCCTGGATCCAGGACCTGTAGGCTTCTGTTTATTTTGCTATGTTGGTCTTGACTGGACTGTGGTTTTTCCTTGGATTTCCCAACCTCTTCCATCTCCTACTCTTCTAAAATTTATTGTTGGAGTAACTGAGAGAGAGTTGGGCCATATTGCTTTTCCTATTTCTCTCTATTTTCTGGTTTTAATCGAATATTCTAAAATTCTACTGGTAAAGTCATATCAGGAAGAATAGGAAGCTCACACTAAAGAAATTCTGAAGACACAAAGAGAAATTTTTTTTTTTGATTTGATATAGGGGGTCTTTATTCAAGAAACCAACTATAAATCACTCCAACTTTCTGCTTTCTGTCTAAGCTTGGCTACAATGTCTTTATTTGTACACAGACCTTTCAATTTAATATAATCGAAATTATCCAATTTACATCTAACAAGCATTTTCAAAATTAATCCTACTACCTCCTCACTCTCATTGAACAAATTAAAATCAAATAGCTAAAAAATAAAATTCTTAGTCCACAGTTGCAGAGTCCATCAAAACAAATCTCCGTATTAGTCATGTCCAAAAATATCTGTCTCTTTACACATGTTAGATTCATCACTTCTGTTTCAGGAGATAAATGGAATGTTTCATCTTCATTCTTTTTGACTTGCAAATTTTCCTTTATTTATTTATTTATTTAATTTTCTTACATTCATTTTCACAAATTTTTGGGTTCCAAATTTTCTCCCCTTTTATCACCTCCCCCCACCCCAATACCCCAAGCAATCTAATTTTCCCTATCTCCAATCTGCCCTCTCTTCTGTCATCTCCCCCTTCTCTTGTCTCCATCTTCTCTTTTCTCCTGTAGGGCCAGATGACTTTCTATTCCTCCTTAACTGTATGTCTTCTTTCCTAGTTGCAACAACAATACTAAACAGTTGTTCCTAAAACTTTGAGTTCCAAATTCTCCCCATCCCTCCCTCCCCACCCATTCTCTTTGGGACAGCAGGCAATTCAACATAGGCCATATCTGTGTAGTTCTGCTAATGACCTCCCTGATAGTCGTGTTGTGTAAGACTAACTGGATTACCATCCCTCCTAACCTGCCCCTCCTTGTTTCTCTTCTGTCTTTTGATCCTGTCCCTCCCCAAGTGTTGACTTCAAATTGCTCCCTCCTCCCTTTGCCCTCCCTTCCATCACCCCCCCTTGCAATATCTCTTTCTCCCCCTCTTTCTTATACTGTAAGATAGGTTTTCATACCAAAATGAGTGTGCATTTCACTCCTTCGTTTAGTCAAATGTGATGAGGGTAAAGCTTCTGTTTTTTTGTTTTTTGTTTTTTTTCTCAGCTCTCCTCTTTTTCCCTCCACTAAGAAAAACTCCTACCTGCCTCTTAAATGACATATAGTTACCCCCTTCCATTTCCCTCTCTTTCCTCCCCCTACATTTCTCTCTCACCATTTACCCTAGTTTCTTTTAAGGTATGGTCCCATCCTATTCAGTTCAATCTGTGCTCTCTATCTCTGTATGTGTGTACATGTGTGTATGTGTGTGCATGCATGTACATGTGTGTGTGTGGTCCCACCAACTACCCAGATACTGAAAAGTTTTAAGAGTTAGAAATATTGTCTTTCCCTGTATGAATGTAAACAGTTCACTTCTGGTAAGTCCCTTAAGACTTCTCTTTGCTTACTTTTTCATGCTTCTTCTCATTCTTGTGTTTGAAAGTCAAATTTTCTTTTCAGCTCTGGTTTTTTCATCAAGAATGATTGAAAGTCCTCTGTTTCATTGAAAGACCATATTTTCCCTTGAAGTATTATACTCAGTTTAGCTGGGTATGTGATTCTTGGTTTGAGTCCTAGTTACTTTGACTTCTGGAATATCCTATTCCACGCCCTTCGATCCCTTAATGTAGAAGCTGCTAGATCTTGGGTTATCCTGATTGTATTTCCACAGTACTGGAATTGTTTCTTTCTAGCTGCTTGCAAGATTTTTTCCTTGAGCTGGGAGTTCTGGAATTTGGCCACAATGTTCCTAGGAGTTTCTCTTTTTGGATCTCTTTCAGGTGGTGATCGATGGATTCTTTCAATACTTATTTTGCCCTCTGGTTCTAGAATGTCAGGGCAGTTTTCCTTGATAATTTCATGGAAGATGATGTCTAGGCTCTTTTTTTGATCATGAGTTTCAGGTAGTCCCATAATTTTTAAATTGTCTCTTCTGGATCTATTTTCCAGGTCAGTTGTTTTTCCCATGAGATATTTCACATTCTCTTCCATTTTTTCGTTCTTTTGGTTTTGTTTGGTGATTTCTTGGTTTCTCGTAAAGTCATTAGACTCCATCTGTTCCATTCTAATTTTGAGAGAACTATTAAATTCAGTGAGCTTTTGAGCCTCTTTTTCCATTTGACTCATTCTGCTTTTGAAAGCATTCTTCTCCTCATTGGCTTTTTGAACCTCCTTTGCCAATTGAGTGAGCCTATTTTTCAACGTGTTAATTTCCTCAGCATTTTTTTGGGTCTCCTTTACCAAGGTATTGACCTGGTTTTCATACTTTTGTTGCATCTCTAACATTTCTCTTCCCAGTTTTTCCTCCACCTGTCTAACTTGCTTTTCAAAATCCTTTTTGAGCTCTTCCAGGGCCTGAGCCCACCCACCACCCCTCTGGGGTGTCTGGGGTACTGAGGCCCCGCCCTCCACGTCTTTCCCTGATTGCAAGGATACGTCCTCATCATCAGATCCGAAGGTCGGGATCATTTGCATTTGTTGGAAAAAACTCTCTAAAGTCTTATTTTTCTTCCCTTTTCTAGGCATTTTCCCAGCCAGTTACTTGACTTCTGAGATTCCTGTCCACCCCCGCCTGGATCTGCCCAGCTAGTGCTTGGCCTCTGAGATTTAAATGGGCTTTCCTCCTGCTGGCTGTCAATCAGTGAGCTTTAGTTCAGGTGCTGGGGTGGGGCCAGGGCCGCCTCCGAGACTCTGATCCCTCAGGGGCTTTATGCAGAGACTTTCAGGAATGGAGCGGGTGGGGGTGTCGTGGGGGGCCCGCCTCCCAAACCCCGCTCCCCTGGGGGCTTTAAGCAGAAGCCTTCAGTAACAGAGCGGGGTGGGGGCAGGGCCGTTTCCCAGGCTCAACTCCGTCAGTTCCTATGCAGGAATCTTCCGTAATGAAGATCCTGCCTGCCGCTGGGGGATTCCTGGGTCCCGGTCCACTGCCGCCTCAGCCACCGCCCACACCTCTGCCTCCGCCGCTTCCTCCCGAGGGGGCCCGAGTCACGCCCTGCTTCCCCTCTCCTCCAGCCCGGCCTCTCTCACTGACCTGCTTCTGTGGGCGGAGGGACTTTCCCTGGTGCCGGAGCTTCCGTCTCTGAAGCCTGCACGGATCAGCTTCTCTGGTGCCACGGCCAAGGCAGCGTTGGGGGTGGGGTCCACTTTCCGGGGCGCGCTGGACTCTGGGGATGGGTCTCCAGGGCTCCCTGGAATGGAAATCTCTTCACCTCTGCTTCTGCACACCTTGTATTGACCCAGAAGTTGTGGGGGACTCTTTTTACATTAATTCTATGGGCTTTTGGTTTCGGAGCTCGTAAACGTGCGTCCTTCTACTCCGCCATCTTGGCTCCACCCCCACAAAGAGAAATTTTTGATGAGGATAGAAAAAGAGGTATCTGAAGAGACAACTGGCTCCTTCGCAGATGGTTACACACAGGGCCTGATCTCCGCAGAGCTTAAAATGTCTTTGCTTGACTCTTCTATCTCCCTTTCACTGCCAAACTTTTTTTAAATTGGTGCCTGCACTTCACTCTCCTTTCAACCCTTTGTAATTTGTAATTTATCTCACACTTCTGATCTCACATTTAACTGAATTACTTTCTTCCTGCTTACTAATAAAGAATTAATTGCTGAACTCTGACTTTATATTTTGCCTTAGAGGTAATAGGAAGAAATGAGATTATTGAGCAGAGGAAGCGCCTATGTGATGAGATCTGAACTAAAAGAAAACCACTATTATTTGTGTAGTAATTGGAGTTGAGTGAAGGGGAGGAGGATCAGTCAGGAAGTTAGAGCTGTAATTCAGGTGAAAGGTGATGAGAGCCTGACTAGAGTTAAGGCCTGCGTGCATGGAGAAAAGAGGACATGTCTGAGGAATATTGTGGAGAAAGAAATGACAAAGTTTGGAACTGTGAGTAAAAATGAGACATCAAGGAAAACACCAAAGTTGTGAGACTTTGAGACTAGAAGGATAATGCCCTTGACAAAAAACAGGGGAACTTGAAAGAGGATGGGCTTGGGAGGACAGATGATGAACTTGGTTTTGAGTATGTTGAGCTTGAATTGGCTATGGGACATTCAGCTCACAATGTCCTCTAGACAATATAGAGATAAAGAGAGAGCCTAGGACTGGATACATATCCGGGAATCATTTACTTTGAGATGATAATTGAAACCATGGAAGTAAATAAGATTGCTAAGTGAGAAATTATAGAGAGAAAAAGGAAGAGAACTGAGGATTGAACTTTAGGGTACATCTAGTGTGTGAGGTCTGATATCACAATTTTGTTTGAAATGATATGAATTTCTAGAACATTTTGCTTTCTTCTATCCACAATGTACTTAGTTTTGAGCTGGTGACAAGAGATGATTAACAATTTTTTTTTAATTCACAGTTCCTTCTGATTCTTTCATTTCTATGATAAAATGTCTATCGCATGTGAAGGAGTTCTAGTCTGACAAATGCCTTTTACCTTCCTTACATACAATGCCAGGTTCATCGGAGTTGTTAACCTTTGTGTTTTTTATTTTTTTTTAATTTAATTTTTTTACATTCATTTTCACAAATTTTTGGGTTCCAAATTTTCTCCCCTTTTATCCCCTCCCCCTACCCCAATACCCCAAGCAATGTAATTTTCCCTAACTCCAATCTGCCCTCTCTTCTGTCATCCCTCCCTTCTCTTGTCTCCATCTTCTCTTTTCTCCTGTAGGGCCAGATGACTTTCTATTCCTCATTAACTGTATGTCTTCTTTCCTAGTTGCAACAACAATACTAAACAGTTGTTCCTAAAACTTTGAGTTCCAACTTCTCCCCATCCCTCCCTCCCCACCCATTCCTTTTGGGATGGCAGGCAATTCAATATAGGCCATATTTGTGTAGTTTTGCAAATGACCTCCCTGATAGTCGTGTTGTGTAAGACTAACTGGATTACCATCCCTCCTAACCTGCCCCTCCTTGTTTCTCTTCTGTCTTTTGATCCTGTCCCTCCCCAAGTGTTGACTTCAAATTGCTCCCTCCTCCCTTTGCCCTCCCTTCCATCATCCCCCCCCTTGCAATATCTCCTTCTCCCCCACTTTCTTATACTGTAAGATAGGTTTTCATACCAAAATGAGTATGCATTTCACTCCTTCGTTTAGTCAAATATGATGAGGGTAAACTTCTTGTTTTTTTTTTTTTCTCAGCTCTCCTCTTTTTCCCTCCACTAAGAAAAACTCCTACCTGCCTCTTAAATAACATATAGTTACCCCCTTCCATTTCCCTCTCTTTCCTCCCCCTACATTTCTCTCTCACCATTTACCCTAGTTTCTTTTAAGGTATGGTCCCATCCTATTCAGTTCAATCTGTGCTCTCTATCTCTGTATGTGTGTGCATGTGTGTATGTGTGTGCATGCGTGTACATGTGTATGTGTGGTCCCACCAACTACCCAGATACTGAAAAGTTTTAAGTTAGAAATATTGTCTTTCCCTGTATGAATGTAAACAGTTCACTTCTGGTAAGTCCCTTAATACTTCTCTTTGCTGTTTACTTTTTCATGCTTCTTCTCATTCTTGTGTTTGGAAGTCAAATTTTCTTTTCAGCTCTGGTCTTTTCATTAAGAATGTTTGAAAGTCCTCTGTTTCATTGAAAGACCATATTTTCCCTTGAAGTATTATAATCAGTTTAGCTGGGTATGTGATTCTTGGTTTGAGTCCTAGTTACTTTGACTTCTGGAATATCCTATTCCACGCCCTTCGATCCCTTAATGTAGAAGCTGCTACATCTTGAGTTATCCTGATTGTATTTCCACAGTACTGGAATTGTTTCTTTCTAGCTGCTTGCAAGATTTTTTCCTTGAGCTGGGAGTTCTGGAATTTGGCCACAATGTTCCTAGGAGTTTCTCTTTTTGGATCTCTTTCAGGTGGTGATCGATGGATTCTTTCAATACTTATTTTGCCCTCTGGTTCTAGAATGTCAGGGCAGTTTTCCTTGATAATTTCATGGAAGATGATGTCTAGGCTCTTTTTTTGATCATGAGTTTCAGGTAGTCCCATAATTTTTAAATTGTCTCTCCTGGATCTATTTTCCAGGTCAGTTGTTTTTCCCATGAGATATTTCACATTCTCTTCCATTTTTTCGTTCTTTTGGTTTTGTTTGGTGATTTCTTGGTTTCTCGTAAAGTCATTAGACTCCATCTGTTCCATTCTAATTTTGAGAGAACTATTAAATTCAGTGAGCTTTTGAGCCTCTTTTTCCATTTGACTCATTCTGCTTTTGAAAGCATTCTTCTCCTCATTGGCTTTTTGAACCTCCTTTGCCAATTGAGTGAGCCTATTTTTCAACGTGTTAATTTCCTCAGCATTTTTTGGGTCTCCTTTACCAAGGTATTGACCCGTTTTTCATACTTTTCTTGCATCTCTGTCATTTCTCTTCCCAGTTTTTCCTCCACCTGTCTAACTTGCTTTTCAAAATCCTTTTTGAGCTCTTCCAAGGCCTGAGCCCATCCGCCACCCCCCTGGGGTGTCTGGGGTACTGAGGCCCCACCCTTCACGTCTTTCCCTGATGGCAAGGATACGTCCTCGTCATCAGATCCGAAGGTCGGGATCATTTGCGTTTGTTGGAAAAAACTCTCTAAAGTCTTATTTTCTTCCCTTTCCTAGGCATTTTCCCAGCCAGTAACCTTTGTGTTTTTAAGACCAGTTGGTAATCTACTCTTCGAAGAGTGTTAGAAACTTAGATTCCCAAATTTCCTGATTATTTTTCTTATGTGTGTATGTGGAGAACAAACCACACAAATGAGAAATTCTCCAAAGTGGAAATATATTCTTCATGTTAGGAACAATTTTTATAGCTCAAGAATAACAGTTTCCCAGCATTCCTGGTGCTACTTCCTGAACAATTAGAGTTTATTCAAAGCTCTTGAGATGGTTTCCTGAAACATAAAATTAAAAAAAAAAGGTAAAGAGGAAGAAGAGCCTTTTTCTTGGTGCCACTAATGAAATATAAAGATTTGTAATCTGTATTACAAATATAACCAAGTTCATTTCATAGTCTCAGAATTCAGAGAAGTTTCATTAAGGGATAAAGTTAGTTAGAGAAGGTACGACCTAAGCTGGAAAAAATGTAATATTTATTGTGGTAAAAAAAATCATCTGAAATAAGGGAAAACAGTATGAACAAAGACATTTTCTTGTATTATTGGACTTTGTGTAAATAATATGCTCTTCATAACAGCAGAATGATGTGGCTTTATGCACGGTTTGGAAATGAAGAAGGAATAATTTGTCTATTAGATGAGTTCAGTGCATATTATAGTTCCAGTAATTTTAAGCTGATGTGGTTCTATAAATTAGTTTGTGTAATTATACTTTGATAGCTTTTCATTACATTTAATGTGAATTTAATGGAATTAATGTTCTGTATCAACAAATGTGTTGTTTTTATTGTTATACAAAGAGGAAATTTTTGAAAGAAAAGAATTTACTGTTGAGAAGACAAATGTTTTAAGCCATAGAATGTCATAAAGAAAATAGTATGTAAAATCTACTCACAAAAATTACCTTCATTTCTCCCAGCCATACTTTTTCAGTCTAAACTTGAGTGTGGGAAATGGATTATGCTTCTGTGTTCTCGATGGGTGCCATCTTTGTAAATTTAACTAATCCTCAAGTTCTTCATCCTCATTTACTGAGAAGCTATACCAGAGGTGGAGAACATGTGGCCTTCTAGGTCCTTGAGTGCGGCCTTTGGACTGAGTCCAAGTTTTACAGAACAAATCCTTTTATTAAGAGGATTTGTTCTGTGAAGTTTGGATTCAGTCAAACTGCTACAACTTATGGACTTAGAGGGCCACATGTGATCTTGAAACCTCAGGTTCCCCACCTTTGATATACTCTCATCCAGAATTATAAAGTAATCAATAATAGAGTTTATTGAAACCTTGATATAATTTTACTTATTTTTTTTTTTAGCAATTCCTTGACACTTTGAATGAATTATTATTTCAAGCAAGAACGCATTCTTTGTGAGAGATAGGGAAATACTTTGGAAGGCACTAAAAAGGTGATGTTTATGCTTAGGTTAGGATTTCTTTTTTTCCTCTTAAGTTTCAGATTGGGAGCTTAATTATCATTGGTCCAAAGGAAGGACTAGACCACTGTTTAGTCTAGACCAAAGCTTTCTAGTTATATAGCCTCTAAATGTTGCAGTTTAATTGGAGGACCAACAATTACACTCTAAAGGAGGCAAATCAGAAAAGTAGAAATTGGATGCCACTAGGTCTTAGTTAAAATCAAAATAGTAAGGATAGAACCTTGCACCCTGAAATGAGGAATAATTCTGTAACCAAATGTAAATATTTGATTTTTTTAATTAACCATTTTTCCTGCAAAAATGAAATGTTTGTAATTTTAGAGATATTTTTTGTCTGTTGCCTGTAGCCATTGCAATATCAAAGAAAAATAGCTATGATGAGAGGAAAGTTTGTTGACTTTCTCTTCAAGTATTGAGAGTAGATGGAATATACAAAAGCAGAGAGTAAATATATATGAGGAAATATGCTATTACTCTGGTATATGAAATGTCATTATTAAAGCTTCTTGGGATTGAAGAAGAACCAACTTGAACATTCATGAGAGGTTCTAATTTTGATTAGTTCTCCCATTCACTGTTTTTGCTTTCAGTTCTTTTGTAATGATTTCCCTTCTCACTGACCATGTGCTTCTCTTCTGTTGGGCTAGGGCCTCCTTTGCTTCTGCATACCATGTCCAACCAGTTATTGCTCCTGAAATAGCCTTCATGACATCTTGTATTTTATGGGAATCCCCTGCAGTTATACTATAACTAGCTCCACTGATCTCTAGCACCCTTGGAGTTTTGCAGAATATCTATGAAATTTGCGCGCTTTTTCTTTTCCCTGACTCTGTCTCACCCTTTTATTTTTTTTTTCAATTTGCTCCAGACCAGTTTTTTTGTTGAAGCCCAGGAAATATTTTACCTTAAGAAACATTTTCTAAAGACTAGTCTTATCTAAATGTAGAACATGTACCTCAGAATATTAAGTTTTTCTTTGAAAGAAGTTTTCAAGTGAACTCTGCAGTGTTTGAGATGAGCCTCTGGAAAGAGGGAGAGGTTTTCAGTGCCTGGTTGCATTAGCTTGTAGGAGATGTTGTTTCAAGGAGATAGTATCGTCTTCTTTATGCCCTAGAAAAGGTTTGGAGACGGATTTGGGGGTGGTGCTGTGAGACAAAGTCTCAGAAATCAAGGAATTTTGATTTGAATCCTGCAGTTTTGACAGCCTATGTAATTGGAGACAGAGGAGTTCTGACAGCAAGATATTGGGCATGGAGGTGAATGAAATTGAGTGAGCACCAGCAAAGAGAGGAATTGCAAGTCAGTTAGAAGGTCTCAGGACTAGGTTTTGAGGTCAGCTTGGTTCTGTAAGTCACTGCCTCCACCTTTTTGAGCTCTGAAAGGCCTATTCAACTGCTTTTCTCAAAGAGATTTTAAGAGGATGGTGATATAGTTTAACCCTCTTTTCCCAGTTCTCTCCAGCTCAAAAACCAAAACAAAACAGATTTACTGGGAAGTTTCTCTGTTGTCTTAGTCTATCCATAATTCCTATTTTAATTCCTACCTTTAAATAAAGCACATCTGGATGTAATATTATGATTAGCCATAACTTATTCACAAATAAGTAGTATGCACAAAATCTAGACATAAATGGTAGCTAAGATTGGTACGCAGAGAAAAGGCCTGTCTAAAGTGCTGGGGTTCTTTCTTTTTACTCCTAGCTGGAGATGCTAAGGCAAATGAGAGAGTATCTTAAGGAGTTTTAATTTGTTGATAATTTTTATAAGCTTCCTAATAGCAGAGAAAGATTAATCCATGCGGATTCAGAATATTATCCCTAGGCTGCCTAAACTAGGGGTAAACAGATTGAAGTGATTGGAGGCCAGCTTCTGTCTTAAGCCTTGAGACTTTCCCAGGGAGCCCCTTTACCAGCTTCACATCCAGACCATGTGATTTAGCCTATGGCCTTTTTTCTTCTAAGACTTCTCAAGAATCCTTGCCTCAGCCTCCTCCTATGATTCATTTCTAAGGAAATCTAATGTTTAAAATTTTATTGATACACTTTGTTTTTACATGCAAACTTGTACAAATTATGACTACTTCATGAGAGGTCGCCTGTACCAAAATAAATAAGCAAATTTAAGACTGATGTCATCTAAGAGTATATTTTATATGCCCCCACCTCTCTAAGAAAAATAATGAACAGAAATTTTTTTCTCCTACTCCATTAAAAAAAAGAAAAATAAGTTTCTTGAAATAAATATAAACAGTCAAGTAAAACAAATCCCATAAATGGCATATATATGTGTACGTGTATTTGTGTGTATGTAGTATGTGTATGTCTGTCCTACTGTGCACCTAATTCTTACACATCTCTGTAATGGGATAGCATATTCTATTGTTGATTCCCCTTGGAGTCATGAATGGCCATTGTATTGATCATAGTTTTTAGAACTTTTGTTTCTTTTTTTCTTAGAACTTTTAAAATTAATCCTTTTTAGAAGTGTTATTGGATAAATTCTTCTCTTGAATCTGCTCATTCCATTCATCATTCATTTCAAATTTGCTCATTTCTATAATATAAATGTTAAAGTAGAATTTGTTTTTCTGGTTTTGCCTACTCCAATCTGCATCACTTCTAATACATTTCCCCACATCTTTTAAAGAATGTATTTTCCCCTCATTTCCTTGGAGTACTAAATCACATTCATATACCACAACTTACTCATCTATTACTCAGTTTTTAGACATTTTCTTAGTTTCTAGTTTTGTGCCCCTACAAAAAGGACCATATACATGTTTGTATACATAAATGATCTTTACCTGTTTTTTAAAATTTCTTTTAGATATAAGCGGCAAAGAGTATGTACTGTCTAGCAGCTTTTTCCGTATGATTCCAAATCACTTCCCAGAATAGTTGTACCCACTCACAGGTCCACCAGCAGACCACAGGCTTTCCATCATGTATCATTTTCCTTTTTTTTGTCACCTTTGCCACTCTGAAAGGTGTGAGGTAGAATTTCAGAATTGCCTTAATTTGCATTTCTCTATTTAGAAGTCATCGGCAGCATTTTTTTAAATGTGAAAATAGCCTGGATTTCTTCTCTTGTACTTAGGCCATTTATTAATTGAGGGATGCCTCTTTTTCTTACAAATTTGAATGTTTTTTGTATATCTTAGAAAGGAACTTTTTCAGGAAAAAACTTATTGCAAAAATTTTCCCCCAGTTTCATTTGAGTCTTCATTCTCATAGATTTCTTCATGTAAAACTTTAAAAAAAATTGCATTTTATCTTTTACAAAATCCTTTCTTTTCCTTATTTGGTAATGAACTTTTCTTTTATCCATTGATCCAATGAGTAATTTCCCTCCTGTTTCTCTAATCTGTTTAGAATATAACCTTTTATACATAGATTATGTACCCATTTGAAATGAATCTTGATATGAAGGTTGAGATGTTGGTCAAATCTAATTTTTTCCATACTGCTATTTAATTTTCATTGTAGCTTTTAACCAAATGGTACATCTCTGTTATCAGTAGTCTTTGTGTTTTTTGAATCCTTGGCTACTAGGATAACATTTGCTTCTGTGTATTGTGTATCTAATCATTTTGATCTATGCTTTTAACCAATAGCAAATTATTTTTTAGTAATTACTGCTTTGTATTATAGTTTGAGATCTAAGACTGCTAGGCTGCCTTGTCATTTCTTTTCATTATTTCTCTTGAGATGCTTGATTTTTTTTATTTGATGTGAATTTCATTATTACTTTTGTTCTGTAATGTAACCCATAGTGATTAAATCTGCTTTGCTAGTGTGCCTGAATGGAGTGGGTGAATCTATTTTTCTATGATCCTTGTTGTTATGCATTTAATTTTTCTGGTTGCAAGCTTTCCTTTATGGCCACCATTTTTCTATGTGTGTTGTTTTCCCTCTTTGAAAGTAGGGACTGTCTATCTTTGCTTTTTTATTTGTGTCGCCTGTACTTAGCATAATACTTGGCACATGGTAATAGTGTACAACAAATATATATTTTTTAATCTTTATTTAGTCATTTTATTTATTTATTATTTTCTAGGGAGTGTGATCATTTTCTCTTACAGCATGAGTCATATGGAAATATATTTTTCATTGCCACACAGCATGATCCACATAAAAATGCTTGCCCTCCGATTGAGGGGGACAGGGAGAGAAGGAAAGAACATGGAACTCAAAACTTTTCAAACAAATGTTAAAAAATGTTTAAAAAGTTTTTACGTGTAATGGGAAAAATAAAAAATACTAATTTTTTATAAAGAGACCCCAGAATAGATCAAGTGCAACCTACAGCTCAAAAAGATTGTTCTCAACAAGACATCTGACAAGATATAATTCACAACCTCTGCTTATATATATTTTTATAAATGTGCATTTAAGTAATCAACATGATAATAAAAATAAACTTATGCATGAGACCATAATAATAATGATAAAAATCATAATTTCATATGAAAAATGACTTTTTAGGCATCTTCTAAGTGGGATAACCAAAGAATTTTCAAGCTTTTAGCACCATGTGAGAAATTTTCAGAATTTAGCCATGTATTAGTGCATAAAGATATTGCATACAGATGTAAAAATATAGAAAATGCTTAATCTGTCGTTTGTAACCCCACAATGCAATAAAATAGCAATTAGTTCAAGGATTACAGGCAAAAAACCTAATAACCAAATGGAGACTTAGTAATGAAATCCCAAAAATGAATTTTTCAAAGACAAGTTATACAAACAATTGATAATTATGTTTAAAAATGATGATGATGATGAAATCAAACTTTCTGGACTACTGTTAAATTATCCTGAGAGGGATGTTTATATCTCTAGAAGCAGCCATTAACCAAATAATAATAGAGAAGGGCAAAGAACAGAATATGTAAATAAGTAAAAAAACATCTAAGGAATAAACCACATAAACCCAAGGGAATATATTGAACATTAGAAGAGAAATAGACAAATTGGACAAGAATATGAGCAATTAAAGAGACTTTAAGCTGTTTTGTTGAAAAAACAAATAAAATCGATAAACCATCAACAAATCTGAATTTTATTTTAATTTTTATTTTTTTAAAATTTATTTATTTAAGTTTTCAACATTCATTTCCACAAAATTTTGAGATCCAAATTTTCCCTCTATTTCTCCCCTCCTCCTATCACAAAACGCCAAGCATTCTAATTACCGCTATCACCAATCTGCCCTCCTTTCTAACATCCCTCCTTTTTCTTATTCACATCTTCTCTTTTGTCCTGTAGGGCAAGATAAATTTCTATACCCCATTACCTGTATTTCTTATTTCCTAGCTATATGCAAGAACAATACTCAACAGTTGTTCCTAAAACTTTGAGTTCCAATTTCTCTTCATCCCTCCCTCCTTACCCATCCCCTTTGGGAAGGCAAGCAATTCAGTATAGGCCATATCTGTGTAGTTTTGCAAATGACTTCCATAATAGTTGTGTTGTATAAGACTAACTATATTTCCCTCCATCCTATCCTGCCCCCATTTCTTCTATTCTATCTTTTCATCCTGTCCCTCCCAAAGAGTGTTGACTTCTAATTGCTCCCTCCTCCCACTGCCCTTCCTTCCATCATCTCCCCCACCCTGCTTATCCCCTTCTCCCCCACTTTCCTATATTCTAAGATAGGTTTTCATACCACGATGAGTGAGCATTTTATTACTTCCTTTAGTCGAATGTGATGAGAGTAAGTTTCATGTTTTTTCTCTCACCTCCCCTCTTTTTCCCTCCACTGAAGTCTTTTACTTGCCTCTTTTATGGGAGATAATTTGCC
Source organism: Bettongia penicillata ogilbyi (assembly GCA_023548195.1). NCBI lineage: Eukaryota > Metazoa > Chordata > Mammalia > Diprotodontia > Potoroidae > Bettongia > Bettongia penicillata. Next base: position 22,837,556 of record JAJHZJ010000009.1, on the reverse strand, counting down.
CCATTTCATTTCTCCCTTTCTCTTCCCAATATATTTCTCTCTCACCCCTTAATTTCATTTTTTAAAGATATGATCCCATCCTATTCAATTCACCCTGTGCTCTCTGTCTCTCTCTTTCTCTCTCTCTCTCTCTCTCTCTCTTTCTCTCTCTCTCTCTCTCTGTGTGTGTGTGTGTGTGTGTGTGTGTGTGTGTGTGTGTGTAATCCCTCCCACTACCTAGATACTGAAAAAAGTTTCAGGAGTTACAAATATTGTCTTTCCATGTAGGAATGTAAACAGTTCAATTTTAGGAAGTCCCTTACAACTTCTCTTTGCTGTTTACCTTTTCATGCTTCTCTTGATTCCTGTGTTTGAAAGTCAAATTTTCTTTTCAGCTCTGGTCTTTTCATCAACAATGCTTGAAAGTCCTCTATTTCATTGAAAGACTATTTTTTCCCCTGAAGTATTTTACTCAGTTTTTCCAGGTGGGTGATTCTTGGTTTTAATCCTAGTTCCTTTGACTTCTGGAATATCCTATTCCACACCCTTCAGTCCTTTATTGTAGAAGCTGCTAGATCTTGTGTTATCCTGATTGTATTTCCACAGTACTCGAATTGTTTCTTTTTGGCTGCTTGAAATATTTTCTCCTTCACCTGAGAAGTCTGGAATTTGGCCACAATGTTCCTAGGAGTTTCTTTTTTTGGATCTCTTTCAGGATGTGATCGATGGATTCTTTCAATATTTATTTTGCCCCCTGGTTCTAGAATATAGGGCAGTCTTCCTTGATAATTTCATGAAAGATGATGTCTAGGCTCTTTTTTTTGATCATGGCTTTCAGGTAGTCCCATAATTTTTAAATTATCTCTCCTGGATCTCTTTTCCAGGTCAGTTGTTTTTCCAATGAAATGTTTCACATTACCTTCCATTTTTTCATTCTTTTGGTTTTGTTTTGTGATTTCTTGGTTTCTCAGAAAGTCATTAGCCTCCATCTGTTCCATTCTAATTTTGAGAGAACTATTTTCTTCAGTGAGCTTTTGAACCTCCTTTTCTATTTGGCTAATTCTGCTTTTTAAAGCATTTTTTTTTCATTGGCTTTTTGAGCCTCTTTTTCCAGTTGAGTTAGTATATTTTTCAAGGTGTTATTTTCTTCAGCATTTTTTGGGGTCTCCTTTAGCAAGGTGTTGACCCACTTTTCATGATTTTCTTGCATCTCTCTCATTTCTCTTTCCAATTTTTCCTCCACCTCTCTTATTTGATTTTCAAAGTCTTTTTTGAGCTCTTCCATGATCTGAGACCATTGAATATTTATTTAGGATGTTTGGCATACAGAAGGCTTGACTTTTATGTCTTTCCCAGATGGTAAGTTTTGTTCTTCCTCATCTGAAAGGATTGGAGAAGATATCTGTTCACCAAGAAAGTAACCTTCTGTAGTCTTATTTTTTCCCCTTTTTTGGGCATTTTTCCAACCAGCTACTTGACTTTTGGGTCTTTTGTCAAGAGTGGGGCATACTCTGGGGATCTGTCAGATCTCAGTTCCTCCAAGGTGGCACAATCAAGCATGTATACTGGTGTGGGATCAGAGATTTTTGGAGAGATTTTTGTGCCCAGAATCTTAGCAGTTTCCTCTTCACAGCCACGTGGACTCCAGTTCCACCAAGCCAGCACTGGGAGCTGAGTTTCAGATAAGCTGTGTGGGCAGGGCCACCATTCAGTGTGAGATAAAGATCAGCTGCTGCAGGGTCACTACAGATGACTGAGGTAAGAATCAGCTGGTTAATGCCCCCATTGTTTTTACCATGCAACAATGGATATGGGCTGCTGTGGGAACTGCTGCTGCCTGCCTGATGTGGCCTCCGTGGCCACTGCCTAAGGCCGGAACTGTGGGAAGGCCCTTCTCCCTTCTTGGCCAGCTGAAAAAACCCTGTCACTGACCTTTGGCACCTTTGGGCTGAGGGATCTGTGAACTGCTGGAGATTCTGACCCTGGGGCCTGTTCACGTGCCATGCACCTCGGCCAAGGCTAGGCTGGACTCTGTTCTGTGTCTGGCGCAAAGACATTTCTTGTGGGCCTTTCAGGTCACTCTGGGCTGGAATTCTCCTCCACTCTGTTTTTCTCCACTTCTTATGCTCCAGAATTTGTTGAGAGTCCCTCTCTATAGTTATTTTATGGGCTGTGGGGGGAGAGCCAACATATGTGTGTCTTTCTTTTCCGCCATCTTGGCTCCATTCCTACAACAAATATTTATTCATTTTTTTTTCCTGGGTCCCTTCCTCCTATTATAAAATTCATTAATTCAATGACCTGTAGATTCACAGCTTCTCAAAATTTTCAAAACCCAAATTATATTCCCTGACTCCTGCCCAAACTCTCAATGTGACCCCACTTTGCATGAATGACAAATAAAGATCAAACCTTCGAAATCCTACCTTCATTCACATGAAAGATGTTTTACTGCCTCTTGCACGAATTTCTTTTTATAGATGAAGTAGCCATATAAGAACAATCCATTCACTCTAGAGATGAAGACAGACTGATAAAAATAGAATAGCTAGAATTCTCTCTAAAATGAGAAAATTAGAAGCTTTTAAAAGGGTAATATTTAGCACTAGAGCTTTATTAGTATAGTGAAGTTATGTGGACATCTACATGAATCTTGTTGCTCCTTCTTATTACGTTCTTTCATGCCTTAGTTTTTTTTTTAATTTCCTATCTGATCTCTACTACATCTTCTTATTATGACTATGCCTACTCCACACATTCTCAAAACCTTGTAGGATTTATATTGGTATCAAGAAACATGAAATTAGAAAAAAAAGAAACAACTCCCTGTCAAGGGTGATTAAGTAATATAAAATGCTAATAAAGAAAATAGTAGCATCTCTATTTCTAATAATATTACACATAAAAACAGGCAATCCCCTATACATTTTAAATTAGAAATACTATTGCATGAACAGAGAAGTCTGAACTAAATAACTTCTTTTTTAAGAATTGCATTTGAGCTTGCAGACTCAGAATAAGGTTTAATCAGAAAATAGTATTTAAAAGTTCATTGTGAACAGCAGATGCAAATAGGATTTTCTAGGCTTTTAGGAATTAACAAAAAGGGGAGTTAACTAAATCTACTCATTTGAAAATTTTATTCATAATGCTTCTCCAAACTTAATTTGAAGTATATATACTTTCTGTTAATAGGCAGAGACTTAAGAACATAGCCCTGCAAAATTATTCAAGTTAGAATAAAATGAGAGAAGTTATCAGTTTTAGTGGTACAGCCTATTAGGCAAATGACAGCTAGAATTAATTAACTTTTTTAGGAATTGAGGCATTTTATAAATACTACATATGTATGTGTGTGTATGTATATACATATACATGTATATGTATGTATACATATACACACATATATACTGTGTATTTGAGGAAATACACATTATAGGGCAACATTTGAGTAATAAGATAAAATCCAATTTAATTCACCAAACTCATATGAGGACTCATGAGAAATAAAGATCCCTCCTAATATTTCCCATCTCAAATTCATCTACTTTTGTATATGTCTTATATATAAGCTAGTTACTTATATGTTGTGTGCTTCATTAAAATGTATGTTTCTTGAAGGCAGGAGCTGCATTCTTGTCTTTGTGTATCCCTCAGGGATTAGCATAGTTCCTGGCATGTAGTAGGTAATAAATTGTTGTTCCTTTGACTGGCATTTAATCTCACCTTCTGAGAGAAACCTTCACCTTAATTCTAGTGCTTTTCATCTGAGATTTTTTCCAATTTATCCTGTATTTATCTCTTTTTTGGTTACATAGTGTTTGAATTTTGTCTCCCCCTTTAGATTGTAGGTTTCTTGAGGGCAGGGCCTGCTTTGTCTTTCTTTGTTCCCTAGCAGATCATTAATAATTGCCTATTGTCTTCATTGACATATAATAAAACCTTAATAAATACTCACTGTGTAGATTAAGAAATTAAAACATTAGCATATTTGAGGAACTTAAGTTCTGTAGAACAGCATCAGATAAACATTGAGAACATGAGCTACCTGAAAAAAGATGTCATGTTTGACAAGAGCTCCTGGGAAAACAAGAATAGGTGTGCAAAAAACCCAATTTGGACCAGTATCTCAAACCATTATGTTGCAAATGGATTAGTGATGTAAATTTAAAAGGTAGTAACATAAAACAGTTGAAGGAAGATAGAAGGAAATAAGTTTCACAGGTATGGCTATGGGGAGAATTCATAATGAAATAAGGAATGCAAGGGATCACAAAAGATTACAAAAAATAGACAATTTGGAATGCATGAAATTGATCAAAGAACAGTTAAAGCTAGAAGGGACCTTAGTCATTTCATACATCCTACACCTGAATTGGAAATTTTGTGTGTAAATAAAGTAAATGCAAGAAGGATAATAAAGCCAATTGCTGACTAGGAGAAAAATCTATCTTTTTAATAAAGTTCTGCTGTCCAAAATATGTAGTAATTTAATACAAATATATGACCAAGGCTCATTCTCTAATTGATAAGCAATCAAAGAACATGTTAAACAGTTCTCAAAAGAAGACTTACAGATTATTAATAACCAAGAGAAACATTACTCTATACACTGCAGATTGGCAAAAAATAATATTAGATGAACATAATAAATGTTTGAGGGGCTGTAGAAAGACTGTTGGTGGAGGTATGAACTGGTCTACCAGTTCTGGAAAATAGGCACAAGAAAATCCCACTGAAGACTGAAAAGGCAATTCTCTTTGACCCAGGAATATTTGGGGCATATGCACTTTGGTCCAATGACATAAAAATGTCATGAATATTAGATTATTCATAATAGCACTTTTATGTTGGCAAGGAATTGGTCACAAAATGGATGCTATCAATTAGAAATAGCTGAACAAATTGTGGTACAAATGTGTAATAAAATAGTGTGCCATAAAAATTAATATATGAGAAATTAACAGAAATATGAGAACTCTTAAGAGCTGATACAGAGTACAGTAATCAGAACCAAGAAAACAATATATTCACAGTGACTATAATAATGTAATTTTTAAAAACCCAGTAGAATGAAACTGTATCAAACTTGAGAAAGGTAAGACAATTCATCTCCTTGCTTTGGTTGTATGAGTGTGAAATAGATATATTGTCAGAATTGGTTTTGCTGGACTACTTTAAAAGATATTTGTCAAAAGGGAAAATGGACTGGTTAAGAAAATGTTGACTATTCAGAGATGAGCGTTTTGTAAAAGCAAAGGCATCAAAAAAAATTTTAAGCAACTGATTGTAGGTATTATCTGTGAGGATATAATATAATTTCCCTGCATGTCTTAAATAGGAGTACTACATGCCAAGCCTTTATCTGATTCAAACTCATTTTATGAGTAAGATGCTTATATCTATCACATAAATCATTAGCATATTACTTACTAATCATGAATTTTTAATATGCTTGTGTATTTATGTACAATATTACATGCATGTGTATATTCAGTTTCATTGAACACCCACTATGTGGTAAGTCTCATGTTGTAGGTACTTTGTAGGACATAAAGGAATCAGGCACACTCCCTAGCAACTGAAGAGAGGTTTTGCACATTAGTCTCTTAACTTTTAATGAGGTCTTCTAATCAACCATTTGATTATAAGCTGGCAAACCTCAGCACTTGGACTTTTATTTATATGCCTGTTTAATTGCTTTTATAAAAACATGGTCTTATGTGAAATCATGATGCAGAGAGCATTTAGTTTCATTGAGGATAATATTTTCGTTATTGCTTAGCCAAATTTGGAGAATAAAAGTTTAAATGACATTTTCCTGAGATGAACAGAGGGAAAGATAGGAGATAAGGAGAGAAAAGGAAGGCAACCTGGCTCAAACCAAGTAGAGTCTTCTCTCCTCTGCCCCCCTTTCATTTTATCCTTTCTTCTCAGCTATTGTCTTGCTGAAGGGAGCAGGTATTATTCTTAGCTTTTACCAAAGTGGGCAGAGTAGTCAGTTCCAACTCCCTCTAGACTGTCTTGCACTGAGAACTCTGGGCTCCTCTCAGCATGGAATTACCTCTGTGTTGCTTTTTCTTGTATTCAGCAGAACAACAGATTTGCGCCCTCCACAGTTGTCTGGTACTGATTAGGGTAAGGTCTGGCTGTTTTGGTCCCTGATTCATATTTGATGCAGTTTTCTCCAAGGAGCATGTCTCCTGGGCCTGTGGTTTGTAACCTTATTATTCAACTGGAACTGCTGTCTCCAAATTTACCAGTGATGTCTTAATTCTGGAATCTAACGTCCTTTCTTCAGACCTTCTCTGCATCCTTTGATGCTGATGATCATGATCTCCCTTTTCTCTTTAACACTGTCTGTAGGTTCACGCTGTGTTCTCTTTGTTTTACCCTTACCTCTGTAACTGCTCTTTTGCTGGATCTTTGTCTAGATTGTGTCTGCTTACTGTGAAATTCCCCCAAGGCACTGTCCAGGGCCTCTTTGTCTCCTTCTATGCTGTTACACTGGGTAATTTGATTCCCATGGATAGAGTTATTAACTCTATGCAGATGATTCTTGGAATTTTTTGTCTAACTCTAACCTCTTTCTTGACATTTAATCTCATATATCTAACGAACTATTATTCATCTTGAACTGGACGTCTTACATCTTAAACTCAACACGTTCAAAACTGTACTCATCTTTCTCCCAATCCCTTTCCTTTTTCTAAATTCCTTGTTACTGTTAAGAGTACCACTACCCTCCCTGGGTATCATTTTCAGTTCTTCTCTCCATCCACTCCCCCTGCCCCCATCCAATCAGTTGACAAATCCTGATCATTTTGCAATTCCAACACCTTTTATGTGCATAGCCTTACACCTGACACTGCTACCACCCTGGTACAGGCCCTGATCGTCTCATCAACATTCAGACATTTTCCTCCAGTTCCTTAAGACCATCCTAGATGAAAATATAGCCTTTCTCTTTTCCAAGGCTAAATCCTTTGTCAGTGGTGTAAAGCACTAATAGAAAGAGGGACCACTAATGCATATGTAAAGATTTCTGTGGGCTACATGTTGACTTACTTTTAAAATGTAATGTTATTTATGTGTTATTGTTTTATGTATTTTGTTGAGTATTTCTCAGTTATTTTTTAATCTGTTTTAGGGCCAATTTTGGAGTGTTATGGATCATATGTGTGGCTGTGTGTTTGACACCCGTACTGTATACATACTCTTGATCTTATCTGCCCTCATCTTTTCCAGGAGATTGATTATACTATCATTCCCATACTGTCTTATCTTCAATTTCTTCCTGTCTACTCTCTCCTTCCCTGCTGCCTACAAGAATATCCATGTTTCTCCCATCTTCAAACACTTTTAACCACCTTCTCCCAACCATGCTATCATCCTATATTTCTCATTCCTTTTTTCACTAAACTTCTTGGAAAAGCCATCTCAACTCAATATTTCTCCACCTCTTCTTATTATTCTCTTCTTAAACATAGGCAAGTCTTTCTGACCTCATTATTCAAATGAAACTGCTCTGTCCAATTACAAATTGCCAATAATTTCTTGAATGCCAAATCTAATGGTCTTTTCCTAATCTTAATTAAACTTTGTGCAGCATTGGACACTGTTGTTTAGTTTTTCCTTTTATTTTTAATTTTTTTTTATTTTAGTTTACAACATTCATTTGCTCAAGATTTCGAATTCCAGATTTTTCTCCTCCCCCCACCCCAAGACACTGTGCATTCTGATTACCCCTTCCCTCAATCTGATGTCCCTTCTATCACACCCCTCCCATCCCTTATCCCCATGTTCTCTCTTTTCTTGTAGGACAAGATAGATTTCTATAGTCCATTACCTGTATTTCTTATTTCCCAGTTGTATGTAAAAACAATTCTCAACATTCGTTCCTAAAACTTTGAGTTCCAACTTCTTTCCTTTCCTCCCTCCCCACCCATCCCCAATGAGAAGGCAAGCAATTCAATATAATCTGTACACATATAGTTTTGCAAAAGACTTCCATAATAGTCATGTTGTGTAAGACTAACTATATTTCCCTTCATCCTATACTTCCTGCCATTTATTCTATTCTGTCTTTTGACCTTGTCCTCCTCAAAAGTGTTTACTTCTAATTACTCCTTTCTCCCATTTGCCCTCCCTTCTGTCATCCCCACACACTCCACTTATCCCCTTCTCCCCTATTTTCCTGTAGTGTAAGATAGATTTAAATACCAAATTGAGTGATTGAGTGTGCATGTTACTTCCTCCTTGAGCCAAATGTGATGAGAGTACCTTCACTTTTTCCCTCTCACCTCCCATCTTATCCCCTCCATTGAAAAAACATTTTCTTGCCTCTTTTATGAGAAATAATTTGTCCCATTCCATTTCTACCTTTCTCATCCCAATATATTCCTCTCTTACTCCTTAATTTAATTTTTTAGATATCATCCCTTCCTATTCAACTGACTCTGTGTCCTGTGTCTATATGTATATAATCCTTCCAAGTACCCAATATTGAGAAAAGTCTCAAGAGTTAAAATATTATCTTTCCATGTAGGAATATAAATAGTTCAACTTTACTAAGTCCCTTATGATTTCTGTGTCCTGTTTACCTTTTCATACTTCTCTTGATTGTTGTGTTTGAAAGTAAAATTTTCTATTCAGCTCTGTTCTTTTTCATCAAGAATGCTTGAAAGTCTTCTATTTCATTGAATGACCATTTTCCCCCTGAAGCATTGTACTCAGTTTTGCTAGGTAGGTGATTCCTGGTTTTAATCCTAGTTCCTTTGACTTCTGGAATATCCTATTCCAAGCCCTTCAATCTCCTAATGTAGAAGCTGCTAGATCTTGTGTTATCCTGATTGTATTTCCACAATACTCAAATTGTTTCCTTCTGGCTGCTTGCAGTATTTTCTTTATAACCTGTGAACTCTGGAATTTGGCTACAGTATTCCTAGGAGTTTTTCTTTTTGGACCTCTTTCAGGAGGCAATTGGTAGATTCTTTATTTATTTTACTCTGTGGTTCTAGAATATTAGGGCAGTTTTCCTTGATAATTTCATGAAAGATGATGTCTAAGTTATTTTTTTGATCATGGCTTTCAGGTAACCCCCTAATTTTACATTGCCTCTTCTGGATCCCTTTTCCATGTCAGTTGTTTTTCCAGTGATATATTTCACACTGTCTTCAATTTTTTCATTCTTTTGGTTTTGTTTTGTAATTTATTGACTTCTCATGAAGTCGTTAGCTTCTATCTGTTCCATTCTAATTTTTAAAGAACTATTTTCTTCAGTGAGCTTTTGAACCTCCTTTTCCATCTGGCTAATTCTTCTTTTTAAAGCATTCTTCTCCTCATTGGCTTTTTGGACCTCTTTTGCCATTTGGGTTAGTCTCTTTTTAAAGGTGTCATTTTCTTCAGCATTTTTTTTGGGGGGGGGTCTCCTTTAGTAAGCTATTGATTTGCTTTTCATGATTTTCTTGCCTCTCATTTTTCTTCCCAATTTTTCCTCCACCTGTCTTATTTGATTTTCAAAATGCTTTTTGAACTCTTCCATGGCCTGAGACCATTGCATATTTATTTTGGAGGTTTTAGATGCAGAACCCTTGACTTTTGTATTTTCCTCTAATGGTAAGCTTTGTTCTTCCTCACCTGAAAGGATGGAAGAAAATATCTGTTCGCCAAGAAAGTAACCTTGTATGTAGTCTTATTTTTTTCCCTTTTTTGGACATTTTCTCAGCCAGTTATTTGACTTTTCAGTCCTTTAACAAGTGGAGGGTATACTCTAGGGACCTGTAAGTTGTCAGCTCCTCCAAGGTGGCACAATGAAGGGAGAGGAGCTTACTCCTCTCCTGGCCTGTGCTTTGGTCTGGAAGCAACCACAAGCTTTTCTGCCAGGATCTGTGAGTAGGATTCCCTCTCCAGAGCCTCCACCATATCAACCAGCCGGCACTTCTCCTCACTCCAGGGCCACCACTTGGGGCTGAGACGCAGATCAGCTGCTCAATTCCCCCAGGGTCTTTAGGTGGGAGGCTTCAAAAATGGATGCCTGGGGCTGGGACTAGGGCAGGATCCTGCACCCATTTCACCCAGGCAAAAGAACTTTCTGTCTTTGGTGTTTGTAAGTTGAGAAATCTGGGAACTGCAGCTGTTGCCCAGGATTCTGTGCCCTGAGTCCTGCTCCAGTCCTGTCCATGCCATGCAGCTTGACCAAGGCTGGGCTGTGCTCCATGGGCTGTGCTCTGCCCCAAGTCAGGTGTGATAGGCCTTTCCTGTCGGCATTCCATGCTAACTTGGGCTGGAAATCTCTTTCATTCTGTCATTTTGTGGCTTCCGCTGCTCTAGAATTTGTTTAGAGTTGTTTTTTACAGATATTTTATGGGCTATGGGGGGAGACCTAAAGCAGTTCCGTCTTTCTACTCCACCAACTTGGCTTTGCCCTACTTTTTCCTTGTAGATATTCTCTTTTCTTTTGGTTTTTGTGACACTCTTCTCTCTTGGTTCTCCCGAATGTGTCTGACTCCTCTTTAATCTATTTTGTTGGTTCTTCATTCATTATGCCCACTATCTGTGGATGTTCCCCAGATCTCTGTCCTGAGCACCCTTTTCTTTTTGCTTTATACAACAATGTCATTTGGTGGTTTCATCATTTCCCATAGGCTCAGTTGCCAGTTCTGTGCATAGGATACCAGGATCAATCTGTCTGTCTCTCTCATTTCATCTCCAGTTCCAGTCAGTCTTCTTAGTTACAGTCCTACATAGCCAACTCCACCTTTTGGAAATTTAGAATGATGCTAAAGTTATGAGTCTAGAAGACTAAGAGAATGGTAATATAACTTGACAGGGATGGAGGATGTGGGATGGGGGAATTTAGTTCTGTTATAGATGTTATGGGAATCTGTAACAATATGTCTGCTTGCTGTTCCACCTATAGGATATTCCGTGCCTTTGTACTCATTGTCCCCAGTGCCGGAAATGCTCTCCCTCTTGACCTTTGCCTCTTAGATTTCCTGGTTTTCTTCAAGCCTTGGTTTATGTCTTCTTCTACAGTATACCTTTCCCCATGTACCCTGGGATGTGCTGGAGCCAAATTTAATAGCTTGTGAACAAGTCAAAACAAAACTTATATTAGAATCTTTATATCTTACATATATATGTCACCATGTATATATGTGACATAGCTATAAGCATAAATACTCTCTCCTAATAGACATGAACACTCATATATATGTAATGTATATATGTTGATATAAAGATAAGTTAATGTAGATATGCACACATATATTATATATATATGCACATGGATGTATAGATGTGTTTACACACATACTTATCAAGCCATTTACATCAACTATTTAGATTTGTTTAAAATCCTAAGACATTGTTATTCAGTTATTTCTCAGAGATGTTAATTTAATAGGCATCTCTTTATTGTTTTTTAGCTAAAAAGCCTGATAAAGAGATCCAAAGTGAATAATTAACCTTGATACAAACACAGGTGGGTGGTATATGATCTTTTTCAAATTACAAGGGTAGTATTTATAAGCAGTTTTCTAAATAGCACCCTGGTATTTTCAAAAGCATTAAATAGACCTCATAAGAATGTGCCTACCAATATTGTTTCATAATAGCATTAATTCTTTTATTTAAGCCCCACCTTAGGGTAGCAAGAACTTGCTATAATAGCCTTTGATTTCTGATGCTCTAAATCCTCTCCATATTCATTGGTAGAGAATGGAGACAGTAGTCTAAGTAGCCTACTTAGAATTTGATATTTGGGACAATCAGGAAATAGTCACCAAGCAAACCCCTGAAGGCACCAGTGAACCAATTACAAGGGAACCCGTATGCCAGCCACTATTTTTCCTTTCAGTCCACCTAAACTACAAACTCCAAATCCAACAAATTTTTTTTTCTAAGTGCCTATGCTATACAGGGTACTACATTAGACTCTGAATATACAAATAATTCCTTCCTTGGCGAGTCTTACATTCTGTGAGAGGATTGTGGATTTAACAGCCCACATCATCAAACAAATGAGTATATATGTGATCATTTGAGGAAAAGGATATTAGTGACTAGGAGATCCAGAAGGGGGCTCCCCCACTTGAGATTACACAGAAACTGAAGCTTGAAGGAAAGTATAGATTTTGATAGACAGATATGAAAAGAGAGTGTAAAGACTTGAAGGAAGGAGGTGAGATGCTAAGCATTCGAAGAGTAAACAAGACAGTTTTTCTAGAATATGAAAGGGAATAATATGAAATGAACTTGGAAAGGTAGGGTAAAGCCAGGTTTTGAAAGATTTTTTTTAATAGTTTTATATTTAAATTATTTGTTTTCTCTTTTCAACAGTCATTTCCATAAGTCTTAAAATTTTCTCCCCCTCCCTTCCTGAGATGACATGCAATCTTATATAGGTTCTACACATACATTCCTATTAAACACATTTTCACCTTAGTCATTTTACATAGAACTAAAATGAATGAGAGAAACCATGAGAAAAGCAAAACATAACACAAGAGAAAAGAGTCTGCTTCCTTCTGCATTCTCTTTCCATTGTTATTTCTCTGGATGCGGACGGCATTTTGCCTCAAGTCTTTTGGGAATGTTTTAGGTTCTTGCTCTGCTGTGAAGGGCTTAGTTGATCAGAAACAGTCCTGTTACTGTGTACAACATTTCCCTGGTTCTACTAATTTCACTCAGCATCAGTCCATATAAGTCTTTCCAGGTCTTTCTGAAGTCTGTTCGTCATTTCTTATAGTATTCCATTACATTCATATACCACAGCTTGTTCAGCCATTTAATTGATGGAAATTCCCTTGATTTCCAATTCTTGGCCACCAGAAAAAGAGCTGCAATGAATATTTTTGTACATGTGGGACCTTTTCCCATTTTTAAGATATCTTTGGTATACAGCCCTAAAAGTGATAATACTGGTCAAAGGGTAAGCACATTTTTGTATCTCTTTTGACATAGTTCCAAATTGCTCTCCAGAATGGTTATTATCAGCTCATAGCTGCACCAGTAGTGAATTAGTGTTCCAACTCTCCCACATCCCCTCCAACATCTTCCTGTTTTCTCATGTTGGCCAATCTGATAGCTACTTTGTCTTCATAGAATCATTTGTATTTTAAGGATATAACTGTGAAAGAAATCAGAAAGATAAAATTTATAAAACTTGATAACTTATTGGATATGATGAATTGAAAAGAGAGAGTTGAAGTGTTAAAGTTGGTTAATGTGCGTTTGTCCTCTGTTGCTGAAGAAGACCATGCCATCAGAGAAATGGTGACATGACTTGGTTATCTGGCTTCCTGGAAGTATAGTGCTTCTTCCTCCCAGTGGGGAAATTTGCAGTGGGGAGTGGATTTTAAACTGTTGGTGACTTTTCCTTCTATGGATAGTCAGAAGTGCAGTAGGAAAATTTAAAGTTGTTCTAGGGACCAGCATAACATCAAGGAAATTTGCATTATCAACCCCCCATGTCTCTGGGCTCACCATATATGGTATTACTTCAACTTTGTTCTAAACCTCAAATTACATGGAAGAAAGCTCACATCTCTGAGTTAGAGGAAGGAAAAAGCTGTGGGGAAGAGGCAACTAATGTAACTGTCCTAAAAGTTTGTCACAGGTCTCTGTAAAGACCTAAGTTAATTTAGAGTGTGAAATTTGACTATTCATAACTTTATTTTATAATAATATAAATAAATAAAAATAAAACATTTGTAAAATATCAAGTTATAAGAATTACAGCTTTATTATCATTTTGCTTTCATCTTTTTTGGATGGTAAAATTCATATAAAAATAATGCAGGGGGGCCTCTATCCTGCTGTTATTCTTTTATGTTTAATGTTCTTTTTATTGTTGTACAGATGAATAAAATAACTGTTTTTTGTATTTGATTTTAAGTATTAAGATGTAAGCTTATCTTCTGTAGATTCACTGAAAGCAACCTTGATACAACTTCATTGACATACAGATATGTGATTAATCATGTTCCTAAATAATTTTGCTTTCTTTTGCTAGATATCTATATTTTGAAAGCTTTTCATTCCCAGTGATTATGACTGTTTAATATAGTTATATTTATGAAAATGTTATTTCTAACTCTTTACGGCCCAGAATTGCATTTGGGCAGTTGTGAATAACAAATAATATTGGTTGAATTCTCCAGGACATTTTTGAAGTCTGTATTCATAATATGGGGCTTTGTCATAACTAGTTCATGAAAAATAATGAACTTCTGTTATGCAGTGCTAGCCACTAGGTCCTATTTTGCTAAGTAATCAGTAGACAAAAGTTAATTACTATTTTTTTTTTTACTATTACTACCATTAGCACTATTAGTACAGCTACTTTTTTTTTTTAGAGTTAGGCATATCCTGTAATATAATTTTATATGAACTAATGTGTTGTTACACTTTTATAGCATATGCCTATTCTCAGGGGGAAAATCTTGCTTATTCAATATTACTATACTTATATTTTTCAATTAAATTTAGTAAACATTTATCATATGTCTCCCATATATACAATACCTTTTATTTCCTTAATCAACTTCCAATGTTTAGAAAAAAAGTATTTTCAGGTTTATTTTATTTTACTTTTAGATTTGCTAATAGTTATACCTTACAGAAATGTTTATACTTAATTTCAGGTGCTCTTGTCAGGACTCATTGGTGTTGTTTCTTGGAAAAGACCCTTATCCCTTGTGGTAAGTAATAATTCTGACCTGATTAAATTGGACAGTTTAGGTCTATCAGTATAGAAGACTGTGTATCAGAGAGCCAGAGTGACATTATGAAGATGTAGGTTCAAATCCTACTTCTGGATCATATTGGTTCTTCAGTTTCTCAGTGTTCCAGTTAACTCTCTGCCAACATGAATTTTAGAACTGTTGTAGCTCTGTATTAGTACAGTTTCTTCACCGTGAATTCTTTATACCAATGAAATTGCAAGTCTGAACAAAAAAAAAGATATAAAAATATTAACAATAACTATTAAAATATGAATAACTGAATAAACAAATACAAATCAAGTGAAATAATTTAACTGAAAATGTTTGCATTTTGATAAAAATATTAACTTAAAATAATAGGATGTTAATATTTTAAAGATAATATAGATGTTTTTTCCTTTGTGAAGTCTGAGTAGCAGAAATGTATACAATGTTAGAGTAATGCTAAACTTGTAAAAATTATTCAAAGGTGTTATGTATTCCATTCTAGGAGAATTTCTAAAAGTATTCATGGTATATTTTTATGAGATATGCATTACTGAATTATTGTGAGGCAATGCAAGAGACAAATATATCTGTAAAGTCTAGGTGCTGCTTTTTTCTATAGCTCTTAAGACACATGGAGAGCATATACTTAGCCAATTTAGAAGGTTGTCAGTTTTATCTCTTCAGAAACTGTAAAAGGTACCTTTCTGTGATATGAGGAGTGAAGAAAGGGTAGAGGCACCATAGTCAAAAGGGGGCAAGCAAAAGATATTGGCTGATTCCTTTTCAAAAAAGTTGAAGTAGCAAGTTAGAGAAGTGGAAAAGGATTTATGGTGTAACCTCAAAGGTAGTCTCTTTGAAAGGGACAAAAATAGCTGTATATTTAAATATTCAACTTTAAGTAGGTGTACATATCTATACATAAATATATAGATATATAAACAGTAAAAAAAAATTGTTAATTTGTGTCTATAAGTTCCACTTGGATAATCTCTTCATCAGTAAAGATGCATTCCCTGCATTCCTTCTTACCTACTGAAATTTATTGTATTTAAAAAAAAAAAACCTTTAAAAGGTTATTTTTACACTTCATTCAATTCAAGAAAACATGATTTAATCATTTTATACTTACTATTTCATTTTTGGTGTCATTTTATTCCAAAAAGTCTTGTTATAGGCTGTGTCTAGTTTTCATAGCAACCATGTTTGGCAGGAGAGGGTTTGAGTGGGAGATCTTGTACTCTATAGCACGGTATCATTGTGTTTTATTTCTTCAATAAAATAACAGGTAAGTATGTAGGGAGTTTTATCTGAAGCTCTGTAATCACAGAATAATAATTCTATACCTGGTGTGTTTCTGTGTCAGCACTGGAAGTGCAATTGCTGGGTTTTGAAGAAAAGGTGTAAAAGGGGAGTATCAGGAAAAGGTATAGGCTTTTTACCACTTTAGCAGTCATGCAGTTCTAACACACTACTTTTAGCCACTAACTTTGAAGAGCAAAACATTAAATGCTTGTGGAAAAACATTTTTGCAAATTTCAGAACTCTTTCAGGATTTATCTTCCTTTCTGCCACAAAGAGGGAGTCATGGAATAGGAAAGTGGCATTAGTCGGTTAGCCAATAAACGTTTATTAAAATTCTTATTGTGTATCAGGTACCATGCTATAAAGACTGCTAATGCAAAGAAAGGCAAAAAACAGTTTCTACCCTCAAGGAATTTATATTCCAACAGGAGAGGCAACGTACAAGTAAGCAAGTACATACAAAATATGTACAGAAAATATGTGAGGGGCAAGACTAACAGCTATGGGGTGGAGTGGGAGAAGCCTTCTGCAGAAAATGATATGCGATCAGAAGTTTGAATACAGGGAAACTGAGTTGGGGATGAGGGGATGGAATGTTGTAGGTATGAGGGACAGCTAGTGCAAAGACATGGAGAGAGAAGGTGGAGTATCACGTGGGAGGGAAAGCAAGTAGATCAGTGCAAACATCATGGAGGGGAATGAAGTAGGAGAAGCCTCTTATGCTAGGAAGTGGCTGTATTAGGAAGAGCTTTATTATTTTTTAAAGTAGCATTTTTTCAATTACATGTAAAGATGCTTTTTAACATTAATTTAAGAAAATTTTTGAGTTCCAAATTTTCTCCCTCCCCTTTTAAAAGGTAAGAATTTTAAAGATACTCATGTAAAACATTTTCGTATTAGTTATGTTGTGAAGGAAGAAACAGATCAAAATAAAAAAAACATGAAAAAGATTAAGGAAGTGAGAACAGTATGCTTTGATCTTTATTCAGATAGCATTTTTTAACATCAGTACTTTGGAATTGTCTTGGGTTGTTATATTGCTGGAAAGAGCTAAGTTATCATAGTTAGTCATTGTACAGTGTTGTTGTTACTGTGTACGATGTGCTCCTGGCTCTGCTCACTTCACTTTGCATCCATTCATGTATTTCCAGGATTTTCTGAAATCTCCATTATTCATTTCTTATGGCATAGTAATATTCTATTACATTCATATGCTAAAACTTGTTCAACTCTTCCCTACTTGATGGGCATCCCCTTAATTTCCAATTCTTTACTACCACAGAAAGAGTTGCTATAAATATTTTTGTAAATGTAGGTCTTTTTCCCTTTTTTATGATCTCTTGGGGAATGCAGATTTAGCTGGGTATTGCTGGATCAAAGGGTATGCACAGTTTTATTATGCTTTGTGCATAGTTCCAAATTTTTCTTCAGCATGATTGAATCAGTTGACAACTTCAGCAACAGTGCATTAGTGTCCTAGTTTTCCCCATCTTCTCCAACATTGATAATTTCCTTTTTTTGTCATGCTAGCCAGTCTGATGGGTATGAGGTGGTACCTCAGAGTTGTTTTAATTTGTATTTCTCTAATCGGTAGTGATTTAGACCATTTTTACCATATGACTTTAGATACCTTTGATTTCTTCATCTAAAAACTGCCTATTTATATCCTTTAATCATTTTCAATTGAGAAATAACTTATATTCTTATAAATTTTACCCAGTTCTCTATATATTTGAGAAATGAGACCGTTATCGGTGTCACTTGCTCTCAAAATTGTTTCCAAGACTTCTGTTTTCCTTCTAATCTTGGTTGTATTGGTCTTGTTTGTGCAAAACCTTTTTAACTTAATATATTCAAAATTAACCATTTGACATTTTTGTAATGCTTTCTGTCTCTCGTTTGGCCAAAAATCCTTCCCTTTTCCATAGATCTGATAGATAAACTATTCCTTGCTCTCCTTATTTGCTTATGGTATCATCCTTTAGTCTAAACCATGTACCCATTTTGACCTTATTGTGGTGTGCAATGTAGGATGTTGATCTGTACCTATCTGCCATACTGTTTTCCAGTTTTCCCTGTAATTTTTGTCAAATAGTGAGTTTTTATCCCAGAAGCTAGAATCATTGGATTTATCAAATGTTAGATTACATTACGATAGTCATTTATTACTGTGTCTGGTGTACCAAACCTATTCCACTGATCTAACTCTCTATTTCTTAGCTAGTACCAAATAATTTTGATGGTTACTGTTTTATAGCATAGTTTGAGATCTAGTGTGACTAGGCTACCTTCATTTCTATTTTTTTCATTAATTCCCTTGACATTTTTGACCTTTAAGTTTTTTCAGATTTATTTTTTTCGTAGCTCTATAAAATAGGATTTTTTTGGTAATTTGATTGGCATAGCAATGAATAAGTAAATTAATTTAGAGATCCTTGTCATTTTTGTTATATTGGCTCAGTCTACTCTTGAGAAATTAGTATTTTTGAAAGAGCTTTGTCTTTTAAAACATTATTTACAGTTAACATTTATTTTCTATTACACAGACTTCCTGCTACTGAAGAAAAATAAAAACCAAAATATTGTAACAAATACACATAGTCAATAAAAACAAATAACCACATTGATCATGTCTAGAAATATATGTCTTATTCTGCATCTTGAGTTCATCACCTCTCTATCAGAAGGTATCCATGTTTCTTCATCAGTTCTTTGGAATTATGGTTAGGCATTGCATTGACCCAGGGTCCTTCAGTCTTTCATAGTTATTTTTTTATAATGTTATTATTGTATAAAATGTTCTCCTGGTTCAGTTCACTTCATTCTTTATTAGTTTATATGTCTTCCCACTTTCTCTGAAATATCTTCTCGCTTTTTCCTATGGTTCAATAGAATTCATTTACAACAATATATTCAAATTTGTCTAGCTCTTCCCTAATTAATGGGGGTACCCTTTTAATTTATGGCTCTTTGCTTCTAAAAAAAGACACAATATTTTTGGACATATAGGTCCTTCCTTTTTCATTTCTTTCTATTTTAGGTTTCATGGTAGCATCCCTGGACCAAAGGATCTGTATACTCCCCCATACAAACACATACACACAAATGCATGCATACACCACACGTGCATGCACACACACAGAGTTTTGTGACTCATTGGTTGTATTCCCAAATTGTTTTCCATAATGTCTGGACCTATTCATAGATGCTCCAATAATTTATGAAGAACTTTAAGTGCCATAGGATTTTATATTTGATCCTGGAGGTAATAGAGAGTCTCTTGAGCTCATCAAGCAGGTGAGTGACATGATCTGACTTAAACACTTTAGAAGAATTGTGTTCCTAGTTGAGTGGAAAATGGGTTGAAGTGGGGAGAGTCTTGAGACAGAGATAGTTTTGGAGGCTATTGCAGTAGTCCCAGAAAGAACTGATGAGGGCTTAAAAAATGGTCATGGATATGTAAAAGGAGAGAATGGGACAAACATAGCAGATTATTTGGAAGGTAGAAATGACAAACTAGGTGTAAGTGTTAGATTCTTGTGAAGTGCCTTTATCTTTATCTGCAATTACAGTGTTAGAGATAATGAGTTGCTTTATCACTGAGCAGTGTCAAGCTGAGTCTGAATGACCAATCAAGTATTTATGACTCTCCTACTGTATGCCAAATACTTTGTACTAAGTGCTGAGGATGCAAAAGCAATAAATAAGATGATACATACTTGCAAAGAACTTAAATCCTTACAAGAAAGACAGCAAGGACACCTCCAATATAAAGAATAAATGCAAATAAAAGCAAAATTGTCAAACCCTGGGGAGTTTGACAGACAGAGTGCTAGCCCATGAGGAAATGAAAGTAGGCTTCATACAGAAGATGAGCTGTACCTTGAAGGAAGAGATTCTGTTTGGCAGAGGTGAAGAAAGGAGTGCATGTCAGATATTGAGTCTAACCAGTGGTAAAAGTAGAGTATTCTTGGTCATTCTTGGAAAGTTAGTGATGGTTCATTGTGTTAATCAGAGTTCTTATGTTTTTCAAAGTTCCTTTTTACAGTAATGTTTTTATTTTATAAATTATTCTGGTCCCGTACAATACATCAGTTCATACATGTTTTTCCAAGTTTCTCTGGAATGTTCCTTTCCTTGTTTCTTATGGCCCAATTCTAATACGTTATATTCATATACCACAATGTGTACAACTGCACAACTGCTTCCCATATGATGGGCACTCCCTTAGTTTCCAGTTTGTTTGTTTGACACAAAATAGTGGCTATACATATTTTTTTTGCACATATAAGATATCGCCTTCCCCTCTCTCTTCCTCCTTAGAGTCTTACTAGTATTTCTGGACCATAAGGTATCTATATTTTAATCATTTTCAGGGTGTATTTCCAAATTGCCTTCTAGAAAGGCAGACTATTGCAAAACTTTACCATCAAGGAATCACTTGTTTTCTTGAGACATCTTCAACATTTTTCATTTTCCTCCTTTGTCAACTTTGAAGTGGAAACTCAGAGTTGCTTTAATTTTCATGTTTCTCATATTTTTACATTTTTTGAAATCATCATGTGGGTTTTTTGTTGTCATAGTATTTTATGTTGGCAGTTTTATAAATATTGAACCAATCTTGAATCCCTATTATAGATTCTTATTTTAAATTCAATCTGTCATAGTGTATCATGTTTGTGATAACATCTTTGCTAATATTTTATTTAAAATTTTTTGGACTAGCATACTAGTCTATTCTCCTTTTTGCCTCTAGTTATCAAGACACATTTATAGCATACAAATAATTTGATAGAATTCCTTTTTTTCCTCCTTTTTTTTCAAAGTTTGTGCAGTGTCATAATTAATTTTTCTTTGAATATTTGACTGAATTCACTTGTCTATTTAGCTGGCTTTGTTTTGTTTTTTTTTCCCTTTGGAAATTATTTTGTGGCTTGCTAAATTTATTTTTCTGACATTGGGTTATTTAAATCTCATATTTCATGTTCCTTTAATATAGGCATTTTGTATATTTTTTAAATGGTCACATATTTCACTGAAGTTATTTTTTGGCATATAATTGGACACAATGATTAATAATATTCTTTACATTTTCTTCATTTGTTGTATCTCCAAGGCAACATTCACAGCACTGACGGCGACTATGACTATGCCAGCGTAGTTCTGAATCACAAAGTATAACAGACTCTCTGTATAGATGACAGAAGAAAAACATTTATTCAGACACCAGAAAGGCAAATCCCTCATAGTTACCAAGAAGTCAATGAGCATTGGCACTGCTGGGGGCAAAGGCATTCTTAAACCTCCCACCACCATTCATACCCCCCACCCCCAGCCTTCCCACAAGCAAACACTCACAGTACTTGCTGTATGTCTGCCTGTGTCCTCTCTCCTCTGCTCTAACTGTTCTCACCAACTTCCTACTAGCCTAGTTCCACCATCCTGCTCTACCCTTCCTATTCCACCTATTCCACAAGCTCTTCCCATCACGTTATATAGGCTTCTATGTGATTTAAGCAGGTCACATGGGCCTATTAATAGGTGGGAAAAATCTTCACACTAAGCAAAAATACATTAACAATACAATTGTAAATTCTGTTTTCATTTTTGATGATGGTAATTTAATTTTCTTTTAAAAATAAAATTAACTCATGGTTTTATAGAGGTTTTTTCTTTAAAAAATCCAGCCCTTAGATTGTTTAGAGTTGACAGCTGAGTCCCCAGGCTTACTATGGTATCAAAGAGATAATTCAGCCACTATTAGCATACCTGTTCTGAGCCTGGGTGTTGAGTCCTTAATTCTGCTTTGGATTCAGGGCACCAGAACTAGGGGCTCTGTTCTAAGTTGGAAGTAGAAGGCTATCATCCCATCTTCCGGTCAGAATAGTCATGCTAGTGGTCCCGTTCTGAGCCAGGTATCTGAGTCCGGCATCCCCCTCTCTGGGTCTTCTTGATCATAACCCATGCTAGTTCAACTCTGATGAGTTGAACGCATGATCTTGGCCTGGAAAAATGACCTGCTGTGCTTTCTCCTTAGATTACTACTTAGAATCACTACTCTGCCTGGTGCCCTTCTTAGGTATGTGTTAGAGTAGTTAAGGGAAAAGTTGAATTGCAATATTTCCCTTCCCTCTGCTGACTTCTCTAGTTCTTTCATTCCTAAACAGGTAGGGATAATAATGATTGATTTTTATGCCTTCGAGTTTACAAGGTGCTCTACCTTCATTGTCATCTTTGATTTTCATAACCCTACAAGGTGGTAAATAATGTAAGCAGTACTATCTCTACTTTACAGACGTACAAAAATAATGCTTAGAAGGCTTCTCAATGATTTCCCCTTGGTTAGCCAACTAGTCAATATCAAAGACCAGAGAGAACCCAAGTCTCTCTGCATCCGGAGTCCGAGTCCTTTTTCTACTATATCACACTGAATGAGTGGGAGACTTTCTCACTCCTTAAAAGTGACACCAAAAAGGTAGTTTTGTTTGGTTTTATTTAACTTGTTATTACATAGAGGGGAGTGGTTGGTTTTAAAGAAAAGTTGTTTTTTAAAAAGTTATACAGTTTTCTCTACCTCACTTGCCTTCTAGTGAATTTGGTAAGGTTTTAACTGAAAATAGAGATTGCAACTTGAGGTTTGCTTGTAGTGATGAGATGACAAAACAGGATTAACATCTCCTTCCTAAGCAGAGTTTAAGAAATGCCTGAGGAGGAGCCAAGATGGCGGAGTAGAAAGACTTACATATGCTAGCTCCAAATCCACAGCCCATAAATTTCCTGTAAAAAGAACTCCCCACAAATTCTGGAGCAGTGGAACCTGCGTAGCAATGCGGTGGAGGAGATTTCCATTCCAGAGAGCCCTGAAAAACCGCCACCAATGGTGCGCACACCAGAGGTGGAGTGGAGCCCCTTCCCTGGCCACGTGCCCTGAGAGGAGCAGATCCAAGCAGGCTTCAGGGACGGAACCTCTGGTGGCCATGAAGGTCCCTCCACCCACAGGCTCTACAGGTCAGTGAGAGAGAATTCTGGGCTGGCTGAGAGGGGAACAGGTTGTCTCTGTAACTCAGGCCCCCTTGGGAGGCAGAGGCAGAGACGGCTGGGACTCCCAGAGCAGGCAGGAGCTCCGCTGCATTACTGAAGGTCTCCACATAAACCCCCTGAGGGAACTGAGGCTGGGAGGCGACCCTGCCCCCACCTGAGCTCCAGAACTTAAGCTCACATTGAATAGCAGCCATGCCCACTGCTGAAAGCCCTGAGGTTGGGGAGCAGCATTTGACTCACACCCCAAGCACTAGCTGGATGGATCTAGGCGGGGGTGGAGAGGAATCTCAGAAGTCGAGTAACTGACTGGGAAAATGCCCAGAAAAGGGAAAAAAAAATAAGACCATAGAAGGTTACTTTCTTGGGGAACAGTGTTTCCACCTTTCATTTCTGATGAGGAAGTGCAATGCTTACCATCAGGGAAAGACATAGAAGCCAAGTCCTCTGTATCCCAAACATCCAAAATAGATATCCAATGGGGTCAGGCCATGGAAGAGCTCAGAAAGGATTTTGAAAATCAAGTTGGAGAGGTGGAGGAAAAACTGGGAAGAGAAATGAGGGAGATGCAAGAAAAGCATGAAAAATGGGTCAATGCCCTGCTAAAGGAGACCCAAAAAAATGCTGAAGAAAATTACACCTTGAAAAGTAGGCTAACTCAATTGGCAAAAGAGGTTCAAAAAGACAATGAGGAGAAGAATGCTTTCAAAAGCAGAATTAGCCAAAAGGAAAAGGAGGTTCAAAAGCTCACTGAAGAAAATAGTTCTCTCAAAATTAGGATGGAACAGATGGAGACTAATGACTTCCTTAGAAACCAAGAAATCACAAAACAAAACCAAAAGAATGAAAAGTAAGTATTGAAGGAATCCCCCAATCACTGCCTGAAAGAGATCCAAAAAAGAGAAACTCCTAGGAACATTGTGGCCAAATTCCAGAGTTCCCAGGTCAAGGAGAAAATATTGCAAGCAGCTAGAAACAATTCCAGTATTGTGGAAATAGAATCAGGATAACACAAAATCTAGCAGCTTCTACATTAAGGGATCGAAGGGCATGGAATAGGATATTCCAGAAGTCAAAGGAACTAGGACTCAAACCAAGAATCACCTACCCAGAAAAACTGAGTATAATACTTCAGGGGAAAATATGGTCTTTCAATGAACCAGAGGACTTGCAAGCATTCTTGATGAAAAGACCAGAGCTGAAAAGAAAATTTTACTTTCAAACACAAGAATGAGAAGAAGCATGAAAAAGTAAACAGCAAAGAGAAGTCATAAGGGACTTACCAAAGGTGAATGGGTTACATTCCTACATGGAAAGACAATATTTGTAACTCTTAAAACTTTTCAGTATCTGGGTAGTTGGTGGGACTACACACACACACACATACACACACACATGCACACACACATGTACACGCAGGCACGTGCACACACATACACACATGCACACACACAGAAAGACAGAGAGCACAGAGTGAATTGAATAGGGTGGGGTCATATCTTAAAAGAAATTAAGGTAAACAGTGAGAGAGAAAGGTAGTGGGAGGAGAGAGGGTGAAATGGAATGGTGTAAATTATCTCTCATTCAAGAGGCAAGCAGGAGACTTTTTAGTGGAGGGAAAAAGAGGAGAGCTGAGAAAAAAACATGAAGTTTACTCTCATCACATTCGACTAAAGGAAGGAATAGAATGCACACTTATTTTGGTATGAAAACCTATCTTACAATACAGGAAAGTGGGGGAGGAGATAAGCAAGGGGGGGGATGATGGAAGGGAGGGCAGTGGGGGGAGGGAGAAATTTGAAGTCAACACTCTTGGGGAGGGACAGGATCAAAAGACAGAATAGAAACAAGGGGGGGCAGAATAGGATGGAGGGAAATATAGGTAGTCTTACACAACATGACTATTATGGAAGTCATTTGCAAAACTACACAGATAGGGCCTATATTGAATTGCCTACCTTCCCAAAGGGAATAGGTGGGGAGGGAGCCATGGGGAGAATTGGAACTCAAAGTTCGAGGAATAACTGTCGAGTATTGTTGTTGCTACTAGGAAATAAGAAATACAATTAATGGGGAATAGAAAATCATCTGGCCCTAAAGGAAAAAAGAGAAGATGGAGTCAAGAGAAGGGAGGGATGATAGAAGAGAGGGCAGATTGGTGATAGGGGAAATTAGAATGCTTGGTGTATTGGGGTGGGGGGAGGGGACAAATGGGGAGAAAATTTGGAAGCCAAAATTTTGTGAAAATGAATGTAAAAAGTTAAATAAATAAATTTATATTAAGAATGACACACACACACACACACACACACAAAGAAATGCCCGACTGTAGTTTCCCCAACCAGTTAGGGACCCCACTTACTTTCATCTCTGTAAGTTGTTCTTGGTTTGACATTTGCTATTAGATGCTTCCTTTCAGTAAGTCCTTTGAGTCTTATCTATTATGTCCTAAGCTTATTTGGTGCTTTTCCTTCCTTACTTGGCTATAAGGGATATGAACAGAGAGATAGGATGTTGTTGCAAAATTTTGAAAAAGAATTCATATAATTTCTCAGATGTGAAATGGAGGGAATAGATACTTGTCAAAAAAAGAAAAGGACAGCATCTTCTTTCTAGAAAAGTAGCAGAGGTGTGATGATGTGTGTTGGACAGGTTGGTGAATCTTCAGGATAAGTACTACTGAATTGTAGTGAGGAGGTAAGGAAGCAGAAATTATATATATTTTAAATCAACAGCATCCACATTCTGCCAATCCATTGAAAACTAAGGTATCAGCTCTTGCATTGGCTCCTAAGCTGTAGTAAACATGTGGAAAAAGAATGTTGCTTTTTAAATTTTTGTCATTTGTACTAAATGTCCGCTATGATTGAGATAATTGTCTCCTTTGCATTATTCTATAAGAGATTCTACATTATGCCGGATGCCAATTAAGAATCACATTGTATGGCTCTGATTAGGTAATTTCATGAAAGATTCAGTGAAATACTTTTAGATTGCTTACTTATCTTTAGTGAAAACAGTCTTACAAGTAAATAATCATAGATACTAATGTTAAAAAATGAGCAGAGAGGTGGACATTGCATTATTCATAAATGCTAACACTGCTGAAGGACTGAAAACTAAAAATTTAAGATTTTCTCAAACGAAAACTAATTTTCATTTTCAACTGATACAATGAATTACTCTGGATATATTGTATTCTGTCTCAAGAAAAGTAAGCCTGTTTAAAATACTTTTAGCTACCACAATTTATTAATAATGTTTTTATCATAGATCCAAGTGGTAATTTAAATACTCTTTGCTCTTTTAAAATTCTCATGTGGTCACTGAAAAAGTATCTTTACGATTTACTCAAATAATGACCTTAAGTTTATATGTTAATTTTACTAGTCAAGATCAAGGAACTGATATTATGCTAATATAAACTCATGGTAAATAGAAGCTCTCATTTCATGTTTTGGCTCCAGTAGTTTAACTGTTACTTCCCTAGAGCTGTCAAAATGATCAGAAAACAAGGTAAATTTGTAGTTGAGAGACAAGCAGGTTTGGTATCACCCTTTCCCCTATTCTACCCTTACTTGCCCAAAGTGAGAAGCAAAGTATAACCTTCTCATAGAGTGGCCACATTAAGGTGTGACTTCTGCAAAATAATGTTTTTCACATTTGCAACCTTCTTGGAAAAATCCTTTATTTCCTGGACAGGGGTTAAGGCATGGTGGAAGACTTAGGGCAAAGATATGAGAAGGGGGAAAGGCTCAGGCTCCTAACTTACAGTTTTAAAGAAGTGTTAGGTCTTTCTGTATTGATTACATCTTTTCAAGTTGCTGTTATTTCCCCTATTTCTCTAAGAAGACCTTGTCAGGAAGGTGATGTCTTGACTTGCAAGTGAATTTGGATTTAAGGAAGGGAGGACTGTGGGAAGTCACCAGTCTCTCCAGAGCCATCTGGGTCCCTTGGCAAGATACAGATCAGGATGACTGGAGTTAAAATAGTTTTTGTAGCTTTTATATTTTGTGATATAGTTGAGCATGAATTTAGGGGAGGGGAGTTTGTTCTAAGCTATGAAAATCTTTGAAGGAACAGTATGCCTCTTGTAGAGATAGAGATCTATTTCAGTGCATTGATTTTTCTTTCCTCAAAAATGCAACACTAATCTGTGCAACCGAAACTGACTTGAGTTGTCTGGGATTTTTGTTGTTGCTAACATTTCATACCTGTTCATCTCCACCAGACCATAAGTCTCTAAAGGGAAGGGACCAATTTTTATACTGTTTTTTAAAAAAATCTCCCATAGTACCCAATGCTTAACACATCTAAGTGCTAAATAGGTAAGAATTCATCAATTGATTATGTAAAGAATGCATTTTCTCATTAGCCTGTATATTTATAGTTTTCCATCTCCCTTCACCCCCGATTCCTTTTCAGTAATCCCTTGATCCTTTTATTCAATTGACCTTGCAGTAATAGGGCCATAGATATGAGTAGGAAGAATTCATTGGTGTGAATATGCTTACACATTGTCCTGGGTCCTTGATTTGTGATTTCAAAATAATACACATTAAAACTCAATGTAGTTCATTGCTTTTAAATATTTACCTTACTAGAAAGGATTATAGTTTTAAATAAATATTTGTTAATTAATAATATGAATATTGAGATTCTCTGGTAGAAATAATCTAAGATGAGTATAGCAAGGGTTAATAGTTTATCACAGACTGAATATAAATATTTTAATGTTATTTAAAAGGTAAGCTTTTTATTCAGTAATATAAGTAGACAATCAGAAATGATGAGGAAACCTTTTCATTACACTTATTATTGGATTTACCATTATTAAGGTTCATTTGGCGAATGAACACTATGAAATTGACTCTTAAAGTGGTAGTAGCAATAATGTGTACTTGTTATTGTTTTAGCCTCACATGCTAATTTCATGTCTTAATCTCATTTTCATTTGAAGGCCACATATTGCAAATGAAAAGCTTGGTTTAACTGACTTTCCATTTGCCAGTAATTATTTCTTTTCTTGACCAATTACAATATTTAATATTATATTCTGAACAATGAGGAATTGAATATATATGTATATGTAATGTATGTCAATAATGATTTTCAAATTGAATCAAAAATTTCTTATTCCTTAGGTCTTGGTATTTTATTTATATCACAATGCAGTTAGCTTAAAATTATATGTAATACACCACCTTTTTTTCGGTAGTACATTTCTTTTTGAATAGTGAGAGACATGTTTAATGTAGTATCAGTATTAACTGTTCATAATTCAGTTTTATTTCCAAAGACTTAGTATATGGAATATTTCCATTCATGTGTCAGAACTTTTGACATAATAAAAATTAGTACATTTTCCTATGTAATGACACAATTTATCAATCACTGTAGCTTTTAGCATAAGCATCAGAAAACCTGTAAAACTTTTCCCCTTAACCTGAGAAATGGACTCAAATGTAACTTTAACATAATAGCAAGAATCTAGGCAAGTAGCAGGTTAATATAATTAACATAAGTGTTTTTGCACTCATAATTTATTCAAAATATTCATTATAAATCCACTTTCAGGTTCATTATATTCTAGATCATGACCTCTTTCTAAGAGAATGCATTTCACTTGATTATATTAAGGATGAAATCTTTATCCATTAAGTACTGAAGAGGAATAAGAAATGGGTTATAAATTTCTAAATGTCTTTGAGACTGTACAGGTTTTTTACTGTACTAGTAGTAAAACAGTTTCAGCTTAAGAACTTAGACAAAAACCCCTCCCCCATCTTTTTTATTAAGTCAATCCAATACTATGCTCTCTTTTTTAAAAAAAATTACCAGCTTCACCAAGTAAGAGTAAAGCGAAAACATCCCAACTAGAAAACTGAGATTGAATTAGATTAATTAAAAACTCAAAATAGGTTTATGGTAACTCAAGATAACAAAAGAGAAATCCCAGTGTCTCTTTCAAATCAGGCAAGGTTTAAAAATGTTTGTTGACAAAAAATTATTTTCCATGATATATGGAGATAATTCTACAATTTCTTAAAAGTAGTTGTATAAAATAATCAAGCATGTGACTCTCTCTCTCTCTGTCTCTCTGACTGTCTGTCTGTCTCTCTCCAGAATAAGCTCAAATATTGAGTTAATTGTTAAATTTTCTCTGTGATCTTTTACATTTCAGAAATCATCTAGCTACAATCAGGACTTGACTTACTGTTTTGTTGACTGTTTACACTGAAAGTGTTGGGGGGAAATGTAGATTTCCACATTCTTCATGGATTGTGGATATAAAGTGGATTCAACTTAAAAGTGCAGGTTTATTTTATACAGCCATCCCCTCCCCCAGCCCTTTATTTTACCACTAGCCTTAGGTATATAATGCTAATACTGTGTGTATAATAGGGAGGACATGTTATAGCAACAGATAAGAAAATGAAGAAGGATGGCTAGCATTTTTCTCAGTGTTAAAGAGCTTTATGTATTGCATGCAACATATTTAATTGCACCTGGAAGCAACCGTAACATTCTTTGCATCAGTTTTTGCTTGTAAATCATCTTTAAAGGATCCCTAAGGAAACAAATATTACCACAGTCAAATTTTGAATTAGTACTCCCTTCCAGAAAAATCACCTTTATGCCAGGTGAGGTCTGGCATAAGGATGCTACTGAATGGTTGCAGAGGTTTTTGGGAGTAAAAGGGTAATTATGAATCAAGGAGCACAGTACTTCTAAATTATATACATGGTTGATAAAGTGCAGAATACCCCTTTTATTGACTGAGTATAAAACTGTTGTGCTATTCCAAAAGTGTAATTAATTTATTTTCTAAATTATAGTTTAAATAATTTACCTCAATTAATGTCCCTAAATTTAACATTATGAAATGAGATGTGCTTGTCCCAGATCTCTTAGACTCAGCAATGATAGATGAATTGTAAATTTCATGATTAAAATAAAGAATTTAGGAGCCTTGATTAAGAAACTTAAGTATATGAAAATGTCTTCACTAAAGGAAATACTGCACGTTTACAAAGTCTATTTACTCAAAATAGCCAGGTTCATATTCTTGTACATTAAAATTCATTGAAAACTTTCAGCTCCTTCTTGTTGCTGATGATATTTGGTTGTATAAATTTTGTCTAGTGCAGGCTAGTGAAAAACCCCAGTCTTCATGTTTATTAATCCGAAGTGTTGTGCTGACTCTGCAAAATGATACTACAATCAATTAATCTTGTGTTTGCTTTAAAGAACATGACCTTCTAGAATATAGGCAAAAACAATCGCTCTCTAACTTTCTCTGTTATCTCCAGTTCTGTGCTGTTTGATATGGCTGTAGAGTTGGAAGAGTTTCCCAGGTATCTGTAAATATGTGAATCTGTACCAACCATCCTTTATGAATAATAAGGAAGCTTCTGTGTAAGATGGGAGGCAAAAAAGTTTAAGACATAGTCCATGTTTTCTAGGAGCTTAGAATTTTTTTTGAGGGAGGGAGAAATGATGTAAACGTAAGCAAGGTTGAACAAACGATTCCATCAAAGCAGGACTGTTTCGGAGGAGTCTGAAGACCTAACTTTGAGTCCTAGTGGTGACACTTCCTAGCTGTATGACCATAGACAGACAAATCACTTCAACCTCTGGCAGAGTCTGTTTGCCTTAATGACTTCCTTGAAGGGCTATTGTGAAGAACAAAGAGGATAATGTGTTTGCTGTTTTATAAGTGTAAAATGATATACAAATGGAAGCTACTATGTGACAGAGCATTATGGCAGGAAAAACGTACAAGGATTTGGTACCTATAAAGAATCTCTCTGACTTGAAGTCTGTGCTGGACGCTATTTATGATAAAAACAATCACCTATAGCAAGCACACTATCTTTTTGTTTGTTTTTTTAGAAGAGTATAATTAAGCGAATTTATATGTTTTTATATATTTCAAGAAACCTTTATTATTTGTACTTGTAAATACCAACCACATTATAGTAGGAGAGTTTTTAAATTAAAACAGTATTCTACTCTATTGAATGGCTTTCTTTATTTTTTAGTTAGCTAACAAATACAGTGAGTTCTTGTATTCTTTATACCTTTGAGTCGGTTTTCTTGTGAAGATATGGTATGCTGAATTTTCATTTCCTGTTCTCTTCTCATATATTTATTAAGCAGTGTTCTCAAATACAGATGTAGGGTTTTTGTTTTGACCAAGACCTGTGATATTATTTTGTTAGGGCCAAGGAAAACTTGATCTTTCCCTAGAGGAAGTCTATAAATTAGCAATTGAGCTGAAAAGGGGAAAATTCTAGAAACTGGAATAAATATGGAATTCTAGCTGAACCCCTTCGAGAAGGAACCATATCAGGGGTAAGAGAAGCCTTGGTCAGATCTTCCTCTTACTCACTCCACCTCCTGGACCCACATCAAAGGCTCTAGAGCAGGTTGGAGCATCTGCATCTTCTTATCGATGTCTTAGGATGACACTTCCTTTTTTTGACAGCACCAGCTCCCTTTTTCCCATCAGGATCCTAAATATCCTGTCTAGATCACCTTATAGAAATTTCTTTGTCATCAGGAGCCAAGGACAAATGGGAAACATGACTCTACAAGAATCATGCCTAAGGGTCACAATTGGAGCATCCACATGTGCTCTCTAAACTTGAGCTCACATTACCTGGGTCTCTATATGTAATATGAAGGGAAAATGTATCATAGACTTAAGGAAGACTTTTTAAAATCAATGATTTTATTGTAAAAATTTAAAAAAATGAAATTACTAAAAACTGGCTGACTGAATGATTCTCAACTGGGGTGGGGGGAAACACACTGGTGGAGGCTCATGTCAGATGGCATTAAAGAATCATTTATAACCCTTTAATGATACCCCAAGAACAATGAAGAAGAGCTGTCAGTCTAGGTTTTAGGAACCTGGCAGGTCAGTGGGAGTTGGGATGATGTTTAAGAGTTTATATGGGCTATAATTAATTTTTTTTCCTTAATGAGGAAACTCTTTTTTCCATTGCAGGCCCCATGCTTTCTGTGAATGGGCAAAGTTGTATAAATAGTATAGTCATGATGTGAATTTCAATTGAAATTCCAGTATAATAGGTCATCAGAAGTAAAGGTTAGAAAATCTGCAGGGACTCTAGATCTGGGATTCATAGCATGGGAACATCAAATGTGGGAACTTTCCCCCACTCTCAGTTATCAGATAGAGACCTGTGATAGCTTCAGATGCTAGCTCATCTATGATGGATGACTGGCTGCGCTACTATTGATGGTTCTGGTATCCTTCATTCTACAACACTGAGCATGGGTGTTTCCTCAAGTGGAGAATCTGGGGACAAACTTACCAGTCAAAAATGGGGGGAGAGACACAATGCCATGATAGCAATCTATTCAAATAAATCAGCATCGAACATAAAATTTTGTAATTTGTTGAATAGCTTTGCCTTATGAATTGGTATTCGTAGTAATGTTGATGTTGAAAAACATGGAATTCCCTTACCTTCCCATTCTTATCCTTTTTTATTTTGAAAGGGTATTAATAATACCCTAAAATGACATTATGGGACCAAAAAACTTTGGTTTTCTATGGTAAGATCAAGATGGCACCTGGGGGGGTATGGAGAAGTAATGATCAGGAGTACTTTCTTCTCTGATATTCCACCAGCCAGACATATATGAAGTTATTGTCAAGGAGATTCTGTTTCTGTTTGCTGTTTCTTCCATCATAGCATGTAAGATCAACATTTGAAGTGGTAGTGTTCTTTACTGTTTGTGGTAGCACAAACGTGGTAGTGCAAGAAGTCTAAGTTTAATGTAGTGGAACAAGACTTTGTGAGGAAATAAAACTTGAATAGGGTAGTATCATGAAGTTTGACCTGGAAGTATGATATCACCACTTTGTCTGGACACTGGGAGGTCAGAATTTGACCAGATTTTGATTCAAGGTAAACCTTGAATTGCATGGCAGTCTGGGCAATAGAGAGGATGATGTCTCTAGTTGACTTAACCTCCCAGGATGCTCTAGATTGGGATTCAGGAAATCTGGATTTTTGTTTGTTTGTTTTTAATTGAGGGATTTCTATTTATTTATTTATTTTTTAAACATAAATTTATTTAATTAACTTTTTACATTCATTTTCACAAAATTTTGGGTTCCAAATTTTCTCCCCATTTATTCCCTCCACCCACCCTAATACACCGAGCATTCTAATTTCCCCTATCACCAATCTGCCCTCTCTTCTATCCTTCCTCCCGTCTCTTGTCCCCATCTTCTCTTTTGTCCTGTAGGGTCAGGTGACTTTCTATTCCCCATTACCTGTATTTCTTATTTCCTAGTAGCAACAACAATACTCAACAGTTGTTCCTAAAACTTTGAGTTCCAAATTCTCCCCATCCCTCCCTCCCCACCTGTTCCCTTTGGGAAGGCAGGCAATTCAATATAGGCCCTATCTGTGTAGTTTTGCAAATGACTTCCATAACAGTTGTGTTGTGTAAGGCTAACTGTATTTCCCTCCATCCTATCCTACCCCCCATTGTTTCTATTCTGTCTTTTGATCCTGTCCCTCCCCGATTGTTGACTTCAAATTGCTCCCTCCTCCCATTGCCCTCCCTTCTATCATCCCTCCCACCCTGCTTATCTCCTTCTCCCCCACTTTCCTGTGTTGTAAGATAGGTTTTCATACCAAAATGAGTGTGCATTTTACTCCTTCCTTTAGTTGAATGTGATGAGGGTAAACTTCATGTTTTTTTCTCAGCTCTCTTCTTTTTCCCTTCACTAAAAAGTTTCCTGCTTGCCTCTTGAATGAGATACAATTTACCCCATTCCATTTCACCCTCTCTCCTCCTACTACCTTTCTCTCTCACTGTTTACATTAATTTCTTTTAAGATATGATCCCATCCTGTTCAATTCACTCTGTGCTCTCTGTCTCTGTGTGTGCGTGCTTGTGTGTATGTGTGTGTTCACACATGTACATATGTGTGTGTGTGTGTGTGTATGTCTTTGTGTGGTCCCACCAACTACCCAGATACTGAAACGTTTTAAGAGTTACAAATATTGTCTTTCCAGGTAGGAATGTAAACAGTTCACCTTTGGTAAGTCCCTTATGACTTCTCTTTGCTGTTTACTTTTTTATGCTTCTTCTCATTCTTGTGTTTAAAAGTCAAATTTTCTTTTCAACTCTGGTATTTTCATCAAGAATGCTTGCAAGTCCTCTGTTTCATTGAAAGACCATATTTTCCCCTGAAGTGTTATACTCAGTTTTTCTGGGTAGGTGATTCTTGGTTTGAGTCCTAGTTCCTTTGACTTCTGGAATATCCTATTCCATGCCCTTCGATCCCTTAATGTAGAAGCTGCTAGATCTTGTGTTATCCTGATTGTATTTCCACAATACTGGAATTGTTTCTTTCTAGCTGCTTGCAATATTTTCTCCTTGACCTTGGAATTCTGGAATTTGGCCACAATGTTCCTAGGAGCCTCTCTTTTTGGCTCTCTTTCAGGCGGTGATCGATGGATTCCTTCAATACTTATTTTGCCCTCTGATTCTAGAATCTCAGGGCAGTTTTCCTTGATCATTTTATGAAAGATGATGTCTAGGCTCTTTTTTTGATCATGGCTTTGAGGTAGTCCCATAATTTTTAAATTATCTCTCCTGGATCTATTTTCCAGGTCAGTTGTTTTTCCAATGAGATATTTCACATTCTCTTCCATTTTTCATTCTTTTGGTTTTGTTTTGTGATTTCTTGATTTCTCAGAAAGTCATTCGACTCCATCTGTTCCATTCTAATCTTGAGAGAACTTTCTTCAGTGAGCTTTTGCTCCTCGTTTTCCATTTGGCTAATTTTGCTTTTGTAAGTATTCTTCTCCTCATTGGCTTTTTGGACCTCTTTTGCCAATTGAGTGAGCCTATTTTTCAAGGTGTTATTTTCTTCAACATTTTTTTAGGTCTCCTTTCGCAAGGTATTGACCCGTTTTTCATGCTTTTCTTGCATCTCTCTCATTTCTTTTCCCAGTTTTTCCTCCACCTAACTTGATTTTCAAAATCCTTTTTGAGCTCTTCCATGGCCTGAGCCCACCGGACATCCACCTGGCATGTCTGGTATGGAGATTCCCTGACCTCCACATCTTTCCCTGATGGCAAGCATTGTACTTCGTCATCAGAAATGAAAGGAGGAAGGAACATCTCTTCCCCAAGAAAGTAGTTCTCTATGGTCTTATTTTGCTTCCTTTTTCTGGGCATTTTCCCAGCCAGTTACTTGACTTCTGAGATTCCTCTGCACCTCTGCCTATATCTTCCCAGCTAGTGCTTGGGGTCTGAGATTCAAATGCTGCTTCCCAGCCTCAGGGCTTTCAGCAGCGAGAGCGGCTGCTATTCGGTGTGAGCTTAAGTTCTGGTGCTCAGGTGGGGGCAGGGCCGCCTCCCAGGCTCAGTTCCCTCAGGGGGTTTATGCAGAAACCTTTGGTAATGGCCCTGAGCCCCTGTCTGCTCCGGGAATTCCAGGCCACCACTACCTCTGCCACTGCCTCTGCCACTGCTTCCTAAGGGGGCCCGAGTCACGGAGACACCCCGCTCCCCTCTCGGTCAGCCCAGAAGTCTCTCTCACTGACCTGTGTGCCTGTGGGTGGAGGGACCTTCGAGGCTGCTGGAGGTTTTGTCCCTGAAGCCTGCTCGGATCTGCTCCTCTGGGGCCGCGTGGCCAGGGCAGCGCAGGGGTGGACTCTGCTGTCTGGAGCATGGCGGACCCCTGGGGATGTCTTTCCAGGGCTCTCTGGAACAGAAATCTCCTCCACTGTGTTGGTGCGCAGCTTGCAGTGCTTCAGAATTTGTGGGGAGTTGTTTTTACAGGAAATTTATGGGCTGTGGATTCAGAGCTAGCATGCGTGAGTCTTTCTACTCTGCCATCTTGGCTCCTCCCCCTGGATTTTAGTTAAGTCTTGCTACTAATAGCTTGAATGGCTTTGGGTAAGCCACTGGATATCAGTTTCCTCATAATAGCTAAGATTTACTTAGTCCTTATTATGTGGTAGGCACTGTGCCAAGTACCTCATTTGATCCCACAAAAGCCTTGGGAGGCAGGTGCTATTATTATCCCCATTTTATTGATGAGGAAACTGAGGCAAAGAGAGGTTAAGTGACTTGCCCAGGGCCATACAACCATTGAATGTCTGGGATCAGATTTGAACTCATGTCTTCTTGGCTCAGGCCCAGTACTCTATCCACTGAGATACGTAGATGAAAATAACAACAACTGGCACCATCCAACCCACCAACCATCACCACCAGCTAAGAATTATATTAACACTTTGTGTCAAATACTTTATAATTATTGTCTCATTTTATCCTCATGATAACCCTGGGAAGTAGGTGCTGTGATTTTCCTCATTTTACCAAGGCAAACAGTGGTTAAGTAATTCACCCAGTGTCATACAGCTAGTGAGTGTCTGAGGTAGGATTTGAACTCAGGTCTTCCTGACTTTCAGCCCAGAATTCCATAACTTGTACCACCCAGATGCCCCATATCTATAAAACACAATGTTTGGACTAGATTATAGTAATCAAATTCGAAGTCCTTGGTCTTCAGGCACCAGCGAAATTTCAAGTGCTGCTAGCACTGGAAGAAAATATAATTGGGAAATGTTTTCTAAAAGGAACAAAATTTGCAAATATTGCAGATAATGGTCATATGTAGTTTTTTAAGTTGGTTTCTGTCTTGCAGGGATCCATTTCTATGTGAGTCTGACACCACTGTTCTAGAAGATCTCTAAGGTTCCTTCTAGCTCTAAATCTTAAGATATAATGTGATATAGTTTTTCACCATAATAAAAAGTGAGACTATACCCCCAGCTTAACTGACTACCTAGCCAGTGCTTTTTGTGTTTTTCTTGGGATAAACTGGTTAGTGCCTAGAGGGGTGGGGAACCTGCAGCCTTGAGGCACATGTGGCCTTCTAGAACCTTGAGTGCAGCCTTTTGACTGAGTCCAAATTTTATAGAACAAATCCTTTATTCAGTCAAAGGGTTGTACTTGAAGACCTAAAGGTTCTCCACCCCTGGCCTAGGGAATAGTATAGGTCAGGGACAGGTAGGGGCACATTGAACAGGACTGGGCTGATCTTCCTGAATTCAAATCTGGCATCAGACACTTCCTAGCTATGTGACCCTGTTTTCATCATTTTCTTCATCTGTAAAGTGAATTGGAGAAAGAAATAGAAAACCACTCCCCTAGTTTTGCCAAGAAAACCCCAAATGGGGTCACAAAGAGTTGGATAAAACTGAAGTGACTCCAAAACAATAGAATAGATCAGGGACAGCTATGTGGCACAGTATGCCTGGTGTCTGGAAGAGATAAGTTCAAATCTGTCCTCAGACACTTACTAGCTGTGTGACACTGGGCAAGTTACTGAAACTCTGCTTCAGTTCCTCATCTGTAAAATGGGGATGCTCCAGAGAAGGAAATTATAAATCACTCCAGTATGTTTCCCAAGAAAACCCCATAGACTGTGTCCATGGGATATATGTAGAGGTGAACATGACAATAACAATAGTATAGATTAAGAATTCTTCACAAACCCAGAGGATAGATTTAAGAGGCAGGTGTGACTAGGGAATGGGAAAAATATTACATCTTTACTTTTGCTAACCTTTAATTGACATTTGAAATTTATTTAACATAGTAATCTTTTTGAAAAGATTCTGAGGAGGGGTTCATAGGGAAAGAAAGGTCCACCACACACATACACACATACACACCACACACACAAAAAAGTATAGGTATTTAACTGAGGCTACAAAATGATTTGTTTGGTTAAATAGTAAATTCATGTTGTTTATCCTTGCACATAGTAGGCACTTAATAAGTGTCTATTGGTAATTTAATTGCATTTATTTATGACATAGCTTTCATGTGTTCCACTTCATTCTTTTCAGTAACACCAAAAACATGTTCATCTTGGGACATTAAAATTACAACAACCAAAAAGGGAAATTAAAAAAAAGAATTCTTAATAATTGTCTAGTTTATCTTAGAACTGCTTTTCTCACCTATAAAGTTCCTTACTTCTATAATGTCCCTCTTTTGCCCTGAGGTCCTCATAGTCTCTTGATAGAAAAAAAAATCATTAAGAAAGATCTAATATGCTGAGATAGCTTTAATATAAGTAAAGTAATAACTGAAGTGTCACTAGATTCAAAATGCCTATTTTTCAGAAAGAAGGCAATTAAAATAATATAGATATAGCACTAGAAGAATTATGACTGCTCAGAAGTATTTGATATATCTGCCTGTGGCATAGTTAATTTTAAAGGTATTAGCAAGCATACAAATCATAAGTGTGAACAGTATACAGAACTATATTAATTGAGAATAAATCTAATATTCAGTTCTTAGCAAATGTCTCTACTTATCCAGCTAAGAAATTGTTCATTGAGGCTATGAGATGTCAGACCATTTTCCTTCATGTGATTCAACCACTTTTCAGCGAAAACCAAAGTCTATTTTTTATGCTTTTGACAACTGTTGTTGCATAATTGTATTGCAGAGACAGGAAACAAAAGTATTGGGGAATTCAGAGTTAACCTAATTTTTATTGTGCAGTGTATATCAAGTTTATTTCCTGCAACTTATCCTTTGTAGTAAAAGAAATGGTTCAGATTAGTGTCGGCAAGCAGACAGTTCTGGAGAACAGATGATGAAACATGCTTCTCTCCTGTTGATAATGAGGTGGTAGACAATGGCAAGAGGATGTTACATAGGCTGTCAGAATTACTTGTTTTGTCAGTCGATCCTACTTAATTAAAGTGGGCGGGTTTATGGAAGCAGATCCAAACTCAGATCTGCTTTGTAGTAAAGTGAATCCTTTGCCTGATAGGAAAGGAAGGATGGTATGTTCAGTGAGAGCTTTAGTCATTGCTGTAGTAGTGGCAAATGAGTTGCATAACCATCCTGTCATCTGAATAATTATCAATTACAGTAAGAACAAACCTTTTAACCTGAGACAATGGAAGGGGGCAGAAAAATAATATTGCCAATCAGTGGAAGGTTGGAGATCACATCCAATCATGCTACATGCTTTGAGAAGTGTGTGCTGTGATTGGTATGAGTAACACAGTTGGAGAGAAGTAGTTGTCATCCTTCTTTAGGGGGAATCATGTAGCCAAAACAACTGCAGCATGGCATTGGTGGATCCTGCTCTTCTCATAAGGTCATTAACCTACTTGTTCAATTCTCCTAAAGGTATATAATATCTCTGGGTGTTAACATGACTCACATGACTTGTATGCATTGGTCCTAACCCCCAAAAGAACCTTTCATTTTCCAGTTCCCTTCTTTCCACATATAGTTTTCCAGATCCATAACTACTGCCAAAGAATAAATTTAGATAAAGATCTTATCT
This sequence comes from Bettongia penicillata ogilbyi, assembly GCA_023548195.1. NCBI lineage: Eukaryota > Metazoa > Chordata > Mammalia > Diprotodontia > Potoroidae > Bettongia > Bettongia penicillata. Next base: position 22,798,130 of record JAJHZJ010000009.1, on the reverse strand, counting down.
TCCTTATCCTTTAAGGCTTTCTCACATACTTGCAGCTCAGCCCACTTCGGGGGCTGAGGGTGGAAGTTGAGGGGTACTTGCCAGGACCTTTATCCTTCAGAACAATATCTTATTGTAGCTCTTTTGTTCATAGGAAAGAAGAAGAAACAGAGGAGAGACTATCAATTGAGTAATAGCTGAAGGATTTAGAGTATAAGAATGTAACTGAATATTAATGTACTTCAACATGTTAAAAGGTGCAGTTTTAGAGAAACAAAAAGACTTGCTTGAGCTGATCAGAAATAAGTAAACAACAACATTGTAAAAAACAATTTTGATTGGCATGATTAATATTAATAGTTAGGATTTATATTTAAAGTTTGTAACATAATTTATAAATGTCCCTTTGTGACTCTGGGGAACTGATGATGAAAAGTGCTATTCATTTTCTGACATAGCAGTAATGATCTCAACATGCAGAACGAGACCAATAAGTGAATTTATTTTCCTCAACTATACATTTTTGTCAGAAAGTTGTTTTTTTTTTCCCCTCCCTCAACAGAGTGGGTGATACTAGGTAGGAAAGAAGTTTCAAGTAATATTTTCAGAAAAAAAGACTTTAACTGATACATTTAAAAATGTACAGAAGCAAATAGCAGGAAGTTCCGAGGGAAACACAGATGAGTGGAATGATTTTGGAAGTTAAATTTATTATATCCTAAAAAAGAATAACAAGCTAAATGCAATATAAATTTGTAATTTATGTATAACTCATTATTTACTTGGTATATGGAAATGCTCATTTTATGTGATGTTAACTTCAGAATAAGTATTTTTAAAAGCATTCCAAATTCAGGGTAGCATTATTATAGTATAGATTTTATGAGTGACTTCAAATGGGAAAGCTTGTAGCAGAAGATTCTACCATAATTACTAATCAAAAGAATGTAGCTACTTTAAGTCATAAGAGAAGCAGAAATTTCTCAGTTACTATGTAAAAATACTTTATAACTCAGTAAACAATCTGTAACTTTAAAAACTTTGTAGTTAAAATTGTTATGGTTTTGATGCCCTTTCCTCCATCCATGTGTCAATGACTCATTTAAATAAGTCAAGTTGTATCAGTTTCAATGGCATTTTTATTCTTGCAGCTGTACATTCATTTCCCCCCTCTTCAAACAAACAAGTTCTGACTTTACACTGCTCTTTCAGAATCTACTTCAGCATCAGTAGCAACTAATTTCCTATCTTTTAAGTATAATCCTTTTCTTGAGACTTGTTTTGACCTCTAATTACGGAGTAGATCTAAGTCTGAGGCAGCAAGAAACTTGCTTCCTCAGTGATGAAGAAACGTGAATAAAAAGGGCCCTGGCAAAGTGATGAAAAAGATGCAAAATAAAACTTGCATTTTTGGATGTTGTTACTATGGAAATATTTTTTGGCTCATTATGCACATTTGTTACAAGAGTTTTCTTTTTTCTTTTTTTCCCCAATGGGATGGAGAGGAGCACTAGGATAGAGTTACAAAAAAAAAAAAATGAAAGCAGTTTTTTCAAGGAAGTCCAGGAAGAAACACAAACAGAAAATTTAAAAAAAAATAAAGGAAATGAATCAAAGGCAGTACGATGCATTGGAAAGATACTAGAATTGGAACCAGAGAGCAGACTTGAAAAATCCCGGCTCAGGTACTTTTGTACGGGACAACAAAATTTTATTTTCCCTGGGCCTGCTGTATTTCCTCTCTAAAATAAAAGGATAGAATTTGATGAACTTTAAGGTAGGTCCTTTTAGCTCTAACCTACAGTTTCTGGTTGTATAGTCTAAAGTTATAATGGAAAAACAAAGCTCGCCTTTATTTTGCATAAATTTGGTAGTTTTTATTGTCTATCATCAAAGTATGTTGTCTTTTTGGAAGTTTGAATGTCTATAATGGGATTCTGACATTAAATAATTTAGTCTGATGATGAAAAGTTTACGTGTTATGGTACCCGAATTTTAGAGGCACCTAGTTGGCATAGGCAGATACAGTTCCGGACCCATTTAGAAAATGCTGAGTTCAAATCAGTGTAGCCTCAGACACTTGATGCGTGAAATTGGGCCAGTCACTTTTTCTCTGTCTGCCTCAGTTTCATCTATAAAATGGGGATAATCATAGCATCTACTTCCCAAGGTTGTTGTGATGGTAAAATGAAATAATATTTTTAAAGAGCATTGCAAACTTTAAAGCACTGTATAAATGCTAGCTCCATAAATACCAGCTGTATTGTTGATTTGTTAAGTGACCTTTAGAAAATATTTAATCTTTCTCGGCCTGTTTCCCCAGCAATAAAATGAAAACAGTGCCATCACTAGATGACATTAAAAAAACCCAACCTTTTAGTTCTTTAGGTTAAAATATTGCTATTTTTTTCTCTTTTCAAAATGAGAGGGATGAGTGTGGCCCCCCTATCTCCCACTCTACAATCATTAGAGGAGTAGAATGAAAAATCTTTGAAATAAAAGAGTCTTAATTTTTTCTTTGTATTTCGAACACTTGATATGGTGCAGACATTTACTTAATGAGTTTTTTTTTTATAGGATCAGTCAGCGTATAGGACAGACGTAAACAGTTTCCCACCTTTTTTCAAAGGGGGTTAATAAGATCTATAATTTATACAAAATCATGTCTACCATCCAGAATTTTTTTTCTGAAATAAGAAGCATAAATTGAATGCAAACAGACAATCTGGAGGCAACTAGTTATCCCAATGGTTAGAGTATTGAACTTGGAGTGAGAAGTACCCGAATGTGAATTTCTCCATAGGCACCTGCTGTAGTTTGTTACCCTCGGTAAATCACTTCACCTCTTTCATCCTCATTTTCTTCATCTGTTAAATAGGAATAACAATAATACAAACAGTGTTGTTGCGAGCATCAAATGAAATAATGTATGTAAATGATTATATGATCATTATTATTATGGTTTTTATAGCAGCGTTATAGTAGATTTCTACTCTACTCTTATGAGAGTTCTTGCTTACTAAATTCTTTACAATGTAAGAAAGACCAGAAGAATTAAATGCAACTATAAATCGTAGTCCTCTAACTATTTTTCTGTCTGGAAAGAAGTGAATCTGGAAAGTAATGAGGTAAACATGAGGGAAAAAGAGCACATGACAATTAACAGATGAGGCCAAACTAAAGGGAGACTGGAACAATTTTGAAGAGGCAATGAATGGCCAAAGGGTAATCAATAAGCAAAGAGAATTGGAAAAAAATCTGACAAATGAGATCTTGGTGGCTATAAAAAGAGAAGGAAAATTTGGCTGGGAAATGGTGAATGGACAGTTGGTATGACATAACGAATGACAGTGTGGTAGTTGGAGGATGACTATGAACAGAGTGAACTTATAAATGCCAAGTAGGCAAGTGAGTTAGTAAATCTGTCAAATGATGAGTAGGTGAGCCATACGTGTGATAATGGCAAGAAGAACAAGTAGCCACGTCCAAGTAAAAAGGCAGTCGGGGAAGAAGATAGGGAAAAGTAAAATGACACACTGCTGAAAACTGAAAGCTTCTTTTTAAAGAATGATAGCCTTGAAAGTAACTTCTTTCAGCAGTTCCTACCACAGTGCATTACTTCCTTGACAATTATGTTATTTAAACAATCAAAAATGCCTACTGCAGATTAATAGAGAATATCCTTCTTTGTTTTCAGCTACAGATAAACCTTGGCACAGGTATAGAGAGAGACTCATATAACGCACTCCAGGCAATTCAGTGGCTCACAGAGTAACAGCTACCAAATATAAATAATACAGAGATACAAGAGAGAGTAAACTATAGATATGTAAAAGAACAGTGAAAAGAGATGAATTCTATACTCTTTATGAATAATTTTCTTTCAATGTTGAATATTTGTTACTATTAAAAGTTCTTTTGTGTACTATGCATATATTTTGGCTCAATTCAACAAATATGTAAATGGCTGCTATGTAAAAAGCACTATGATAGCCATTTAGAATACAAAGATGGAAATATGATAGCTCCTGTGTTCAAGGAATTTAAAATTTAGGGGATACACTGTGTGAAAAGATAAATATAGACATTAAGGTAAATATCAGAAAAAGGGAGACTTTTGCAGGAAAATCATTAAGAGGGTGGTATATGGTGGGGATTACGGGCCAGCCCCAACCATTGAAAGGTATTAAAGAATATTCATATTTTTCTGAAAGGAAGAGTCTTGAGTTTTGATGAGATGATGATGAAGAATTTTTCAGGAGATGTTCCTTGAGCAGGGACTGCATTTATCTGGATCACCTGTGATATTTGGGGAGTAGATATTTATTTAGTCCTCTAGAGTTTATCAGGGCCAGAGGATGTATTGGGCTAGAGGATGTATTGGGTCAGAGATAGGATATGGTTTAGGCTGCATAGGGATGGATACAAGAGTATGAAGTAGCATTGAGCTACTGGATATGGGATATAGAGTTTTAGAACAGCAAGACACCCTGCGTGAGAGAGGCAAGAGGCAGCATGTACCAGGTGTCAAACCTCTGGTCCCTCTTACATCACAACCACTCAATCCCAGACCTTGACCCCAATAGCCCTAGAAATAACAGGGCTCCTTGACCACTAATTCTACTTCCAGCCAATCTTCCCACAGCCATAATCAAACAAAGCAAGCCCTTCTGTGTCAATTACATTTGATAACAGCTTCTCATCCTCTTTCTCTTCAGTATTCCAGAAAGACCTGGAAAATAAAGTTTTGGTCACTATAATACTTGACACTGTCAAATGCTTCACCATCAAAACTGGGTATGGTTTTATCAGTGGAAATGACATTAAAGAAGCTGTATTACCATCTGCTTTGTCACTGCATCTTAAGAACCATAGACTTTTTCATCTGATTTGCATTGTCTCATCTATTAGCATACAGACTTTTTGAGAGCAGTGGCTACCTCAGCTTTTCGGTTTGATTCCCCATCACTTAGCATATTCTTTTGCCTAAGTAAGCACTTAATAGATGCTTTTTCATTCATTCATTCATTCATATATTCATTCATTCCATCACACATAACTGCCTCCTTTGTAAATTCATATTTCTGAGAGTGTAGTTTCTCAGAAAATGAACCTGAAATAAGCAAAGACATAAAAAAGGGAAGGCCTGAGGAAGATTTAAAATGACGAGAACAAGAATTTTCTCAAAACCTTACCTTATTTGAAAGACTTACAATACAGAAAACATACAAGCACAGAGCCTATGGATGAGAGGTTAGATTCCAGGGCAGTTTAGAAAGGGAAAATAAAGAAAAGTATCAGATAAAAAAAAATTTGGAAAGAAGCATTGTAAACTTAAGTTACTTAAGTATAGTGAATTCTTGGAGGAGCTTCTAAGTTCATGTCTGACCCAAGAAAGAGAATAGTTAAGAAACATAAAGAATAACAGTGAAAGTAGAATGAGGGAACTGGGGAAAGGATAGGGCAGTGAGATACTAGGCAGAAACTCTGTCAGCTAATATAAATAGTAAGACATGGATTAAACCTATGATTTCTTTGGTATGAGGAATTCCTGAAAGAACAAACTTTTGGTTAATTCGGGCGGATGCCTTGTCTTTAACAACAGATTTTCAAATTTTCCTGGGGCACTGAGAGTACAAGTCACTTACCCAGGATCACACATGTAGTATGTAGCACAGGCGAAATTTGAGTATAGATTTTGCTGACTGAGAAATCACTTCCCTCTACGTGCTGCCTCTTACCAGTATTAGGATACCATGTGACAGACCATAGAGATTTCTGTGCTGACTTAAAAGAGAAGAAAATACTCCCAGAGAAAAGAACACAAATTTAATATATAGCATTGATTGTGAATTGACCTTCCCAATAAATCCAAAGAAAGTGGCAAAATAAATAAGACATCAAAATCCAACCATCTGCTGCATATTAGAAACACATTTAAAACACAAAGACATACAAAGAGCAAACATGAGGGGCTGAAACAAATTTTAGTGTGCCTCTGAAAAGATCAGATTTGTTTTTACGAGTTCAGGTAAGGCAGCAATAGAAATTGATGCTGTCAAGAAAGATCAAGAAAGGTCATGATGTAAGAATATTGCATTGTGCTGTAAAGGTATCATAAGTAATGAAACCATATCATTATTAAATATATATGCAACATGTAATCCTTCAGGCTGATAAAACCAGTCAGGTCTTATATTCTGTTATTATAGCCTTTGAGAATTCAGGGTCACCTCTGTGCCATGATAAGGCACAAGAGGAGGATTTGTGGAGAGGTTAATTGTAGTTGCAGCAAGTGTCAGCCTTCCAAGGATATGCCTAGCTGCATATAGAGAGGCTCATCACCAGGTGATTTGGTGGTGAATCCTATGGCTCTGAAAACACATGAAACAAAGAAAAAGATAGAATGATCCTCAGTCATGTACAGTCCCTCTTCTATTTCTGAAGTGATTGTGGAATAAAGAAAAGAAGGAGGATAATAAAAATCATAGTTTATAAACTATTTGCAAATTTAACTTGGCTTTTGATCCTTTCAATGCAAAATCTTTGAATGAAAATATTCTGGAAAGAATTACATACCAATTTTGACAGTCTTAATATAAATGATAGTAGAAGAAAAAAATTACATCTTAATAGAAGGATGTGTTCCACAGATACTCCTTGAAGAAACAGAGGAGTTGGTAGGACTAGTTATATCATACCCTGAAATGTAGTAAGAAGGCATATTTCATGGAATACTTGTTCATCTCAAATTGTAATGCTTATGTTAAGTATTTTCAAAAAAGAGCACCATGAAAATAATTGCAGTACCAATATCAATTCCAGAAGAAAAAGTAGACAATTTCTACAAAGAACTTGATAAGGCTTTCCTAATAAAACCAGTATATACTGGTTTGATGCTTGATGTCTGAAATTAAATGATGGGAATAGGTGAGGAGTGTTGAGAAAAGGAAGAATAAAGGGTGCAATTAGATGAACTGAAAATGTTTCCTCTTGCATGGCTGCCTTGAGCCTAATGTATTCACATATACAAAGAGCATAAAAAAACCCTCTATTATACACAAATACACAAGTAGTGTTTTTGTAAGAAATTAAATACAGAATAAACTTGGTATTACTTTCAAAATTGTTCTACTTATCTGAACTTTCCTTCTGAACTTCTGTTCTCTTCTGACATATTAAAAATGTTACTGTTATACTTTTGATTTTTTTTCTTTTATGGGCAACACTACCATTAGCTTCCCTCTCCTATTTCTTCAGCTCCCATCTAAATTTATCTCTTATTTTTTTATTGTTTTTGCTTTTTCAGGCAGGACAATTGCAATTTCTGCTTTTTTGGATTCACTTGATTTGTAGTAATTTTTTTCCAAGCTCTCAGTTTTATTTTGTGTATGCCTTTTATTTTTTAAAAAATCTTTATTGTAGGCAAGAAATGTAAGGTTTTTAGATGGTGGAGTAAGCAGTAAATCACTTTAACTCTCCCATATTCACCTCCAAATAACCATAAAATAGTACCCCAAAGCAAATCCTGGAGCAGAATAACTAGTAAAAAGATGGGGGGAAAAATAACCTTTTAGCCCAAGAGACCTGAAGGATCAGCAGTAAAAGTCCATCTCATTTGGGTAAAAGGGGTGAGTAGTTCCAGGAAAGGAAACATCCCAGAAAACCAGCAGCAAGCCCAGCTCAGCAAACTCCTGGGGAATCCTGAGCCCTAGGGTGGTGGAGCAGACAAACACCAACACCCAGAACCCTTACATGGCTTAGTGTAACCAGAGGTGTAGGCACACTTCAGGTCCAAGAACCACTACATGCTTCAGTGTGACTCTGGGCAAACAGCTAACCACCAGTTGCTGGACCTCTTCATGCTTCAGCATAGCTCTGCGCAGACAGGCAGCCTCCAGCTGCCAGATTGCCATGTGCTTCAGTGTAGCCCTGGGGAAATGCAGAAACACCCCCATTGATGCCAGCACTAGGACACTGGCTCAATACTAGGTAAACTGGCAGACCTCTAAGGCCTCCAGCAGCAGCAACCAACCTCTGCCCCCTCAGTGAAGGACCAGACAGGAGGATCCCCTAGGGGCATTGGTGCAGTACCAGGTAAAGAGCCATTGCCTGCAGTCCTTAGCGTAAGTTGCCTGAGACAGTGCCACTTCCACACCTCTAGCAGAACTCAAATTTAAAAGAAAGAAAATGGCCCAAAATATGAGCAAAGAACAATAAAAAAGAATCTGATTACACAAAATCATTATGGTGACATGGAAGATCAAGACACAAACTTAGAAGAGGACAACAATGTCAAAACACCTATGGGGAAAACTCCAAAGAAAAATGGGAAATGGTGTCAAGCTCAGAAAGAATTCAAAGAACTCAAAAAAGGACATCAAATTCATATAAAAGAGGTGGAAGGGGTTGGAGCCAAGAGGGCAGAGTAGGATGGACCTGCTGTAGCTCTCCCTCCATAGCCCATAAAATACTTGTAAAAAATGACTTTAAACAAATTCTGGAGCAGCAGAAACCAAAAAATGAAGGAGTGAAATAGATTTCCAGCTCAAGAGAGCCTGGAAGGTCTATTGCACAGGTTCAGAGAAGAGCACAGCCCATCCTTGACCATGCAGCAGGCCTGGAACCAGCTTCAGGACTTGGAATCACAGGCAGCAGCTGAGGTTCTCAGATTTCTCAACCCACAAATTCCAAAGACAGCTTCAAAGGTCAGTGAGAAAGCTCTTTCCTCTGGGTGAGAGGGGAGTGAAGTCCAGACTGGCCCCAGGGCAGGAGCAGTCACTGTGGCACAACTTCCATTTTTGGAGCCCTTGGCCTAAAGACCTTGGGGAATCGAGCAGCTGATCTGGGTCTCAATCCTGAGTGGTAGCCCTGGAGTGAAGAGGATAGCTGGCTGGTGTGGTATAGCTGGTGGAGGCTCTGGAGAGGAAATCTACTTACAGAGCCTGGGAAAAAATTTATGGTTGCTTCCAGATCAGAGCGCAGGCAAGGAAAGGAGTAAAACTCCCTTGGTTATGCCACTTGGAGGAACTGAGAACTTACAAGTCCCCAGAATATATCCTCCACTTGACAAAGGACTCAAAAATCAAGTAACTGACTGGGAAAATGCACAAAAAAAGGAGAAAAAATAAGACTATGGAAGGTTACTTTCTTGGTGAACAAGTATTTTCTTGCATCCTTTTGGATGAGGAAGAACAAAGCATACCATCAGAGGAAGACATAAAAGTCAAGGCTTCTCATCCAAAACCTCCAATATGGAATGATCTCAGACAATGGAAGAGCTCAAAAAGGATTCTGAAAATCAAGTAAGAGACGTGGAAGAAACACTGGGAAGAGAAATGAGAGTGATGCAAGAAAATCATGAAAAGTGAGTCAATAGCTTGCTAAAGGAGACCCCAAAAAATACTGAAGAAAATAACACCTTTAAAAATAGACTCACCCAAATGGCAAAAGAGGTCCAAAAAGCCAATGAGGAGAAGAATGCTTTAAAAAAGCAGAATTAACCAAATGGAAAAGGAGTTTCAAAAGCTCACTTAAGTAAATAGTTCTTTAAAAATTAGAATGGAGCAGTTGGAAGCTAATGACTTTATGAAAAACCAAGAAATTATAAAACAAAACCAAAAGAATGAAAAAAAAGAAGACAATGAGAGGTAGAAGAAAAATTCGGGAAAGAAATTAGAGTGATGCAAGAGAATTATGAAAAAAGAGAAAACAGCTTGGAAAAAGAAAACAACTACTTAAAAACTAGAATTGGTCAAATGGAAAAGGAGATGCAAAAATCTTCTGAAGAAAACACTCCTTAAAGGGTTCAATTAGCCAAATGAAGAAGGAAGTACAAAAGCTAACTGAGGAAAACTACTCCTGAAAAGTTAAAATTGCGCGTGTGGAAGCTAAGGACTTTATGAGATATCAAGAGTCAATCAAACAAATACAAAAGAATGAAAAAACAGAAGAAAATGTAAAACACCTGATTGGAAAAACAAGTGACCTGGAAAAGAGATTCAGGAGATACAATGTCAGAAGCATTGGATTACCTGAAAACCATCATCAAAAGATGGACCTGGACAGTATCTTTCCAGAAATTGACAAGGAAAACTTCCCTGATATCCTGGAAACAGAGGGCAAAATCTGCATTGAAAGAATCCACTAATTATCTCAGGAAAGAGATCCCCCCAAAAAACTCCAAGGAGCATTATAGCCAAATTTTAGAACTATCAGGTCAGGGAAAAAATAATACAGATGTCCAGAAAGAAACAAATGGGGAGATACAATCAGGATTACGCAGGACTTAGCAACTGCAACCTTAGCGGATCAGAGGTAATGGAACATGATATTCTGAAAAGCAAAAGAGCTAGGACTATAACCAAGAACCACCTGCTTGGTGAAGTAAAACACAATACATCAAAGGTAAAAATTGTCATTCAATTAAATAGGATTCCAAGCTTTTGTAAGGAGAAGGCCAGAACTGAATAGAAATTTGTTTTACAATATCAAGACCAAGAGAAGACATAAAAACAAAAGAATTAAAAACATAAAAAGACAACAGAAAACATAAGGGATTCAGTGTAGCTAACCTGTTTACATCTTTACATGGGAACATAATACTTGTAATTCTTAAAAATTGTACTACTAATAGTATAGCTAGAAGGAATATGCATAGAGCGAATGGATATAAGGTGAATTGAAGGGAATGACAAAAAAAATTAAGGAATGAGAAAGAGAAGTGTATTGGGCACAGGAAGAAGGGAGATGTAGAATGCAATAAATTATTTCATGTGAAGAGGTGTGAAAAATCTATTATAGTAGAGGGAAAGATGGGAGGGTGGGTGTGGACATGACTTGAACCTTACTCTCATCAGTATTGGCTCAATAATGTATGCAATCAGTTGAATATAGAAATCTCTCTTACCTGATAAGAAAGTAGAAGGGTGAGGGGGAATAAAAGAAGAGAGAGCAGAAAGGGAAAGTGGTAGACAGAAACAAAACATTGTCGTGCAGGGGAAGGGTTAAAGGAGAGAGAGGAAAAATAGATGGAAGGAAATATACAGTTAGTAATCATAATTGTGAATGCAAATAAGATGCACTGTCCCATAAAATGGAAGCAGATAGAGTGACTCACAAACAGAAATCCTTCATTGTTTTGTTTACAAGAAACATACTTGATCAGAGAGACACACAGAGTAAAGGTAAGGGGCTGAATCTATCATGCTTCAGCTGAAGTTAGAAAAAAGAGCAGGAATAGCGATCTTGATCTCAGACAAAACAAAAGCAAAAACTGGCCTAATTAAAAGAGATAAGGAAGGAAACTACATCTTGACAATGAAGTAACATCAATACAAAACATATATGAATCAAGTGCTATAATATCCAAATTCTTAAAGGATAACTTAAGTGCGTTACAGGTTCATGACCAAACAGGAGATAGAGAGCATTACAAAATGTAAAATAGATCATTTTGATTATATTAAATTAAAAAGGTTTTGTGTGAATGCAGTCAAGATTAGAAAGAAAGCAGAAATCTTGGAAACAATCTTTATGTTAATTATCTCTGATAAAGACCTCATTTCTCAAATATCTAGAGAACTGAGTCAAATTTATAAGAATACAACCCATTCCCCAATTGAGAAATGGTCAAAAGATATGTACAGAAAATTTTCAGATGAAGAAATCAAAGCTATCTATAGGCATATGAAAAAGTGCTCTAAATCACTTTTAATTAGAGAAATGGAAATAAAAACAATTCTGAGGTACCTCCTCATACCTATCAGATTGACTGATATGACAAAAAAGAAAAATGCTGAATGTTGGAGAGAAGGTGGGAGAATTCGGACACTAATGCATTGTTGCGGGAGTTATGAACTGATCCATTCTAGAGAGCAATTTGAAACTATACCCAAAAGGCTATAAATATGCATATCCTTTGATCCATGAATAACACTTAGGGTACGTATCCCAAAGAGATTATAAACAGGGAACAGAACCTACATGTGCAAAAATTTTATAGCTGCTGTTTTTATGGTGACTAAATATTGGAAACTGAAGGGATGCTCATTTACTGGGGAGTGGTCAAACAAGCTGTGGGATATGGATGTAATGGAATACTATTGTACAGTACGAAATGATGAATGGGCAGATTTCAGAAAAACCTGGAAAGAATTGTACAAAGTGATGCAAAGTAAAATGAACGGTACCAATAAAACACCATACACAGAATCAGCAACACTGTGTGATGATCGACTATGAATGACTCAGCTCTTCTCAGGAAGACAATGAGCAAAGATAAGAACCAAGAACTCATAAAGGAAGAAGCCTTTCCATCCTCATCCAAATGTGAATGCAGATTGACGTATACTTTTTCACTTTATTCTTTTTTGTGACTTTTTTTCTTAATCTGTTCCTTCTTTCACAATTGTGACTTACACGGAAATATGTTTTACATGATAGCACATGTACAACCTGTATCAAATTGCCTACTATTTTCAGAAGAGGGAAGGGAAGGGAGAGAGGGATAAAAATTTGGAAATCAAAATCTTTTAAAACTCAATGCTAAAAATTACCTTGTCCTGTAATTGAGGGAAAATACTATTAAAAAATAAATGTAAGGTTTTATTTTCTTATCTGTTCTGCTCTTTTTCATGTTTTTGGATTGTTTAGTCCATTCATATTTAAAACTGAGAATTAAGTTTATACTTTCTTCCATCTGTCTCATATGTGTGTGTGTGTGTAATTACACATTTTCCCTTCTTCCATTGTAAATACTATATTCCTTCAGTTACATTTCCTCAGTATTTTAAAGGTGATCCTATTCCCATTGGTTCTCTTGTCCTCAGCCTTTATTCCAGTTTATAATTCCTATAATTATTTAATCTCTCTATTTACTGTATTTCTTATGCAATCAAAACTTCCAAAGTAAAAGACTAAAATGAAATAATGTGAGCAGAACCAGAACATTACATGCAGTAGCTTCAATACTGTTCCATGAAGAATTGTGAATCACTTAGCAATACGCTGATCCAAGACAGAGTCAAAGGACCAGTGATGAAGCATACTGTCTGCCTCCAGAGAAAGAATACAGACTGAAGCAGACTGTTTTACTCTTTCATTCATTCTCTTTTTATTCAAGTTTTCTTTCGGAAAAGTTTTACATGTTTGCACATATATGACCTAAAAAACCTCTACAGTAGGTTAAATGGTTAGAGAAAGTTTAGCTTTTCTTCTCAGCTGAGAATAAAGGGTAGGCAGCAAAAGGAAGTAGGAGCTAGGAGACATGCTTGTGCCATTTTTGAGTCGTGTTACCTTCAGTAAGTGTCCTAACTTCTTTTAACCTGAGTTTTCTTATTGGTAACATATACAATAATAATAATACCTGCTTGTCTGTTTTTTCATAATTACATTGAGAATCAAATGAGATTAGCAGTAGAATTGTAATGTAGTAATACAAAAGTAAAATATTACAATTTAATATTTTTGCCTCAGAAAATCTCCATGATATGCTACAGAATTTTATTATTTCTTTCCCATATTAACTCAGTCATCATCATGATTTTATACAAGCAAAAATAAAATCCTTTGTATCAAAGACCGAGAAAGGTAACAGATTATTATTACCTTGAACAACTTTACAACTCATTTGTACTAAAACATGAAATTGCAATTATTAAGCTTAGAATTTTGAATCATAGAACAATTTCTGTAGTTTTGTTAAGCTTTAGTTTATTTGTATTTTCTTTAGACATAGTTCAGTTCATGTCGGTTAGTAATAAGGTTTTCTTTAATATTCATATTTAATAATCAATCAATAATTGGCATTTCTTGTTAGCAATATGAGGACTTTCAGGATGTGTCATAGAACCAAAGCTAGAAACTGGGGGTTCTGATTCCAGTGCTGTTCTATATACCCTACATGCTAATGGAAAAATCATTAATATCACTGAACCTAAAAGACTTGATGTGAATGATGGTGACCTAGATAGTGACCTACAATTTGTGGTGTACAACAAATGTCACATTTACAATGTATCCTTCATTATCAGAATTTTAATGTGAGAACATATAATAGTTTTCTATGTAATTCTACAAAAAGACAATAATGAATAGGACCTTGGAGATTCCGTCCAACATTATTTTAAATATTCATAGGATTTCAAATTACTTGCCCAATATGACATTAAAGGGTGAGTAAGAACTAGAGATCTGGGTTTACTATTTTTCCATTCCCACTTTTTTTTTTTAACATTTCCAAATGCTTTTTGGTAACAATGGCAGTCTTTGAATGAATGGATTCTTCAGCTTCAGTAGCAGTAACCAGAGTGACTTCAAACTACTCCACCCTCTGCTTTCTCCTCCCCGCAAGGAGGCAATGTGTATAATTATCACATCATATATTGGAATATTATTGTAGTTAAAGGGGGAAGTTATTTTTATCCTCTTATAAATTCTTTTTAGAAGTTTATTTGACACATGGAGGCAGAGTCACCAATAGAAGATTTCTTGAGGGGGTGAAAAGAAGAGAAAAAGTTTTGTTAGCTGCCTATTGCTGTATGGTTTGAAGAATTAATGGTGTCTAGTGACTATATAAAACATGAAGAAAAAATAAAATGAAAGATCTTAGGAGTCATTTTGCAATATAGACCCATAGATAATTTTCCTTCGTTCATTCATGCTCTATGATTGTAAATCACAATGCTGTTCTCCAGAAAATTGAAGTTTAAGCTCTAACAGAAATGCAGTGGAGAAGTAGGGATAAGAAGGCACCATCACATTACCTGTGAGAAACCATATTGGAGAGGTTTAAAACATTGGGAAAATGTTTGACAAGAAAAAATATAAGCTAGTCATAGTGTGAGAAAAAGGCATAATGGATGAACAGCACATATACTCCATTGATATCTAGCATTAAGAAAATTCAAGGAAGACTGCCAAAACATTGGGTGACCTCTTCTCCCCTTTGATAAATACATGGAGAGGACATGAATGAGATTTGGGAAAGTGGTTAGACATGGAGAAGTCATGTGCTGTGTATCATTAGAGAGACTATCTACCAGATGACCAATCCAATGAGTTATTAGAATATTCTTTTATGAATCAATATGTCTGTGATGGTAGTGTGAGTTTTCATTACTACAGCATAACTCACAATCTATCCTAGCCCTCCTACAATCATCATAGTCTTTTATGTATTTCTTTAAAGGATCTACCCAACATGCTGAAAAAATTTCTTTGTTTATTTTGATATCACATAGATATCAGGATAGCATTGAACTCTCCATCTTTCATTCCTCATTTCTAGTCCTACATATCTTCATTGATGTCCTTTATATCATTCTTCAGTTACAAACTATCATTAGTAATGTGTTGGAGACTATCGTCACTAAGCAAAATTACCTTTTTTCGCATTTTATTTTTTTGTGTGTGTTCTGAACTTTATGAACACCAAAGGAAAATGAGCATTTTCACATATCATGTTGAACAGAAGGAGATTATACTTGAAGCTATAAATCTCTATTATGTGGAGCAAGTATTTATTTCTAAGTATATTACAAATTCAGCATATATACCTTTCCAAATTGTTCTGTTTGTCTGTGATTCCTTCTGGTCTTCCTTCTGTTCTAATTTTTTTTTTTTTTGTGGGGATGGAGTGGAGAAGAAGGGAATCATCACTGGCTTCCCTTGCCCTTCTCCTTCTGTCTCTCCAATTTAAAAGAAAAAAAAACCCTTGTTACAAATACACACAGTTGAGCAAAACAAATTCCTACTCTGACCATATTTAAAAATATATGTCTCATTTGGCATTTTGTATCTTTCAGGGAGTGGCATTTCTTATCAGTCTTTTGGAATCATGGCTGGTAATTACATTGATGAAATTTCTTAAATCTTTCAAAGTGGTTTGCTTTTATAATTTTGTTATTGGCATAAGACTGTTTTCCTGGTTCTGTTCACTTTATTCTGCATCAATGCATGCAAGTCTTTCCAATTTTTTCCAAAACTTTCCCTTTCATCATTTATGGCATAATTTTATAACATTATAATCACATACCACAATTTGTTCAGCCAATACACGAGTGAGGGGCATCCCCTTGGTTTCCAGTTTTTTTTGAGACTGGAAAAAAATACTATAGATATTTTTGTGCATAGTAGTCCCTTTTCTTTATAATTACTTTTGAATGTAGGCTTCATAAGTATATTGCGAGGTCAAAGAGTGTGCATTGTTTAGTGCTGTTTTAGATATAATGCTAAAAAAAATTTCCAAAATGGGTAGACCAGTTTACAACTCCATTAATAGTGCATTATGTGCTTATTTTCCCATAATTCCTCCAACATTTGCCATTTTTTCATTTTTGGTAATCTTCACCATCTTCTGGTGTGAAAATATCAAAATAAACTTGACTTACATTTTTCTAATTAGTAATGATTTGAACCTGTTTTCATATTGCTAAAGATATCTTGGATTTCTTCCTTTTAGAATTGTCTCTTCCTGTTCTTTGACCTCTTATCTGTTGAGAAAGGTTTCTTATTTTCATGAAGTTGAATTAGTTCCTCAGAGATATTTGATATTTGATAAAGCTTTTACCCTATTCTCAATTTTAGTTTTGTTTTTTGTTGTTGTTTTTTTGATACAGATTTCTTTTTTCTTTTTTTCTTTATTTTAATTTTTTTAATGTTTTACAATCATTTCCTTAAAGTTAAGATTTTATCCCCCTCCTTCCCCCACTACCCCCCCTCTCTCCCCATGACAGCATACAATTCTGTTTAGGTTCTACATATACTTTCCTATTGAGCACATTTTCACTATAGTCATGCTATGTAGTTGAACTAAAATAAATGGAAGAAATCATATAACAAATCAACACATAATACACTGAAACCCACACACACACAAACATGATCTGCTACATTCTGCGAATGACTTCCATATTTCTTTCTCTGAGTGTGGAAGGCATTTTGCCTTAGAAGACCGACATTGGGATTTTTTTTTTCTCAGTAAGTTCTTGTGTTATTACAAAGTTCCAAGTCTACCAGAAAAAACTCTCGCACACTGTGGTCATTGCTGTGCACAAAGTTCTCCTGGTTCTGCTCCTTTTGCTCAGCATCAGATCATATAAGTCCTTCCAGGCCTCCCTGAAGTCTTTTTGTTCATCATTTCTCATGGTGCAATAGTACTCCATTACATTCATATACCATAATTTATTCAGCCATTCCCCAATTGATGGGCATCCCCTTGACTTCCAGTTTTTGGCTACCACAAAGAGTGCTGCTATAAATATTTTTGTACATGTGGGACCCTTTCCCGTTTTTATAATCTCTTGGGGATACAGTCCTAGTAGCGATATTGCTGGGTCAAAGGGTATGCACATTTTTGTAGCCCTTTGGGCATAGTTCCAAACCGTTCTGCAGAATGGTTGGATGATCTCACAGCTCCACCAACAATGAATTAGTGTTCCAACTCTCCCACATCCTCTCCAGCATTTATCATTGTCTTGTTCTGTCATGTTTGCCAATCTTATAGGTGTGATGTGGTACCTCAGAGTTGTTTTGATTTGCATCTCTCTAATCAATAGTGATTTAGAGCACTTTTTATATGATTATAGATATCTTTGATTTCTTCCCCTGAAAATTTCCTGTTCATATCCTTTGACCATTTATCAATTGGGGAATGACTTGTATGATTATATATTTGAGTCAGTTCTCTATATATTCTAGAAATGAGGCCTTTATCCCTGAGCTTAGCTGTAAAATTTTTTTCCCAATTTACTACATCCCTCCAAATTTTGGTTGCATTGGGTTTGGTTGTGCAAAAACTTTTCAGTTTAAAGTAATCAAAATTATCCATCTTGCATTTCATAATGCTTTCTATCGTTTCTTTAGAAAAAAATTCTTCCCCTCTCCATAAATCTGATAAATACACTATTCCTTGCTTCTCCAGTTTATTCATGGTATCAATCTTTATACCTAAATCATGTACCCATTTGGAATTTATTCTTGTGTATGGTGTCAAGCATGAGTCTATGCCTAATTTCTGCCACACAGTTAACCAGTTTTCCCAGCAATTTTTGTCAAACAGTGAGTTCTTATCCCAGAAGCTGGGATCTTTGGGTTTATCAAACAAGAGGTTGCTATATTCCTTGCCTACTGTGTCTTGAGTGCCAAGTCTATTCCATTTGTCTACCCCTCTGTTTCTTAACCAATACCAAGTGGTTTTGATAATTGCTGCTTTATAATACAATTTAACGTCTGGTAGCACCAGGCCACTTTCCCAAGCATTTCTTTTCATTAGTCCCTTTGATATTCTGGACCGTTTGTTTTTCCAAATGAATTTTGATATTATTTTATCCAGATCTAGAAAATAATTATCTGATAGTTTAATTGGTATGGCACTAAATAAGTAGATTAATTTAGGTAGAATTGTCATTTTTACTATATTAGCTCGGCTGTAGTTTTGTTTCTGCAAAACTTTTAAATTTTATGCAGTTAAATTTCTTCTGAGCTTCTTTATTCCTTGCTTAGTTGTGAAGTCTTCTCCTATTAATAGTTCTAAAGAGTAATTTCTTCCTTGCTCCTCTTTTTTTGTTTATGATATGTCCTTCTGTATCTAATCATGTATTCGTTTCAACTTTTTTCTTGGTATATATTATCATGATAGTATATTCCTGATTTCTGACAGAGTGCTCTCATCTTTTAAAAATCAAATGAGCTAAGTTTGTAATATTTTTTTCAGTGCTAAGTTTTATTTACTCATTCAGTTTCTTGTTTGCTTTGTTGCTTTTAATTTTATTAATTCCTTATTTGATTTTTGGAATTTCTATTTTGGTACTTAATTGGGGTTTGAAATTTATTGGTTTTCTAGTATTTTTCTTAGTTGTATATTCATCTTTTCATCTCTATTTTCCCTCTTTTGCTGATGAAAGTTTTTAGAATCATAAGTTTTCCCTTAAATTCTACATTGGCTACTTCTTTCAAATTTTGATATATTATTTCATCATTGTCACTATCTTTGTTGAAATTATTTGTTTTTTCCATGATTTGTTTTCTGATTCATCAGTTTTTTACTATTCGTTTTAAATTTTAATCCTATCTTCATTATTCCTGTATTTAATATAATTTTATAATGTTTTGGTCAGTAAAGTATAACAGCAATTTAAAATGAAGAATTAATTTGTCATTCTATAAATTTCTTAGTCAACAAATAAGGATTCTCCTCAAGTCAACCCTGGCAGTCTGCTTCCACAGCTCTGCCTCTCTTCTATTCCCTGTGGTCAAACCCCAATCACAAATTTTTTGTCTTTCTCTTTTCTTTTAGACTCTTATTCATTATCTACTCTTTGATGTTACAGATTGTTTTGTTTATGACTATTCCATCCCTTAGTCTATCCTGTGTTCTCATTTAGTTCCATTTTTTTTCTCTTAGATTGAATGTGTCTACACCAAATTCCCTGTCAGTGTATGGGTGTGCATTCTTTCTTCCTATTACTTGTGTTGATAAATAACTTTAAAAATCACACAAATTATATTTTCCATTAGCTATGTATGACAAGAATCATTAGCAATTTAGAGTTCTAAGTAGAAGACCACAGAAATAAGGAGGAAAAGGTAGTGGGAGCATACATCCTTGTGCCTCACTTTTATCAGAACTGGTAATAGGAGCTCTGAAGTCCCAGCCCAGCACCTATGCTGAAAAGCTCTGCACCAGCCCTTCTGTTGTTACTGTTGTTGCATCCCCTCCCCAGAGTCCACAGGTATCTCTGGTTGTCTCCTTATGCTGGACTGGGGTAGAAAAATAACTCAGTCTTTTCTCCTTGGAATTATGATTGACATTTAGGCTAGTGTTCCTCCTTAACTAGGAGTACTTGTGGGATGCACTTAGGCTATACTGCTTTCTCTGCCCTTGCTTTATATTCAGTATGCAATTTCCCATTGCACTTCAGATCACCTGTAATTTTATTTCTTAAGTAACTTTGTTCCATTGTCTGAGATCTTCATTCATTTGGATATCTTCAGAAATTTGTTTTGAAGGAGTCCTGATAAGAGCTTTAGGAAGGAGATCAGCCTGCTTAGGAGCATTGAGAGTCAGGAACAGTGATGCTTAAGAGAAGGGAAATTAAACTTGCCCATATTCCCCATTTCTCCCTCGCTTTTTAAAAAATTAAATTCATGAAGAATCATGACTTTTACTCAGAGTATTTGAGAAACTAAGCAGATGAATTTGAAAGTATATTTTATTCCCCTCATTCACACACTGTTACCATATGAGAGAAAACATGTTGGTGGGCAAAGGGTGGAGTGAACAAAGTTGATTTGAAGAGAATCCATATTTTTTGACCAGGAAATTTATAGAATGGCAAATTAATTCTTCATTTTAAGTTTCTAATGATTCTTGTCATAAGTACCTAACAGAAAATGTCGTCTGTGTAATTTTTAAAGTTATTTATCAACACAGGTAATAAAATATTAAAGTTTTTCAGAACTGCTAGCCTAAAACAAGAGTTATTATTTTCATTCAGTTTGATAGTCTGGTATATAGATTAACATATGTGTGTAATATTTTCTCTTGCCTCCAGTTGTGATTTCTTTCCTCATGTCTTTTAAAACTATGAAAGCAGTAGAAAAATATTAAATTGAACAATTATACCTTTTATGATTCCAGCAATAGCTTTCCCCAGGCAAATGCAAACTCAGCAGAGCTGATTTAAGAAATTATTGTTCTTTGAGCCAATGGAAAGAACAGAAAGAAGTAATCTGTAGCAGGACTGAGGACTTTGGAATAAATAGCTGTTTTTCTGTACTTTTAATGTTCCTTAACTAGTTTTTAGTACTATGTATGCAAGTAGTACAGACTGAGTGCCAAGTAACGTTGTTTGAATTGTATGAACATGAATTAAAGCAGGGATTGATGATAACTTTAGTTGTCAGTGCTTCCAGGAGGCTAAATAATATCTCTTGAATGTTACCTGCATGTATATAGAATAAAAGAATGAAAAAGGCAAAGGAGGGTAGATGAAATGCAGTAAGAGAGAAACATAACAGGAAGGAAGGAGGAAGTAAAGATACAGGAGGTGGAGCTGAAGACCAGAGGCAAGTGTAGCATGCCAGTTATGTCAGGTTTCAACAGCACTTACATAACAAAATACCTATCTCAGAGTTATAATTGATTTTAGTTATTAGGCTGAAATATGTAATAACTGGGTCTTTTCATAATAACAGAAGGACATAAATTTAATACTTTGTTTTACACTTAAGAATATTTCATTTTTCCAATTGTTTGTAAAGATAGTTTTCAGCATTCATTTTTATAGGATTTTGAGTTTCAAATTTTTCTCCTTCCTTTCCCCCTCCACAAGCAATCCATATGTTACATGCGTACAATCGTGTTAAACATATTTCCACATTAGTCATGTTGTGAAAGAAAAATCAGGACAAAAAAAGAAAAAAAAATGAGAAAGAAAAAACAAAGCAAAAACGTTGTTTCCTTCTACATTCAGACTCCATGTCTTTCTCTGTATGTGGATATCATTTTCCATCATGAATCTTTTGGAATCATCTTTGATCGCTGTATTGCAGAAAAGAGCTAAGTGTATCATAGTGGGTCCCCTCACAGTGTTGCTGTACTATGTACAATGTTCTCCTGGTTCTTCTTTCTTCAGTTCACATCAGTTCATATAAGTCTTTCCAGGTTTTTTCTAAACTCTTCCTGCTTGTAATTTCTTATAGCACAATAGTATTCCATTAAAGTTCATATACTGCAACTTTTTCACCAGTTCTCCAATTGATGAACATCCCCTCAATTTCCGATTCTTTGCCACCACAAAAAGGACTCCTATAAATATTTTTATACATATGGGTTGTTTTCCTTTTTTTTATGATCTCTTTGGGATACAGATTTAATAGTCATATTGCTGGATCAAAGAGTATGGACAGTTTTATAGCACTTTGGGAAGTTCCAAATTGCTCCAAATAGTTGGATCAGTTCACAATCTCATCAACAATGCATTTATGCATAAACTTAATAGTTTTGAAAATTCTCTGTCATAGCTAGTATAAATATGAGCTATTTCATTTTTATGCAGAGAGGTCTTTCTAATTAACATCTAAGCAATGATCAATAAATAAAAAACACGATCTTAATTATAAATTTATAACCTGTATCTTAGTTGAATTAGGTTCTGTGAACTAAATATTCCTAGTTGTTAGAAGTTAAAGGAACAGGTTTTGGTATTGGCCATGCGCAAAAATGTGCTAGTAAATTTTTAACAACTGGTACTACAAAAAAGAAAATGGACATATGATACATTTTAAGGTTTAATATACCTTAATTAACCTTTCCTTGATCACTTCTTTAAGTCTAGGTAGTCCAAATGCTAATTTCCAAGTTATAAATACTCCCATTGAAAATTTACCCATCAGATTTTGTGAGCTGATTCAGGCTGCCTTCATCATACTACTGGACCCTTATCTGTGACACATACACACATGTATCCTTCTATATATTTTTGTTATCATAATTGAAATGAATTATATCATGATATATGACTATTAGAGGTAGTGTCTCTGGTTTCTTAAAATTATGAAAACTTGTGCCACAAGATGATTAGTGTCTCATTCACAATGGTCACCTCAGGGTACTATATGGTAATTATTCCAATTATAATGCTATTGCTGAAAGCATTTTTGAAAATGTTCATTTTGAATTACCTTCTAACCTTTGCAAATGATTCATTGAACATCCTCAGTTGTGGCAGATCTTTAAATTTTAAGGCTTTATTTGATTTTTGTAAATGATGAAAAATTATTTGATGCCAAATCTATTCTGTCTTTGGTGATGACTAAAGTAAAACTATACAGTATGACATTTTCTTATATGACTAATAAACTTAAAAAACCCCAACTCTGTAAGAGTTGCAGGTTTCCAATCTCTCTTCTTGTCACTGCATTCTCAAGTTCTAATACAGATCAAGAAAGCAAAATCGAAAATAAAATACTTTATAATAACAGCTTTCAAAATTTGGCAATCAGTACCTTATAATACAATGGACCTGTGGAAGAGCAACTTTTAAATTATAATGACAAAGTTAATAGACTGAAATTACTAGAGTAATGTTTCATGTTCATGGATCAGTTGAATTGATACATTGATAATCACAATGCCACTCAAATCAATTAAAATATTTAATGCCAAATCAGTGAAAATACCAAGAAGAGTCTTTGTAGCTCTGTTCAAAATCGTAATGAAGTTGATGTCCAAAAGAAAATAGACAGCAATATCAAAGGGTCACTCTGAAGAGAAAACTTAATGAATGTGATTAAGCTCTTCCGTACTTCAAAAGGTATTACAAAGAGGCTATCACCATAACTACCTGGTATTGGTTAAAAAAAAAAAACAACAAAAAACAAACAGATGCACATGAATGGAATAAAATAGAAATCATCTGCCCAAAGAAATACAAAGGATTCGATAAACCTATGGAATATAAAACAAGAGACAATATAGCATAGTGGATAGTGAGCAGCCCTGAGATGAGGGTGTTCATACTTCACCTCTAATATATAGTATGATCCCTAAGCAAGTCACTTAAGCCCAGTCGACTTTCTGAGACATACATGTTTCAGAACAGTTTCAGATCTTCATTGATAAAAGAAATTTTTCCATCGTGTCTTCTCTATAGCAGAAGTAGCTGGTGGCTAGGTTGGAAGACTTGAGTTCAAAGTCAGCCTCAGAAACTTCCTAGCTGTGTGACCCTGGGCAAGTTCAGTTTCCACAACTGCCAAGTGGGAATAGTTATAGCATTACCTTGTATGTAGGCTTGTTACTTAGATCAAATGAGAAAATACATTTAACAATCACATAGGACAGTGCTGGCTGATGTGTAGTAGACACCATAGAAACACTTATTTTTCCTCATTCCTCCATTCTTACAAAAGTGGTAATTTCTTTTTTGTGATGAAAAAATAGGCAAAGTATAAAATAGGCAATTTATTAAAAAGAGAAAAGTTTTAATAATCACTAGAAAAATGTCAATTCCATCAGTCATCAAGTGGATGTAAAATAAAACCTCACAACTGTCAAATGGTAGAAATAATGAAAAGTCATGAAACTCAACACGTATGTGGCAGTCTAGGAATGAATACATTTAGCCATTACTGGTAGAATTACAAACTTGAACAATATTTTTTGGAAAGCAGTCTGGCAGTAAGCAATAAAAAATTATAAACATAATCATATTCTTTTTACCAAATGATTCTTTGTTTAGAATATTTAATGCAATATCAGTCAAAATGTTATTAGAAAGTATTGCCAAAGCAATAAAAAAGAGTCATCTGAACAAAATTATTGAAAAAATATTATATCTGATTTTTTAAAATACTGAAAATAACAGAAATGCTCAGCAATAAGGAAATAGTAAAATAAATTGTGATTGATAATGAGACAATTTTGAGACAGTTAACAATGAAAGATACTATATATGCAAAAGATCTGGAAAGAGCTATATGAAATAACATAAAATTTAAAAAAGCAGAATGCCAAAATGAAGTAAAATCTTCGACTACAACTAGGACTCAGTGCCACGGAGGGGAGGAGGGAGATAAGGAAAATGAGTCAACATATATCATAAAATGTTTTCATCTCCCACTGGGTCTCTCTCTTGCTTGGTGATGCTTGCCGCAGCATTTTCCAGAGGGTGTTTACCAACTCTGTGTTTTCCCCATTGCCATGGATTTTAGAGATTCCTTTCTTGTGGAGTAATGTAAATAAGCAAAATATAAATCCATTCTCCCCCACCTCTGCTATAGACAAATCAAGGTCTTAGTTTAGGTTACATCACTGGATCTTATGTAACTGAGTAAAAAAAAGCTACTTTGCTTGTCAGATGGGTCTTTGGCTACTGAGAAGCCATTGCTATTGTTTATTATCAATTGCTAACAAAATTGATCATCCTCAAAAGTTTGTGCCTCAGTTTCTCTTTAATGCAGATTTTTTATTGCAACAGTACTAGAAGCTGAAGAGGTAAATTGACAAGATTTATCAACTTGTAACTCATTGGGTTGAGGGATGTGAGGAATCAAGGATGACTCCTGGCTATAAACCTTTGCATCATATATCTCTAATGTCTGATATTCAAAATCTATAGGAGATTGCTATTCTTCAGATTGAGTCATTGATCACTATACACAGTTAACCCTTTCCTAACCTGCATAGACTTGTTTTCAGGCAACAGATTTAGAGTTCATCATTGCGCTCTTAGTACTAGCTAGCATTTATGTACTTTAAGATTTGCAACTCACTTTATAAATATTCTCTCTTTCTATCCTCACAACAGTCTTAGGAGGTAGATGCTAGTATTCTTCCCATTTTACTGATAAAGAAACTGAGGAAAAGAGAGGTTAAGTTATTCGTCCAGGGTCACACATCTAGTAAGTATCTGAGGTGAGATTTGAACATGTCTTCCTGACTTCAGATCCAGCATTCTATCCATTCATTCACCTAGCTTGTAATCAAAGTCTTTCCAGCCTGGTTGAACATGCTGACTTACATTCCAGTAACAACACGCTTCACCATACCTCTCTACTTTGCAAGCATATCTGCTGATCTGCCCTTTTTAATGGGCTCTTGCAGCTTCCTTGCTTTTTTTTTATCAGTTAAACTTATGAGAAATGGAGATAAGAGTCTCACTTTCCTTTTTCAGGAGAAGAAACCTATTGGGTCATAACTGCTATAATTGCACACTCTTTATCCTTTATCCTTCTAATTTGTTTTTTACTTTTACCTTCGTACTATCTATTCATTGATCTAACTACATGTAGTCTTATTGTACCCAGTTGCAACAATTGCTTGACCTGAAATCATTTCTTTCTTGTCTTGTAAAATACTGTTAATTTCATTTTTTATGCTATCAACTTGCCACATGCAGTAACTTCCAAATATCTTCTTAAAGAAAGAATATCATTATAATCAGAAGGTAAACTTTTGCCCTGTTTTGTTTCTTGATCACAAACCATGTTTCCCAGCATAGTTTAACATCTTTTTTGTGCTCACTTTTGTATTGAAAACCCATTCACAGTCTGTGGCTAGCTTATCTCTCCAAGCTTATTTTTACCTTATTCTCCTTCTCACATTCTTTTTTGGAGCTAGACTGTTCAGTTTTGTCTCCTTAATCTCAGCATTCCATCTTCTGCACAGGTTATCTCCCATCCCTGTGATACATGTCTATCTTAGTATCCCTGAAGCATTACCTCATATACAATCCTCCAGGAAACTTTCCTGGCTCCCCTTCTTCTAGTACTTTCATCATTCTCAAATTTGTATTATTATCTACGTACAAACTCACTTGTCCCACAAAAGCTAGTTAAGTTTTCAAGGGATGTTTAGATTTTGTCTTTATATTTTTTGTCTCTAGGACAGCATGTGGCACATGATAGACACTTAAATGTTTTTTGGATTGGACTGCATCATGCCGTATCTTCCCTTAATTTGAAGAATTTTGTCAGGGGCTTTATGTAATTTTTTGTAATGACTAAGTACTACCTAGCACTTCAAAATCACAAAATTGCTTAATTTTAAAGTTTTCTTTATCATTTGTAGTACAATCAAATGATGTAACATTTATAAAGTTTCACAGATCCTAAAGTGGCATAGAAATGATTTTATTAACATTTTCATCATCATCATCATTCATGAATTGTTTAGTTATACAGCTCCTAAACAATCCAAGAATAAATCACCCAAATTCTCAAGGAACAATGATTTCTTTTGTTGACTTCGGGCAGTTGACCAAATAAACTCATTCATTTGCCTCTCTGAAGAAAGCTTATTTAGCTTTAACTTCTTTAGTCTTCTTATTACATTTACATTTAGAATGTCAATATGAGTCTTGTTCAGTTTATCTAGTAGTGTGTCAGCTTGTCTAGTCACATGTCATTTTTATTGAACAAAGATTAGCTATTAAGTGTAACACCAATTAAATTTTTTACAGGGTCTAGCATTGCGTATTTTTAGCACTATTAGCCGCCTTTTTTTGTCACTGTCATCAGTGCAGGATAAATAGTAAGGGGCCACCAAAGGCTGGGCACCAATTTTTGGGTTTACTTTGTAATTTGCTATGTCCAAAAACCATTCATCTTCCTATAGCCAACCCTTTGATCACTTGGGCTATTAATCTGCTGTATCTCATTCTCTTGGACACTCCCATTTCTTTAATCATCATTGCTATTAAAGATACGTCATTGTTTCATGTATTATATATATATATATATTCTCTATATATATCAATATCTACACGTTCAGGTAGCTAGCTGGCATAACAGATAGAGCTCCAGATCTGGAATCAGGAAGACGTGAGTTTAAAACAGTCTCAAACACTTTCTAGCTGTGCGACCCTGTGAAAGTCACTTAATGACATCTAGCTGCCCCAAATGACAAATAAACACAAAACAAAGGATTTCAGTATATAGATTTATGATGGGAAGCTAGGAATGCTAGGCTTGAATCAGGAAGACTCATCTTCCTGAGGTCAAAAATGATCTCAGACACTTAGAAGCTATATGACCCTGGGCAAGTCACTTAATCCTGTTGTCCTCAGTTAGTAGTAGTAGTAGTAGTGGTAGTGGTAGTAACAGTGGTCACTACTGTAGTTAGTAGTAAGATGATTCTTCGAATTAGAAGTGTTTGCATTCTAGCCATGATACTAGCAAGATGTGTGACCATAAGCAAGGCATTTCATCTTTGAGTCCAGAATCTCTCATTTGCAAAATGGTGATCAAGAGTCAGAATGGTATAGTGGAAAGAGAGCTAGCCTCAGATTCCAGAAGCCCCAGGTTCAAGCCCTGCCTCTAACACATTCTAGTTGGTTTTCTCTGGGTGTTACTTTAATGCTAACTGGCTCCATCCTAAGATGATAGATTTAGGGCAATTACTGACCTGTAGAGGGAATGCCCTAAATGGAAATTCAACTGCACTGATGAAATTATAGGTCAAGCCACCATGAACTCAGAATAATTCACTTCAGAATCAGGATATGGTATGTCTAGTGTGAGGAACACCAAGGAGGCCAGTGGTACCGAACTGCAGAATATGGGGAAGGAGAGAGTAAGGTGTAAGAAGACTGTAAATGTAGGAAAGTGGAATGTTATTTCTTGTTGCTTAGTTGTTGCAGGCATATCTGACCCTTTGTGACCCCATTTTATGTTTTCCTGGCAAAGATACTGGAATAGTTCACCATTTCCTTCTCCAGAGGATCCAGTGGGCCCATTTTGTCAGGCACTCAGAGGTTAAGTGACTTGCCCAGGATCCCACAGCTAAGAGGTATCTGGGTTTGGATTTGCACTCAGGTCCTTCTGATTCCAGGTCCAGTGCTCTAGCCACTGAGCTACTAGCTAAAACAGGGTGGGGTGGGGTGGGAAGATTATGGAAAACTTTAAACACCAAAGACGAGGTCTTATATTTGATCCTGGAGGCAATAGTCACTGAATTAACTAAATTGAGGTAGAGTAATATGGTCAAACTTGTAATTTAGAAAACTCAATTTGATAGTCAAGTAAACTAGAGTAGGGAGAGACAACGCAGGAAAACCAGTCAGAGTCTGTGGAAATAGTCAGGATGTGAGGTAATGAGAGCCTGGACCAGGGTACTGGTGTCAGAGGACAGAAAGGTGTGAGGGATCCTGTGAGGGTAGAAAGGACAAGAGTTGGCAACTGACCAAAAATGAATGGGTGAATGAAAAATCAAGGCTGGCCCTGGGGTTGGGTGACTGGGAGGATGGTCATAGGGAAAGGCTAAATACTAGGGGAGGGGTGATTAAACAGCAATTATGAGTTTTAGAAGTCTACAAGTTCAAAATGAGTCATCAATGATATGGCAGCCAATTAAACTCATGTGGCATTGAGCTGTTTTAAGAGGGGTGGAGCTTCCAGAAATTAGGCAGTGAGAGTCCCCTTTCTCTGTTCTTAGCAGACTGCATGTGGAGAAGGATATTCAGTTCTAGGCATTTCAAAAAGAATGTTGGTGGAAACTGTAGAGTGTCCAGAGAAAGACAGTCAAGATGGTGAAGAGCCCTTAAGTCCGTGTCATATGAGCATCACTTAAAAGAGCTGAGGATATTTAGCTTGATGGAGAGAAGACTCGACTGCAACATGATAATTTTGCTCAAGTATGTAAAGGGCTATCACATGCAAAGATTAAACTTTCTTCTGGTTGGTCAAAGAGGACTAAATTAGCATCAATGGATAGAAGTTGCAAAGGCAAATTTGGGCTTAATATTGGGGGAAAAACTCAACTTCTAACAGAGTTGTCCAAATGTAGGGTGGGCTACCTTGAGAGACTGTGAGTTATCCCTCTTTGGAAGCCTTTAAATAGAGACTGGACAGCCACTTCTCTGGTATGTTTTAGTGGGGATTCCCTTGGATGAGTTGGAGTATATGGCTGCTGTTTCCTTCCAGTTCTTAAACCCTGTGATTCTGTAGAGTACAGTATGGCTTGAGGAGGAAGTTATGATTAACAACTGGGGAAATCAGGGAAGGTTTCATGGAAGAAGGGACACCTGAGCTGGTTCTTGATAATACTCAAATCCTCATCCAACTTATAAGAGTTAGAAGTGCAATAATCCTCTTGTTATATAGCATAAAACATTCTTTTATTTTTCTTTTCCCTTCAGTAAAATGTTCCTCAGTGGTCAGAGTAATAGGATCATGGACTTTTCAAGTGATTTTTTTCCCAAGGTTTTTGGATAGGAACTAAAGTATCCCAAAGGAAAAGTTTGAAAATATCATAGGATATTCTGGGTTTCTTTCTGTAATAAGGGTTTTTGATATAGATCGTCAACATCATTGGGAATTCATGCCAAAGGAAATGAACACATTCACCAAATCTCATCACCGTGACATATCTTTGGTGCTACAGTAGAGATATTATTATCTTTCCTTCTTCATGTTTTCTAGAAGTGTAGACTGTTTCAAGTTAGTTATATTTTTAGTTTACATTCCTTTTTATCAGCATTCCACATAAATAAGTTCTGTGCATAAAATGTGAAAATCTGAGACTCATTAATTCATGATTAATATCAATTTGTATGTAATTTAGCTTGTACATTGTCTTGATTAAACTGTGCTGTTTATTTCACTGGAAATGTTAAAAAACTACATTATGTAGTATAATTTTCTGTCTTATTTGCATATGGAGAGACCGTAATTAATTCTCTTAGTTTACTTTGTCTACTAGAGTAATATCCATTAGAATTTTGCTTTTTTAATTAATTTTATGGGAAGGAGCACACCATATTTGTCATTCACTGATGGGAACAAAAGTTGCGGGACACAGGAATTAGTAACAGCCAAAATTAAAAAAAAAAACAAAACCCAACAACAGTACTTAGCTGATGATGCTCTAGAAAAGGAATCAGGAAGTGCTGGCATCAAATGTGGTGACAGTAATTCCATCTGTTATCTCTTTAGGAACATATGTTTTCTCCAGGTAGGTCATCAACTTGTCGCATATAATGAATGGCAAATGTATTGATTAGCCCTGACCTACTGTATATAGGAGGGACTCAGGTTTTCCTTTGTAGGTCATAAGAATTAGAGCTAGAAATGATCTTAGAGGTGACCTAGTCAAATCTCATTTTATCTATGATGAAGTTGAGACCCAAAGAGAAAGTATCATAAGAAAAAGGAGAACCAAGTATTTTAATGCAGGTTCTCTGATTCCAAATCCAGTGCCCTTTAAAAAAAGTACTTTTTGTTTTCAAATCATCTCTCCCCATCTTTCCCAAATAGCAGTCCTCTATAATAAAATATAAAGAAAGGAAGAAGGAAGGAAAGTTCTGCAAAAGTCAACAATATATCAAACATGTCAGAGAGCTAATGTCAATATGCAATATTTCTCATACATGGTCCCTCTCTTCTGCAAAGGAACAAGAAACACGAGTGCATCCTCATATCTTTTCTTTGAAGCCAAGCTTGGCCCATTTCAGTTCCAAAGCGTTCAGTTTTGTTTGTTTTGTGACTGTTTCTTCAACTTATGCTGTTGTTGTGCTGTTGTGTATATTGTATTGGGATCAAATGAGATAATATTTGTGAAGTCTTAGCATGGTGCCTGGAACATAGATACTATATAAGTACTTATTCCCATCCTGCTTCCTTCCATTAATTCACTTTGCATCAGTTTTATATGTCTTTCCATTTTTCTCTATATTTATCACAATCATTTTTTCTAATACAATAATATTGCATTACATTCATGTGCCACAATTTATTTAGTTATTCTTCTTTGCATGGACATCTACTTTGTTTTCAGTTTTATTTCCTGTCACAAAAATGTGAACAGAAATATTTTTATGTTTAAAGGGTTATCTTTTTATCATTACTTTCTTGGGGTATACCTAGAAGTGCACTCAGTAAAAGTGCATGATCATTTTAGTTAACTTTCTTTGTTTAAATTGCTTTCCAGAATGGTTATAACAATTCATTGTTACTACCCCAGCAATGCATCAATGTGTCTCTTTCCATAGCTCCAATATTGAGTGCTCTCAACTTTTGACATCCTTACCAATATTCTGGGTATGAGGTGAAGTCTCAGAATTGTTTTGATTTCATGATTCAGACAATTCTTTCATATGTGATTATTTTTAGTTTGCAATTTTTCTCTTGAAAACTTCATATACTTTGATGTGTGCTATTGGAAAATGGCTTTAGGTTTTACATTTTTGTTAGTTGATAGAGATTTTGGATAGATGTTCCTTGTCAGAGACATTGGATACAAAGAAATTCTTTCCCAATCAACCACTTTTCTTCTTTTCCTACTTGAATTTACTTTGTGCAAAATATTATAAATTTTATATTATCAAAGTTACTTAAAATTGCCTCTATTTCTTGTTTGATTAGGAATTCTCTCTCTCCCACCTATCCTACTTATCCCATTATTGCACCTCCAGTTATGAATAATATATGATCTACTAATTTTTGTCAACTGATTTTTGATATTGAAATCACACTTCTACTTCAATTTATTGTATGAGTTGATATAAGATGTTAGTTTAAGCTTAATTTTAGCCATATTATACTACTTTACAGTTTTTCCAGCTGCTCTAATCAAATAAGGATTTCTTTTCTAGGTGATTTATGGTTTGGGGTTTGTCAAGCATTGGATTGTTGAGTCCAGTTCTTCAAGATTTTTCTTCATTTAATCTCTTCCATTGACTTTTCTATTTTTTTTAAATCAGTATCAAATAAATGGCTTTGGTGATTGTAGCTTAATAATAGATTTCAAGGTCTTGAAGTGCTCATGTTTCCCTTCATTCCAGGCTATTTTCTTTATATTCAGTATATTTCTATTCTTAAATGAATTTTATTATTACTTTTTCTTGCTCTATAAAATAACCTTTTGCTACTATGACTAACATAGCATATATCTAAAGGTTCACTTTGCTAGTGTTCTCATTTTATTTTATTGAAATGGTCCAGTCATCAACTATTTAGGTTGTTCTTTATTCCTTTAAGGGATGTTTTGTAATTGGATCTACTCAAGTATTGCATATATGTAGGTTGATTGAATGCTATATAGTTTGTCTTTCATAGTTATTTTAAATGACACTTTAAGGTTTTTTATTACTTCCTGGATTTGTTATTATTATATTGGAATGTTATTGATTTTTGTAGGTTAATTTTATAGCCTACAACTTTGCTGAAGTCATTAATCTTTATAATTAGTTTCTGTGCTGATTCCCTATGATTTTCTAAGTAAGGTGTCATGTAATCCACCAGTCAGGGTATTTTTGTCTCTCTTTTGCCCATCTTTGTGCCTTTAATTCCTTTCTCTTTTTTGAAATTGCTATTGCTCAGTTTTTTCAAAGTATGTCAAACAATAGTGGGGAAAAGGTACTTTTTAAAAAATTTACTTTATGTTACCATTCTTTCCCAAGTGCTAGAATAATTTCTAAAAGGAATTTACATTGGAAATTTCTGCAGTAGGATTGTTAGTCTTCTCAATGAATCAGCTTTAGGTTTTGTTCATCAATTCTGTATTCTTTTTGGTTTTCTGTTTGTCTAGTTTTCCCCTTTTGTACTTATTTTGAACATGCTATTGTTAGCTTTCTAACATTTAATATCCATATTTCTAATTAATAAAACTCTTTTCTTGTTTTGTTAATGTTTGTTTTTAGGAATATAATAATTATGCTTAGAACAACTTTAGTTTCATCCCCCAAATTTTAGAAGTTTGTCTCATAATTTTGACTGTATTTAACATATTTATTAATTGTTCCTTTGAATGCTTCCATTATTTAGAATTTCAGCATTGTGTCTGATTCTGCTTGTGTCTTTTTCGTGTGCTCCCTGAATTAATTACTATTTTTATAACATTTTAACCTACAAAGGATATATTTAGTGTTTCTCATTTTCTAAAACAGTTATTTGCATTTTCTCTGCATTTAGGACATTGTCTATTTTTGTAAAAAATTCCATGTGGTGCTAAGAAATATGTGTGTTCTTTACTGGTCCCATTCAGATGGTGTCATAAATCTCTTAGGTCTCAATTCTACAAGTTTTTCCCCCAGATCTTTATTTTTTCCCTTGTGTTGATCTTTCAGTTAGATTTGCCCAGCTCTGAGAGAGGAACTTTACAGCCTCCAACTATTACTGTGTAACTGTCTATGTCTTTTTCTAGTTCATTTAACTTTTCCTTTGCGAATAGCAATGCTAGGCATTTTTGGTAATATAAATTTGCTATTCATTTTCCATGGTTACTTTCAGTATAATGTGATTTCCTTGATTATCTATTGATTGCTGGGAATATTTATTTTTTGTCTTATATTTTTATTGAATCTCTTGCCTATTTGATACACTTGATGAATATTAAATTAGCTCCAGCCTATAACTTATTCTATGGATGTCTTTGCTTTTGAGCGTAATATTTAGTATTTCTTATGGTAATAATTCCCTTACATTCATGTACCACATTTTTCTACCATTCCTGAAAATTGATAGCATCTATTTTAAAGCTATTTACTTCCATAAGAAAGTGCTGCTGTAAATATTTTGGTATTTTCTTATGACCAGTGACTTCATTGGGATATGTGCCAATTAATATTGATTTTTTTAAAAGTTTTTTTTGCCCTTCCGGTTTTAAGTTAGTCCTTTTCTCCCATGATCATTTTGCTTAAATTACCTTGAGGTAGCTGTGTACCTACAGGTTGCCTTATCCCACTCACCTTGCTTCTTATTTGTGACTTTCTAGAGTCCATGGCTAATACATTTCTCTACCATACGGGGTCATGCTCCCTGAAGCTGCCATTATAATTATGTCACTTTTGGGCATACTTTATGAATGCCTCTGCTGTTGTTGGCAGTTGCCTCTTTTGGACACTTACACAGCCCTTATTAGATACTACTCCTGCTGATCTATAGCTCCAATCATGAACAGGACTTCAGGATCTCTTGAACTTACCAGGACTCTTGGACAATTCCATTCTGAATGCTCATTTGCCCAAAGTCAAGAGACACAGGTGGCTACATGTTCGTGATCATCATAAGTGGGTGTCAGATAGGGTGGCCATCTTTACCTTCACCTCGTTCTCACAGTTAGCTCAAAATAGCAGTGCCTAGTCATAGTTGTAAAGGAAAGAGAGTGATAGGATTGAAGTCCATCCATTTTGTTAACTCATTTCTGACTCAGTAAATCATCTGTTCTGATGATTCATTGGTTCTTCAGCATGGTAGTAAGAAGACTTTTGGTCATCACACATCACTATGTGATGGCAGTTTTTTGTAGCCAGTCATGTGTAGCCAAATCCCAGTCCCCCCAAGATTCCATGTTGTCACTAGGACAGAAACCATGCTGGGAATATCCTTGCATGCTTGAAGGACTTGTCCCAAGGGACTACTACCCCTCCACTATATTCTCCCCTCCCCCATTCATTAAATCCTTACCTTTGTCTCCTGAGGTATATTTTGAATGCAGTACTTTTTGCCCATATCTCTAATGCAGGAAAGTTTTCTGGGGTCATAGGGAAGCTCAAACATTGTCATTTCATATGTTTTCCTACTTCCTTTGTACTGAAAAGTCTCAGAAAAGTCACAAATATGCCCTAACATATATGGAAATTATAGTCATGCAACTGGAACAACTTAAACTATTTTAAAAATAAATGTTAATGAAAAGTGCCAGAAATGGCATTGAATATAATCATTGTATGCAGTTTAATACATATAAATCAATTGCCATGATAAAGAGAACAAAAGGCTGAACAAGTGATTTAGTAAGCAAACATTTGACTTGCTTGTCAAGCAGCAAGATGGCAGCCAAAGTCAGCATTAATTTAGCATATAAATTTGTAAAATCTTACAAAGAAGGACAATAGATGATTACGAATGGCATTGTCTTATAAATTAGAAAGAAGCAATGGAGATTAAAACTGTTATAAAGGATGCTTAGGGAAATATCCAACTAAACTATGCCACTCCTGATGGCATTTAAAGATGAGAATAGTAACAGAAATAGAAAAAAAACGGGCAAAGATTCACAAAGATTTTTGTAATGAATTGTTTATATCTTCTGGGACTCTGGAACTTTTATGTGACCTTTAACATCAGAGTTTTAAATGTGCTTAGAGGTAGAAATGGTACAGTAGAGAACAAAGTTGGGGAAAACAGCGAAATTGGGTCACATGCACAAAAACATCATTGATTTAGACTGCGTACTTGGGAAGGCACTAAGGTCTAAGTAACTGAAGGAGGGGATGATGTCAAAGATATGGAATTTCAGATTTTATTACTGAGAAAAAAATGAATGAGAAAGAACATCATGCCTTCTTTATCATCGATACAAAATCTTTATTTGAAGGGAATGCTTGATAAGGGTACTTGTAGGGTGGAAAAGCAAGGTTTTTCTACTGATTGTCTATAATGAACACTTCTTTACCATCCTGCAATTGGCTGAAAGATATAGTGAATTCAGCATCCTGCTGTATTTATTTTTCTTAATTCTGAAAAACATTTGATTATGTAGAAGAAAAGTCACCTTAAAGGAAGGATTCCATCCAACAAGGTGTTTCCCATCCATACATCAAAATCATTTGATATCTCTTAATAATATGACAAAGTGAATAACCTTTTTAATTGAACAACTGATTAATATATAAGAAGGAATGCATAAAACAGGAAGATGTATCCTACCCAAGAAAAGTTTCCAATATGATGGAGAATATTTGAAGAGATACTCCCTATATGTGGTGAGGCCCTCTAGATGCTCCTGTTTGTGGGTAACATTGTACTGTGTACATGATCCTGGAAGAGAGCATCAGGGCTAATGAGGGGCTAATACAGGTAAGACCCAGTAAATGAAGAATATCCATTCTTCCTATTATGACATGCAGTAAGAAGTTACTATAGTGGATTGCCTTCATGATGATTCAGACTTTCTTTAATCATTCCAACTTTCTCCCAGATATAAGGAACATCTCTTAAATATCAATATTATACTGGTTTATATATAGGCTGACCCAAATATCTTGGAATACTTTTAAGCTTAAATTACTTAAATTTAATTAATTAAATTACTTCAAAAGTATAAATGCTACAAACTTAGAAAAATGTCATTTGGAACTTTAATTTTTAACATTTCTTTTCCACTTATTTATCCTTGAGAACCTTGAGAAAGTAAATTTCCTTTTATAATTTTAACAAGATGAAACAACTTATCATTTTTTATTGAAAGTATGACATTTCTAGATGATACTTTTTCAGACCAATGAATTCAGACGAATGGACCAAGGTCCTCTTGCTTAGCCACCCAGCCTGTCTTCGTTAGACTTTTTCTTGTGAGGTAAAAACTTTCATTTCAAAATCTCATTCTTTGGATGATCTTCAGACTCAGATAATAAATTCAGTTCCTCCTCAAGAAGAGCCTCAGTACATGCCTATGAATGTGCTTGTGTTTACTGCCAAGGACATGTGAAAGCTGATAGTAAGCAAGCTGAATAAGGGCACTGAGTTGAGCACTCTAGGTATTAAAGTTTTCTGGTGTAAATCCAAAACCAACCAAACAAACAAATTCAGTCCTGTAAGTCACTGAGCAGCCCTGGTCAAAATTTTTACACATAGATCCATTAGTGCATTGTATGTCACAAGATGGAAACATCAGCACTTTATATTTTAAATAATTAACCTTTCAAATGTTGGCATTTTGGAGGGTGTCTGTAACATTTATAGTTGTGAAGTTGTAGTTGAGAAGATACATGTTAATATCCTGCCTCAGTAACCTGACTAAAACATACATGGAAATGTTGACCACCATTATTCTCATTTTCACTATCATCACCATTGTTATCTTAGTGTCAAAGTATACAGCAAGAAAAAACTCCACACACACACCCCCTCAGTTTTAAAGATGAGGAAAACCAAAACCTAGACTTAGAGAGATTAAGTGTTTTGGACAAGATTCCTCACCTGGTGGCAGAGGCCGGCTTTGGAATCCGTTCCCTAACTGCAGATTATATTACGAGGAGCTGAAAGTTGGAGATTTTTTTTGTTTGGGGTGGGAAGAAGATGGAGAAAGAATTTTGGAGCTTTGGAAAGAATAGACTTGGACCTAATTCTACCATGAGGGTTTTTGGGTGCACAGAATCCAAGTGAGGACACCGAGCCCCTGAGGACTTGAGAAGGGGAGCCAGGAAGTGAGAGGAGGAAAAATAGATTGGCTTTTTCTATTTAGCAGTTTTGTGCAGAGCTAGCTGTGACTGTGCTGAAAAAAAAAATAACTATGGAATAGAAGGCATAAGCAATATGATGGTTGCTTTCATTATGTTTAGAGGTCTTTTCACTTCTAAATTTGAGGCTATTCCAGAAAATATTTACTGAAGACCTACTATGGGTAAATCTTGCAGGGGTTAGGGGGGAACAGTCGGGGTGGCTGGGTGGTACAAAATGAATGCCACCTTTCCTAAACTCTCATGAAAGTCAATAACTGTATTTTATGTCTCTAAAATTAAGCCTGATTAAATGATTATTTGTCTTAACAAACAGGAAAAGGGTGGTTTCAAAAATACAAGGTGGAAAATAAATCTAAAAGTCATGGAATGCACTATATAATTTGAATAACAGATTTATTTTCTAATTTTATAATTAATTTCTTAGGACAGTTTTGAAATTAATTTTTGTTACCTGAAACCATAATGTTTGGGTATTGTGAGATATCTGGAAGTATACTGGAGTACAAAGAGAAACTAGTTCAAGATTTAGAAATTGCAGTAGTTAATAAACAAAATGGATTATCTGTGTGCAGCTAATTGGAAGTTGACTACATTTCTTTGGTCTTAACCTACTTTGAAATGTGTCTTTAGTCCAAGGCACCACCTTGACTTAAACGCAAGAGAGTTGCCTTCTCATATCCATAGTCCTTTTTTTAAAAGTGTGACAGATTTCAATTATGACAAGAGAAATTTTAATAAGCCTAAAGAATGACATTCTTAACAATAAACCCTGGATGAATATAGTCAAAGCAGTGACAGTTTTATGTAGATTCAGCAGGTCCCTTAAGAGGATAGGCAGGAAAGACATGTTACATCCTTGCTGCCTGAGGTATAAAAGGCTCAGCCTGGGGTGAGTTAGTGTAAAATGTTTCACTTTGACTCTTGCTGCTCTCTGGAGAATGCTGTCATGTCTGTGATGGTTTGTTGAGGGGGGGGTTGTGGAGCTAAATATTATTTTAACCTTACATGCCTTTACTTGATTCCTTTAATCTCTTGTTGAGTTGGCAGTTTTAAAATTCTAGTTTTTATGTTTCACAAATGCTTATTTAATTTTAAAGTCTTGAATCTGTTTTAAATATGGCCTCCCATAATGGACTATGATTGGAAATTAGGTATCTCTGAACTTAGGTATTGATCAGATTAGATTAGCTGGTAGAGGTGCTGCATTGCTTAGATTATCTGGCTAATACCAATGCTGTATTAATGTTTCTTTCAGTTTTATTAAGCTATGAGATTCTGGGATTATGACTTGTGGCAAAATTCATATTGAAATATTAAATATGTTATGACATACTTAGCTGTGCTGCCAATCTTAGCTGTAGTAACAACCCTCCATATTATTATAGTCTGATCTCTAATGACAGCTAACAATCTCTGTGCTTACATGTTTGGAGCACAATACTTCTTACACCCTGCCCTTGGGCTATGTTTTTTAAAAAGAGAACAAGAATAATAGAAAAGATTTCACGATTCTTTAGAACAAAGCAGATGGTTTGGCCGAGGCAGGAATTGTTTGTGGTGAGAAGATAAATTGGTTCTGCTTGCTTATGAGAGAACTTTTTGATGGCATTGAAATTAAACTGTAGTTTTGCATATACCTCTTTAACCCTTTTGTGAGAAAGTTAGAATAAAAAGCTTCTCAAAAAGGGATTACAGTTTAGTCATGGAATATTCTGTGTGAGTACTGTTGAAGTTGGTTTTCAGTTTAAAGTTTCTAATTTACTATTGTGTTCAAATGTTTATGAAACGGGGGGAAAAAGGACTGTTTTCTCTAGTTTCATTTCAGTTTTGACTAAACTTCTGGAATTAAACTCTTTGTAAGAATATGTCATGAATAGTGGTTGATTTGAGGCAAAATGCTTTAAAATGCACAGTATCTTGAAAAAAATAAATTCTTGCCCTACTCTAGTTACAAAATTATTCCAGTAAGTATAATCAGAAGTTAATTTGAATACTTGCACTTTAAATATAAACAGATTAAAGATATTCTTTAATGCAAACTTTGACTTTCCTAGATGTTTTAAATAATAATGATCAGTCATTTCAGTTGTCTCCCACTCTTAGTGACCCCATTTGAGGTTTTCTTGGCAAAGATACTGGACTGGTTTGCCATTTCCTTCTTACAGATCAGGACACTGAGGCAAACAGGGTTAAGTGACTTGTCCAGGGACAAGCATCTAGTAAGAATTTGAGAATAGACTTTTAGGAAGATGAGGCTTCCTGACTCCAGGCACAGCATTCTATCCACTGGGGGCCATCTAATTGCCCTCTTAATATAATACCTAGGTTTTCTATGGTACTTTAAAGTTTCGACTGTACTTTACATATATTAAATTCATCTGTTGTAAGACCTCGTGAATATAAAAACTGCCCAGAACAGAGAAAGGAATGTGAAAATAAACAATCATGTTCAAGTAGACAAAACAAGTATCGCAGTACCCATGTATTAAAGTTTATAAACTTTACTTGACAGCATGGAGTAGTGGAGAGAAAGTCCACTTGGGATTAGCAACTTTTGGTTCAAATTCTGCCTTAGACACTTGAATGCTGTGTGACCGAAGGCAAATCACTTCCTTTTTCCAAGTCTCAGTTTCTTCAATAAAATAGAGGGGGCAGGTGAAGTAGGAGGTGGACTGTATAACTTTTAAGGACCATTCCAGCTGTAAATGTTTAATAACAGTAACAATAAATAGCTACCATTTATATAATGTTTAGACATTCACAAAGCACTTCCTAAATATAATCTGATTTTATGCTCACAACCATGGGAAGTAGGTGCAGTTATCATATCCATTTTACAGAGGAAGAAATGGAGGCAGACAGAAGTTAATTGCCTTGTCCATGGTCATGTAGAGTCCTGTTCCCTCACTCTGAGTCTATTTGTTCATACCTTAGGAATAATTTTAGCAACCTTGTATCATTGGCTCATTGGGGCATATAAAGAATCTGGCACATTCATAGCAGTTGACCTGAAATTAAAGTAGCTACCATGCTAATTTGAGAAAGGGGTGGGATTAGGGGGTAGAGTAGTAGGAATAAAAACTGCCCAGAACAGAGAAAGGAATGTGAAAATAAGCAACAATGTTCAAGTAGACAAAACAAGTATCACAGTACCCATCTATTAAAGTTTATAAACTTTACTTGGCAGCATGGAGTAGTGGAGAGAAAGTTCACTTGGGATTAGCAACTTGGAGCAAACGACTTGGACCTGAACCAGTCAACATACTGATGGGAGGAAGAGGAGTAATGTTGAGGAGCATTAGTGTGAAATGACGAGAGAAGAAAGCTAAATGCACAGATGACAGATAAATAATCAAAGTGTTCCATTGGTACTCGTGTCTAGAGAAATGCCTCCAATTCCTTTCCCCCTTAACCTAACTCACCTTCCTTTCAACTCACAATCCAATATCATGCTCCAAAGCTACCCAACCCTTCCTCTGTACTCTCTGGAACGCCTGTTCCATAAGTAACGAATTAACTTTCATCTTTAAATTTTCCTTTCTCTCTCCTTCCATCTTCTTGCGCTCATTAAGAATAGTTATCCCCTGTTGGCACAGCTTTTCTGGGTAACCTTTGCAGCAATAGTTCTGCTTTTCACTTATACCTCCTAACTTACTGGTCATACTGGGAGAGAGCTGGAATACTCTTTCCTTCCCACTGCTAATTCCAGGCTCTCTCTCTACCCCTGTCACTTAGTGGTCTCCCTTCATTTGACGTCATCACTTTATATTTATCACTTGATGAAGAATCTGATATCTCTTTTATTACTGACCTACAGAAAACTTTTATTCTTCCCTTGATGAGTTCAGTCCTTATCTCATATTCATTTTTTCCTCTCCAGCTCCTGCCCTTATACTAAGGACATTTATCTCTGTCTGTCTGTTTGCTTGTCCGTCTATCTATCTATATTTAAACACCCTATTTATCAATTTTACATGACTTACTCCTCTACCTTATCCTACGTACAGACTTCATATTGCCATCTTCCTTCAGTGTCCTACTATTCATGAACTCAGAAATCCCTTTATCAGATCCTACTTAGTCATTATTCCACCTCTCCATTTTCTGTGAATCCCCGGATCTGTTCTTTCTACTCTCTTTGACCTCTAATTCTCCCCACCTCTCAGCTCTTTCTCAGGATGTTACCTTTCCAGCGACTATATTTTCTTCTTCTTCTTGACTCCTTGGTGAACTATTCCAACTCTATACTCTCTTCTAGAGTCCCTTGCTCCCTTCTTTTATTGAAAATCTTGCCTTGCCATGCCTCCATCTTGGATTATTCCTATGTTTTGCTTTGTTCCTTTCTAATCATGAACTCTTAAATTAAGCTGAAGAAAATGATGAACCTGTGCTGACTGAATTCACTACAAGTTACAAAATCTCTCCTGGGCCCTCTCTGCAATGATCTGATCTTTTTACTACCACCACCACCACCACCACCAATCAATTCGCTATCCTACTCAACCACAGTACCTCTTCAAAACATTGCGTCCATCCTTAAACCTCCCACATATCTCTCCCCTTTCAACTAAGAACTTTGCTTCCTATTTCACAAGCCATTCACCTAGAACTCCCTCTTTTCCTCTCCTCCTCATCTCACATCCACACATGTCTTTTGCTTCTCCCTTCTTCACATGAGTAAGTGGCCCTTCTCCTTGCCAAGGCAAATCTGTACCCTTTGGTAGGTACCTTATAAACTCAATAAATCTATAAACTCCTTGGGAGGGCCCTCTACAGTCTGTGCCTCCATGCCCTTCTAACTCTCAGTTCTCTGACTAATCTCATTATTCAAAGGAAATTACTCTTGCTCCTTCCAAAGCAACCTGTGTCACTCTTAATGATGATTTCTTGGTCTTCCTCCTTGACCTCTCTGCAGCCTTTGATACTACTGCTCGCCCTTTGTTTCTTCATACACTGCTCTTTCCTGATTTTCTTCCGTTCCTACCTATTTGACCACTTATGACCCCAAGCAGGGTGGGATTTGTTTGTTTGGAGTTATTTCCCAGACTCAGGCCAGATTGTGAACACATGA
Source organism: Bettongia penicillata ogilbyi (assembly GCA_023548195.1). Lineage (NCBI taxonomy): Eukaryota > Metazoa > Chordata > Mammalia > Diprotodontia > Potoroidae > Bettongia > Bettongia penicillata. Next base: position 22,755,395 of record JAJHZJ010000009.1, on the reverse strand, counting down.
GGAGTCAATCCCCTTTGGGCCATGATGATTCACCGACACCCATGCGTGGGTTTCATGCCTGATGACTCCAAGCCAATCAGAAGCCAAATCTTTGTTATATATATTTTACCTTGGGGGTTTGCTTATGAGAAGGATCTTGTGATTACCTGGTTGAGACTCCAAGTGGCCATATATTCAAATCCCCCAACTGCTCAGATGTAAAAGCTCTTTCAGTCCAGGGATGTATGTAAATTGTATGACAGCATTGCTTTGATTCAGACAGTAAGAGCCCTGTCTGTTGGTCTTTTTCTCTCTGCTGATATTTTTCTGTATGTTGGACTGAGTAAAGTGATTGTTGACCGCTCAAAAGTTGCCTTTGCTTTTATAAGTGCAGATTTAAGAATGTAGTGATATGTGTACATTGCGGTGCTTACTGATACACCATTCCTTCTCAGTCTCTTTTGCTGGATCCTAATACAAGTCAAACCTGCTAACCCTGGGAATCTCCCAAGTCTCCGAGCTGGGTCTACTTCTTTTTTCCCCTCTCTACTATCTCATTTGGGGAACTCAACTCCCAAAGTGTCAATTAGTATCTATATACCGGTGATTCTCTAATCTATTTGATGAGCCCTTACCTTTTCCCTGCTTGCAATTACCCATCTCCAGCTTCCTTGCTAGACCATTTGAAAGGGATGTCCTAAAGACATCTTAAACTTACTATGGCTAAAACTGAAATTATTTTTCTTCCAAACCCTTCTCCACTTCCCAATTTTCCTATTATTGTTAAAGATATCATAATCTTCCTAGTCACCTAGGTTTATTATCTAAATATCATCCCCAACTCCTTATTCTCTCTCGCTTCCTGTATTGAATCTGTTGGCAAGTACTATTGATTGTACCTTGATAACATCTCTTATATAATCTATCTTCTCTCTGACACTCCGCCCACCCTGATGTAGGCTCTCATTACCTCTCTCTTGTACTATTGCAGTATCCAAACAGTCATTCTCTCTACCTCATATCTCTCCCCATTCCAAGATATCATCTGCTTAATTCTCAAAGTGATCATCCTAAAACACAAATCTGATGTGTTACCTTTCTTTCTGAAATTCCAGTGGTTTCTTATTGACTCCAGAATAAAATATAAAATCCAGTTTCACTTTTAAAATCCTTCATAACTTGACCCTTGCCTGCCTTTCCAGTCTTCTTACCTATTACACAATATTTCCCTGCTCAGAGTCTTTGACGCAGTGGCATTGGCTTCCTTGTTGTTCGTAGCACATTGAGTTCCATTTCCAGCAAACGAACATTTTCATTGTATATCCCACATGGCTAGAAGTCTCTCCTTTGTCATCTCTACCACCTGTCTTCCCTGGAATTCTTCCAGTCTGCTAACGTCTCATGTCCTTGCAAGGTGCCTTTCCCAAAATGTCTTAATCTTCCCTCTGAGATTATCTCTGATTTATCCTTTATACATCTTATTTTTACATAGTTTTTTTCCGTACTTGTCTTACTTATTAGATTGTGAGTTCCTTGAGAGTATAAACTTTTTTCCCCATTCATTTCTTTGTATCCCCAGCACTTAATACATTGCCTAGCATATCAAGAATTAATAAATGCTTGTTGACAGGATCACACAAGGACAAGAGTTGTACAGTTTGGGCAGGCATTGTCAGGTAGTGATCTATATCATTAGACAGAACTTTGAGTCCATAGAATCACAGATGCAATTGAATATTTGAATAGATTAGAATTTTAAATTAAGATGACAAATATTTAGTATACACTATTAGGAAAAACAGCGGATAGTAAAATCATTATTTTGATAACTTTTTTCCTTCTAGTAAAACTAAGAACATGAAATAATTCTTCTCTAGGTTCTTCATTTTAAATGTTATTATTGAGAAGTAAAACCATTTCCAGTCCCTTTTTTAAATGGCATTTTAATATCTGAAATTACAAGTAAATCTAGCAGTTTCTTAGATAAACAGTTTAGGGAATGTACTGGGTAGCCTCATAGATGCTCTAAGCATTGGTATTTGAGAGTTCTATGCTACATTCCAAGTAAACATACACTGAAAAATATGACACCACCCCTGCCCATTTGAATTCTGTGGTTCCAGGTAAGGCCTATATGGGGAAGCAAATGTCACTGTTATTTCATAAGTAAATAGCACTTACTCATGAGGCTCAGTATTTGGTTTTTTAGAAGACGTCATCAACTTATTTTCAATTTACTGTTGCCATAACATTTAAACATTATTTCTACCATATTTATATTTTCTGACTTGAAAGATTGTCAAGTGGTGATTAAATATTTCTCAAAATTAAATAGGTAAATAATATACATTACCAGCATGTATGTGTAAGAATCACTTACTGATCACTAAGATAGATCTCTTAGTTTTGCTACAGTTTTAAAGGAAGAACACCATCTGTCATATTGTTTTAGAGTTTTGTTTTCTTACATTATCATCTAACCAAGATCAAAGCTCTATGCATCTTGCTGAATGTACTTGGGACTAGTAGATTGAGAAACATTGTTTAAAAGGATAACTAGTTATGTTCATTTGACTCCAAACACCTTTTTGTGCCTTTAAGAGAGTTAATGAGTCTCTTAAAATGAACTTATTGACTATAATCTCTACCAAGTCCTCATCTCAGGCTTCATCATGTTGGAGAAGTGATCTTGCCTTCTTGTCCCAGCTAAGCATAAGTTCTGATTTTTTGTGCCATATTAGAAGGGCTTTGAGAACAGCTCCAGAAGTTTTATGTGATTCAACACTTGGTGATCCATTTTTGGTTATGTCAACCTATCAACAGGGATGCTGAGAATGTGTTCTGCCCAGTGAGGGGTAGTAAAGTGTTTTCTTGCTTCCTAGCAGTGATGTAAAACAAGGGAAAAGAGAAGAGGGACAGGAAATGAAAATGGAAATGGAAAGAGAAGGATGGGGAAGGGAGAGAAGTACCTAGATAGGAGAAGACTGGACTGGATAAAAAAATTTACACAGAATTTGTGTTGATGTGTGAAAACAAAAAAAAATACTCAAATACCTTGTTTAATATACAAATGAAATTAGAAAAAAGGAAAAGGAAAAAGGAATTCTTAGACAAGATATTTTTAAAGCCCTTAAATTTCAGTTTAAGGCCAAATTCAATAATTTACCTCAGAATCATTTAATTAATAAATGGTAGATACTGAAATCAAGTCTAAGTCTTCTGACACTAATGCTCTTTTAATTGTACCATCTAGTCTCACAAATAGTAATTTATCTTTTTTATCCTCCTACCTTTTAGAAGCAATGCTTTATGAATGTTCAGCTATTTTGCTGGATAATTTATGTTAGAAATCAGACCAAGAAATTTATTATACACATGCCAAAAAGAAAGGGAATTTTCAACAACACACAGGCAATAGTTATTATGGTCTTAAATTATATGAAATTTCTATTTGGTATCTTGCTTCCTCCCTTCATATTTCCCTTCTTCAAGCTTCTCACACTCTCTTCCCAGCTTCTCAGACATCCAGGGCCATTGTGCTACCTGGTGGCTCTTCAAATTTTTCTGTACATTTTGCTCAAAATAGAGTTCCCCCATGCTTCCAAATTTTAGGCTCCTTTCTCTTCTCTAGTCTCAAATGAAAACTCTTATTTCTTCATCTTATAACTTCATAAAAGCATAAGCAATGAAGTAGTCTCATCAATGAGATTATGTGGTATATACATAGTGGGGCATAATAGTAATTACTGGCACTTATGTAGTGCTTTAAGGTATGCAAAACAATACAAGTAATATTTTATTCTTATAACAACCCTGGCAGGTAGGTGCTATTAACACTGTCATTTTATGGTTGAGGATACTGAGGTAGGGAGCATTTAAGTGACTTGCTCAGGGGCACACAGCTCACAAAGCTCACACACTAGGATTTGAACTCAGGTCTTTCTAATACCAGATCCATCAGTCTTTCACTTTTGCCACCTACTTGCCAAGTAGAATATAGTTTTGATCTGCATGACTAACCTTAGCCCTTCCAGCAGGGTTTACAGCTTGTTACATCAAGTTCAATCCTTATTTACTGAATGTATGTGTCAAGTAACACAAATTTCCATGAAGGACAGAGATGGGAGAGGGTAGTAATACAGTTTGACTTTTACATAGATTATGTGAAGTGGGATAGTATATAAAATAGGTCCGGAAACATAGGCCAATCACACTGTTAAGAATTTTAGTGCCAAAAATAGTTTATACTCTGATTCATTAGGCAAGAGATAGACTGGAGTCAAAGAACAGTTAGCTAGTATTTAGGAAGTCTAGAGAGAAAGAGATGAAGGAATCGAGAGTGTTCTCTATATAGGCTTGAGAAAGGAAAAGATAAGATGGAGACAGAATGGAGAATACTTAGAAGGCTTGGTGTTCATATGTGAAGAAAGGGAAAGAGAAGAATTTAAAATGACTCCAAGATTATAGGTGTAAGTCGAAGAATGATGGTGCTATCCATAGACAGAGAAATTATGATGACTGGCACTTTTTTTTCTGGTAGAGGAGGTAAAGTAATGCATATATTATATCTGAGGCACCAGCAGGACATTCAAATAGAAATATACAGCAGGCATTTGAAATGATGGAACTGCTGAACTTCTGGGAAGAAGTTGAGGCTGGGAATTTACGTTGTGTCTGCCTAGGGATGGAGCTAGGTGGTGCAGTGGATAGAGTGGTAGGACTCAACTCAGGAAGCTCTGAGTTCTACCGTGGTCTGAGAATGATATTTGCTGGCTCTGTGACCCTGATAAAATCATTTTTCCTTTGGTTGCCTCAGTTTTCTCAAACACAAAGTGGGAATAATAATGGCATCTACCTCTCAAAGCTGTTGGTTGTAAGGATCAAATGTGATAGTATTTGTAAAGTACTTAGCACAGTGCCTGGCACATAGAAGGATTTATATTATTGTTTATTCCCTTCTCTTCCCTTTGATGCTAACTGAAGTCATGGGGCAGCTGGGTGGTGTAGTGGATAAAGCACCAGTGCAGAAATCAGGAGGACCTGAGTTCAAATCTCACTTCAGACACTTGACACTCATTAGCTGTGTGACCTCAGGCAAGTCATTTAACCCCAATTGCCTCATCCTGGGTTATCTCTAGTCATCCTGATGAATATCTGGCCACTGGATTCAGATTGCTCTGGAGAAGAAGTGAGGCTGGTGACCTGCACAGCCCTCCCTTATTCAAAACAAAGTCAAGTGCAAGTCATGTCATTGTTTCTCTGATGGCATGGTCTTTGGCAATGAAAAATGAACACACACACACAACCGAAGTCATAAGGATAGATTTTTTTGCCTTGGCTTTTTATCCCTATCAATTTCCCAAGCATATGAACCTAAGTTTCCTGTGAAAACAGAAGTCCCATTTTTTAATAGCAACATTTTACTAATATAATATGGCAGCAAGTTGGGAATATAATGGGCTCTTAGGAATTAAAAATCACTATTACATAGTCACCAATGTGGTAGGTTTGTCGAAGATATAAACAGCTTGCAACATAACCAAATAAGGAGCTCCAAAGAAGAAAAAAAATCAAATATATTATCAAAGAAGTACATCATAGGAAGAAATAATAGCTAGAAATATATCAAAAGTGAAAGATAGCCAAAGTATCCTACTGGAATCTTTGCAAGTGGGAAGGCCTTCAGCACATTGGATGATCTTCTTGTGACAGATGTTTGGGAGGAAATGTTCATAGATTGCACAAGATGAATAAGCATGGATGGATTGTAAAATCATCATTGAAGGAGATTCCAAATAGATAGGATCATAGATCTATTTCAACATCTCAGAGGAAGGGGTTGTTTTCCTGCCTTGATATCCTTGCAGTATACTAAGCAAAGTTCTTGATTAAATGAGACCTCAACTTATAATTTCTTTTCTTGATTCAAGAATATAAGCTTATTAATAATAATAGCTGCCATTTATATTGTGCTTTTAAGTTTGCCAAGTACTTTACAAATATTATCTCATTTTATCCTCACAACAATCTGGGGTAGGACGTGCTATTGCTGTCTCTACTTACAGATGAAGAAACGGAGGTATACAAAGGATAAATGACTTGCTCAGGACAGATTTGAACTCACATGTTGCCAACATCAGGTCCAATGCCCTTCATCATCTAGCAGCCTCTATTATTACATTAGTATTATAATTATCTATCCTATAATGTATAATTATTAATTTTTACATATTATTGGTTTATTAATTAAATTTCAACTTTCATTTACTGTTATGCTTACTGAGTTATTGCATATTAGTAGAGAACTTGCCTTACAGCCAGGATCAGATCCTGTCCCTCACACACAGAGATTTTGTGAGCCTGGGCAAACCAGATAACCTTTCAGTATTCTAGTCAATTCTCTGAAACTATATGTTCTAGAATAATTGCTGACCTTCACTGGAAGGGGGAAGTTAGTCCCTAACTCAAAGTGAAATCACTGATTCAGTCTCCATTTCTATTACAATGATTAATGTATCAGTTACTAACCTCTTGTTCCAATAATGTTTTTATTTCATGATTTGTTAATAGCTCATTCATATCGTACTTTAAGATTTATGAAGCATTTTGAGCAAGTATTTACATTATTAGGAAAAATGAAAACAAGCTTGAAAGAATTGACTTGGCAACACATAGTTGAAGCCTGTCTTCTCATTCATTTTCCTTGTGACTCTTTATAAACTGTTCAAATTCAGCACCAACTGAATATAGTGAATCCTGCTATTTTCTTGGTCCTCTGATTCTCTTAGAACATTTTTATGGAAATAGATTAAATTATTAAATAAAAACCTGGTCTAGTCATTATATCTACCAAATGTGAGTAAAAATGAGAAGTCAGTAAGTTTATCTCATGTAGAAAAGTTTAATAGCAGGATGAAAATTTCTCCTGATTCACCTTATTCCCAAATTTTGGTGCCCACATTTCTTCTTTTACTTTTAAATAATTATTTAATAAAAGAATAGATCAAGTATTTTGTTTTTATGGTTGTATAAGGTTAACACCAATTTAGAACTATATGAAATATGTTGGACTTCTTAATGTTTTAAAGTAGTTATCAAAGTTTAAGAGGGTAAGTTGCTTTCAACAGTAGGAGACTTTTCAAATGAGCTTAAGGCAAAATGAAATTTGCCAAATTTCTTATAGGAACCCCCCAAAAAACTACCCACCAAAAAAGTTTGGAAAATCAGATAACTGTGATTAGTAATAAAATATCTCTGCTACTGCAACAACAAATGGCTTTTTACTATGGAGAGGAACGGATTTTGAACATTAAAAATAAAACCTAGTTTAAAAAAGCATCATCTTGGATTCTGAAATGTGCTTTAGAATTATTCCTACAATCTTTACATGCGATATCTCTGATAAGGGTCAGATATTTAAAATATTTAGAAACTAATACTATTACATAATACAAATATGACCAAAAACCATTCTCAAATTGATAAGTAGCCAAAGGATATGAAGAAAGTTATCAGAAGAGTTGCAAACTATTAATAGACATATAAAAGAATACTCCAAATTGCTAATAATGAGAGAAATGCAAATTATAAAAAACTCATAAGATTTTACTTTGTGCACAGAATTTAGCAAGAATGACAAAAAGTGGGAATAATTAATGTTGGAAGTATGGAAAGGACAGACACACTAATAGAGTGTTGGTTGAGTTGTGAATCAGTTTAACTGTTCTTGAAAACAATTTGAAATTCAGCTAATAAAATGACTAAAATGTCTAGAACCTTTGAACCGGAGACCCTGCTGCTAGGAAATATACTTCAAGAAGCACTGCATGTATAAAAATGTTTACTTTTTGTAGCAGCCAAGAACTAGAAATAGAGTGTTTCCTTGTGTCTGTATCCCCAGTACTTAGTAAAGTGATTGGCACCTAACAAGTGATTTATAAACGCTTTTGATTCCTTCATTCTTAAAGTTTCTTTTCCCTCTCATTACTATGATCCCAGTATCACCAGTGTGTTAGAAAAATATTCTGAGAGCTGAACAAATGATATATTGGAGAGGAGAGTCTTGGGTCAGCTTAGCCAGTTAGGAAATATTTGTAATAGTCTTGGTGAGAGAGTATTAGTGTAAATTAGGATAATAGCAGAGGGAGTTAGAAAAGGCAGGGATTTGGAGAACTAAAATTGACAAGAATTTGCAACTGATTTGGTATGGAGATGAAAGATAAGGATTAGTCAAAAACTGCTTTTAAGGTTTTGAACCAAGGTGATTCAAATAAAAGAAAGGTAAGCAAATAGAGCACTACGTGGAGAGGTGACTAGGTACAACCTCTGGGGAGTCCTTATATGTTCCAGAGTAGCTGTGGGCATAGGGTAGGAGTAGAGCAGTCTGATGTTGTGGGAGCAAACTAATGAGTGACAAATGCTGTATTCTATACTCAGAATTTTTGGACTATAGGTACTTACTGAAGACAGAAAGTCACAAGTTCGATTCTACCTGGAGATAACTGGTAGCAATTAAATGGTATGAGAAGAGGAAGGTGAGACTATTAGATAGCAAAGTTTCTTCAGTCAAAGCCATTACCTAGGAAGGAAGAGTCCCCTATTTTCCCAAGTAAGTTTTCCTTAGAAGTTTTTTTTCTTCCCCTCCCACCCACTACTTCTAGGTGCTGAGGAAACTGTATTCATCTGTAAATGAATGACATTAAGAAAGAATTCTCTTGCTTGGCTATTCCTGGGTTAAATTATTTTGATATTGTCTTCATTTATTTTTCTATTTGATTTGGGGCTCATTCATGGTATGCTTACAGAGAACTGCTCTGATGAGGGCTCAGATTGTGATTTGTGTTACTATAAATTGATTACCCAGAATACCATTATACTGAGCCTAGGAAAAGCTGCAAAAGCAAATCCCAAGCCAGAGTTTTGTAGGGGACTTCATGGTCCTTTTACTATTTAATCATAGCACCCTATTCTCAAGTGTTCCCAAAGAATCTGAGTTTTACAAAGTAAAAATTTGAAAAAATAAAAATAAAAAATAAAAATAAAGTAAAATTTGAAGTAAATACTTCATATTACAAAGTAGCTGATATAATTGTGAAATGAATATTCATTCAAATAAAGGGTTGTATCTACAAACATTGACTCAATCATTGAGCATTTTAAATTAATTTCTGTAAGTTGATGAAAATTTGTTTGCTCATTCATTTTTGACTCAAGAAGAATTTTGGAAGAAATCAATGTTATACAATTAAGCTATTGAAGCACTTCACTTCTTTCCTGCTTTTTTCTCTTTCATACTTTATCCTTTATTTCTGACAGCTCTGATCCCCCCAAAATAAAGACAATATAGGACATGTTTAATAAGATTTGTTTTTTCCATTTATTATCAGAAACTCATGTAAATGGGAAGGCAGGCCAAAGAACAATTTTGTGTGAAAAAGTACCAAGAAGAGTATTTCCACAAAATAAAAAAATAATTGGTAGTCTAGGTAAAAAAATGTTAAAATCATGATATGACTCAGCATCTTATTCATATTTTTATAAGTGGTGATGTGTATTTTCCATTTTATTAATATTTGTATTTCAGTTTGGGTTAATTTTTAATACTCAGGAGGTAGATGGGTGATAGCATATTGCTTTTAATGGGCACATGCAGGTCACATATGCAGAAAGAAGTAATATAGACCTTCAGAAAATAGAGAACTGACAGTAAAGAAGAGATAATTCTACTGAAAAGATGATAAAGTATAAATCCATTAATATCCTTTCTTATTAGATTTTCAAATTGGGAAACCATTGGGGAACTTTGCCAGTAGCTTTGGAAATGATATGTTTTTAATATCCTTTTGGTCAAGGAAAATAAGTAGATTTAATGATGCTTCAGAAAAAAATGAAAGAAAATAATTAATCTATAGGTCAAAGGAAACCAATTATTGAATCCATTAGAAAGTTTAAAGGCATTAATGCATTCTTATTGGAATGCTTCTTAAGTTTTATAGGGTTTTTTTAGTTAACTCATTTACTAATTATACTAAATGAGGACATGAGACAGCATGAAATAGTGGGTCTGAAGTTAGGAGGACATAGCCTCAAATCCCAACGATAAAATTTATTATTTGTGAGACCCTAGGCAAGTCATGTAACCCCTTTGACCTCAACTTCCTCACCTATAATATAGGTACAATAAAAATATTTACTTCAACTGGTTATTATGGGGATTACCAGTAAAAATATATGTAATACACTTGACAAACATTTAAGTGTTCTCTCGTTACTATCACTGATGTCTCGTTCTCATATTTTCTGATGTGGTCAGATAGAACTGGTGAGGGCAAGTCAGCATGTGGCTATTTTTTATATTAAATATTTCTAAAAACTGTTGAGAAGGTAGATTAAATGACTGCTCTTTCTAATATAGTATGAGTTAGAATATATGGACACCTTACTAGAGGTAAAAAAAAAAATCTTCAGGATCATTCCTGTCAGAGAGGCTATCAGAGATAACATGTTATCCTGTTCCCACATGACTTTTAATCTCTTCCTGTATATTTTGAAAACCTTTCCATTTAGTTTTGAGATGATGGAGCATTTCAACCTGTTAAAACATTTAAAAATTTTTACATCTGGGGGAGTTGTAGGCAACAATTTTGTTAATAATCTGGTTTGAGGGCAGTTTATTTGTTGAATTCTCAAAGATCTTTTAGAGTTTGTAGTTGTGATTGAGAGATTTATCACAGTTTATAAAGGATAACAAAATTATTGTATCTAACTCTAGTCACTTGATCATTTCTCTACTATGTATCTAGTAGGTTTGCAACATGCAAACAATATTATATTTTAAATACTCTGCATCATTTTGTTGTATAATCTGCATAGATCAATGAGTCTGGGGTCCTTAAGTAATTTTTTTCTCTAATTTTCAGAACAGAGACCTGATCCTGAATTGCTGTCTGAAACCCCTCCATTTCTGTATTGAAATCATATGATTCATGCGGTAGATTAGTGCTTCTTTGGTACTATACTGTATTGTTGGCTGAATCCTTGTCAGTGGAGCTAATGGAAGTACTTTTTGATTTTAGTCTTGGATCGTAGCTGTTTTGTAAGATCTTACTAAAGAGAAACCCCTTTCAGTTACAATCAACAAATCTAATATACTTGTGAGCTTTTACTGTTTCTTTGTGAAATGAGGTTTGCTTGATTTGGAACTATTTCTATAAATTTTTGATATACTGTATACTTTGAAACATTTCTCAATCTTCTTCATGGGGACTCTGAGAACATAGGGATATTATTATATTTAATTATTCGTATTATTATTTCTCAACTTTTAAGTTTTACATATAAATTATATTGAAACAAGTTTCTATCCTATTCTTCACTGATGTTTTATACTTATACAGGTGCTTAAAATGATACTTTTTGTAAATTGAATGAAATTGTTAACATAGAAGTTCATTTTCTGTGGATTCCTTGAAAATGACTAACAAATGCAATCTAGATAGGATGTCTGGGATGGTGTATACATCTTCATTTTCCTACATAATTTTTATTTCTACTGGCATCTTTTTATTTTGAGTGTACGTTTGGAGGCTATGAGTATTCATCAAGACCATATCTATCAAAAAATCATTGCTCTTAAATTTTGGTGGGTCAGTGTTGTTTATAGGCTATTGTGGGCTACAGTTTTGTCTGTAATAAGATTACAGTCGCAATAAATTTAATTTGTTGCATCCTTAGTGATATTTGAGTCTTTCTATTTCCATGCAAAATCTGCAGCTAGATTCTGTAGTTGGTTGAACCTTGTCAGGAAGACCAGAGTCCATAACCCTGGTACCTCTCAAGGTTTTTGTGAGGTTCAAATGATATTATATATACATGAACATACACACACATATATATGTAGAGAAAGAGCCCTCTTAAAACTTTAAAAGTTTCTTTGAAAGATGATATTGTTATCTTACTATTTTCAGCTTTTTTCAGCGGAGTTCAGATTAAAAATAACCCTGGGACAGGTCACTCTCCTGCAATTATTTTATTGACATTTAATATTATATCAACTATTGTACAAGTAGATAAAATAACTGGATCTTTTTTAGTTGAATAAAAGTATTAGGATATAAGCTCCTTTTCTGAAAGTTCCCTGCAAGCATACTTGATATAACTCCATTAGCAAATAGGACAAATTAATGATATATACCTCATCCTGTTCCCATGTGATTTCGGTCTCCCTATACGGCTCCATGCCTTAAAAGCATCTTGTTCTATGTTGCTTGGAGGCTGGCAACGTATTTGAAATGGCATCATCTATTAAATTTTTATGAATCATTGCTACATCCTGGCCATTATGGGCAGTAGTTTTATTTATGCTAATAGTAAAGTTGCAGGATAAATTACTGGTTGAGTTCCCCAGGACATTTTAAGGATTGTATTTGTAGAATTAAGGAACTGTTATCCGTCTATCCAAGGAATTGACCCTATCTATATTGTGTAATTCTACTCACCAGGTCATGAGTTGTGGGTGCCAATTTTTACACCCTGCTATGATGTATTGTACAGCGTCCAGCATTTTCTTGAATAATCTACATTATCATTGCATCCTTGTGTCTTAAGCATAACTCATTTGCTATATCTGGGCACAATGATGTAATCCTGTATTACCATTAAATTCTTCGATTCAACACAAATTGTGTAAGTGCAGTCATTTATTTGGACCTTTTTTGTTGAAATAATTGTTCATAGTAAGCCTGTTGAATACAGTCCTGGATCTTTGCTTCATAGGTTTCAGGTAGAGGTGATCCACTTTCATTTGTACACTTTTCATTTTATGCACAAAAATGTGTACCTGTTATCAGCCTCTGTTTGTCATTGAAAAGATATCCACTTATTCTAGAAAATTTTTTCTTGATTTTTGAATGCTTATTAATTTTATTCCTCTTTTTTCAGGTGGAAGCATTCATTTTTCTGTAGTTACATTAGGAGGAGGATGATCTCTAGGTATTTTTAATAATTTATTATGATATATGGGATGCATTGAGGTGCTTTTTCTATTATCTAGTTATTTAATTCTTTTCTCTTTTTCCCTTTCTCAGTTAAGTAGTCAAATAAAATATCCCTTTATCTCTTCCCCTTCAGCTTATTTGGTTCATTAGTTTAATTTCACTTTCTGGACTTTTTTATAAAATGTTTTCTTCCCTCATTCTTTTTATTATTTATGTTCTTTTTTTATCCATTCTTCTTTTATTCTTTGTTTCAGGGACTGTTTATTCCTTCTTTAGTCTTCGTATTCCTTATGGAGTTAAATCTTTTAACTCTTTTGAGTTCCTTCATTTAAACAGTTTCTGTGTAATTATCTTTTAGCTCTTGCCCAATAATTAGCACCCCCCTTTCAGTCAGGCCTCATTATTAGAAATATCCATTCCTGCAAGTGATAGCATATTGCCCTGATATAGGAATTTTCTTATGTCCCTGGGTTCCTAATTGTTCGATTTCTTCTTGATTTTTGTCCTCTGTGGTCATCCCCCCCTGCCCAGTTTCCATAAAACCTCCTCCTCTGAATGTCAGTTGCCCCTAGGACCTCTGATTTCCCCTTCTCTTGAAACAGGTATCTTTAAGCACAAAATCCCTTCTGATTATACCCATTTTAAGGTCCTTGTTTCTCTCTTTTATTGTCATTCATTCATTAAACATTTATTAAATGCCTACTGTGTGCCAAGCACTGTTCTGGGGACACAAGTACCTACATACTACATACATATATGAGAGAGAGAGAGAGAGAGAGAGAGAGAGAGAGAGAGAGAGAGAGAGAGAGAGAGCTTTCAAGGAGTTTATAATCTGGAAGAGGAAGACAATACACAAAAGGAAGCTGAAAGGAGAGGAGAATAAGGTTGAGGAAGAAGGTATTTAGCATACTGGCATGGTTGTTTGTCCTTCTTTCTTGAAGAGACCATGACAATAGCAAGTTGATGCCATGACTTGCAAGTGAATTAGATTTAAGTGAGGGAGGGCTGTGCAAAGTCACTAAACTCAGTCCAAGAAGTACAGTTTAGCAGGAATGAAGAGATGGCTAATCTAAGAGTCCTCTTCAGATGGAGTCTTTGGAAGGAATTTTTTGCTTGACTCTCAAGCCCTCAATTTGGGAGACTATACTGAGAGTACTGAGGAGTAGATACCAAGCCCGATGCATTTCCTAGATAATATGTTTTCCTCAGGGCATGGTAGAATCCAGTGCAAGGAATGCAAGGTTGTAGGAAATGAAGAGTGGCTTTTAGAGTTATAGAATATCTTTCTTTCCACATGAAAAGTGGCACCCCTCTCACTACTGAAACAAGATTTCTCCCTTTCTTTCTCATTTCAGTCCCTTTCTTTGCTTTTTCACCCATTCTCTTGGAAGATGTAGGTTTTTTTCCTCCAGAGAGACTAGTTATTTTTCCTTCATTGTTAAGCTTTGACTTGATTAGGGCATATCACCCATTCCCCTCAATTATTTTCCTCCTTTTTGCCTTTTTATTCACTCTGCCATTTTCAGTATCATTCCATAAAAAAACCCAAAAAACTGTGAGCAAGAATACAAGAAATTAAATGTCATGGCACCACTATCAAGAACACACAAGATGTAGCAACTGCTACATTAAGATATAATAGATCTTGAAAAAATAATATTTGTAAGAGCAAAAGAGCTAGGGTTGTGACCAAAAATAACTTACCCAGCAAAGTTTAATATAGTCCTGAATTTTAAAAAATGGACACCCAGTAAACTGAAAAACTTTTAGATATTTGTGACAGAAGAACCAGAATTCATTGGAAAATTAGACATATAAGATTGAGGAGAAACAAGGTAAACATTAAAGACCAATTATAAGGGACTTAATAAGGTCAAACTATTTGCTTCTTATATGTGAAAATATTATCAGTACTCTTAAGACAGCCATCATTATTTGGATAGTTGGAAAGAAAGACTAGGGCTGAACTGAGTAAGATGGGTTGATTCTAAAAAGTAAAAAGAGTGATTATATTATAGAAATGAGGTATGAAAGGAAACGCTGATATAGAATAAGCAAGTAGGGGTGGAGGACTGGTAGTACTGGAACCTTATTCTCTTTGGAACTAGGTTAAAGAGGGAATACCATACATACGTATATGTACGTGTATATGCATACACACAAATACACATATATACATTTATATTTAAAAGGGTATAAAAGTCTTCTAAATTTATAAAGAAATAATAGAGTAAGGGGATAGGATAAGGGAGGGACTTTTAGAAAGTAGGTAGGCAGATTAAGGAATAGGAGGGCAAGGTAGTTGTGAGAAGTAAATTAGACTTATAAGGAGGGATAGGGTAAACAAGACTAGAAGGATTGATAGTGAGGAAAAGTAGGATAGAGGGAAATACACAGCTACTAATTATAACTTTGAATGCAAAGGAGATGAATTTTCCCATAAAAACAAATGGATAGTAGAATGGATTGAAAATCAGAATCTGACAATATATCATTTATAGGAAACAATACAAAATGAGTGATAGATAAAGTTAAAATAAAGAGCTAAGGTTGATGTAATAAAAAAAAAAGCAGGAGTAGATCAGTCATGACCTCAAAGTTAAAGTTAAAGTAAATTTAGTTAAAAGATATGAACAAAAAAGATTAATGCTACGTGTCATGCTATGTGTTAAATATTGTTTTAGAAATGCTAGCAATGACATTAAGAGAAAAGATATAGAAGGAATCAGAATAGGAAACAGGTAATAAACTCTCTTTTTTGCAGATGATATGATGATACATTTGGAAAATCTTAAAGATTCAACTAAAAAATTAGTTGAAACAATTAATAATCTTAGTAGTAGGATGTAAATATGAACAGTAGGAAGTAGTAGGATGTAAAATAAAACCACATAAATAATCAGCATTTTATACATCATCAACTACACCTGACAGGAAGAGATAGCAAGAGATACCCCAATTAAAATCACTATTAAAAGTATAAAATACCCTAGAAGATCTGCCTAAACAGACCTTGGGAACCACATGATCATGATTATGAGACACTTTTTTACACATAAAGTTAAATTTGAAAAATTAGAGAAATATTAATTTTCATGGGGAGGCAAAGTCAGTTTAAGAAAAATGACAATTTTACCTTAACTAATATATTTTTTCAAAGTATTTCCAATTAAATTACTAAAAATTTATTTTACTGAGTTAAAAAAATAACAGACTTCATTTGAAAGAACAATAGTTTCAAAGAAACTAATGAAAAATATAAAGGAAGGGTGTTCAGCAGTAAGAGACCTCAAATATATTATAAGACAGTAAATATCAAAACTATCTGGTACTAGCTAAGAAATAGAAAGGTAGATCAGTGGAATAGAATAGATGTACAATTCATAGTAACAGATGATTATAGTAACCTTGTGTTTGACAAATGTAATGAAATTTGACAAATGTTGGAAATTGAGAGGATGCCTGTCAACTGAGGAATTGCTAAACATGTGGTTATGTAATTGTGATGGAATACTACTGCACTATAAGAAATGATGAACTGATTGATTTTAGAAAAAAAAAACATGGAAAGACTTGGATCTATTAAGAAAGACACTATCTACCTTCAGAGAAAGAACTCATAATTAGAAGTCCATACAATATGCTTTTTACACACACTTAAATGTGTGTATGTGTTTTCATATTTAATTGTACCTTCTCCAGGGAAGGTGGGGAGGGAGGGAAAAACTGGGCAGCTTTGAAGACAATGTGTAGTATTTATTACACAGTTGTTTTTTAAAGTAAACAGTCTGAAATGGAAAACCCATGGTTCTATATTGAATCATTTTTTATGTTCTGTGTACATGTAAATGTTCTTTTACTTCCTCATGTGGTATTAAATTTAAAGTTAATAAACAAAATTTTTAAGATGTTATGAGATTTAGTCATGAGATTTCTGTATTGTTTCTGGACCTTCTTTGTGACTTTGTAACTTCTCATTTTACTCTTGCCTTGTACTTTAAGAAAGAGCCTAATGATTGGTTCCTTTGCTGTTCATTTTTATTGTTACTGTTATCTCTGTTTGTTTACATTTCTGTTGTCTGGAGTTATCAGGATACTTTCCAAATCTGTTGTACTTCATTTCCCTGCATTCTCTCCCAGCCTTTGCCTCATAGACTCCTTTTTCTTTTAAGATGCAGCTCAAATACTACCTTACTGTGGAAATTTTTCCCAGTAACAATTGCTGGTGCCCTACCTCCAAAATTATCTTATATTTAAATTTTTTATATGTGTGTGTGTGTATTCACTTGTTATTTATACTGTATTTTTATATGCACTTGTATCCTCCATTGCAATGTGAGCTCTTTGCAAGAAGAAATTGTTTGCTTATTTGTACTTGTATCCCTAGTGCATAACAAAGTACCTGGGAGTAGAGCCAAGATGGAGGAGTGAGAGTAACTATTCACATAAGCTCTAAGACAAACTTCTTCAGATACTTGTAAAAAGAGAATTCGAATGAATTCCGAAGGGGCAGAATTCAATAGGAGTCAGACTGTGGCAGATTTCCAGCCCAAGCGAGGCTGGAAGGTCAACCCTTTCCCCACACTTAAGGCAGCTAGCTCCAGGGTAACTCTTGGGATGCCCAGAAAGACTTCACCTGGCCTCTGCATTCCAACATCAGCCAGCTCAGCACCAGGTAAGCTTACAGCATTTTAGATTCTAGCTGAAAGAACCAGAGGCCAAAACACACAAAGCCTCAAGTTCTAGGCACATGAACTGTGAGACAGAGCCCCTTGTGCCCTGGAAGCAGAGATCTACTTTAAAGGCCAGGAAAAGAATGATCATCATGAATTAAAAGTAAACCAGGAAAGAAAAGACCATAGAATCTTTCTATGGGGACAAGGACAAAAACACGAATACCAAAGAGGTCAGCACTGAGACTGTGCTCACATCTGAAACTTCAGGAGGGAATGTGAACAGGCCTCAAGCCCAAACAGCATTCTTGGAAGAGCTCAAGAAGGATTTTAAAAGCCGAAATAGAAGAAAAACTGGACAATGATTTTAAAAATATGAAAAAAGTATTCAGTGAAGAGAATAGCTACTTAAAAGGGAAAATTGGACAAATGGAAAAGGAACTGCAAAACCTAACCGGAGAAAATAACTCCTTAAAAGGAACAACTGGACAGATGGAAAAGGAGATGCAAAAATTAGCTGAACAAAACAATTTGATAAAAATTGGAATCTGGCAAGTAGAAGCTAATGAGTCTATGAGACATCAAGAATCAGTCAAACATAATCTAAAGAATGAAAAGATAGAAGAAAATTTAAAATATCTAATTGGAAAAGCAACTGACCTGGAAAACAGATCCAGAAGAGGCAAAAAAAATTTAAGAATTATTGGTCTACCAGAAGGCCACAATAAAAGAAAGAGCCTGGAAAATATCTTCCAAAAAATCATCAAGGAAAACTGTGCAGACGTCCTAGATACAGAGGGGCAAAATAGTCATTGAAATAATCTATTGTTCACCTCCTGAAAGGGATCCCATACTAAAAACATTAAGGAATATCATTGCCAAATTCCAGAACTATCAAGTGAATGACAAAATACTCATTCAGGTAGCCAGAAAGAAACAATTCAAATAGTGAGGAAGTATAGTCAGGATCACATAGTACCTTACACCTTCTACATTAAAAGATCAAAGGGATTGGAATATGATATTCCATAAGGCAAAGGACCTGGGACTGCAACCAAGTATCCATAACTCAGCAAAGTTGAGCACAATATTTCAGGAAGGAGATGGACATTCAATGAAATAAGGAAGTTCCAGATCTTCCTGATGGAAAGGTCAGAGCTCAATAGAAAATTCTATCTTCAAACACAAGCCTCAAGAGAGGCATAAAAAAGTATTATGATATATAAAAGGGATATACATAGCTAGAGGGAGTTGATATAAAGCAAATGATGTGATGATAAAAATGTGATTTAAAGGTGTGAGGGGATTGTAATGGGAGAAAAGGAGGAGGCAGAAAAAGGTAAATTGCATCACAGAAAGAAGCACAAAAATATATTACAGTAGACAGAAAGATGGGAGGGAGATGAGCATTGTTTGAGATTTACTCGCTTCTGATTTTGTTCAAGGAGGGAACAAAAAACTCAGTTAAGTGTAGAAATCTAACTAGCTTTATAGGCAATAGGAGGCGAAGGGGAAAGAAAAGGGAAGTGAGGCTAAAAGGGAGGGAAGAAATAGTAAGGGAAATGGAGAGTAATAGGAAGGGGGGCTGAAATAAGGGAGAGAAGACTGAGGGAGGCAGTGGCCAAAAATTAGAAGTCTGTTGAGGAGGGGAAGGGAGAAAGGAGAACTAAAAGCATAAACAGGGGGATAGAGGATAGAGGGAAAGACAGAGTAAATAATCATAATTGTGAATCTGAATGGGAAGAACTCTCCCATAAAAGGAAGATGTATAGCAGAATGGATTAAAAATCATAATCCAACAATATGTTGTTACAAAAAACGCATTTGAAATGGGGACATACACACAGGGTAAAGGTAAAAGGTTGGAGCAGAATATATTGTGCTTCAGCTGATGTAAAAAAAGGAATGGTAGCAATCCAAATCTCAGACAAAGCCAAAGCAGAAATAGATCTAATCAAAAGAGATAAGGAAGGAAACTATATCCTGCTAAAAGGCACCATAGAGGGGGTGGAGCCAAGATGGCAGAGTAGAAACACAGACATATGTGGGCTCTCCCCACACAGCCCATAAAATGCCTGCAGAGAGGGATTTTTTTTCTCAGTAAGTTGTGTTATTACAAAGTTCCAAGTCTACCAGAAAAAACTCACTGTGGTCATTGCTGTGCACAAAGTTCTCCTGGTTCTGCTCCTTTCACTCAGCATCAGATCATATAAGTCCTTCCAGGCCTCCCTGAAGTCTTCTTGTTCATCATTTCTTATGGCACAATAGTACTCCATTACATTCATATACCATAATTTATTCAGCCATTCCCCAATTGATGGGCATCCCCTTGACTTCCAGTTTTTGGCTTCCACAAAGAGTGCTGCTATAAATATTTTTGTACATGTGGGACCCTTTTCCGTTTTTATAATCTCTTGGGGATACAGTCATAGTAGCGATATTTCTGGGTCAAAGGGTATGCACATTTTTGTAGCCCTTTGGGCATAGTTCCAAACCGTTCTCCAGAATGGTTGGATGAGCTCACAGCTCCACCAACAATGAATTAGTGTTCCAACTCTCCCACATCCTCTCCAGTATTTATCATTTTCTTGTTCTGTCATGTTTGCCAATCTTATAGGTGTGATGTGGTACCTCAGAGTTGTTTTGATTTGCATCTCTCTAATCAATAGTGATTTAGAGCACTTTTTCGTATGATTATAGATATCTTTGATTTCTTCCCCTGAAAATTGCTTGTTCATATCCTTTGACCATTTATCAATTGGGGAATGACTTGTATGGTTATATATTTGAGTCAGTTCCCTATATATTCTAGAAATGAGTCCTTTATCCCCGAGCTTAGCCATAAAAATTTTTTCCCAATTTACTACATCCCTCCGAATTTTGGTTGCATTGGGTTTGGTTGTGCAAAAACTTTTCAGTTTAAAGTAATCAAAATTATCCATCTTGCATTTCATAATGCTTTCTATCGTTTCTTTAGAAAAAAATTCTTCCCCTCTCCATAAATCTGATAAATACACTATTCCTTGCTTCTCCAGTTTATTCATGGTATCAATCTTTATACCTAAATCATGTACCCATTTGGAATTTATTCTTGTGTACGGTGTCAGGCATGGGTCTATGCCTAATTTCCGCCACACGGAAGATTATTTTTAAAAAATATAAATTTCCCAGATTAACAGAAGAGGAAGTTGAATCCTTAAATTACCCCATCTCAGAAAAACAAATTGAATAAGCCATCAATAAAGTCCCTAGGAAAAAATCTCCAGGGTCAAATGGATTTACAAGTGAATTCTATCGAATATTTAACAGTTAATTCCAATACTATATCTATTATTTGGGAAAATTGGGGAAGAAAGAGTCCTATCAAATTTTTTTTTATGATACAAATATGGTTCTGATACCTGAACCAGGAAGAACAAAAACAGAGAAATATCTCTAGCGAATATAGATGCAAAAATTTTAAGTAAGAATTTAACAAAAAGAATACAGCACTTTATCCTGAGAATAATACATTATGACAGGTAGGATTTATGCCAGGAATGCAGGGTGCTTCAATATTAGGAAAACTATTAACATTATTGATCATTTCAATAACAAAACTAACAGAAATCACATGATTATCTCAATAGATGCAGAAAAGCTTTTGACAAATACAGCACACATTCCTATCAAAAACTGGAGAGCACAGGAATAAATGGAAATTTCCATAAAATAATAAGCAGTATCTCCCTAAAACCACCAGCAAGCATTATATGCAATGGGGATAAGCTAGATGCATTTTCAGTGAGATTGGGGGTGAAACAAGGATGTCCATTATCACCATTTATTCAATATGGTACTAGAAATGTTAGCTGTAGCAATAAGAGAAGAAAAAGATATTGAAGGAATTAGAATAGGCAAAGAAGAAAATAAGTTTTCACTCTTTACAGATTTCATGATGATATACTTAGAAAATCCCAGAGTATCATGTAAAAAACTACTTGAAGTAATAAACGACTTTAGCAAAGTTTCAGCTTACAAAATTAACCCACGTAAGTCATCTACATTTCTGTACATTACTAACAAAACCCAACAGCAGGCAATAAAAAGAGAAATCCCATTTAAAACTATGGTAGTCATAAAACATCTGGGAGTTTACCTTCCAAAACAAACTCAGGGACTATTTGAACACAATTACAAAATACTTTTCACACAAATAAAATCAGATCTAAGTAAGTGGAAAAGTATCAGTTGCTCATGGGTAGGCTGAGCTAACATAATAAAAATGACAATTCTGCCTAAATTAATTAACTTATTCAGTGTCATACCAATCAAACTATCAGATAATTATTTTCTAGAGCTAGAAAAAATAATATCAAAATTCATCTGGAAGACCTGAAGGTCCAGAATATCAAGGAAACTAATGAAATGCTAGGGAAGGTGACCTAGCCCTACAAGACCTCAGATTGTATTATAAAGTAACAATCATCAAAACCACTTGGTACTGGCTAAGAAACAGAGGGATAGATCAGTGGAAGAGGTTAGGTACTCAATACACAGTAGTTAATGAATATAGCAATCTACTTTTTGATAAAACTCAAGGACCCTAGCTTCTGGGAGAACTTACTGTTTGACAAAAATTGCTATGAAAACTGGATAACAGTGTGGTGGAAACTGGGCATAGACCAATGACTGGCACCATACAAAAGAATTAAAGTCCAAGTGGATATATGATCTAGGTATAAAGATTGATACTATAAACAAATTAGGAGAGCAAAGAATACTGTATGTGTCAGATTTTTGGAGAATGGAGAAATTTATGATCCACCAAGAGATAGAGAACATTTTGAAGTGCAAAACAGATAATTTTGATTACATTAAATTGAAAAGTTTTTTGCACAAACAAACCCAATGCAACCAAGATTAGGAGGGAAGCAGAAAACTGAGAAAGATTTTTTTGCAACTAGTATCTTTGATAAAGGCCTCATTTCTAAAATATAGAGATCTGAGTCAAATTTACAAGAATACAAGTCATTCCCCCATTGATAAATGGGCAAAGGACATGAACAGGCAGTTATCAAAGTCAAAAATCAAAGTTATCTAAAGTCATATGAAAAAATGCTCTAAAACACTATTGATTAGAGAGATACAAATCAAAACAACACCTATCAGATTGGCTGACGTGACAAAACAGGAAGATGATAAATAGTGGAGAAGGTATGGGGGAGATGGAACACTAATTCATTGTTGGTGGAGCTGTGAGCTGATGCAATCATTCTGGAGAGCAATTTGGAACTATGCCCAAAGGGCCACAAAAATATTCATACCCTTTTATTCGGTAATATCCCTTCTAGGACTGTATCCCAAAGAGATCCTAAAAATGGTAAAGGGTCCCACTTGTACAGAAATATTTATAGCAGCTCTCTTTGTGGTGGTCAAAAACTGGAAATCAATGGGATACCTATCAATTGAGGAATACCTGAACAAATTGTGGTATATGAATGTAATGGAATACTATTGTGCTATAAGAAATGATGAATGGGAAGACTTCAAAGATGCCTGGAAAGACTTATATGAACTTATGCTGAGTGAAAGGAGCAGAACCAGGAGAACTTTGTACACAGCAACAATCACAGTGTGTGAGGAATTTTTCTGGTAGACTTAGTCCTTCATAGCAATGCAAGACCCTAAAAAATTCTCAATGGACTCTTGAGACAAAGTGCCTTCCACATCCAGAGAAAGAACTATGGAATTGTATCACAGAATGAAACAGACCATTTTCTTTTGTATTATGTTTTGTGTTGTTTTATGGTTTCTCCCATTCATTTTAATTCTTCTATTCAACATGACCAAGGTAAAAATGTATTTAATAGGAACATATGTGTAGAGCCTATTTTAGATTGCATGCCATCTTGGGGAGGGAGTGGTGAGGGAGGGGAATGTGAGAGAGGGAGAGGAAAAATCCAAGATATATGGAAGTAAAGTGATTATAGAAGAGTGAAAAGAAAATAATTTTAATAAATTTCAAAAGAATCCAAGTTCCTGCCACATGGTATCCTGCCACATGTTTAAATCCTTGTTGATTGATTGATTTACTGCCAGTTGTTGATTACGGTAATATGGAATATGTTCTAATGGTTCTGTTTTCCAACGTTTTTTCCCCAGGCTTCCCTTTTATATCTGATATTGAGTAATTTCCTCAAATCACCTGTGATAACAGTATTTGAAGTATACTTTTAGGGCTAAACCTTGATAGTTCAATGTTTCCTACTCTTGATTCTTATAATGGCAATGATGATGGCTACTTGAAAGGTCCTAAAATGTTTTTGTACTTTTTGTCAAATATGCTGAGAGAATGTGAGTGGTAGTTCTATCACAGAGCAGATCTTTCAAACTTACTCCGTCTTGCACATAATTATTCTGCTTCTTATATTCCTATCTTCTGACTCAAAAAGCGCTTTTCAGAATTTCACCCTAATTTAGCTCTTTTTCAAGATCATTTGAAACTTCAGTGCTTCTTGTGATCATTATTTGCAATTTGAGGATTTGTATTAAATGAAAATTTTCAATGGCTGTTCATCTTTTCCCTACTCAATTCCAGAAGCCATCTTCATTATTAATTTTGTATAATATAGTACTCATAATACTAATATAAAATAGCACCTAATATGGATATGGCATATATATCATATTTTAGGTATGGTTTGGCTTTTTGTTTTTGTTTTTTTTAGTAATTACCTTACACTGATCAGCAGAACATTTTTATGTGACTTAAAACTGAGTACACTTGGAAAAAGGCAGCATGAAGCCTTTGGCTCTGTAAGGGGTGAGAGTTTTTCTAATTTTGCTAAAAGACACTAGTGGTGCACAATGAAAAGATTTATATCTTTGGTCAGTTTACTGTGCATTCATGACATGGCTACTTGGTCAGTGCTGTCTTCCCTGAAGCATTTTCACCAGGTGAAATATTGGTATTTCTGATTTTTTTCTCATATATCTTGGGATTGTATGTGTGTGTAGTCTAGAAGTTGGAATGCCATCATTTGCTCTTCTTTCCTTCATTTGAAATTAATCATTATGCCCAGTTCATGAAGGGTCAGCCTGCAACCTTACACTACCACATCTGTTTCTTTGACTCTTAGGAATATTATATCACACTGACTAGTTGGTTACCCAGTGAAGGGGTATCACCAGATCCCAGTTCACCAACATTTCAGAGATCTTTCTGAACTTTAACAGCCACTGTGATTGTGTAAGGGTACAAAAAATTCCTACTGTATATCACAGTGCTTGAGAATATCCTACTTTTCTGTTTCTTTATCCATACCCAACAACATGGATGATGTGTTGGAACTTTGAGGGAGTGGTTTTTATTTATATTATTATTAGTAGTAGTAGTAGTAGCAGTATTAATAGTTGTAGCAGCAGTAGTAGAAGTGGTGTTGTTGGTAGTGGTAGTAACAGTATTCAGGGGATTATCATAAATGTTAGTATCAAAAAGTCTGGGCTCATTAAGAATGATCTTTGTGTAATTTCTGAAAACAATTTTGTTCTAACCAGTAACTTGGTCATGAGTCCCTTTCATGGATTCTTCCATTTTTATAAACAAATCCGTTTGACACAACCAAATGCTTGAGGCTTTCTTGTCCTTATATTGTTGGCTATTCATGTGAATGTGTTGGCCCGTTCAGGGCCTTTTGATTCTCTTTTTGGATACTAGCTGCTAAATGGTTTCCATTTAGCAGTAAATCTGCATCTGTTACATTAGATGTGAAAAGCAGTATTTATTATCATTCTTGTTATCTATTTCTATGAGGTAGTGTCCATTCCAAAAGTATTTAACAAATTTTTGACCTATTTATCATATACTCTAAGAGTATCAAACCTCTCCTCCCTTTTTGAGATTAAATATAAATATTTGTAGAATTGCCTTGGGGATTATGGAACCAAATTTGTTAAAATTGTATGTAATTTTTTACAAATTTTAAATCTATTATTGTCCTTTTATGTCTTTCTTTTACTATCTGGGAAAGTCCACATGGGCAGTGGCTCTAAACTTTGCATTTCCCCCATCATCTAGCATAATTATCTGCTTGCATCCAGTGATTTATAAATTTTTTATGAATAGAATAGAATTGAGTTCAAACTTTTCTTAAGTATTTAGGTATTTAAAAGGACAAAATCAATCCTTGAGACAAAGATAAGAGAGAGTTTTAGATTTTGAGAAAATAGACTTTACTATGAGTCTCAACCCTGTGACATATTAGCTTCATGTGCTTGGGCAAATTACTTCATCTCTTGGATCCTTTGGTTTCCTCATCTATAAGATGGCTACCAAAACCCTGGAACTACTGAACTCAAGATCCAGCATTGCTGTATGGTTGATTAGTTGGCCTTGAAGTCTGGAAGAATGGACTTCAAGTATTGCCTGTGATACAGTCTAGCTTTCTGGGTTCTGCAAGCAACTGTAAGATTATACATGACAGATGAATTATAAATCTGCCCTGCTAGGCAAATTCCATATTAGGAGTTCCACATAGAGATGAAATCTCCATATACTGCTCATACCTAATTCACAGGATTGTTGAATCCACTTCAAAAAATACATTGTGTTCTTTATATGCAAGAGCACTATACAAATATCACTTATAATTAGCTAAAATAATCTTCAGCATCATATATGCTGTCCTAAAAGACTACAGTTTTCTTTGCCTCATTTATTATTATTTGAATCTTATATTATCACATAGAAAATTCTGGTCCTCATTCCCTAGCTCCTAGTTAAACTATTAACAGCTGTTAAGCTATTAACAATAGTTAAGCTGTTGTTCATAAGCAGAATATTTTAGCATTCTACTTGAGTCATCTATCCCAAAGCAATTACACAATGATATTTTATTCCTTTATCCAACTCTCCCTCTTTATCCAAGCAGTTATTGAAATCTCATCATCTCCATGAAGCTTTTTCTACCACCATTGATATAAAAGTAACAGGTTCTTTGCTGAAATCCTGACTAAACATATCAGAACATTATGGGATTTACAGTTGGAAGAGACCTTAGGTAGAACCTTAGAAAGCATGTAGTCCACCTGCCTCATTTCATAAATTAACTGAGGCCACAGAAGTTGTGACCTATCCAAGATTGCACGGCAGATATAGGTTTTCATCCTGGGCCTTGTAATTCTACAGTCTCTATTCTATCTTCTGTAGCATGCACCATTTCAAAAATTACAGCTTTGCCTTATGCTTAGAACCTTAGAATCCATTTAGTTCAATTCATTCATTTTTAGATGAGGAAATCATGGCCTGAAAGGTGAAGTTATCTTTCAGAGGTTCAGTAACTAGTTGGTGGCAAAGTTATGAGTAGAATTTGGGTTTCTTTATGCCTAGGCTGGATTTGTTTCCATACTATCTCCTTGCCTTGTCATCTATCCTAGTGCTGTCTCATTTCCCCTCCTTTCAGAAGTCTAAAGCTGGGAAAGCCTCACTTTCAATCTCCCAATGCATGATAGTAAGATCTTCCCATCCTTAGAGATAAGAAAGATGAGAGATAATGGATAAATAGATTACTGAGCTTAAGGGCAGTGATCATTTTTAATAAGGTTAACCAGGAAAATTAAAACTACTTTATATGTATTATGTTTACCTCTTATTAAATGGTTATACTGAAAAGACAACTTGGAAAAAATGTGTTTCTCTATTTTTCAGTTAAAATTTCTTATTTTGTCTATTTTTATGTATGTATATATATGTGTGTGTGTATTTTTATATTTATGCATTTATTTTTAGTTTTCAACATTCATTTCCACAAAATTTTGAGTTCCAAATTTTCTCCCCATCTCTCCCCTCCCCCACACAAAACACCTTGCATTCTGATTACCCCTTTCCTCAATTTGCCCTCCTTTCTATCACACCTCTCCCTTCCCTTATCCCCATCTTCTCTCTTTTCTTGTAGGCCAAGATAGATTTCTGTACCCTATTACCTGTATTTCTTATTTCCCAGTCGCATGCAAAAACAATTCTCAGCATTCATTCCTAAAACATTGAGTTCCAACTTCTCTCCCTTCTTTGCTCCCCACGCATCCCCACTGAGAAGGCAAGCAATTCAATACAGGCTGTATATGTGTAGTGTTGCAGAAGAATTCCATAACAGTCATGTTGTGTGAGACTAACTATATTTCCCTCCATTCTATCCTACCCTCATTTATTCTATTCTTTCTTTTGACCTTGTCCCTCCCCAAAAGTGTTTACTACTAATTACTCCCTCCTCCTATTTGCCATCCCTTCTATCATCCCCTACCCCACTTATCCCCTTTTCCCCTACTTTCCTGTAGTGTGAGAAAGATTTTCATATCAAAATGAGTGTGCATGTTATTCTCTCCTTAACCCAAATGCGATGAGAGTAAGCTTCACTTTTTCCCTCTCACCTCCCCCCTTTTCACTCCATTGAAAAAGCTTTCTCTTGCCTCTTTTATGAGATATAATTTGCCCCATTCCATTTCTCCCTTTCTCCTCCCAATATATTTCTCTCTCACTGCTTAATTTCATTATTTTAAGCTATGATCCCATCCTATTCAGTTCATCTTGTGCTCTCTCTCCCTCTGTGTGTGTGTGTGTGTGTATGTGTATGTGTATAATCCCTCCCCAAATGTTGAGAAAAGTCTCAAGAGTTACAAATATTATCTTTCCATATAGGAATGTAAACAGTTCAACTTTCTAAGTCCCTTATGAATTCTCTTTTCTATTTACCTTTTCATATTTCTCTTGATTCTTGTGTTTGAAACTCAAATTTTCTTTTCTCTGGTCTTTTCATCAAGAATGCTTGAAAGTACTCTATTTCATTGAATGACCATTTTCCCCCCTGAAGTATTATACTCAGTTTTGCTGGGTAGGTGATTCTTGATTTTAATCCTAGATCCTTTGTCTTCTGGAATATCATATTCTAAGTCCTTCAAATCCCTCAGTGTAGAAGCTGCTAAATCTTGTGTTATCCTGATTGTATTTCCACAATACTTGAATTGTTTCTTTCTTACTGCTCGCCATATTTTCTCCTTGACCTGGAAACTCTGGTATTTGACTACAATATTCCTAGGAGTTTCTGTTTTCAGATGTCTTTTAGGAAGTGATTGGTGGATCCTTTCAATATTTATTTTACCCTCTGATTCTAGAACATCAGGGCAGTTTTCCTTGATAATTTCATGAAAGATGATCTCTAGGCTCTTTTTTTGATGATGTCTTTCAAGTAGTCCCATAATTTTTGAAATATTTCTCCTGGATCCAGTCTCCAGATCAGTTGTTTTCCAATGAGATACTTCAAATTTCTTCTATTTTTTCATTCTTTTGATTTTGTTTTGTAATTCTTGGTTTCTCAAAAAGTCATTAGCTTCCATGTTCTCCATTGTGATTTTTTATTTATTCATTTATTTATTTATTTAACTGTTTACATTCATTTTCACAAAATTTTGGGTTCCAAATTTTCTCCCCTTTTATCCCCTCCCCCACCCCAATACACCAAGCAATCTAATTTTCCCTATCTCCAATCTGCCCTCTCTTCTGTCATCCCTCCCTTGTCTTTTCTCCATTTTCTCCTTTCTCCTGTAGGGCCAGATGACTTTATATTCCTCATTAACTGTATGTCTTCTTTCCTAGTAGCAACAACAATACTAAACAGTTGTTCCTAAAACTTTGAGTTCCAAATTCTCCCCATCCCTCCCTCCCCACCCATTCCCTTTAGGAGGGAAGGCAGGCAATTCAATATAGACCATTTCTGTGTAGTTTTGCAAATGACTTCCCTGATAGTCGTGTTCTCTAAGACTTACTGAATTACCCTCCATCCTAACCTGCCCCTCATTGTTTCTCTTCTGTCTTTTGATCCTGTCCCTCCCCAAGTGTTGACTTCAAATTGCTCCCTCCTCCCTTTGCCCTCCCTTCCATCATCCCCCCCCTTGCTTATCTAATTCTCCCCCACTTTCCTATACTGTAAGATAGGTTTTCATACCAAAATGAGTGTGCATTTTATTCCTTCCTTTAGTCAAATGTGATGAGGGTAAACTTCTTGGGTTTTTTTTTTTCTCAGCTCTCCTCTTTTTCCCTCCACTAAAAAGTCTCCTACTTGCCTCTTAAATGACATATAATTACCCCATTCCATTTCACCCTCTTTCCTCCCACTACATTTCTCTCTCACCATTTACCTTAATTTCTTTTAAGATATGGTTCCATCCTATTCAATTCAATCTGTGCTCTCTGTGTCTGTATGTGTGTGCATGTCTGTATGTGTGTGTGCGTGTATGCATGTACATGTGTGTGTATGGATCCACCAACTACCCAGATACTGAAAAGTTTTAAGAGTTACAAATATTGTCTTTCCATGTAGGAATGTAAGCAGTTCACTTCTGGTAAGTCCCTGAAGACTTCTCTTTGCTGTTTACTTTTTCATGCTTCTTCTCATTCTTGTGTTTGAAAGTCAAATTTTCTTTTCAGCTCTGGTCTTTTCATCAAGAATGATTGAAAGTCCTCTGTTTCATTGAAAGACCATATTTTCCCCTGAAGTATTATACTCAGTTTAGCTGGGTAGGTGATTCTTAGTTAGAGTCCAAGTTCCTTTGACTTCTGGAATATCCTATTCCATGCCCTTCGATCCCTTAATGTAGAAGCTGCTAGATCTTGAGTTATCCTGATCTTATTTCTACAGTACTGGAATTGTTTCTTTCTAGCTGCTTGTAAGATTTTCTCCTTGAGCTGGGAGTTCTGGAATTTGGCCACAATGTTCCTAGGAGTTTCTCTTCTTGGATCTCTTTCAGGTGGTGATCGATGGATTCTTTCAATACTTCTTTTGCCCTCTGGTTCTAGAATATCAGGGCAGTTTTCCTTAATAATTTCATGCAAGATGATGTCTAGGCTCTTTTTTTGATCATGACTTTCAGGTAGTCCCATAATTTTTAAATTGTCTCTCCTGGATCTATTTTCCAGGTCAGTTGTTTTTCCAATGAGATATTTCACATTCTCTTCCATTTTTTCATTCTTTTGGTTTTGTTTTGTGATTTCTTGGTTTCTCAGAAAGTCATTAGCCTCCATCTGTTCCATTCTAATTTTGAGAGAACTATTCTCTTCAGTGAGCTTTTGAACCTCTTTTTCCATTTGGCTAATTCTGCTTTTGAAAGCATTCTTCTCCTCATTGGCTTTTTGAACCTCTTTTGCCAATTGAGTGAGCCTATTTTTCAAGGTGTTATTTTCTTCAGCATTGTTTTGGGTCTCCTTTACCAAGGTATTGACCCGTTTTTCATGCTTTTCTTGCATCTCTCTCATTTCTCTTCCCAGTTTTTCCTCCACCTGTCTAACTTGCATTTCAGAATCCTTTTTGAGCTCTTGCAAGGCCTGCGCCCACCCGACATCCCCCTGGGATGTCTGGGGTGCCGAGGCCCCGCCCTCCATGTCTTTCCCTGATGGCAAGAATATGTCCTCGTCCTTGTCAGATCCGAAAGTCGGGATCATTTGCATCTGTTCAAAAAAACTCTCTATAGTCTTATTTTTCTTCCCTTTTCTAGGCATTTTCCCAGCCAGTTACTTGACTTCTGAGATTCCTGTCCACCCCCGCCTAGATCCGCCCAGCTGGTGCTTGGGGTCTGAGATTCAAATGGGCTTTCTGTGGCAAGTGGCTGCTAATCAATGTGAGCTTTAGTTCTGGTGCTGGGGTGGGGCCAGGGCCGCCTCCCAGTCTCAGCTCCCTCAGAGGCTTTATGCAGAGACCTTCAGAAATGGAGCAGGTGGGGCAGGGCAGTCTCCTAGGCTCAGCTCCCTCAGGGGGGTTATGCAGAGACTTTCAGTAATGAAGATCCTGCCTGCTGCTGGGGGAGTCCCGATGCTGCCTCCGCCGCCGCTCCCGCTGCTGCCTCCACCACCACCCCCGCCTCTGCCTCCGCAGCTTCCTCCCAAGAGGGCCCGAGTCACCGAGACACCCCACTCCCCTCTTCCAGCCCAGTCGTCTCTCTCACTGACCTGTAGCTTCTGTGGGCGGAGGGACTTTCCCGGCCACTGGAGCTTCCGTCCCTGAAGCCTGCTCGGATCAGCTTCTCTGGGGCCGCGGCCAGGGCAGCGCTGGGGTGGGGTTCACTTTCCGGAGCATGACGGACCCTGGCAACGGCTCTCCAGGGCTCTCTGGAATGGAAATCTCTTCCACTCTGTTTCTGCACACCTTTCAGTGATCCAGAACTTCTGGGGAACTCTTCTTACATTAAATATATGGGCTGTGGGTTTGGAGCTTGTAAACGTGCCTCTTTCTACTCCACCATCTTGGCTCTGCCTCTCCTCCATTGTGATTTTTAAAGAACTGTTTTCCTCAGTGAGCTTTTTAACCTTCTTTTCCATTTGGCAAATTCTGCTTTTTAAAGCATTCTTTTCCTCATTGGCTTTTTGAACCTCTTTTGCCAATTGAGTTAGCCTATTTTTGAACGTTTTATTTTCTTCAGCATTTTTTGGATTTCCTTTAGCAAACTATTGACTTACTTTTCATGATTTTCTTGCATTGCTCACATTTCTCGTCTCAATTTTTCCTCCACTTCTCTTACTTGATTTTCAAATTCTTGTTTGAGCTCTTCTATGGCCTGAGACCATTGCATATTTATTTTGGAGATTTGGGGTACAAAAGCCTTTTAGGTCTTCCTCTGATCATATACATTGTTCTTCCTCATCTGAAAGGATGGAAGAAAATACCTGTTCACCAACAAAATAGTCTTCTATAATAGAGTCTTATTTTTTTCCCTTTTGGGGGCATTTTCCCAGCCAGTTACTTGACTTTGTCAATTCCTTTGTCAAGAGGAGGGTATACTCTGGGGACATGTAAGTTCTCAGTTCCTCCAAGGTGGACCAGTCAAGGGAGAGGAGTTTACTCGTTTCCTGGTTTGTGCTCTTGTCATTGAGCAACAACAAGCACTCTTCTGCCCAGGATCTGCTAGTAGAATTCCCTGTCCAGAGCCTCCAGCAGTTCCAGTAGCCAATGCTACTCCTCACCCCAGGACCTTAAGACTGAGCAGCTTGATTTCCTCAGGCCCTTTAAGTTGAGGGCTCCAAAAATGGACCTTGCTTGCTGCAGTGGCTACTGCTGGCAGGACCAGACTGTGTTCCCTTCTTACCCAGGTGAAAGAACTTTCTCACTGACCGTTGAAACTGTCTTTCATGTTTGTGAGTTGAGCAATCTGGGAACTACTGCTGGTGGTGGCACCCTGAAGCCTGGTCTGTTCCTCTCCCTGCTATTGTGGCCAAGGCTGAGCTGTGCTCTGCTTGGAGCCTGGTTCAATAGACCTTTCCTGTTGGTCTTCCAGGTTGTCTTGGGCTGGAAATCTCTTTAATCCTGTCATTTTGTGGCTTTTGCTGCTCTAGAATTTGTTTAGAGTCATTTTTACAAGTACTTTATGGGTTATGGTAAGGAGGTTCTACAGGCCTGCCCTTTTACTCCACCATCTTGGCTCCACTGCCCTAAGTTAAAATTTCTAAGGTAAGATTAGAGCTTACCTATTTCCCACCCAATGTAAAACATATAATTTCTATTGCTTTTCCTTATGAGCCAACCCACAATTTGTACTTACCCCATGATAAAGGAATAAGGAATTTACTTATTTAATTCATATATGTGTTCACTCTTCACTTGTTTGAAATTTTTTTTGCACATATATCAGTATCACTTTTTTATATAGTTGTTTTCTATAGATGATTTTTAATTCATTCCATTCAAAGCCACAATGATATGGATCTTTTTGATAATAATTATGACTAAACAGGTTTTTTACTATTGTACTTTAAAGATCTCTATATATTTCAATAATTTCCTTATATAAATATAGATTGAAGGTAAATTAAAATGTAAAGTTAAAGAATTTGTTAAAATTGGCAAAGACTACTGTTTTGATAAATAATGCTGTGTTATAAAAATTTTTAAAAGGACAAAAGATGAGCAAATGGACAACACATGGATTTAAAGGAACTTTATGTGACAAAAAAATTGCCAATGCCAATGAAATCAATTTCTGAAGAAAGGTGAGGTAAGAAATTTCCAGAAAAAAAGAATAGAGATGAGAGATGAGATGTGATCCTGCTTATATATATGATTTAATCTAAAAGAAAATGAAAAATGCTTAGCATGATGTTTGAATCAAAGGAACAAGGGTATTTGAATTGATGACATTTATAAAATACATTTCTTACAAATGATAACTTAGAGGAACACGTTTGTTCCCATGTTTTTTAGTTCTATTTCTATTTATGCTGGGGGATTATGAAGATTTGTGAGGGGGAAAAAGTACAAATAAAGCTTCTCCTAGAGTAACTCATGTAGAATTACTTAAAGTACAAAATGATAAGTTGCACTTCGTTTTATTTCATGTTGTCAGTAGTATTGTCATACATAAAAGTAATTTTCACACATAAAAATGGCAAAAGGTATTGTCAGACAAAATAATTTTGCTTTACATTGCTTTTTACATAAAATGATAACAAACTTATCAGCAGTCTGAGTTCTGGAAGTTCTGTGACATTCTTCAGTGATATCAGTATGGAATGAATGTGTTCTAGGAATTAACTAGATGAGAGAATTTTTTTCAAAGAAGTTTATAGTTGTACTGTTGGAAAGATTCAATATAATTTATGTCACTGGGAAATTTGAGCTAGCTGGTCTATCTATCATGTATCAGTATACTGTAGATTGATTTATCACACTTCTTCACATTTTCTGTAGTATAAACATCATTTAAAATGTATATGAGGAAAAGTAATAGATGAGCTTAGTCTGGAAAAAACACTCAGGAAAGAATTGAATTAAAAGCATGACAATTTAAAATGATTATTTATATTAGTCATTGGTAAAAAAATTAACCAAAGGAAAAGTCAAAATGGGCTACAGAATGTAAAAATAAACACATCTGTTTCAACATTAGAGATGATATAAAATGAAAGAAAGGAATAAGATATTAATAACATAGTCCTGAGGGAGGTATTCTACAACTATAATTACTTAGGCTGCAGTGATAAATTTGAAAGAATAATAACCCATAATAAAAAAGGTAATTTTGAGTATAGAAGAAACAGGGTAATTTCTAGGTAATATATGATTATTGATAAATTGTTAGGTGCAAAGTGAAGTTTACTCTATATGTTTCAGTATGTAGTTAGTCAAATGACTGGAATTAATATAGTATTGCCAAGCATATTAGATCTCAGAAAGCAGAGTTAGCCTGAGATCCAAAATTGGCTTATGTGTCAAGAATGCAGGGACTCATCCGCTTTTGTCATTATTTTTTGGGTGTATGAAGATGACACCCTTCCCTTTTGGGAAAAAGTGTATTTGCCACCTGATGACTTATGAGGTTTATAAACATTTTAAAAATTCTTTTCCAAAAGATAAAGCATTCCGATATGACTTTGCAATGAGCAATTTTACTTCTCAAGAATTGGGGTTTCAATATGTCTATGGGATTGTGATTTCCTTGGTCATAAATGGGACTGTATGTAATGACTTATAAAATAGGATTCCAGTCTCTCTACCAAACCTTAAAGTATGATCAACTCTAGACGTTCTCAGTTTTTAAATGAGTGCTATATTTCTAGTTATTTCTTCAGTTTAGGTCTTTAAAAAAGTAGATGCTTTTCCCTATTTATTTTTATTAGTGCCTATTAGTGACATTGTAATGTGTAATTCCATGTCCTTGACCTGATTCACTTCTGTTGCTGACTTTTGAAATGCCCTGTCTTGGCCCTTTCCCACAAACCAACTGACCCTTGAAGTTTGGGGCCCCTCTCTTTTCATATTTTAAGAACTTGTATGCTCTCTCCCTGATTAACACTTCCCCATGTACTTTCCTTTAATAGTCATCCAATTAGATGTAGTTTTTCAACAAAAGGATTTAACCAAATGTTGTAGGGAGGCAACCCTCAGAGGGTCCTTGCAAAGTTTTCTGCAGGATACAGTAGCTTTAGCAATAGACAGCTTGCTCAGGTGGACTGGCTTCTTGCAAAGCACAAAGCTGGATGGGTTGATTTGCTTCTGTATTGAATGAAACATGTCACTCAGCTGCAGAGTTGCATCACCCTGGAGTTGAGCTGCTCCTGGCTAGAGTGGGTGTGTTGATTGATTGTTAGACCTCTTTGCTGCTAGGATTGGTTAGACAGGTTGGTTGGCCACTGTATTGTTGCTGAACTGCCTGAGGCAGGTCACTCAGTCACTGGGTTCTTCTCAGGGCACCACATCGCTGCTTCCTGGGCTAATCGCTAGACTTATTAGGCTTGCTTTTTTGAAGGGGAGCTGCAGTCCTTTACCACCTTCAGTCAACAGCTCACCAAGGTAGTACTATATTCTTTTCAGGGTTGAGGAATATAGTGATTTTTTCAACTGGAGTACTGCTATACTATTTCAGAGAAAGCAAACCACAAAACCTTTAGTTTAGGATTAGCAGATTAGGATTCTTGTTTGCTGAGGACAGCATCTATCTGCCTCTTTTGTATCCCCAGCACTTAGGATAGCGACTAGTACATAGTAGGTGCTTCATATATGTTATTGATTGATTGATTGATTCAGCTCCTCTTCAGGCAGAAGTACCGGATGTCTGGCCTTTGCTGTTTAACCATCCTTTCAGGTTTGAAGCTAGTTTCCTCAATAAAGTACTACAATTTGTCCAAGGTATTCAGCCCCAGTTAAATTCGTTATACTTTCCAGGCTCCTTTTGTTTTCATATGCAGATGAGTTGGTTAGTGATAAAGGTATAAATACTGTTTTTAACTTAAAAGCAAGTTCTTTGGTTAGTAGAATCTTCAAATACATCTGATTTAGTCATTCCCTTCCGAGTCCTATTCCTGACTTTTTGTGGAGTTCCAAATCATGCCTCTCCTTTCTCATTCTTCCCTTCCCTCCTCTCCTTCCGTCCTGTTCCTTCTCCTTCCCCTTTTCCTTTCCTTTTCTACGAGGCATTCTGAAAATATCTTGAAGGTAAAAACTTCCTTGCCTCAAATAATTCCACCAAATAGTATACGAAAAGAAAGTAAATATGATAATTTATTCCTGCCTTCCAAGCTCCTCTAACAACTAGACCAATACAAAACAACAGCTACTTGAATGCTATATTTTCCAAGCCTTACTTT
Organism: Bettongia penicillata ogilbyi; assembly: GCA_023548195.1. Classification (NCBI taxonomy): domain Eukaryota; kingdom Metazoa; phylum Chordata; class Mammalia; order Diprotodontia; family Potoroidae; genus Bettongia; species Bettongia penicillata. The sequence continues at coordinate 22,718,646 of JAJHZJ010000009.1, read as the reverse complement.
CATTTATAATGCGTGATAAAGATCACTCTTTGTAGATGATTGAGCCTAATATTCATGTATTTAATTATGAATAAAAGCATATAAATGCAATGTAATAGGGAATAATTTATTTACAGTTTCCTCTGTTGCAGTCATCTTGGCATTTTCCGCCACTAAAAAATGGAGTTTTTGAGGTGGGGTGTGTGTGAAATAAGCCATACAAATAAATCAATATTGAAGAGATAGAAAAAATAGATGAATGTGAGGCAATGAATTCACATTTCAGTTACAAAGTTAGTTTTAGGTGGATGGCAATTTGCATAACTTCCTGATTTTCCCAGATGAAAAATGGAAGTAGTAATACTTTTCATTTCTCTGTCCCCATCTGTGTCAGGTGTTTTGAGCTCATTGGAAGAAGTAGTTATAAAAATGGAAAGTTGTTTTTCATTATTAATATTAATGATCAGAAATATGTAGCAGCAATAAGGTTACTTTATCCTTTAGTTACTTATTTCTACAAATTCTAGAATAAAACAATTATATTTATAGCAATAATTGCTTATATTCAGTGCCATTTCCTCATTTGACAGGATTTAATTCAATTCAGTTAGTAATTATTAAATACCTACTATCTAGAAGGCATCGTGTTTACCAAAATACTCTGACTCTTAATCTAGTCCACCTTATCGCTTGCCAATTTACATAATCAACAGGAATCATCATTAACCTGTTGGAAATCTACAGAATGCATGGTAATGTTCCCTGTTGCAATATATTATTTTTCACTTTTAGAAAAAAAATAAAGTAATGTATAATTTATTTTAGCAAATGAAATCTGCTTAACAAAAATAACAGGTATATTATTTTGAGTAAGGTGAGTCAAGGAAAAATGTAGGGGGTTTGCTCCTATAGTAATAAAAATACTATTGAATTTTTGATAGTGAAAGGTTAAAATTCTGGAAAATTTCTGTAAGTTCCAATTAATCAAATAGGCAGAGAACATTAAGGAAAATAAAGAAGTAACTATTTTGGCTTGTGTAGAAATTCCTAATATGCCTATATGGAATTTTCAGAATAATTACCTTATTGATTTGGGTAATTTGCTTTTAGGCAAATGTAAAAGGGAAAAAAAACTGGAAGAGCTATAAAAGACTTGGATAATTACACACAATTGAATTGAACAGACCATTGAAGTTTGAAAAGTACATTTTTAATATGTGATTAGGGACTAGAAAGCAGTTAATAAACCAGCATTTACTTTTCACATGCCATCTTCCTGAAAACCTTAAATGAAAATAATTGTAATGATTTTAATATCTTCCTTTTCAAAAAAATAAAAGAACAGAAGTAAGTTCTTAACTATCCATTAGGACCAGGAAACACATTGATCAAATACTCTGATTAATTGTTACTATGTGCACTATACATGGATCGCTAGTTTTCAGATAATTAGAATTCTTTAAACTTAATGCTATAGATATATGGAACATAAATTAATATATCATTGATTTAGAAGGTAATTCAGCATCTTACCATGTCTAAAGATAACTAATATATCCTATAAAGTCATTGTAGTGCCTAGTAATAGAAAATTCTGGTTGATGAACCCCCAGATAAACTAATGAATTACATTTAGATGTCTTAAGATCATCTTTCTTGTACTAAAAATTATCTATTTCTTTAATCCTTGTTTTATTTTTAAGTAAGTATGTAAGATTAGGTGTGTACCATGATTGTAATAAAGTCAACCTCTGTGAATTTATATTTAATAATAATAACAGTTAAGTAGTTCTCACTATGTGTTAAGTGCTTTATAATTACTATCTCATTTGATTCTCACAACAACCCTAGGAGGTTGGTACTATTATTGTCCCTGTTTTATAGATAAGGAAACTGAGGTAAACAGAGGTTATGTGACTTGCCCAGCTAAGAAGTGTCTGAGGCTGGGTTTGAACTCGACTTTCTGATTCCAAAACCCAGCATTTTATCCATTGTGCCACCTGCCTGTGTACTTGATACCGTCATATCCTTTCTCTTCTTTAGTCACCTTCCTTCCAATCTTCAGGTTCTTTTTGTCAAAGAAATTATTGCCTGTGAGCATTGCTAGATATCATCATCCTTTAAAAAAGTCTTCATCACACTTTCCATCTCCTCTTGTTATCATTCTACATCTCCTTTTTTCAGATATTTCCTATAAGGTGCTAGTTACCCTCACTGTCTCCATTTCCTTTCCTCAATCCTTTGTAATCTAGCTGCCATGCTCATTGCTCAACTGCACCTACTCCCTCCAGTTATAAATGATCTTTTAATTGTCACATGTGGTGATCTTTTCTCTCGTTTTGACCTCTCTACTATATTTGATACTATTACCTACATTGTTCTCCTTATACTTTCTCCTCTCTGAGATTTGCTAATAAGACTCTCCCTTAGTTCTTTCCTTACCTGTATGATGTCTCTTCCTTAGCATCTTTGTTGGTTCATCATCCATATAACACTCCTAAGACCTTCTTTTCTTCTCCCTCTGTAGCCTATCTCTTTCTCGGTAATCTCACTACTACCCATGGCTATTCTTATTTCTTTATTCTCTCTCTTACCTCTCCTATCTAATCAGTTGCCATGTTTTCCTATTTCCAGCATTTATGCCTTTCCCATCCAATGCCTTTTCCCTATTCACACAGCTCCCAACTTATTTCTCTCCTAATTACCTCTAGCATATAATTTGTATATCTTTGTCAAGCCTCTCTCAACTCCAGTTCATTATACATGCCAGAATAATTTCCTTTAAATGTAGATCTGTTCATGTGATTCCCTTATTTGCTCACCTCCAGTGGCTTCCTATTATGCCTAGAATAAAACATAAACTCTTCTTCTTAGCTTTTAATGTTCTTCACAGCCTGGCCCCAACTTATCTTTGCAGCCTCATAGGACATTATTCCCCTTCCAACACTCTATGATCCCATCAAACTGGCCTTCCCTCTTTTCTTGATACATGAAATTCCATCCTCATAGCTCTCCACGTGCCTGAGATGCACTTTCTTTTTGCCTTTTCATTATAGACGTCCTCTTTTCCTTTAAATTACAATTGAAGCAGCATTTCCTGCATGAAAACCTTCCTGGTACCCTTAATTTCCAATGTCCTCCCTCTAATAATCCCTTGCACTGCTCTGTATATGTTAATATTCATTTTTTACCATATATATTTTATATGAACTTATCTCCTCCATTAGAATGTAAGCACCATGTGAAAAGAGTGTATTTCATTTTTTTTTACTCCTATCTTCAATAACTAGCACGGTGCCTGGTTTATAGGAGGTACTTAATAAATACTCATTGATTTATATTACAAAGTTGCACATATTACAGTTGGCTCATGAAATTTTCATAGTGAAAATTTAGCAGTATATTTAGTACATAGACAGTTCGGTTCCTAACCTTCATAAGAAATTTTTCCTTCATAGCTACAGGGACCATATTTTAAAGATGAGTCTTTAAAAAATGTAGTTATTTCAAAATTAAGTTTTGGTTGTAATAGAGTAGTCTCATTCATAAGTTTTCAGATAAAGGGTCTTCTTTTAGCAACCTTAAATATATAAAACTGCATAATATGATATTTAAAATAATGACATGAATACTATGAAAGGATTGAATATTAACTATTGGTATACTTTTTCATGTCTTTGTGATTCTTTGAATGTGAATCAAACAATTTTCTTATTAATTTTTATCTGTGTAGATTGGACTGAAACTTTTGGAGAAGTTACTTTCTAGAGAGTGACAGTTCTGTTATTTAGTTAAGTTAGAAATATCATGAGATTTTAACCAGTTGGCCTTGTCATTATCATTCATAAAAAAAGGAATTACAGATAAAAGAGGGGGAAGCTCGCATGATATATTTAGAAACTTGCTAGAAGTTTGAGGTGGATCTCTTGATTAGGGAGTTTTGAGTTGGAGGACGGCTAAAGCTAAGGAGGTGTTTGTACTAAGTTTGGCACCAGTATGGTAACTGTACTCCCACTAGAGGGCCAATAGGCTGCCAAAGAAGGGACAAACTGACTTAGATATGGAAAATGGCACAGGTTAAAGTTTCAGTGCTAATCAGGAGTGTGCTTAGGCCATTGAATTGCTGTTGTGCTTCTAGATTTTATGTTATAGGGAGACCCACTCTCAAAATAAAATGAGAAACCCCAAAGAAAATTGAAATACTGAATTATCTGCCTCCCAACACTAAGAAATCAACAAGTCTTTATTTAAGCAAAGTTCTCAATATGTGCAAGATAAATTTTTGTAAGCTGCACGATTCCTAAAATGTTCTATTTTGTGTTTTAATTATAGTTTTTTTATTTTTATTTTTATTTTATTTTTATTATTTTTCTTTTAATGTTCTACAATCACTTCCTTAAAAATTAAGATTTTATCCCCCCCACAGCTTCCCCCCACAACTCCCCTCCCTCACTGCAACAGTGTGCAATTCTATATAGGTTTTACATATACTTTCCTACTGAGCACATTTTAACTATAGTCATGCTATGTAGTCACACTAAAATAAATGGAAGAAATCATATAACAAATCAAAACATAATACACTAAAACCCACCCACACACAAACATAATCTGCTACATTCTGTGAATGACTTCCATATTTCTTTCTCTGAATGTGGAAGGCATTTTGCCTTAGAAAACCATCTTTGGGATTTTTTTTTCAGTAAGTTCTTGTGTTATTACAAAGTTCCAAGTCTACCAGAAAAAACTCTCGCACACTGTGGTCGTTGCTGTGTACAAAGTTCTCCTGGTTCTGCTCCTTTCGCTCAGCATCAGATCATATAAGTACTTCCAGGCCTCCCTGAAGTCTTCTTGTTCATCATTTCTTATGGCGCAATAGTACTCCATTACATTCATATACCATAATTTATTAAGCCATTCCCCAATTGATGGACATCTCCTTGATTTCCAGTTCTTGGCTACCAGAAAGAGTGCTGCTATAAATATTTTTGTACATGTGGGACCCTTTCCCATGTTTGCAATCTCTTAGGGATACAGTCCTAGTAGTGATATCACTGGGTCAAAGGGTATGCGCATTTTTGTAGCCCTTTGGGCATAGTTCCAAACCGTTCTCCAGAGGGGTTGGATGATCTCACAGCTCCACCAACAATGAATTAGTGTTCCAACTCTCCCACATCCTCTCCAGCATTTGTCATTTTCTTGTTCTGTCATGTTTGCCAATCTTACAGGTGTGATGTGGTACCTCAGAGTTGTTTTGATTTGCATCTCTCTAATCAATAGTGATTTAGAGCACTTTTTCATATGATTATAGATATCTTTGAGTTCTTCCCCTGAAAATTGCTTGTTCATATCCTTTGACCATTTATCAATTGGGGAATGACTTTTATGGTTATATATTTGAGTCAGTTCTCTATATATTCTAGAAATGAGGCCTTTATCCCTGAGCTTAGCCGTAAAATTTTTTCCCAATTTACTACATCCCTCCGAATTTTGGATGCATTGGGTTTGGTTGTGCAAAACTTTTCAGTTCAAAGTAATCAAAATTATCCATCTTGCATTTTATAATGCTTTCTATTGTTTCTTTAGAAAAAAATTCTTCTCTTCTCCATAAATCTGATAAATACACTATTTCTTGCTTCTCCAGTTTATTCATGGTATCAATCTTTATACCTAAATCATGTACCCCTTTGGACTTTATTCTTGTGTACGGTGTCAGGCATAGGTCTATACCTAATTTCTGCCACACAGTTAACCAGTTTTCCCAGCAATTTTTGTTGAACAGTGAGTTCTCATCCCAGAAGCTGGGGTCTTTGGGTTTATCAAACAGGAGGTTGCTATATTCCTTGCCTACTGTATCTTGAGTGCCAAGTCTATTCCATTTGTCTACCCCTCTGTTTCTTAGCCAATACCAAGTGGTTTTGATAATTGCTGCTTTATAATACAATTTGAGGTCTGGTAGCGCTAGGTCGCCTTCCCAAGCATTTCTTTTCATTAGTCCCTTTGAAATTCCGGAACTTTTGTTTTTCCAAATGAATTTTGATATTATTTTATCCAGCTTTAGAAAATAATTATCTGATAGTTTAATTGGTATGGCACTAAGTAAGTAAATTAATTTAGGTAGAATTGTCATTTTTTATTATATTAGCTCGGCCTACCCATGAACAACTGATGTTTTTCCACTTACTTAAATCTGACTTAATTTGTGCAAAAAGCGTCTTGTAATTGTGTTCATATAATCCCTGGGTTTGTTTTGGTAGGTAAACTCCTAAGTATTTTATAGTGTCTACCCTAGCTTTAAATGGGATTTCTCTTTCTATCTCTTGCTGTTGGACTTTGTTGCTAATATACAGGAATGCAGAAGATTTGTGTGGGTTTATTTTGTAACCTGCAACTTTGCCAAAGTTGTTTATTATTTCAAGTAGTTTTTTACTTCAATCTCTGGGATTCTCTAAGTATATCATCATGTCATCTGCAAAGAGTGATAGCTTAGTTTCTTCTTTGGCTATTTTTATTGCTTCAATTTCTTTATCTTGTCTAATTGCTACCGCTAACATTTTTAGTACCATATTGAATAATAGTGGTGATAGTGGGCATCCTTGTTTCACCCCTGACCTTATTGGAAATGCTTCTAGCTTATCCCCATTGCATATAATGCTTGCTGAAGGTTTTAGGTAGATACTGATTATTATTTTATGGAAAGTTCCTTTATTCCTATGTTCTCCAGTGTTTTTAATAGGAATAGGTGTTGTATTTTGTCGAAAGCTTTTTCTGCATCTATTGAGATAATCATGTGGTTTTTGTTAGTTTTTGTTGTTGATATGATCAATAATGCTAATAGTTTTCCTAATATTGAACCAGCCCTGCATTCCTGGTATGAAACCTACCTGATCATAATGTATTATTCTCTTGATAAGATGCTGTATTCATTTTGCTAAAATCTTGTTGAAAATTTTTGCATCTATATTCATTAGAGAAATTGGTCTATAATTTTCTTTCTCTGTTTTGTCTCTCTTCCTGGTTTTGGGTATCAAAACCATATTGGTATCATAGAAAGAATTTGGGAGGACTCCTTCCCCAATTTTCAAAAATAGTCTATATAATATTGGAATTAACTGTTCTTTAAAGGTTTGATAGAATTCACTTGTGAATCCATCTAGTCCTGGAGATCTTTTCCTAGGGAGTTCATTGATGGCTTGTTCAATTTCTTTTTCTGAGATGGGGTTGTTTAAGTATTTGAATTCCTCTTCTGCTAATCTGGGCAATTTGTATTTTTTAAAATATTCATCCATGTCATTTAGATTATTGAATTTGTGGGCATAAAGTTGGGCAAAGTAATTTCTAATTATTGTTTTAATTTCCTCCTTATTAGAGGTGAATTCACCCCTTTCATTTTTAATATTAGTGCTTTGATTTTCTTCTTTCTTTTTAAATTAAATTGAGCAAAGGTTTATCAATTTTATTAGTTTTTTCATAAAACCAACTATTGGTTTTATTTATTAATTCAGTAGTTTTCTTAATTTCAATTTTATTAATCTATCCTTTGGTTTTCAGTATTTCTAATTTGGTATTTTCTTGGGGATTTTCAATTTGTTCTTTTTCTAGCTTTTTCAGCTGCATGCCCAAGTCATTGATCTCCTCTTTCTCTATTTTGTTTATGTAGGCATTCAAAGATATAAAACTTCCCCTAAGAACTGCTTTTGCAGTATCTCATAAGATTTGGTAGGTTGTCTCATTATTGTCATTCTCTTGAATGAAGTTGTTGATTGTTTCTATGATTTCTTCTTTAACCCATTCCTTCTTTAGGATTAAATTATTTAGTTTCCAATTGATTTTTGGTTTATCTTTCCATGGCCTTTTATTACATATAATTTTTATTGCATTATGATCTGAGAAGGATGCACTGATTATCTCTGCCTTTCTGCACTGGATTTTGAGATTTTTATGTCCTAGTACATGGTCAATTTTTGTAAATGTTCCATGTACTGCTGAGAAAAAGGTATATCCCTTTCTGTTCCCATCAATTTTCTCCAAAGATCTATCATATCTACCTTATCTAGAGTTTTATTTACCTCCTTAACCTCTTTCTTGTTTATTTTGAGGTTAGATTTTTCAAGTTCAGAAAGAGGGAGGTTGAGGTCCCCCACTAGTATAGTTTTGCTTTCAATTTCTTCCTTCAACTCCCCCAACCTCTCCTCTAAGAATATGGATGCTATACCACTTGGAGCATACATGTTTAGTAATGATATTGCTTCATTGTCTATGGTGCCTTTTAGCAGGATATAGTTTCCATCCTTATCCCTTTTGATTAGATCTATTTCTGCTTTTGCTTTATCTGAGATTAGGATTGCTACTCCTGCCTTTCTTACATCAGCTGAAACACAGTATATTCTGCTCCATCCTTTGACCTTTATCCTATGTGTATCCCCCTGTTTCACATGTGTTTCTTGTAAGCAGCATATTGTTGGATTATGGCTTTTAATCCATTCTGCTATCCGTCTCCATTTTATGGGAGAATTCATTCCATTCACATTCACAGTTATGATTACAATCTGTGTATTTCCCTCCATCTTCTTTCCCACCATTTGGGCTTTTAGCTCTGCTGTCTCCCTTCCCCTCCTCACTAGTATTCACTTTTCACCACCTCCTCTTGCCGCCTTCCCCTCCTTCTTTCAGCCCCCCTCCCTTTTACTCCCCTTTGCTCTTATTGCTTCCTCCCTCCCTTTTAGCCTCCCTCCCCTTTCTTCCCCTTTCCTCTCCTACTGCTTATAGAGCTAGTTAGGATTATCTACTTAAGTTTATTGTTCTGTCTGTTAAATAAATCTGATGAGAGTACCTCTCACACAATGCTCATCTCCCTCCCCTCTTTCCCTCTACTATGATTTTGTACTTCTTCTTGTGATGTAATTTGCCATTTTCTGCTTCCTCCTTTTCACACCTCCTATTAAAATCCCTTCTCATACTTAAATCATATTTTTTATCATGATATCATTTACTTTATACCCGTTCCCCCTTTGCATATCCCTTTTATATTTCTTAATAGACGCACAGTTCTCAAGATTAACAGGTATCATCTTCCCTTATAGGGAGGTAAACAGTTTGCCCTAATTGAGTAGCAAGTTGTTCCCTCCCCACTGTTTACCTTTTTATGATTCTCTTGAGACCTGCATTTGAAGATCCAATTGTCTATTAAGTTCTGGCGTTTTGGTCAGGAAACTCTGGAAATCCCTTACTTCATTGAATGACTTTCTCCTTGCCTGAAATGTTATGCTGAACTTTGCTGGGTAGTTGATCCTTGGTTGTAGTCCCAACTCCTTTGCCTTACAGAATATTGGGTTCCAATTCTTTCGATCTTTTAATGTAGAAGCTGCAAGGTCCTGTGTAATCCTGATTGTATCTCCTTGATATTTAAATTGTTTCTTTCTGGCTGCTTGTAATATTTTCTCCTTCACTAGATAGCTCTGGAATTTGGCAACTATATTTCTTGGGGTTTTGATTTTGGGATCCCTTTCAGGAGGTGAAGAGTGGATTCTTTCAATGACTATTTTGCCCTCGGAATCTAGTACTTCTGGGCAGTTTTCCTTGATGATTTCCTGGAAGATATTGTCCAGGCTCTTTTCTCCATCCTGGGTTTCTGGCAGGCCAATAATTCTTAAGTTTTCTCTTCTGGATCTATTTTCCAGGTCAGTTGTTTTTCCAGTTAGATATTTTACATTTTCTTCTATCTTTTCATTCTTTAGATTTTGTTTGACTGATTCTTGCTGTCTCATTGAGTCGTTAGTTTCTACTTTCCCAATTCTAATCTTCATCAAATTGTTTTCTTCCATTAACTTTTGTATCTCCTTTTCCATCTGCCCAATTTTTCCTTTTAAGAAGCTATTTTCTCCAGTTAATTTTTGTACTTCCTTTTCCATTTGCCCTTTTAGGAAGTTATTTTCTCCTGTTAATTTTTGATCTTTTTCCATTTGTTCAATTTTCCTTTTCAAGGAGATATTCTCATCAGTGAATTTTTTCTTAATAATTTTAAAATCATTGGCCAGTTTATCTTCTATTTCCTTCTTCAGCTGTTCCAGGAGAGCTGATTGTACTTGCAAGTAGTTCACAGTCCCTTCTGAAGTTTCAGATGGAAGTACAGTCTCAGCTGCGACCTCTTTGGGGTTTGTGCTTTGGTCCTTATCCCCATAGAAAGATTCTATGGTTGTTTCGGCCCTCTGCTTTTTCCTGTTCATGACGTTGATTGAGTATTGTGGCTTCTGGTTCTTTCAGTCAGAAGCTAGAGGACTTTTTGCTGAGCTGACGTGTGAAAAAGCTAAAAGCAGGTTTTTGTTTGGTGTTTCCCTGATTAGCCCTGGGTTTAGCTTGTTAAGTGTGGAGGAGGAGTGGTCTGGTCACAGGAGATCTTGTCAGCTGAACTGAGGCAAAGGCAAGCTCAGGGGCTGGTGATCCCAGACCAATGTCTTTCTGATTCCCCTGGACAGCTGAGGCACTCCTAGATGGTAATGTGTGTTCCCACCCCTCCTGGGGCTCCTCTCCTGGCGCTGTGGCTTGCCTGGGTCCTAGTGTGAGTTTTCTCTGCCCTGGGTCCTCTGTCCTTCTGGTTTGCCTCTGCCACCATAGGAGGAATCCCCCTTAGCTATTTTCCTCTTCTCAGGTGTTATGAGACTATTGGTCCCCTTCTTCTATTTCTGCTGATCTGGGATTTTTCTGGGGAGATATTTTATGGTTCTTTCATGGTCATCAAGGGGGGAGGAGAGAGCATTTACTGATCACTTCGCCATCCTGGCTCCCGGAAATTCAAGTAGGTGACTTACTGAAGTTTGATCTTCGGGCTGAAGGTCTCAGGAGCTGCTGCGCTGATATCTGGTGCTCCGCGGCTCTCACTGACTCAATCGGCTTGTCTCCTGCCCTGGGTGCCGCTCCTCTGGTTCCGCCCACCACTCAGGTTTCTCGGGTCTCTTCTGCTCTGCTGCGCTGGCCGCTCTGTGCGCTGTGTGCTATGGGCTCACCCCTGCAGAAGAGATCCTTCCCGTGGACCTTCCAGTCCCACCTGAGCTCCGAATCCATCACCATCTGTCTCCCACTCGATTCTGCACCTCCAAAATTTGGTCAGATTCTCCTTTCAGAGGTATCTGGAGGAGTTTGTCCGAGAGCCTAGGTGAGTCGTTGCTCTCACTCCTCCATCTTGACTCCGCCCCCCCAAATAATTTTAAATAACAGATCAGTCCACAGTCCCATCAACAATACAACAATGTGCTTGCCTTCCCACAACTCATATGGCATTGACTGTTTCTGTCTTCTGCTAGAGTGAGGGCATAGATGGGTTATAATCTTCATCATTTGGGAAATAGCTGCATCATCAAGGTAGAAATATCTTTACCATTATGATGGTTGTAAGGTCCTATCTCAAGAGTGTTTTAATATACTTTTAGTAATTTGTATCACTTTTCTTGACAGTTTACAACTCTTCTTTTGAAAACTACCTTTTTGAGTCCATTGACCAATTATCCAGAGTTTGTATCCTTTGGAAGGTACAAAGGTTCTTTTACAATCCTTTTTTAAATGAAAAGGTGGCTTTTCTCCTTGCCAAGGAAGAGCTCATCCTTCTTCCTCAGCAGACTGTCCCCTCTATCATTTCTATTTTTTCTCTTATTTTCAGCCTCTCTGTATCTGCTATCTGCTTTACTTTCACCTGCAAACAAATCTATGTCTTTCCTGCCTTCAAAAAAATCCTCACTTGGTCTGTTTGTCTCCACCAGCTATTGTGTTATATCTCCTTTCTCCTTTTTGGTTAAGCTCCTTGAGAAAGTCACCTACAATGTATATCTTCACTTCATTTTTACTCTTCTCTTGACTCACTGTGAAGTCTGGCTTCTGACTTCATCATTCAACTGAAACTGCTTCTTCTAAAGTAACCAGTGATCTCTTAATTTTCAAATCTAATGGCCTTGTCTGAAATCCTCATTCTTCTTGACATCTATGTAGCTCTTGGCATTATTGTTCTTTTTTTACTTGATGCTCTCTTCTCTCTAGATTTTTATCATGTTCCTTTTCTTGGTTCTCTTTCTTTTTATCAAACCACTTCTTCTCAATCTCTGTTACTGGATTTTTATCTAGAACACACCTGGTAAAGTGAGCATTGGCAGATGCCTTGTTTTATCCCATTTTCTCTTCTCTCACTGTGCTATTTCACTTGGTGATTTCATCATCGCCTGTGAATGCAATTTTCTTTCCCCTGATGATTCCCAAGTCTATTTAATCAGCTCTGTTCTCTCTCCTAAGTTCCTTGCTGCTATCTCCAACTTCCTCTTGGACATCTTGAATTGTATTTCCCATAGATGTCTTATACTCAACATGTCCAAAAAGTCATGTAATTATCTCTCATTTAGAATGTAAGCTCCTTTATTGCAGGCTCTCTTTTTTGCCAACTCAGCTTAATGCTTGGAAGATAGTAAGTTCAAATGCTTTTTCATTAATTAGTGCAACTTTACATTTATCCTTATCAAATTATATGTTGTTGAAGTCACCCAGCTCTGCTTTATATCTTTGTCAGAAAATGAAATGAGGTTTAACTATTTGGACTTTTTTCTTAATGAACTCATGTTTTTATACAACTTCTTTCTCCAGTTTGTTGTTTATAAATATAGTGCCACAAAGAAACCAGTTTTTAAAATGAAACATTACCCCCTTTGCTACTTTATAGCAATAAACTTGAGATATGGGTACAGCATAGCAATTTAGAATTCTGTCTGCAATATACCTCAAAGCTATTTGAAAAAAATTCTCTATGAATATAGCATATGTCTGTCTCTGGACATATATATATATATGCAAGGTAGTCATTTTAAATTGCTGCCTGTGATTGCCACCAAACTATGGTAGCTCTGTGCTTAATCCTTGCTCCATCCCCCTCCTGTTGCCCCCCTCTGAAGAAAAACAACTTCATAGTTTAAATGAGTATAATTGACAAATATATCCTCTGACATGAAGCACATAAATTTAACTACACGATTTGATCCTTATCAACTATAACTACTTATTTGGTCATTATCATCATCATCTATTAGACATGGATAGACATGATCTAAGACCAAAAGGACAGTATTGAAATTATGTTAATTATCTCATGTTTATGTTACCCTCTCCAAATCATCATTTCACTTTTAGCTGTCTGTTTATTGGCTCTTACCTCTTTCTTGCATACTCATTTTCTCATTTATTTGTCCTTCCTCCCGCTTATCTTATATAGAAAATATAGATATGACATACATGATAATATTATAATGAATGTTATTCATATTTCTTCTATCCCATAGTAAGCTCACATTCCTAGAGAGTAAGAATATATATTTAGCACAGGCAAATCTATAGGGAACTCCAGTAATTCAGTCATGTTACTCTGGTGGGAAGATCATTATAATTTAATATTGGGTAGCTCAAAACTTAAGTAAATGAAATAGGGTAGAATTCAGTAATGAAAAATGGGTGATTATTCCACCTTGGCCTGGAATTGCTACTACGGAGATGAAGTAAAACATTTAATTATGTTGGGAGTATATTTAATACAATTGGCAGTAAGGCATTTCCTTTGGGTTTTCTGATTTTCATGCATGCAGAATTTAAACTGTCTTAATTTTTACTTCAAAATTTTACATTATCTGGTAGTGATAGCGATAAAAATTGTGTTAGAGTAATTAGTATAATATGTTAAAATGTTTAGTTTTTTAGAACTTTTCATTCCTTCTTTATCAAAGTTACAAATGCAATATCCATATCACATTGAATTGATTGCACATTTGCAAGTGCATGTCTTTTACATTGATTTCACTGATAAACTTCACTAAGGATAATGCCAATCCTTCCTTTAGGAGAACCAGTCATTTTCAATTTTTTATTACCTTTGCCCTCTACATCTAGTCTACTCTCAACTTTTCCTCTCAAAATATCTCTAGAATGTAAATTAACATGTTGTCTTACATTACAATTATTAATGTAATCTTTGTTATTTTATATCAATTAAAGGTTAAATGATAACATTTTAGAATAATTTTGACATCAAAACTAGCTAAGTTGCACCTTAATTATTAAGTGTTCAATATTAAGAAACCAGTTTACAAATATTTATCAAACACCTCCTGTGTACCAGAGAGTATGCCTAGTACTTGGGACACAAAGAAAAGTCTAATGAGGGAGCAAACATAAAAAAAGCAAACAAGAGATATCTTTCATATATCAATCTATCTGTATATTTATAAAAAATTTGATATGATTAACAGAGGTACTAGCATTAAGGGAACGAAGAAAGACTTCCAGTAGAAAGTGATATTTTAACTGGGATTTGAAAGAAGCTAGGGAAGTCAGGAAGTGATGAGAAGGGGAGAATACCAGGCATGAGGGACAATCAATGAAAATGTACATTCAGGAGGCAGAGTGTCTTATTTGTATTACATTAAGGCCAATATTAATGGATTGTAGAGTATGTGAGAGTCAGGTATAATAAGACGAGATAGACCAGAGAGGCCAGGTTTTGAAGGACTTTGAATTCTGAACAAAGATTTTATCTTCAATCCTGGAGATCATAGACAGTCATTGGTTAAATATTGGTTAGATAAGTGACATGGTCAGACTTTTACTTTAGGAAGATTTATCTGTCAGCTGTGTGGGAAATTGGCAGTAGTGGCGAAGAGAATTGTGGTTTCCATTTTATAGTTGAAGAAACTGAGTCATAAAGAGGTTAAGTGACTTGCCCAGGGCTAGTAAGTGTCTGAGGCCAGATTTGAAATTTTTCTTTTGCCAGCACTCTATCCACTCTGCCACATAGTTACTTTGACATCTTTCAATGTCAGAAATGACAGATTTTAAAAACAATTTTCTGATTTTACAACTGGTGAAATTGAATCTAAACTGTTGTGTTCCATTTTAAGAGGTTAGGCAATAAGATTTTATTAAGTTATCTGCTAAGTGCAAGCATTGTACTAAGCATTGAGAGACAGAAGAGAACCTAGCAGAAATCTCCAATGAATACCAGTCATTAGTAGGTGTGACCTGAACGAAGATCTAGCAAAGGCATCTGAAGAGGGATGGTCAGACAGGTACCAGGAGAGTATCATGGAAACCTCGAAAGAAGAGATTATCAAGGAGAACAGTGTGTTCCACAATGTCAGAGATTGCAGAAAGAGCGAGAAGGATGAGATCTAAGAAGACTGCTAGATTTGGCAGTTAAAAGGGATGTTGACAAATAGATGCAGCTAAACAGAGTAGATAGTTTGCTGCACTTGTAGGCAAGGACTGGATAAAATTGCATCTGGTATTTAATTAGCTGTGTGCTATTTGCACTTATCTACTACGTTTAAGAAAGGCTATGTCATCAGTGTTATTAAGAGGATTTCCCACACCAGCAGAATAATCTCTGATAACACAGTATTATAGATTTAGAGCTTAAAGTGACCTCCATGATCATTTAGATTGAAACTTCTTACTTTTTTTTAATTAATAAATTTATTTATTTAACTTTTTACATTCATTTTCACAAAATTTTGGGTTCCAAATTTTCTCCCCTTTTATCCCCTCCCCCCACCCCAATATACTGAGTGTTCTAATTTCCCCTATCACCAATCTGCCCTCTCTTCTATCATCCCTCCCTTCCCTTACCTCATCTTGTCTTTTGTCCTATAGGGCCAGATAAATTTCTATTGCCCATTACCTGTATTTCTTATTTCCTAGTAGCAAGAACAATACTAAACAGTTGTTCTTAAAACTTTGAGTTCCAAATTCTCCCCATCCCTCCCTCCCCACCTTTGGGAAGGCAGGCAATTCAATATAGGCCATATCTGTGTGGTTTTGCAAATGACTTCCATAATAGTCGTGTTGTGTAAGACTAACTATATTTCCCTCCATCCTATCCTGCCCCCCATTACTTCTATTATCTCTTTTGATCATTTCCCTCCCCAAGAGTGTTGATTTAAAACTGCTCCCTCCTCCCATTGCCCTCCCTTCTATCATCCCCCCCACCCTGCTTATCCCCTGAAACTTCTCTCTTTATAGATGAGAAACAAGAGGTGAAATGACTAATCAGATATCACACAGGAGGTAGAGTTTGGATTTGAATTCCGGCCCTTTGATTCCAAATTTAGTGCTCTTTCCATTATACCACATTACCTCTCAATGTATTAACAAATTAGAATGAATGTAGAGAACATTGGCCAGAAATGTTACTAAGAAAAATCTGTCATGTGAGAAAGTATTGAAGAAATATGTGTATGTGTATACACACACACACACACACATGAACATACACATACACAAACACACATGTGTTTGGAGAAGTAAGGAGAAGACTTAAGGACATCCTCCATCCAAAACCAAAACAAAATAGAAAACATCTGTCACTCTAGTGATAATCCCTGTTACAATTTTCCTGCGTGTAATCTCTTCCTTTTCATGGATATATTATATGAGAAAAGCATCTTAGTCTGTATTTGAATTTCTCTTTCTTTCGTTTAACTCTGAGCTGCCTCTTGTCTGTCTTTGGATTTCAACATTCAGATGGAATTTGAGTTCCCAATGATCGATAAACTGCCAAATCCAGTGGCCATTTTTCTGTCCTTATTCTTCTTGATAGCTCTTCAGACTTTGACATGGTTGATTACCATCTTCTCCTGTATTTTCTCTCATCTCTGGGTTGTTGTTGTTTTGAAACAACTCTTGACTAGTTCTCCTACCTATTACACTTCTATTCAGTTTCCGTTGCTGAATCTTCCTCTGGGACATGCCCACTAATCCTACATGCCCCACCTTCATCCCAACTCTGCTGGGCTCTCTTCTGCTTTCCTTCTAATTATCTTTCATCAGCACCCATGGGTTCAATTACCATACAAACGATTATCAGTTCAATATAGCCAGCTCTAGTCTCTTTCTTGAGTTTTAGTTCCATATCACTACCCGATTTTTAGACATCTCACCTCATATGTCCATAACAGAAGTAATTATCTACTTTTCCCCCAAACCCTAAATTTCTCCCATTACAAACTTCTCTCTTACTAGTGGATGCAACCAACATTCTCCCAGTCATTCTGCCTAAAAACATCGGTGTCATCCTTAATCTTCAGTCTCTCTCATCCCTCATTTCTAATATCTTGTTATTTTTACTTTCACATGACCGTATATATTCTTTTCTCTCCACTCACACAGCTGTAATCCCAGTACAAGTCCTCATCTTATGTCTACACTATTTCAGTAGCTTTCTGCTTGTTCTTTCTTCCTTAAGCTTCTTCATGCTCTAATTTGCACTTTCCTTAGCTGATGGAAATTTCCCTAAGGAGCAGGTTTCACCATGTCACTTCCCTACTCATTTAGTTCCAATGATACTCTTTACTACATTCAGAATGAAATATAAAATATCATGTTTGGCATACAAATCTCCAAACACCCTTCCCCTTCCTCAGCCTTACCAATCTTCTTACACTGTAACAACCCCAACACTCCCATTGTACTTTGCAGTCTGGTGACATTGACCTTGTTGCTGTTCTCAAACAGTAATATCCGTATTCTGTGCATTTTCTTTGTTTTCCATGACTGGAATCCTCTTCCCCCTCAGCTCACCTATTGTACTCCCTGGCTTTCTTCAGGTTTCAACTCAAATTCTAACTTTTGCAAGAATCCTTTCTGGGTGCTACCCTCCAACCTCCTTTCCCCCAATGAACTTTAAGCATTATTCTTCTGAAATTACCCCTTCCCTCATTTATATTGTAGCGTGTACATCGTTTGTTGCATGTCGTGTTTTCCATTACAATGTGAGCTTAAAGACAGGAACCACATTATAGCACTTGTTAAAGTGCCTGGAATGTGATTGATATTTAATGTCTATTTATTGTCTAATACCCAGGACAATAATTGTTTAATAAATTTTAATTGACTGACATGAGAGTTATCTTCAGATATTTGAAAGACTGTACTATAGAAAAGGGAGTAGACATGTTATAATAGTTTCTGAAGATAAAATTACTCATTGGTAGAGAAATTAGAATATTTTACCTTTTTGTTCATTGCAATAAATAATTTTCTAATAGTTATAGTCATCCCAGTTTCATGGTTTGTGAATGGTTATATTTATTCCATCAAACTCCAAGATATTATAGAATCTCCTAGAAGAGATTTGAAATCACTCAAAAGAGTTTAGCTAGTCTATCACAAAGGAAAGACCGAAGAGATAAAAAAATATCAAATTTTGATGCCTAGATTTTAACGTGCAACTGAATGGATACACTCTAGAACTTAACCAACAGGAGATGTGTCTAGGATAGACAATACAGATGAACAACGAGCTGGCACTTTTATGGAAAGAAGGAAAGTAGAATAGATGACTTTCAGGAAACGGCAAAGCACTTTTACTGACCCCAAACTTCACATAACATTAGAGGCTCATTTTAACCTATGTTACTGTATTGCACCTAGATTTGGAATGCTGTTGTCTTCAATCACCTAAAGATGAGTATTACACAGAGGGCATTAGAAAATCATATGGGGTTAAGAATTAGCTGTAGCATATGATCACTAGGAAGTGTGAAAAATGGAAGTGAAGAATTGCATTCAAGTATTATGATAAAAAAGATGGTCTACTCATGTGGTAACAGTACACAATGATAGGTGAATGACCAGAAGTCTCCATTGGCACTCTTGCATTATTGGAGAAAGTGAGGAAGTCCTCCAGCATGTTGTGGTGAAATTTGGAAAGACATAACTCCACTAGATGGTCTCTGTGGTCCCTTCCAACTCTAAATCTAGGATTCTGTAATATGGATGAGCTTCACTCAGGATAGGTAGGCATGGATGGATTGTGATTTGAACTGGTGATATCGCAGATGGATTTGAATATTTCAGTATAACCATCCTGTAATGGAATTGATGGCCATCAAAAAGAATTAAGCTCCAAAATTATGTTTTGAAGAAGTAGGGGTTAAACAGTATGTATGAAAGGGATTCTTGAACTGGGTAAGAGGTTGATCTAATTATTTCAATGTATGAAGTAAAGTAACTAATAACAGCATAGGATAAATTAGTAAATAGGGTGAACTGAACCAGTTAAACACATGGTAGACAGAAACAACAATATCTTAAATTATAGTTTAAAACAATATTGTATTTTCCTTCCTCCCTATTTCCACTTATTGAATTCTTTCTTCAAGGTCCAGCTCAAATGTCATGCATTTTACTAATCCTTACTTTGTCATATGTCTGGTACCTCTATTTGAATGTAATTTTCTGGAGGGTGAGGACTGTCTTAATTTTGTATTTGTGTCCCCAGAACTTAGCAGAGTGACTGCACCTACTACCAACTTAGTAAATGCTTTATTCATTCATTTAAGCAGAGGACAGAGAGACTACACATAAGATTTCATTTTTCTTTGCACACTTGAAGAACATTGCTCTGAGTGGTATTATCTTTATATATGTATGAATATATATATATATATATATATATATATATATATATGTTGCATACACCAGAATTTGAGTGATGAAGACTCTTAATGTTGTTTTTTTTTTAACAGACAATAGTAAGAAGGTCATAAAACATTTAATTCCGTAATCAATACAGATATTGTTCTGCATTTTAGCAAAACTTGCCAGAATATTTTATTTAATGATGATAGCTTTTCCTTTGTATCATCTGACTCTACTGGCACCTCATTCTTTCTTTTTCTAACTCTCCTGTGACTCCTCTTGGAATTCTTGTGATTTTCCAGATGAAACTAATCTTCCCTGGTTAAAATTTTTTCTATATGTAGTATTTCTCCTTCTTAAATGTGAGTTCCCTTAGCTTCTGTATTTGTATCTTTAGTGCTTCACACAGTATTTGTTACAGAGTGAGCACTTAATAAATTATTTTTCATTATTCATTCATTCATTTTTTCATACTCTAACACATCTTCAGATTCCAAGTGCCAAAAAAAAAAATTACAGAATAAGTACAAACCAGATAACTGGATTTGATGCAAAGGGATAGTCCCAGGATCATACTCAGAGAATTCATAGTGCCAAATTTTATTTCCTTTCAGAGGCTCACATTAGGACTATCTGAGCCATCAGTCAGAAGCAACCTTTCAACAAACTGAGCACCTGGTATATAGTACTTAAAGCTGTAAGTCCAACATGTTTGAATGTAGAGAACCTTGAGGGGTTTGAAAGAGCCCCTTATCAAGAGTTCCCCTCCCCAAGGGAAAGTAGTGGACTTGAGAAGTTAAGTGATGTATTGTTCTCAGGTGCATGTCCTTGAATTCGGGTGTTGAAGTTCCAGGAATCAGGGCTCCTGTTATACAGGATAACATTCCAATGTAGAGGCCTTGAGGCCTCCCTTTCTACTTATCAGAATCTGCTCTGTTTCATGCTTCAGTCACCACCTTTATGGTTTTTTTTACCATTTAAGCATCCCGATCCCCTAATATATTGGCTTAGTATGTCCAGAATAAGCTCAGCTTGTTCAGACTGCTCTGTCCCGCCTATCTTTTCATCCTCACTCTGTGAGCCCCGTAACCACCCCGGACCTGCTGGGCTGCACTGGCCATAGCATTTGAAGAGGATGGTATGTGGAAAACAGACCTGCTATTTCATAGAATCTCAGAGTTGGAAGGGCAATTAGGAATCGTATCTTGGTTAATCTGTGCTATCTTTTGCCTTTTTTTTTTTTTGTCTAAAAGACACATTCAGTGGAGGAGGTCTATAAATAAAAGAGCTACTTGTATCTTCTTAACTTGTGAATTATAAGAACATAGAGAATTGCACCAGGATTTAAAATTAGGCATTATCCTCAACTTTGAATAATAACGATCTGCCACCTATCTGGGACCACCTCAGCTAGGACGCCCTTACAGGGCACTGATTTTCATTTAATAAGCATATAGAACCTGTTTGGTTGAGATATTTGGGTGCTTATGCAGGCGCTTCACCAGTTAAAATTTGACCCAATTTTTAGGGCATTTTCTATCATCTTTTTATCTTACTTTTTTCAACTATTTCATTCCAGAAATTTTCTTTTATTGCTCCTGTTCTTTTAGAATCCCATCCAGAAGTCTGTGTTATAAAATGTTTCTCTGAATTTGTCTGTATTTTAACATATAAGGAAACTTTTTGAAGCAGCAATATTTTCTTAGTTTGAAAAATGAATGCTTTGATGATTTATTTGTTTTTCTTCCTTGCCTTTGTCACTAAGATTAATTCTTCAACATATATTATTGAATCATTCATAGAACAGAAAGCCATTCATTGTTATGTTATTGCTAGTAGGATGCCATATTTTAGCACACCTGAATCACAATATAGGATATCGTTTTACATTAAGTATTATAACTCCAGTGCAGTTATCAGATTAAAATTTCATATTATATTACAAACCAACATTTTTATAGTACTAACATTTAATGGAATTTTAATAAGCTTATGTTTTGGTAATGTAATTCAAATAATGTGTTCTGAATTGCTTTACTTGGAATGCATTTGCATTAAACAGGAATATAATATGACTTGGTACTTTAAAAATGTAGCTCTTTTAGGAATTTTTTTAAAGTAAAAAGATGTGACCTTCTGCATGTTAACCATTATTATCAAAAGGAGAAAGCATTTCTTTGTTGGAACTTTCCCTGATTTTAGTAAATAAAAATGAACATAATTATAAATGTTTGTCAGTGGAATGATTAGTTTCCTGCCTTAAAGTTTTTGAAAAGATAATTCATTATAGCACATTTTATTTAGAATTTCATAGTTTATGAAAGTATAACCACATTTTCATCCTTCAGAAAAGAAAGTAGCTTGGGAGGGGTATTCCTATTAGACTTTTTTCTTCTTATTCTTGGTGAGCCGTATCATATATTAAGAATCTAGAAATTTAACTGATTCATGTTATTGCAATTCTTGATCAGTGATGCCCCAAATTGAATGACATTCTCTTGAGGAAGCAAGTTACTTTGTTCTTAGGATACTCTGTCAAGATTGTGGTTATAGAGGGCTGATAATGCACCAGTTCATATAGGCATGTATTTTCTTTAAATCTTAAACTAATTTGACTCAACAAAAATATTTCAGTAAAACATAGTATATTAACCCACATGTAGAAAAATATTTATAGCAGCTCTTTTTATGGTAGCTAAGAACTGGAAACTGAAGGCATACTGATCAATGGGGAAAGGGCTGAACAAGCTGTGGTTTATGAATGTACTGGGATACTATTGTACTTTAAGAAATGATGAGCAGGCTGACCTCAGAAAAACCTGAAAAGACTTATATGAGCTGATGCTGAGTGAGGGAAGCAGAACGAGGAAAACATTGTATACAGTTACAACCACCTTGTGTGATGACTAACTTTGATACATTTGACTCTCCCCAACAATGCAAGGTTATAAAACAATCCCAAAAGGTTTATGATGGAAAATACTATCCACATCCAGAGAAAGAATTATGCAGTCTGAGGGCATATCAAAGCAGAATATTTGTTCTCTCTTTTGTTTTGTTTCTTCTTTCTCATCATTCATTCCATTGGTTATGACTCTTCTTTGCAACATGACTAATGTGAAAATAAATTTAATTTGAATATATATATAGAGCCAGTATCAGATTGCATGATGCCCTGAAGGGAAGGGAAAGGAGGGAGAAATAGTTTGGAACTCAAAACCTTGAGAAACTGAATGTTATAAACTAAAAATAGGTAAATAAAAATTTTTAAACAGTATATTAATTGGTCGGTTTAAAAGGAAATTTTATAGATTGTCATGAACAAATGTAAAATAAAAGCACCAAGAAAGAATTAGTACATTGGATATGATATTTCATATAATACTTATATACATATATTATATACCTGTAGAGCAGCTTTGTAGTGCAGTGAATAGAGAGCTCGGCCTGGAGTCAGGAAGCCCTGAGTTCAAATTTGGTCTCAGACACTTAGTAACTGTGTGACCTTGGCAAATAATTTCACTCTGTTTGTCTCAATTACTTCATCTGTGAAATGAGCTGGAGAAAAAATAACAAACCATTCTAGTATGTTTTCTAATAAAACTCCAAATGGCGTCTCAAAGAGATTGACGTGACTGTAAGACAACTAAAAATAACAAAACTATATACCTGAATATATTACTATAACAGATTTTCAGACCCCAAGTGTCAGTAATAAGAAAATACAGGATAATAAGAAAAAACAGGATAATTAAATTAGGTGTAAAGATGTCCATATAAAGGACGAGAGCTTTTTTTTTGTAATAAAAATTTATTTATTTAACTTCTTACATTCATTTTCACAAAATTTTGGGTTCCAAATTTTCTCCCCTTTTATCCCCTCTCCCCACCCCAATACACCAAGCATTCTAATTTTCCCTATCACCAATCTGCCCTCTCTTCTATCATCCCTCCCTTCTCTTGTCCCCATCTTCTCTTTTGTCCTATAGGGCCAGATGACTTTCTATTCCCCATTAACTGTATTTCTTATTTCCTAGTAGCAAGAACAATACTAAAGAGTTGTTCCTAAAACTTTGAGTTCCAAATTCTCCCCATCCCTCCCTCCCCACCCATTCCCTTTGGGAAGGCAGGCAATTCAATATAGGCCATATCTGTGTAGTTTTGCAAATGACTTCGATAATAGTCGTGTTGTGTAGGACTAACTGTATTTCCCTCCATCCTATCCTGCCCCTCATTGTTTCTATTCTCTCTTTTGATCCTGTCCCTCCCCAAGTGTTGACTTCAAATTGCTCCCTCCTCCCATTGCCCTCCCTTCCATCTTCCCCTCCCCCCTTTCTTATCTTCTTCTCCCCCACTTTCCTGTACTGTAAGATAGGTTTTCATATCAAAATGAGTGTGCATTTTATTCCTTCCTTTAGTCGAATGTGATGAGGGTAAACTTCTTGTTTGTTTTTTCTCAGCTCTCCTCTTTTTCCCTCCACTAAAAAGTCTCCTGCTTGCCTCTTGAATGAGAGATAATTTACCCCATTCCATTTCACCCTCTTTCCTCCCACTGCATTTCTCTCTCACCATTTACCTTAATTTCTTTTAAGATATGGTCCCATCCTATTCAATTCACTCTTTGCTCTCTGTTTCTGTATGTGTGTGCATGTGTGTATGTGGTCCCACCAGCTACCCAGAGAGTGAAACATTTTAAGAGTTACAAATATTGTCTTTCCATGTAGGAATGTAAACAGTTCACTTTTGGTAAGTCCCTTATGACTTCTCTTTGCTGTTTACTTTTTCATGCTTCTTCTCATTCTTGTGTTTGAAAATCAAATTTTCTTTTCAGCTCTGGTCTTTTCATCAAGAATGTTTGAAAGTCCTCTGTTTCATTGAAAGACCATATTTTCCCCTGAAGTATTATACTCAGTTTTGCTGGATAGGTGATTCTTGGTTTGAGTCCTAGTTCCTTTGACTTCTGGAATATCCTATTCCATGCCCTTTAATCCCTTAATGTAGAAGCTGCTAGACCTTGTATTATCCTGATTGTATTTCCACAATACTGGAATTGTTTCTTTCTAGCTGCTTGAAATATTTTCTCCTTGACCTGGGAATTCTCGAATTTGGCCACAATGTTCCTAGGAGTTTTTCTTTTTGGATCTCTTTCAGGTGGTGATCGATGGATTCCTTCAATACTTATTTTGCCCTCTGATTGTAGAATATCAGGGCAGTTTTCCTCGATAATTTCATGAAAGATGATGTCTAGGCTCTTTTTTTGATCATGACTTTCAGGTAGTCCCATAATTTTTAAATTCCCTCTCCTGGATCTATTTTCCAGGTCAGTTGTTTTTCTAATGAGATATTTCACATTCTCTTCCATTTTTTCATTCTTTTGGTTTTGTTTGGTGATTTCTTGGTTTCTCAGAAAGTCATTAGACTCCATCTGTTCCATTCTAATTTTGAGAGAACTATTTTCTTCAGTGAGCTTTTGAACCTCTTTTTCCATTTGGCTAATTCTGCTTTTGAAAGAATTCTTCTCCTCATTAGCTTTTTGAACCTCTTTTGCCAATTGAGTGAGCCTATTTTTCAAGGTGTTATTTTCTTCAGCATTTTTTGGGGTCTCCTTTACCAAGGTATTGACCCGTTTTTCATGCTTTTCTTGCATCTCTCTCATTTCTCTTTCCAGTTTTTCCTCCACCTGTCTAACTTGATTTTCAAAATCCTTTTTGAGCTCTTCCATGGCCTGAGCCCACCAGACATCCACCTTGGATGTCTGGGATACAGAGGCCCCGCCCTCCACGTCTTTCCCTGATGGTAAGAATAGTTCCTCATCATCAGAATTAAAAGGCAGGAACATCTGTACCCCATCAAAGTAGCTGTCTATAGTCTTATTTTTCTTCCCTTTTCTGGGCATTTTCCCAGCCAGTTACTTGACTTCTGAGATTCCTGTCCACCCCCGCCTAGATCCGCCCAGCTAATGCTTGGGGTCTGAGATTCAAATGGGCTTTCCGTGGTGGGCATGGCTGCTATTCAATGTGAGCTTAAGTTCTGGTGCTGGGGTGGGGGCAGGGCCACCTCCTAGGCTCAGTTCCCTCAGGGGTTTATGCAGAGACCTTAATAATGGCCCTGAACTTCTGCCTGCTGGTCCGGGAGTCCCAGGGGCCACCTCTGCTGCTCCCTCTCCCGCTGCCTCCTGAGGGGACCCGAGTCACGGAGACACCCCACTCCCCTCTCGGCCAGCCCAGAGGTCTCTCTCACTGACCTGTAGTGTCTGTGGGTGGAGGGTCCTTCCCGGTCACTGGAGGTTCTGTCCCTGAAGCCTGCTCGGATCTGCTCCTGTTGACCACGTGGCTAGGGCAGCACAGGGGTGGGCTCCGCTTTCCGCAGCACGAGGGACCCCTGGGGACCACTCTCCAGGGCTCTCTGGAATGGAAATCTTTTCCACTGTGTTTCTGCATGCCTTGCACTGCTCCAGAATTTGTGGGGAGTTCTTCTTGGAGGAAATATATAGGCTGTGGCTTCGGAGCTAGCTTACGTGAGTCTTTCTACTCTGCCGTCTTGGCTCCACCCCCCAAGAAAGCTTTTTATTCTAGGCAAGCAGATTTGGAATATCAGAAAGATTAAATCTGTAGAGAGGTGTGTAGTAGAGTGGCAAAGAGAAATTGCCTTCTTGTGGCAAATTATTCCCTGAGTTCTAGAATCTTTTCCTGTTCAATTCATGTGTTTCAGTATAATCTTCTCTCTTCCTCCATTCCTGGATAGGATAACCTTCTTTAGTATTTTGCTATGGATCTTGACTCTCTATCAGCTTATACAGATCTTAGTTCTCTCTGAAACTGTCTCATATTTTTATGTTATAGTGGCTTTAAAATTCCTGTAACTCTTCTTGTTTTTAATCAGATTTTCAGCAAAAAGAGTTTAGTGTTAAAGCCTGTTATACAAATGTATATCCACTTTTGTTCTATAGTATTTTCTAAGAATTTATTTTAAAGAGAGAAACTCCATATATATCATTTATCTCTAGTAAATGGAGTCTTTGGAGTTGCCATCATTCTGAAAAATAGCTACTGAATGTCATAATCTTTATTACAAAGGTGCCTCTATTGCTGAAATCACTTAAATTTCCTCTTTTGAAATTAATTTCAGTATCAATTTGGAGGACCTTTTTAGATGCCTCTTTTTACATGCACATACACACATATACACATATGGTTGGCCATTATTAGTCACTTTAAAAAGATTTAAATCTGCTCATGCATGTAAACATGATTTATAATATACTCATTCTACACAAGCTTTGAATATTTAAGCCATAGTATACAAGGCAAACATACTTTGCTTACCACAGCATTTTTTCCAGCCATGAAATAGTTGCTCACATAGCAAAAATGACTGTGGTTTTAATTTAAGACTGTAGTGAACAAATTATTAAGCATTATAGAGGAAAACTCTTTTCCTCTTAGAGGTGCTGGTTAAAAGGTGGTTTAAAGGGCAAAAGAAAGGGGGGAAGGGGCATTAGGTATAACAAAAATCTGTAGCAATAAGCAAATTTGATTTTTACTTCTCCAAGGTGAGCAGGATGAGGAGCCACTTCAACCTTAGGGGATTGTGCCATGATAAAAACTTCTCTCTCCTCAACTTGAATAATATAACCCACATCTTTTCTTATGTAACTTGAACTTTCTTAATACTGAAGTCCAAAATTGATATTTTATGTAGTCTATTTATATTTACCTGTGTTTTAAGTTTTAAGAAAACTGGTAATTTGAAATAGATATTTACTAGGTAAGCTCATGGACACAAATAAAATTTTATTAACACAAAAATAATTTATTTTCATTACTTTAATTTCTGCAGTTAATGGAATTAATACAAAAATGATAATGAGTATCTCCTCTTGAGAATTTCTCCTGCACTATGAGTGGATAAACAGATCAGCACAAAATATACATGTTTTACATAGTGGTCTGTAATTTCCTGAGGGAAATGTCTCTTGAAAAAGTTGTGGTTACTTTTTAATATTAATTAATAGGAAACTAATAATATTTTTAGACTCGATGACACTTAAATGATCCTACTTTCTTCCATATCTAGTCTCATTCCTTTTAGAGTTCTTTTTTGAAAATTCTTTTTCACTTTACTTCATTTCAACAAACATTAAGTTGCTGTAGTATGAGGGCTTTGTACTGTGCATTGTCAATAAGAAAAGGAAAAGGATACTCTGAAGGAGTTTACAATCTTACCTAACACATTGATTACCCAAGGCAGGAAATACAGTATGAAATTTAAGAACTTGGAATCATTTATTTTTAAATTAGCATTTATTTTCTTTCTCAACTATAGGCCTTATATTAAATTGAAACAAAAAAAATACAAATCCCTCATAATAAATAGTCAAGCCAGATAAATTCCACATTGGCCCTGTCCAAAACACACGTCTCATCTTGCATCTAGAAGGATTCATATCTCCATCAGAAAGTAGGTAGCTTAATTAATCATCATCAGGTCTCTGGATTCATGCTGTGTTGATAATAATTCTTAAGTCTTTATGCTTTTTCAACAGTTTTGTTATTTTATACATTATTTTCCTGATTCTTTTCTGTATCTTCATTATGCTTCAGCTTATCCAAGTCTTCTTAGCTTTCTCTGAAACTGTCTTTTATTATTTCTCTTAGGGGTAATAATATTTTATTTTACTCATACACTATAATTTGTTCAGCCATTCTCCAGTTTATTAGGACTCTTAATTCCCAGCCCCTTATCATTTTAAAAAGAACTGTTATAAATATTTTTGTATGGGTTATTTCCCTCTTTTATTGTGTGTAGGCCTAGTAATGTTATTATTTGATTTAAAAATATACAGTTAAACTGTTAATTTTGGGGGGACATGATTTCAAATTGCTTTCCACAATGGTTGGATCAATTCGCAGCCTCACCGGTAGTCCCATTGAAGTGTCTGTTTTTCTCCAGCCTCTTCAGCATGTCATTTTTTCCAGTTTTTTGTCAACATTGCCAATTTGATGGTGTGTGTGTGAGGTGAAACATCAGAGATATATTAATTTGCATTTCTGTATTATTTATTTGGAAGTTGTAAAAAGATTTATTAATAATAACTTACATTTCTTTCTTAGAAAATAGTCTCTTAATATACTTTGACAATTTCTCAATTAAGGAATGGCTCATGTTCTTTAAATTTGAATCAGTTCATTATATATTTTGGAAATAAAATCTTCATCAGAGAAACTTGCCACAATTTCCCCCTCTGGTAAATTTTTATCTTTTAATTTTAATTGCATTAATTTTATGCAGAACTTTCAAATTAAAAATAATCAATTTATTCAGTCTATCTCCTGTGATCCTCCTCATCCCTTTTTGATCATAAAGTCTAGATTTGAAAATAAATGTCTTCCTTGTTCCTTTAAGTTGTATTTGATATGATTTTTTTGTCATGTCATATATCCATTTGGAAGCAGTCTTACTATATGTTATATGGTGTTTGCTTAAACATAATTTCTGCAAAATTACTCTATATCTTTCCTAGTAGTTTTTATCAAATGGTGAAGCCTTACTCCAGTATTTAAGATATTTGAATTTTTCAAACATTCAACTACTAGATTTGTTTGATCTGTATGTTCTATACCTGATCTGTTCCATTGATCAATCTCTTTATTTCTGTAAAGTATATCTTATGGTTGTATTCTTATAGTAACTGTTTGTCTTAGTGGTTAGACTCAAATATTTTAAAATTCTGTAGTTATTTTAAATGGAATTTTTGTCTTATGCTGGCTTTATTTGGTAATTTATAGAAATATTTATGATGTTGGATTTTTTGAATCCTGCATCATTGTTGAAATATTTCATCATTTCCATGTTATCATTTGTTTCTTATATCATCATAGTTATCCCAGGTGTCCCTTATGCTCCCTTTCCCAGAGAGCTATCTCATATAACAAATAACATTTTTAGAGGGAGAAAAAAGTTGATAGCACTAATCAGTACATTGCAGAAAGTCTGGAAACACATACAATGTTTGACTCCTGTGGAACTCTCACATCCATGAATGAGTGGGTTGGGCATGTCCTCTCATATCTCTTCAGTAGAGTTCTGCTTAGTCTTTATCATTTTGTTATATTCAGTTTTGATTTTTTGCTGTGTAGTTGTTCTTTCCATTTACATTGTTGTGGTTTTCATGTATATTATTTTCCAGCTTCCACTTAGTTTATTCTACTTCACTCCATGTAGATATTGTCATACTTTTCCATCGTACATATATTTTCTTACTGCACAATAATATTCCATTACATTTATGTACTACAATTTGTTTAGCCATTCCTCAGTTAATGGGGACTTGAATGATAGTTACTATGTTTCTAGCTGGTTTTTTTAATTAAATAAGGAATTTTTTCCCTGGGCAAGTTATTTTTTCCATTTTATCAAATAGTGGGTTATTGAATTTTTTATTTCTGATTCTCCCTTCTCTACTTCTTTTCATCATATCCTTTTTCTTACTTCCTTTGCTATTCTGGATCTTTTGTTTTTCCAGAAGAATTATGTTATTTTATCTCTGTGGAGCATTCCCTCAATATTTTGATTGGTATAACATTAAAGGTATAAATTTTCCTAGCATTGACATCTTTTATTATATTGTCATGATCTGGCCATGAGCATTTAGTTTTTTCCTAGTTTATATTTGTTCTTAATTTCTTTAAGGAACATTTTAGAATTTAATCTGTGCAAGTCCTTTGTTGTGCTTTAACAGGTATATTAAAGATATTTTATGCATTTTGTAATTTACTTTTATATTACTGCTTGTTATTATTATTTTAATATGGCTGTTGATTTTTGAGGATTTATTTTGTTGTCAGCAACATTGCTGAAGCTATTTCCTTTTCTTGGGTTATTTAAGATTTTTATCTAGTGTTCTGTTAGTTTCAATTATTTCATATTTTTCAGGATATTTCTTTATTACTTTTGTTTCCTTAGTATTTCATTTTGCATAATACATTTTAATCTTTTTATTTCTTCTAGTTTTTCTGTGATTTCACCAAGCACATATGCTATTTAATTGATTTATTTTTCCAGTTTCTTCTTTTTAATTAGATTATATAAGTATTTTAGTCTTTTCAAAGAACCAGCTTTTAGTTTTATCATTACTCTGGTTTTTATTTTCCAAACTATTTTCTATCTCATTTTCATTCTCTGTTTTTTGCCTATTTTAGATGTATTTATGGCTGTCTAATTTTTAAAATATATATTTAGTTTATTAATAATTTTTTTAATTTTAATTTTGTTAATGAAAAGATATACTTTTCTCTCCTGAGGACTGCTTTAGCTGCATCCAGGAAATTTTGTTATGTTGTTTCATTATTATAATTTTCTTTTGCACAATTATTATTTTTATGATTTGTTTTTTAAACCACTCATTTAGCATTTCATTGTTAGATCTCCATTAGGAACCCATGCAAATCATCTGCATTTCTATATTTGACTTTTAACAAAGCTCAACAGCAAGAGATAGAAAGAGAAATTCCATTAAAAGTTACAGTAGACACTATCAAATATTTGGAAGTCTACTTGCCAAAACAAATCCAGGGACTTTATGAACACAATTCCAAAGCACTTTTTGCATAAATAAATTCAGATCTAAATAATTGGAAAAGCATCAATTGCTCGTGGGTAGGCTAAGCTAATAACATAAAAATGACAGTTCTGCCCAAATTAATTTACTTATTTAATGCCATATCAATCAAACTACCAGAAAATTATTTTCTAGAACTAGAAAAAAATCATATCAAAATTCATCTGGAAGTACAAAAGGTCCAGAATATCAAGGGAATTAATGAAAAGAAATACTAGAAAAGGTGGCATAACCATACCAGATGTCAAATTGTATTATAAAGCAGAAATCATCAAAACCACTTTGTACTTACTAAGAAACTGAAGGGTAGATCAGTAGAATAGGTTAGGTATACAAGGCATGGTAATCAATGATTATAGTAGTCTACTGTTTGACAAACCCAAGGACCTCAGCTTCTGAAATAAGAACATACTGTTTGACAAAATTTCTGGAAAAACTGGATAATAGTGTGGCAGAAACTGAGCATAGATCAGAGTGAAGTCCAAATAGGTACACAATATAGGTATAAAGACTGACATTAAACAAATTAGGGGAGCAAGGAATAGTGTATTTCTCAGATTTATGGAGAATGGAAAAATTTATGGCCAAATGGGATAGAGAACTTTATGAAGTGCACAATGATTAATTTTGCTTACATTAAGTTGAAATTTTTCACACAGGCAAACCTAGTGCAACCAAGATTAGGAGGGAAGAAGAAAACTGGGAAAAATTTTTACAGCTAGTGTCTGTGAAAAATGCCTCATTTCTAAAATATATAGAGAACTGAGTCAAATTTATAAGGATACAAGTCATTCCCACTTGATAAATGGTCAAAGGACATGAACAGGTCGTTTTCAGAGGAAGAAAGGAAAGCTTTCTATAGTCATATGAAAAGTGCTCTAAATCACTATTGATTAGAGAGATGCAAATCAAAACAACTCTGAAGCTCCACATCACATCTGTCAGATTGACTTACATGATGAAACAGGAAGATGATCAGTGTTGGGAAAGATGTGGGAGAGTTGGAACACTAATTCATTGTTGGTGGAGCTGTGAGCTGATTCAACCATTCTGGAGAGCAATTTGGAACTGTGCCCAAAGTACTATAAAATTGTGCATACCCTTTGATCCAGCAATACATTTCTCGGTCTGTATCCGTAAGAGATCATAAAAATGGAGAAAAGATCTACATGTACAAAATTATTTACAGCAGCTCTTTTTTTGGTAGCCAAGAACTGAAAACTGAGGGAATACCCATCAATTGGTTAATGACTGAATAAGTTGTGGTATAAGAATGTAATGGAATTCTGTTGTGCTATAAGAAATGACGAACAGGCAGACATCAGAAAAACTTGGAAAGACTTTTATGAACTGATGCTGAGTGAAATGAGCAGAACCAGGAGGACATTATACACAGTAAAACCAAGAGTGTGCAAGCATTGTTTCTCATAGATTAGACCCTTCCCAGCAATGCAAGGATCTAAAATATTTCCAAAGAACTCGATACAAAATGCCGTCCACATCCAGAGAAAGAACTATAGCATAGGAATACAAAATACATTCTTTTGTTATCTCTTGTTATATTTTGTTTTGATTTTTCTCGTGGTTTCTCCCATTCATTTTAATTCTTCTATGCAACATTACTGATTTAAAAATATGTTTAATAAGAATATATGTGTGGAACCCATGTAAGGTTGCATGCCATCTGGGGGAGGGAGGAGGAACAGAAGGGGAGAACATTTTAAAGCATATGGAAATAATTGTTGAAAACTGAAAACAAATAAATTAATAAAAACATTTACACAATAGATCTCCATTAGTGTCTGTATCTTCTGTTTGTAGCCCTTAAGCCAACTATTTTCATTGTGTTATGATCTGTCAAGGATGTATTAACTATTTTACTGTTGCTACATTTATTTCAATACCTCTGTGCCCTGGTATATGGTCAGTTTTTGTTAAAGTTCCACATCATGCTGAGAAATATATATTCTTTTGCTATTGCATTTAGAAGTTGAAAAATCTCATAACTCTAGTTTTTCTAAGTTTGTTCAGTTCCACATTTTGCCTTTTGTTTCTTTTTCGCTCTGTTGTTCAGCCAATTTTTAGTCACGTCCAATTTTATGTGGACCCATGTGGGGTTTTAATGGCAAAAATATTGACATGATTTACCATTTCCTTCTCCAGTTCATTTTACAGATGAAAAAATTGAGGCAACTACAGTTAAGTTACTTTTCCAGGGTCACATGGCTAGTAAGTGTCTGAGGCCAGATTTGAGTTCAGGAAGATGAGTTTTTCTGACACTCTAGGCCTGGCATTCTATCTGCAGCACCGCCTAGCAATCTATCCCTTTTTCTCTTAGGCTTCTCCAAAACTGAGAGAGGGGTATTGAGAGAGAAGTCTCCTCTGACTATTGTGTTACTTTCTGTGTCTTCTTACAACTAATATAATATTTCCTCTGTGAAATTGAATACTAAGGCATTTGAAGCATATAAGTTGATTACTCATATTGTTCTCTAGAATCACTTTCAGCATAATCCAGTTCCCTTGTTTATTTCTTTTTAATTTCTGAGTATATGTTTTCATTTTGTCAGAATGGTTGCACGCCTGCTTTTTCAAATTCCCTTGATACATGGTAATTTATTTTCCATTCCATCTATTTTATTTTGTTTATGTCTTTGTCTTTTAATGTGTTTTTTATAAGTAATAGCTTGTGGGGGTTTGTTTTCTTATCCACTATCACTCTTTTTCATTTTATTGGTTGTTTTAATCCATTCACACTTAAAGCTGTGAGAGTGAGGTTTAAGGTTTCTAAAAAGTTTAGTGCCTTACCTTTATTGATTATTTCCTATTTATCTTGCATACAGATTGTATTTGTTTTTTGTTGTCTCCTCCATTAGACTACAAATTCCTTGAGATCAGGGACTTTTTTTATAGCTAGGCAAGTGCTTTCCTTTTTTACTAAGAAAGTGCTCAGCACAGTGTCTAACTAAGTTGTTATTTGATGAGATTTTATTGATTAAGTTGGCCCTGATCCCATAGACTCTCTTCTCTTTATCCCTAATTCCCTGCTTTTATTTGTTATGACCTGAACAGGAAAAATTATGGGCAGAATAGGAGACTGGAATTTTTAATGGCAAGTCTCCCCCTAAATGGTAGGAATGTGAAGGCAAACAGAAAGGTCTAGATCAGCAGTGGGATGCATACTCTAATATGGGAATGGGGACCTATAATGAGTCAGTGTCCTCTGTGACATTTGCATGTTTTTCTCCCTTTCCACAGGGTCCTCTATAACATCAAGTATTGGATCACTTTATTTTGAGTATTTACTCACGGATGGTTGGATCAGTTTGCTAGATCTATAGGGCATATTCCTTTCTTTTGTTAATGTTTTCCGTTTATGATTTATTTGCTTACGTTCAAGGTCTTTGAGTCTTCTTCCTGAGATTGATCATTTCAGTCTTTTCTTTTCTCCCATGATCATCATTAGTTTGTGGTGGTTGATTATTGTCTTTTTTTTAATGTTCTTTTGTATTCTTGGTGTCCCAGACTGTGGAGATAGCTCAAGTGCTTTTATCTTTGGCACATAGTTACTATTTTGGAAAAGTCTGAGAGATCTTGGGGATCAAAGAAAATGTTTAGGGTTCAATCTTGCTGCTCATGTGACCCAGCTCAATTTCAGTTTGACTTTCTACTGTCGCTAAGTAAACAATCATAGTCTTAGATTTCTAAGGAAGGAATCATAATGAAGTTAAGGGACTTGTCTGACCATGTATAGCTCTGACTGTACACCTAGTCAGTGTCAGAGTGAAGTAGGTTTTCTGATTCTCAACCTTACATTCTTTGTAGCACACTGTGTTTTTTTCCATTCTAGCAATTTAATTGCAGGCATGTAATTTTTACTCTTACACTTTCTCACATTTTTCTTTCTTACATGTATCCTTTTATTTTCCTATTTGTTGATATTTGACTTTTTGTTCAAAGATCATTTTTGTGACTTTTGTCCAATTTTAGCTTTGTTATAACCACCTTGATGGGCTTAATGCCCACATGAACAGTTATACTACGCATCCTCAATGTAGATAAAATTTCTTTCTATAAATCCAGACTGTCTTACCAATTTCCTCGACTTCCTAGTGTCCCCAAACAACCTGAATATCATTGTCTTTTCAAATTAGGCGTAGAGCAGGCATTGAATTTCTGTCACAGCTTAGAAAGAGAAGAAATAATCTTCCTCCTGATGTGGGAAAGGGCATTATAATACCTCTTTCAGTTCTTGCTTTGGTCAGATTTCACAAAAGGATTGAATTTCATTTTGACTTCAGCACTACCCTTGTGCCTACAAAAGTATATGCCATATCTTTTCATGGTTTTCTTCTAAAGACTATGTAATTTTCCCCTTTCCCCAGTCCCCAAAATTGTCTTACATTCTAGTAGGTTGAACCTTGAAATAAAATTGCATTAAGAATCTAAGTCCTGATTTCAAATCCAGTGCTATATCCATTATACTGTGACAAATTTTTAGCAAAATCGTGAATGATAGAAAACTAGAAAATATCAGCTAGTAGACTTAAAAGCAGAGTTGAAATATTGTACAATTGAATTACAATAATAGTTGAAATTATACAGTTGAAAAATACAAATAATTCAGTTGCGATAATTCAGTAGTACAACAGTTGAAATAGTCAACGAAACCTTGGAAATAGGAAAAGAAGCTCATGATATAAGTAGTAAAACATTTTGAAGCAATGACATTGAAAATAATGAATTTGGAGGACAAATGAGACATCCTTATTACACATTGAAGAGGGAG
This sequence comes from Bettongia penicillata ogilbyi, assembly GCA_023548195.1. Lineage (NCBI taxonomy): Eukaryota > Metazoa > Chordata > Mammalia > Diprotodontia > Potoroidae > Bettongia > Bettongia penicillata. Next base: position 22,682,821 of record JAJHZJ010000009.1, on the reverse strand, counting down.
AGCATCTGATGATTGTACTTTAGGAAATTACTTAAAGAAACTTTTTCCAGAATTATCAAAAGCACATAGAAAAACTTTTTAAATGAAAGTAGGCATTGAAATATGATATACTAGAAAGATATATTTCAAGTAGGAAAGGTTGTTCATTTACTGACCCTGATTTAGTGGTTTTGTCACCATGGACTGCTTCTTCATGTAACTACACTTCATCTTCCTGAGACCAAGTTCCCTCATTTATTTGGCTTAAAACCTCACAGGGTTTTAAGTTCAAGTGAAATAATATATGTAAAGTACATTACAACTACAAAACACTATATTAAAATCTGTTTTTATCAAGAATCTCCTTAAGAGAATAATATAACTATAGTGCTATATTGACTAAATTAGTGAAAATAAGAGAGGCTTTTTCCAGATAAACAAAAAGAAAAAAGTGAAAGAAGGGTGCAAATGGGAGAGAATATAGGCCATCTCATGATGAAACCTTTATATGTTTCTTTAAACCTCCCATGACTATATCAATCAGTCAGCATTTTTTAAGAACCTACTATGTGCCAAGGACTGTACTAAACGCTGGTGATAACACCTGTCTTCAACTTATAATCTATTGGGGAACACAAAATGCAAACAAATATATGCAAAATAAATTGTAGGATATATAGGAAATAATTAACAAAAGAAAGACACTAGAATTAAGGGGAGTGGGGGAAGGCTTCATGTAGGAGGTAGCATAGTGCCCCAGAACTTAACACTATGCCTGGCACATAGTAGACTCTTAATAAATGTTATTATATTACATTTAAAGGAAGTCAGAAAGGTCAGTAGTTGGTACAAAGGGTGTTCCAGGACTGACGGTAACCAAATAAAATGCTTGCAGTCAAGACAAAGAATGCCTTGTTTCTAGAATAGACAGGAGGCTGGTGTCAGTGGACTGAAAAGTCCATATTGGGGATTAAGGTGTAAGCAGAGTAAAAATGTAGGAGAGGGAGGCAGGCAGATGCAGCAGCGGGTTATTGTAATAGTCTAGGTGTAAAGTGCTAAGGGCCTGCACCAAGGTGGTAGAAATGCCAGAGGGGAGAAAGAAGCATGTTCTGGAGATATAGTAAAGATAAAATTGACAGGCCTTGTAGTAGCTTATATATGGGTCGGATGAAAGATAGTGAGGAATCCAGGATGATGCCTAGGTTGTGAGCCTGAGAGACTGGTAGCATCGTGCGTTTCTTTTTTTATTGATAGGGAAGATAGGAGGAGTTTAGGGGGAAAGATTGTGAATTCTGTTTTGGATACATTGAGTTGAAGATGTCTGTTGAACACCCAGTTTGGGATCTCTAAAGGTAAATTTGAGAATCATCAGCATAGAGATAATACTTAAATTGATGGTAACTGGTGAGATCACCCAATCAAGTAGTATAGCATAAAGCAAGAAGAGCAGAGGGTTCAGGAGAGAACCCTGAAAACCACCAGTGGTTAGAAGGCATGATTTGAAGGAGAATCCAGTAAAAGAGACAGAAAAGGAGCAGTCAGAGAGGTAGGAGGAAAACTGGGAGAGAGTGGTATCCTAAACCCTGGAGAGAAAAGTGTCAAAAAGGAGAGATCTCTTGAACCAGGTTTGACTTCTCTCCTAAATCCCAGATTCTCATCTGCAACCATCTTTTGGACATCTTGAACTAGATTTCCCATAAACTGAACTCAATGTTTTCTCCTCTCCTACCCTCCAAGCCCTATCATCTTCCTAACTTTCCTATTACTGTGAAAGAAACCACCTCTCATTCTCCCAGGTTTACAACTTTGGTTCTTGACTCTCATCCCCCAAATCCACTCTGTTGCCAAGTCTTGAAGATTTTATGTTTATAACATTTCTCATCTACACTACCTTCTCTCCTTTGATGCTGGCACCACCATGTTGGTCCATACACTCATCAACTCACGCCTAGACTATTACAATGACCTTCTGGTTCATCTCCCTGCTACAATGCTATCCCATCTTCCACTCAATTATCATATTAATCTTTCTATTACACAGGTCTGACCATGTCATTCCTAGATTCAATCAACTCTAGTGACTCCCTGTCACTTCTAGGATCAAATATAAAATCCTGTTTATCTTCAAACCCCTTCATAACCTGACACCCTCCTACCTTCCCAATACTACCTTTCCTTAGTCCCCACCCCCACAAGACTGCGATCCAGTAACATTACTCTCATTGCACTTCTTCCACAAGACACTGTTTATTCCTGATGCAGGCATTTAAATTTTTCTTACCATACCTGGAATTCTGTCCTTCATCATCTGTGACTCCTGGCCTCCTTGTATTCTTTCATGGCTTAATGAAATTTCCACATAGGTCTTTAATAACCCTTTCCCATTCCCCCTTTATGCCAGTGCCTTTTCTCTGGGTACTTCTGGATCGTTTACCTTTTTCTCTTTAGGGTATTCTGGTATCAGGATTTCAAAGTGATATGTAACTTTATATAGCTTGTTTATATATAGTTGTTTGCATGCTGAATTTGTTGGGAACAGGGACTACGTCTAGCATTTAATGTAGTACTTGGCAAACGGTAGAGACTTAATAAGTATTTGTTGACTTGCTAGTTTTGTTGCTGTTGTTTTCACAAGGTTAGGACAGAGTAGTGTTGAAGATAGTTACACAAAGAGAATTCTAAGTTGCTTCTTCTTCCTCTGTTTGGTTTGATAACAGAAATAGCAAAATAATATAATAATTAGCAAAAATCTATTTTCTCTCCCATCTACCCAATCTTCCCATTGGGAAAAAACGTAAAACAATGTCATTATAACAGTTATGCAAAAGCAAGCCAAACAAATTCCTTCATTGGCCATATCCAAAAATTACTTTTCTCAGTCTGCATCCTGAGTCCATTAACTCTCCGGTAATTATGTTTGGTCACAACATTGACCAGAGTTCTTAAGTATTCTTTTTTTCCCATTTATTTATTGTTCATTTATTTATTTTGAGCTTAAGAACTAATGCAAGCATTTCCATAACATAGTAGAATAGAAAAAAAAGGGGATAGTACATGAAGCTGTAAATCTATTATGAACAACTCTCTGTTCCTTTTGAATATATAATGAAGTTAGCATGCAATTTTGTTTTTCTCTTTTTTTCTTCCCTCCTACTAGCATTAGACACAAATATGTGTATATTTGTAAAAAACATTCTGTATATATTTCCATTTATCATGTTTTTTCTCTGGTTTCAGATAGCATCTTTCTTCATATGTGTTTTCTAGTTGATCTGGATATTTGTAATAGTTAAAATGACATAGTTACTCAAATTTATTCTTTAATTTTAATTTTTTTTCTTTTTTATTACTGAAACTTAAATACGTAATAAGAATAGAAAAAGAAACATATTATAAACTTAAGTATTGAAACAAATAAAAAATAAGAAAAGGGGAAAAGCATGCCCTATGCACAGCAGAATATAAGAGAATATTCAAAATATGTAATAAATTTCCATTTCAACAAAGCCACATAATGGATACATAATGAATGCCACTTGTTGTGTTGAGATCTCTCTGACTTTTCATTACTTCCCTGTTAGTTTTGTTTTGTTTTGTTCTCTGCTGTGCACTTTCTATTTTGTTCCTTTTTTTTCCCTCTCTCCCCCAAAAAGGCTACAGTTAAACTGGGATATGTTATATATATATATGTATATATATATTATATATGTATATAATATATATATACACATACATACATACATAGACATACACTTTCTCTAATTCTACTTCTGCTTCTGATCATATTTTTGTGTTTGTGTATATCTCTCATTTCCTGTCCCTCCTAACTCCTCTACTTTACTTCTACCCACCACTTTACCTTTCTATTACTTAACCTATATCCCTTCAAGGATACCTCCTTTATCCTCCCAGGGATCCCTCCTTTGTTGCCTCATTCCCATTAATCTATACCCTTCTTTAACCTATTTCCTCACCCTCTCCCCTTGAAATCCATCCCTTATTTTCTCTCCACTCCCTGGCCCCTTAGCATTTTATTTCTTTCTGAATTTACAAGATTTTTATACATATGTATTTGTGTGTATGTATGTATATACAGAGAAAGTTCCCTGTTGAACCCGTTCCTGATGAAAGTACGTTTCCAGAACTAACAGCCCTCCTCCCCATCTAATTCATCTGTCAGTTCTCCCTCTCACAAATCATTTGCATAAAATAATTACTCTTTATATCTCTTCCTAAATTATTTTACTTTTCAACAGTCTTACTCATCTACCCCAATCTTTCTTATGAACTACCCAATTACTAATGACAACCTTAGAGATACATTTTACATTTCACGTATATAAGAAGCAAACAGTCTGTCCTTATTGAGTCCCTTGTAATTAGTTTTTGGTATGTACTTTGTATCTCTCTTGTCTCTTGTATGTCAAATATATCAAGTTAAGGTTTTTTTTTAAACAATGTCCTGAAAGTCTGACAGTTCATTAAATGTCCATTTTTTTCATTAAGGATTATACTTAGTTTTGCTTCATATGTTATTTTTGCTCTTTAATATAGGATTCTAAGACCTGTAATCTTTTAGTGTTGCTGCTCCTAGGTCTTGTGTGATTCTAATTGGAGAGCCTCCATATTTAAATTGTTTTTTCTTGTTGCTCATAATATTTTTATAATATTCCTATGAGTTTTCCTCATGGGATCTCTTTTAGGTAGTGATTGGTAATGTTTTTCTATTTCCATTTTCCCCTCTTGTTCCAATCCTTACGGACAATTTTCTTTAATTTCTTGTATTATTTTATCAATATTCTTTTTTGATCATAACTTTCAGGTAATTCAATTATTCCTATGTTTTCTCTTCTTGATCTGTTGCCAGATCAGCTGTTTTTCTTATAAAATGTCACATTTTCTTCTATTTTTTCATTCTTTATATTTTGTTTTATTATTTCTTGACCTTTTATAACTTTGCTGGCTTCCCCTTGCCCAATTCTGATTTTCAAGGAGTCATTTTCTTCCTTAAGATTCTGGATTTCCCTTTCCTAACTGGTTGACTTTCTTTCACAATCTTCTTGTTTTTTTCTGGGATTGTTTTTGTTTTTGTTTTTTAGTTTTTCCGCAGTCTTTCCTAGTTGATTTTTAAAGTCTTTTTTTAAAGTTCTGCTATGAATTCTTTTTGAGCAGGTGACCATGTAGCATTACTCTTTGGGGTAGAAGAAGGTTTCTTTGCCTCAGTATCCTCCTCTGAAAACAAACCATCATCTTCTTTTTCCCATAGTAACCACCTATGGTTGGATACTTTCTCCTTTGCCAGGACATTTTTTCTTTATTTGTAGTAGTTTAGTTTTTGTAATTACCTATAGAGTCCTGGGGTATGGGGCATGATTCCTCTGGCTTTAAATCCTCCTTCAGTTCTCCCTGTGATTTTGAACTGGAACCTTCAAGATCTTGAGCCCCCTGTAAATTTTCATAGCCTACAGCATCCCTGCAAGACTGCTTGTGCACTCACCAGGTATATTCTGGTTCCTTCTTGCCCCAGCCACATCTCCAAGACACAGCTTAGTCTGGCATTCCTTGTCAGCAGAGGTTCCCTCCATCTTCCCTGGCTCAGTTGCGCAACACCCCTCACTGTCCTGCTGTTAAAGTTTCTGTGGCTGGGCTGTGGCATCCTCCACACCCAGTTAACCCCAGGGCATGCTGCTTTTGTTGTCTGTATCTGAGATCTAGTCTGGAGGAGTTTACCCTTCATTTGTCTTGGGATTTTTCTTCAGATCTTCTCCATTTGTCTCAGAAGGACTGCTGTTCTGCCCCTACTTTTTATTTTTTATTTTTTACTCTTAGTATTCACCTTGAGAGATTATTTTATCCCTTTTGTTGGGGGAAAATCTTGAGAGCTACTCTGCATGTTCCCAGAATCCTCTCTCTAAGTTGTTCTTAAAACAATATTATTGTTACTTTGTAAATTTTCTTGGTCTGCTCACTTTGCTTTTCGTTATTTTGTGCAAGTCTAATTCATGTTTTTCTAAGATTATTGAACTCATCCCTCACAATCACATAGCACAACTTGTTCAGCCATTCCCCAATTAATGGACATTCTTACACTTTCCAGTAATTTGCTACTAGAAAAAGATCTATAGAATATATAGATTCTTCTCCATTTTCCCTATTCACCTTAGGAAGCAGAGCTAGTAGTGGTACTGGTGGGTCAAAGGGTATAAAAAGTTTAATAATGCCTTGCACATAATTCCACATTTCTATCCAAAATGGTTCACAATTCTGCCAACAGTGAGTGTCCCAATTTTTCACATCCCCTCCAACATTTATTATTTTCCCCTTCATTCTCACCCACCTGATAGGTATGAAAAAATATCTCAAGGTTGTTTTAATTTGCATTTTTCTAATTGGAAATTATTTAGAGCATTTTTATATGAGTACAAATTGCTTTGATCACTTCATTGGAAAATTGCCTGTTCATATCCTTTGACCATCTGTCAGGGAATGATATGTACTTGCATCGATTTGTCAGAGTTTTTTGTGTTTGAGATATAATACCTTGATCTGAGAATCTGTCTAAAAATCCCCCCCCCCATTTTCTGCTTTCCTTGTGATCATGGCTACATTTCTTTTATTTGTGAAAAGCCTTTTTAATGTAATTGAAATTAGCCATTTTACACCTCACACTACTCTGTCGCTCTCTCTCTCTCTCTCTCTCTCTCTTTCTCTCTCTCTCTTTCTCTCATTTACTCATAAATTATTTGCTTACTCATAAGTCTGATAGGTAACATATTGCATATTCTTAAAATTTCCTAGTAATATCTGTCTTTATATCCAGGTATACATTTTGATCTTATCTTGGTAAATGGTGTAACACTTGGGTCTACACCCAATTTCTGCCAGACTGCTTTCCAGTTTCTCCAACAATTTTTATGAAATAATGAATTCTCATCCCCCAAACTTAAGTCTTTACACTTGTCAAATACAAGATTACTGTATTTTAGGTGCTATAAATTGTACAAATACTCTTTTCCACTGATTTGCCTTTCTATTTCTTAGCCAATATTAGATAGTTTTGATAATTACAGTCTTATAATGTAGTTTAAGATCTGATACTGCTAACCATCCTTTCTTTATATTTTGATTAGTTCCTTTGATATTCTTGACTTTTTGTTCTTCCAAATGAATGCTGTTGTTTTCTCTAATTTCTTAAAATAATTTTAGTAATTTGGGATGACATTGAATATATAAATTACTTTTAGTAAAATTGTCTTTTTTATTATACTGCTCCTACCTTTGAACAATTAACATTTCTCCCATTATTTAATCTGATTTTATTTGTAAAAAAGGGTTTTATAATTTTGTTCATATAGATAGATATTGGGTTTGCTTTGGTAGGTGTACTTCCAGATATTTTATACTGTCTAGAATTATTTTAAATGGAGTACCTCTTACTATCTTTTCTTGCAGGATTTTGTTTACCATTTTATTATATTTTTTTAATATAAATTTATTTAACTTTTTTTTACATTCATTTTCACAAAATTTTGGGTTGCAATTTTTCTCCCCATTTGTCCCCTCCCACAGCCCAATACACCAAGCATGCTAATTTCCCCTATCACCAATCTGCCCTCCCTTCTATCATCATCCCTCCCTTTCCTTGTCCCCATCTTCTCTTTTGTCCTGTAGGGCCAGAAACTTTCTATTCTCCATTACTTGTATTTCTTATTTCCTAGTAGCAAGAACAATACTCAGCAGTTGATCCTAAAATTTTGAGTTCCAAATTCTCGACCCATCCCTCCCTCCCCACCCATTCCCTTTGGGAAGGCAGACAATTCAATATAGGCCATATCTGTGTACTTTTGCAAATGACTTCAATAATAGTCATGTTGTGTAAGACTAACCATATTTTCATTCCATTCTATCCTGCCCCCCATTGTTTCTATTCTGTCTTTTGATCCTGTCCCTCCCCAAGTGTTGACTTCAAATTGCTCCCTCCCCCCATTGCCCTCCCTTCCATCATCCCCCCCACCCTGCTTATCTCCTTCTCCCCCACGTTCCTGTATTGTAAGATAGGTTTTCATACAAAAATGAGTGTGCATTTTATTCCTTCTTTAGTCGAATGTGATGAGAGTAAGCTTCATGTTTTTCTCTCAGCTCTCCTCTTTTTCCCTCCACTAAAAAGTCTCCTGCTTGCCTCTTCTGTGAGAGATAATGTGCCCCATTTCATTTCACCCTCTCTCCTCCCACTACCTTTCTCTCTCACTGTTTACCTTAATTTCTTTTAAGATATGATCCCATCCCTATTCAATTCACTCTGTGCCCTCTGTCTCTGTGTGTGCATGCATGTGTGTATGTGTGTGTGCGCACACGTGTACGTGTGTGTGTGTGGATGTGTGTGTAATCCCACCAACTACCCAGATACTGAAAAGTTTCAAGAGTTACAAATATTGTCTTTCCATGTAGAAATGTAAACAGTTCAACTTTGGTAAGTCCTTTATGACTTCTCTTTGCTGTTTACTTTTTCATGCTTCTTCTCATTCTTGTGTTTGAAAGTCAAATTTTCTTTTCAGCTCTGGTCTTTTCATCAAGAATGCTTGAAAGTCCTCTGTTTCATTGAAAGACCATATTTTCCCCTGAAGTATTATACTCAGTTTTTCTGGGTAGGTGATTCTTGGTTTTAGTCCTCGTTCCTTTGACTTCTAGAGTATCCTATTCCAAACCCTTCAATCTCTTAATGTAGAAGCTGTTAGATCTTGTGTTATCCTGACTGTATTTCCACAATACTGGAATTGTTTTCTTTCTAGCTGCTTGCAATATTTTCTCCTTGACCTGGGAATTCTGGAATTTGGCCACAATGTTCCTAGGAGTTTCTCTTTTTGGATCTCTTTCAGGCGGTGATAGATGGATTCCTTCAATACTTATTTTGTCCTCTGGTTCTAGAATATCAGGGCAGTTTTCCTTGATAATTTCATGAAGGATGATGTCTAGGCTCTTTTTCTGATCATGGCTTTCAGGTAGTCCCATAATTTTTAAATTGTCTCTCTTGGATCTGTTTTCCAGGTCTGTTGTTTTTCCCATGAGATATTTCACATTCTCTTCCATTTTTTCATTCTTTTGGTTTTGTTTGGTGATTTCTTGGTTTCTCAGAAAGTCGTTAGCCTCCATCTGTTCCATTTTAGTTTTGAATGAACTATTCTCTTCAGTGAGCTTTTGAACCTCTTTTTCCATTAGGCTAATTCTGCTTTTGAAAGCATTCTTCTCCTCATTGGCTTTTTGAACCTCTTTTGCCAACTGAGTGAGCCTATTTTTCAAGGATTTTATTTTCTTCAGCTTTTTGGGGGGTCTCCTTTAGCAAGGCATTGACCTGTTTTTCATGCTTTTCTTGCATCTCTCATTTCTCTTCCCAGTTTTTCCTCCACCTGTCTAACTTGATTTTCAAAATCCTTTTTGAGCTCTTCCATGGCCTAAGCCCATTGGATATCTATTTCAGATGTTTAGGATATAGAGGCCTTGACTTCTATGTCTTTCCCTGATGGTAAGCATCAGAAAGGAAAGGAGGAAACATCTGTTCACCAAGAAAGTAACCTTCTATGGTCTTATTTTTTTCCCTTTTCTGGACATTTTCCCAGTCAGTTACTTGACTTCTGAGATTCCTGTCCACTCCCGCCTAGATCCGCTCAGCTAGTGCTTGGGGTCTGAGATTCAAATGCTGCTCCCCAGCCTCAGGACTTTCAGCAGGGGGAGGGGCTTCTATTCAGTGAGAGATTAAGTACTGCTGCTCAGGTGGGGACAGGGCCGCCTCCCAGGCTCAGTTCCCTCAGGGGGTTTATGCAGAGACCTTTGGTAATGGCCCTGAGCTCCTGCGGCTGCTCCAGGAGTCCCGGCCGCTCCTTCTGCCGCTCCCTCTGCTGTTGCCTCCTGAGGGGGCCTGAGCCACGGATACACCCCGCTCCCCTCTTGGCAGTCCAGAAGGCTCTCTCACTGACCTGTAGCGCCTGTGGGTGGAGGGACCTTCACGGCCGCCAGAGCTTCTGTCCCTGAAGCCTGCTCAGGTCTGCTCCTCTGGGGCCATGTGGCCAGGGTAGGCGCTCCACTCCATGTCCAGTGCCTGACAGACCTTTGGGGTCGGTTTTTCAGGGCTCCCTGGAACAGAAATCTCCTCCACTCTGCTGCTGCATGGCTTCCACTGCACCAGAACCTGTTGGGAGTTCTTTCCATAGGTAATTTATGGGCTGTGGGTTTGGAGCTCACATATGTGAGTCTTTCTACTCTGCCATCTTGGCTCCTCCCTGCTAGCATTTTAAATTTGTTTGTCTTTATAATATTATTGTTATTGTTTAAATTGTTATCCTGGTTCTGCTCACCTTAATTTTACCTTACATTAATATTAATTAATATTACCTTAATATTACATTACATTCATGTACTATAATTTCTTCTGCTAATACCCAATTGTTGGACATCCCTTTAGTTTCAAAATATTTTCTACTACAAAAAAGATCTGATGTAAATATTTTCATTCCCAAGGCTTCTTTTCTTTTGATCTATTTGAGAATATCCCTGAGTTAAAGGGTATATGCAAAGTTTTGCAACATTTGAGGCTTAGTTTCAATTTGCTTTCTCCAGTGGCTTGGTCAATTCACAGCTCCACCATGGTATCTGTTTTGCCATAGTACTTATAGCATCTGTCATTTTCCTTTTTTATCACCTTTATTAATCTTATCTATGTAAAGACAAATTTGTATTTCTCTAATTATTAGTGATTGGGAGCATTTTTAATATGATTTTTGATAGCTTGGATTTTTTTTCCAGACTACCTTTCCATGTCCTTTGGCAATTTATTGTGTATTCAGTTCTAACAGTAAAAACAGTTTAATATAGATTGGCAGGAGAAAAATTAAAGTTACCATTGATTATGTTAAATTGACATGGAATTTTTTTCCCGATTAAAAGAAAAGATACCCTAGATTGAATTTCAGAAACAGAATCTTTTGAATATTGTAGTATGTTTCATAAGGAAAGAAATCTAAATAGAAATGTTTACAAAGAATTAAATTGAAAGATTAGGTTAGATAGATAGTTCAGAAAAAATCAATAGTAGTTTGTAAATATCTAATGAAATTCATTTCTTACCAGAATTATTGAGAGATAAAAGAAATTTCCTTATGATTAAATTGTTATTCAGTTTTAAATTTTTAATCTTATTATATTGATCCATTTTAACATCCCCTTTATATATAAATATATCTTAAGCTATTACCTAACCAGGAAATTTTTTTGGGTCTAAGTTGGTTAGTATAATTGTAGAATAGTTATTTCTCTGTTCTTTTACTTTACTCTGCTATTGCCATAGTCTATTTTCTTTTCCTTCTTCAACTTCCTTAACAGCATCAATTTTTTTCACCTTCTGATTTTTCATATTCATAATTTCTTTCACTATAGTAAGTTAATTATATTTATTTATCATAATTTATTTAGCTGCTTCCCACTGGATGGATCTTTGCTTTACTTCTATTCCTTGTTAGCCAAAAAAAAAATGCTACAGTGAATATTTTGGTGTATATATCTTTGAACTCCTTGTGTATGTGCCTAGTAATTGGATTTTCCAAATGTGGGGCATGTACATTTTTGTCACTCTAAGAGAATGTAATCCTAACTTCTTTCCAAAACAGTTGGACCAACTCACAGCTCTATCAATAGTGTGTTGTTGTGTCTGTCTTTCCATAGCACCTTTGATACTTTTTCCATCTTTTGATAACATTCCCCATTTGCTGGGTTTGAGGTGAAACCCCAGAGTTATCTAGTTTTGCATTTTTTTTAAATCAATTGTTGTGGAGTATTCTTCCACATGATCGGAAATAGTTTTTTATTTTTTTTTTCAACAAAATAACCAGAACAGCGAAATTATAAGAAACAAAATGTTACACAAAGAATATGTGAAATGATACCTCCCTTTCTTACTTCCAGGGGTGGAGGAAAGGGTGTGTAAGTTTGCTGGACATTTTTTATGCTTTGTGATAAAGGAAGTTGCATTCATTAAGAAATGTAGGTGAGGGTAAAAACAAAAGACATAAAAATATTTAAAAGACTATCTCTCCCTATCCTTAGCCATAGTGATGAAAGTTACCAATATTAAATGACTTTGATGATAACTACCTTATAAGTATTTTTAGTGAGCTATAGAGGGCTTTTATACAAAGGCAGATTACTTTTTGACCAAGAGTGAGGATAAGGAATTCATAAAATAGGTGAGATTTGAGCTGGAAACTGAAAAATGGGTAGAATTCCAATTAATGGAAATTATGTGTGAGGATTCAAGGATCCAAGACTGTCATTTAAGTTTTACTTTAAGATCTTGTTGCTTCTATCTCCCTTGGTTTTAGTTTTTCATCATACCTTGCCTGATAATTCATCTTCTTAGTTATTCTACTTCATAGGATCACAAAATTTCTTTAATACCCAGCCTAAAGATCATTTCAAGAGAATAGCCTTCAGCATTTACTACCTCAGCACCTGAAGTGAAAAAGTCACTGTAAGATGTTTTATGCATCTGGAAGTTATTTCAATGAGATTTTCCTCTTGATTATTTCTTCTTTTGGTTTGTTTTTATATAGAAATATTGATAATTTTTATGGACTCATATTGCTACTTTACTGAAGCTATTACCTGTTTTAGCATATTTGTTGATTTTCAGAAGTTTTCTAAGCCAATTTTCCTGTCATTAACAAATATGAATTATTTTATCTTTCCTTTTTAAAAAAGAACACCTATGTTTTAAATGTCTTTTTTCTTATCTTACTTCTCACATTTTTAGGACTATGTCAAATAACGGTTGCAAAAGGGGACATCTTTGCTTTCTTCCTGTATATTTTGTTGAAGAGTCTAATGCAGGAGTTCTTAAACTAGGGTCCATGAAGTTCTATAAAAAAAGTTTGATAAATGTATTTCTGTGTTGGTTTCTTTTGCAATCACACATGCTTATACATGCATACACATACACACACACACACACACATATATATATATATACACACATGTAATTTAATGATTTTTTCTCAGTTACATATAGGACAAATTTTAACATTCATTTTAAAAATTTTGAGTTCCAAATTCTCTTTCTCCTTCCCTTTCCCACCCCCTCATTGAGAAAGTAAGCAATTTTCTACAGATCATATCTATTCAGTCAAGCAAAACATATTTTCATACTAGCCATGTTGCAAAAGAAGACAGACAAAAAATCTAAGTAAAATAAAATTTAAAAATACATCCTTTGATTTTCATTCATTCATTTATTCAGACTTCATCATTACTTTCTCTTGAGACAGATAAGATATTTTTAACCTAAGTCCTTCAGAATTGTCTCACATCATTGTATTGCTGGGAATAGCTAAGTCTTTTACAGATATGATTATCATATGTTATCATTGTTATTCAGGTTCTTCTCACTTCACTTTGCATCAGTTCATATAAGTCTTCTCAGGTTTTTTTTTTTTGAAGGGTCCTATACATCATTTCTTATAGCATAATTGTACTTACGTCATAATCATATACCACAGCTTCTTTAGCCATTCCCCAATTGATGGGCATTCCCTCAGTTTCCAATTCTTTGCCACACAAAAACATCTGCAATTTTTTTTTGTGCACACAGCTCCTTTTCCTCTTTGCTTTTCAATCTTTTTGGGATACACACCTGGTTAGCAGGGTGATTGGGTCAAAGGGTATGCACAGTTATATAGCCCTGTGGGCATAGTATCGAATTGTTCTCCAGACTGGATGGATTAATTCATAGCTCCACCAACAGTACATTGGTGTTCCAGTTTTCCCACACCCCCTCCAACATTTGTGATTTTCCTTTTCTGTCATATTAGTCAATCTGATAGATATAAGCTGGTACCTCATAGTTGTTTTAATTTTTATTTCTCTAATCAATAATGATGGGAGAGTGGAAGAGCCCACAGCACAGTGTGTCCTGCAGCCACAGGGCTGAGAGGAAAAGCCCCCCAGGCAGAGTGGCAGCCCAGAGTGGGAGACCAGCAGAGCCAAGCGAGTGAGAGCCACAGACAGAGTCCTAGTTAATAGCAGCAGCTGCCCTTGAGACTATCAACCCACACATTAAATGTCTGTTAGTTGCCTACTGAACTTCCAGGAGTAAAAGTGGCAGAGTGATGGGGCTCTCTCCCCCTCCCCTTGTTGACCTTGAAAGAAACATAAAATATTTCCGTAGAAAAATCCTGGATCGGTGGAGTCAGCAAAAGGGGTAAACAGTCTCATAGCACATGAGGCTAGGAAAATTGCTAAGGAGTATTCCTCTTATTGTGGCAGAGAACCAGAGCTGTCCCAGACAGTCCCACCTCAGCTAACAGGAGGAGATCTGGAGCCCCAGGGGAGTGGAGCCAGCAACCACCAACACCAGGAGCCCAAGCATGCCTCAGTGCTCACGGGGAAACGGGAAAACAAGAGGGCAGCCGAGGATCACCAACTCCTGAGCTTGCCTTTGCTCTCACTCAACTGAGATCTCCCTGACCAGACCACCACCCTACACACACACTTAACAAGCTAGCTCCAGGGCTAATCCAGGGAAATGCAAAACAAACAAACAAACAAAACAAAGTCACCTGGCCTCCACTTTCTCACACCAACCAACTCAGCACCAAGTTCTTTAGCTGCTAGATGAAAGAACCAGAGGCCACAATACATAAAATGTCATCATCATAAGTAAGAAGCAAAACAAAAAGGAAAAGACCATAGAATCCTTCTATGGGGACAAGAACCAAAACACGAATAGCAAAGAAGTCACTTTTGGGACTGTACTCCCATCTGAAACTTCAGAAGGGACTATGAACTGGTCCAGTGCACAAAGAGCATTCTTGGAAGAGTTGAAGAAGAAAATAGAAGAAAAATTGTCCAGTGATTTTAAAAGTATGAAAAAAAGAATTCACTGAAGAGAACAGCTCTTTAAAAAGGAAAAATGGAAAAGGAAGCATAAAACCTAACTGGGAAAATTGGACAAATGGAAAAGGAAGTACAAAACTAACTGGAGAAAATAACTCCTTAAAAGGAATGATTGGACAGATGAAAAAGAAGATGCAAAAGTTTACTGAAGAAAACAATTTCATAAAAGCTAGAATTGGGCAAGTAGAAGCTAATGACTCTATGACACATCAGGAATCAGTCAAACAGAATCTAAAGAATGAAAAGATAGAAGAAAATGTAAAATATCTAATTGAAAAAACAACTGACCTGGAAAATAGGGCCAGGAAAGAAAACCTAAGAGTTACTGGTCTACCAGAAAGCCATGATGAAAGAAAAGGAACCTGGACAATATCTTCCAAGAAATCATCAAGGAAAACAGCCCAGAAGTCCTAAATCTAGAGGGCAAAATAATCATTGAAAGAATCCACTGTTCACCTCCTGAAAGGGATCCCAAACTAAAAGCACCAAGAAATATTGTTGCCAAATTCCAGAACTATCAAGTGAAAGAGAAAATACTACAAGCAGCCAGAAAGAAACCATTCAAATATTGAGGAGCTACCATTAGGATCACACAGGACCTTTCAGCTGCTACATTAGAAGGTCAAGGGAACTGGAATACAATATTCCATAAGGCAAGGGAGCTGGGACCACAACCAAGGATCAATTACCCAGCAAAGTTCAGCACAATATTTCAGACAAGGAGATGGACATTCACTGAAATAAGGAAGTTCCAGACCTTCCTGATAAAAAGGCTATCATTCAATGGAAAATTCGATCCTGAAATGCAGGTCTCAAGAAAGGCATAAAAAGATAAACAGGGGAAAAGAAAGCTTGTTCTGAAATTTGAGCAAACTTTTTACATCTCCATAAGGGAAGATCATACTTGTTAATCTTGAGAATTGTACATCTATTATGAAATATAAAAGGGATATACATAGATAGAGGGAACAAGTATAAAGTAAATTATATGATGATAAAAATGTGATTTAAGCATATGAAGGGATTGTAACAGGAGATGTGAAAAGGAGGAAGCAGTAGCCTCACCTCCAATGAGGAGGAAATTAAAACAATAATTAGAAATTACTTTGCCCAACTTTACAATAATCTAAGATGGATGATTATTTTAAAAAATATAAATTACCCAGATTAAGAGAAGAGGAAGTTGAATACTTAAACAGCTCCAACTCAGAAAAAGAAATTGAAAACACCATCAATGAACTTCCTAGGAAAAATTTGCAGGGCTGGATGGATTCACAAGTGAATTCTATCAAACATTTAAAGAGCAGTTAATTCCAATACAATATAGACTATTTGAAAAAAACTGGGGAAGAAGGGATCCTACCAAATTATTTTTATGATACAAATGTGGTTTTGATACCTAAACCAGGAAGAGATAAAACAGAGAAAGAAAATTATAGATCAATTTCTCTGATGAATATGGATTTTAAATAATAATTTTAAATAATTTTTTAATTTTAAATTTTAAAATATTTTAATAATATTTTAACAAAAAGAATAATACATTATGACCAGGTAGGATTCATACCAGTAATGCAGGGCTGGTTCAATATTAGGAAAGCTATTAGCATTATTGATCATATGAACAACAAACCTAACAGAAACCACATGATTATCTCAATAGATGCAGAAAATGGTTTTGACAAAATACAACACCCATTCCTATTAAAAACACTGGAGAGCATAGGAATAAAGGGGAACTTTCCATAAAATAATAAACAGTATCTGCCTAAAACTTTCAGCAAGCACTATATGCAATGGAGATTAGTTGGATGCATTTAAAATGAGCTCAGGTATGAAACAAGGATGTCCATTATCACCACTATTATTCAATATGGTACTAGAAATGTTAGCTGTAACAATCAGAGAATATAAAGAAACTGAAGGAATTAGAATAGGCAAAGAAGAAACTAAATTATCACCCTTTGCAGATGATATGATGATATACTTAGAGAATCCCAGAGACTCAAGTAAAAAACTACTTGAAATAATAAGCAACTTTTGAAAAGTTGCAGGTTACATAATAAACCCACACAAATCTTCTGCATTTCTATATATTCCTAACAAAGCCCAACAGCAAGAGATACAAAGAGAAATCCCATTTAATGCTAGGGTAGACACTATAAAATATTTGGGAGTTTACCTGCCAAAACAAACCCAGGGACTGTATGAACACAATTACAAGACACTTTTCACACAAATAAAGTCAGATCTAAGTAAGTGGGAAAATATCAGTTTCTCGTGGGTAGGCTGAGCCAATATAATAAAAATAAAAATTTTACCTAAATAATTTACTTATTTAGTGCCATCCCAATCAAACTATCAGATAATTATTTTCTAGAGCCAGAAAAAATTATATCAAAATTCATCTGGAAGAACTAAAGGTCCAGAATGTCAAGGGAACTAATGAAAAGAAATGCTAGGGAAGGTGGTCTAGCTCTACCAGATCTCAAATTGTATTATAAAGCAGAAATTATCAAAACCTCATGGCACTGGCTAAGCAACATAAGTGTAGACAAGTGGAATGTGCTAGGTACTCAAGACACAGTAGGCAATGGATTTATCAAACTACTGTTTGATAAACCCAAGGACCCTAGCTTCTGGGATAAGAACTCACTGTCTGACAAAAATTGCTGGGAAAACTGGATGAAATTGTGGCAGAAACTAGGCATAGACCAATGCCTTATATCGTACAAAAGAATAAAGTTCAAATGTGTACATGATCTGGATATAAAGATTGATACTCTAATCAATAATGGTTTAGAACATTTTTTCATATAACTATAGATAACTTTGATTTCTTATGAAAATTATCTTTTCAAATCCTTTGACCTTTTACAAATTGTGGAATAACATGTTCTTATAAATTTGATGCAGTGCTTTTTAAATTTGAGAAATGAAGTCTTTTATCAGACAAACCTGCTGTATCAGTAAGCACCTGCAATCACAGGTTCTTTGATCTGCTTTTCTAAAAGGAAAGCAACTTGAAGGGTCAACAATCACTTTAATAAAGTACATGTTTCATTCACTTAGTTCAGGGGAAAAAGTCAGCACCCTGAACTTCAGAGAAAATACAGAAAAATATAGATCAACAAACATGGCTTCCAGCTTTGTGACATAATGAATACATACATAATAAATCAACTGACACATCTAACTCCCTGACTGTTACATACATACACAGTTACCATAGAGGGAAGCACCAACAAGTGGGTTTTGAAAGCTGGGGCGCTGCTTCATGACTTCCCAGAGTTTGATCTGGCACACAAGGCTTCTTCCAAAAACTAAGCCCCAAAGTAAAACTTCACCCTCAGAATATTTATACATTTTTTAGAGCCAGAGGGCATCTCAAACCTCATTAGAAATTTAAGAAAAGATGTGGGGCTTCCTACAAATCTTCCCAGGCCCATTAATGAATGGGGAAGATCTTCTTTAATCACATTAAAATAATTAACTATTCAAATACATATACTGTCTCTAGTTAGGAGACTTTTTGTTTCCACCCTTTATTCCTAATAAAGACTTGGTTGGTAAAGGCAAGATTCAATCAGAGGCACTTGATTATACTAGAACAAAAACAGCAAAAGATCCTAATTAGCTTGCCATCACACTTGACTGTAAAAATTTCCCCCATTTTTCTGCTTTTCTTCTAATCTTGACTTCATTGGTTTTGTTGGTGCAAACTCTTTTTAATTAATGTAATCAAAATTATCCATATTACATCCTATAATGCTCTTGTTGTCTTGCTTGATCATAAATTCTTCCTTCATTATTTTATGCTTTTATCAAAGTCATTCAATTTCTTACATAGATCAGATGTCTGCTGACCAAGGCACTTTCCCAGATCTTTGGATCTCCTTGTTGTAGCAATTAATTTACATTGCTTCAACTTATGGATGACATTACAATAAGCAGTGTATTTTATGTCTTTACGTAAATTTTCTCCTGGCTGTTTTTATTTTTTGCTTCCCTACTAGTACTCATCATGATAAATCTATTTTCTTCTTTGGTGTATTCTATTTTCTATATAAGCTTTTCTGTTAAAGTGTGTATAGTAGCTTTTATTTTTATCTTTGACAAAAAACACTGTCCTTGTAGTGCCTGGAATTTAGACAATTTTGTATGTGACATAATACAACTATTAAAAGTATAGTCAGGAAAAATAATCTAGGGTTTTATGGAAAATGTAAAAGCTCAAACTGGTCCCTAACTACTCTATATTTGTTCTTTCAGTTGAATTAATAGCAATAATAAATGAATAATGAATTTATCCATAGATGAAGCTGTGAATTAGCTAATAGTGAAATATTAAAGAACTCTTTTTTTCTTTCAGTTTAAAATATGGTAAAGAAAGGAAAATTGAATATGGATATGGTATTATTAAAGTTCTTTTCTTGCAACTTCCTTATAGATATAATGATAATCCAGTAACTAGTTATTGCATAGCTTTCTAAGTTTTGCAAAGCCCTTTACAAATATCACCTCATTTTATCATTACAAAAACCCTTTGCAACGTGCAGATATTTATACTGTCATAGCATAGATCTGTAAAGTATTTTAGTAGTCATCATATCAGATCTCTCCTTTCTATAAAGAACTTGAAACCCAGGAAAATTAAGTGACATGCCCAAGATCACACAGCTAAAGATTGATAGAACTGGAATCTGTGCTTCATCATTATGCTTTCTCCAATACTATATTACCTCACAAGACTAAGGAAACCAACCTTGCTATATGCTCTTCTAAAATTTCACATAACTGCCTCAGTGATTTTTGTTGCATTTTTTGGAGTGAAGGAAGTCTCAGTCACAAAACTTTTAGTTATTTTCTATACATTCTGATGAAATAATAAATTCTTGAAGTATTTAATAAAACCTGATGTTTTGTGCAATGAATTAATTATTTATTGGTTGTGTATTTGGCAAGCAGTATCACTCAATGAATTTTTAAATCCTTACACTGTCATAGTTTTATGAATAGTGATATTCATTTCCTTCCTTGATCCAGAGGACTTTCCAATTACTTGAATTGTTGCTCTTCTAGTGTCACTTTAAATATTTTTTATTGTTTTATGAAGGAAATCCAAAGTTTTAGAGTAGATGGAGCATTACATTTGGCAGCAAAGGACCTTTGTTTGATTTTGGGTAGTTAAGAAATGCCTCTGGGCTTCAGTTTCCTCATTTATATCAGCAGATTAGACTAAATCTCTAAGATCCCTTTCTGCTCATGCTTCTATGACCCAAAGCATTTATTAAACATATTTTCTTAATTGAATTAACTTCATTAGATTTCTTGATATTGACAAAATGAATGTGGTAAGTGATCATGCTTTTGTTCTTCATTCCCTACACCTTAAGGAGTTCAGGAGGGGAAGGGAAAGTAGGAGAGGAACAATGGAGCAATAAAGCTTTTCTACAAACTTTGAACTGAGCAAAATGCTGCTCGAGACCAGTTCATTATTTAGAGAAAATATCATGTTCTGGAAACTGTGCTATAGGACCATTTCATTTATTTCTTTTTGGAGATAGAAACAGAGTCAATGAAGAATGCAAACTTGGTTTACAACAGAGGCAAAGCCTTTGGCTGAAAATGAACAGCATTTTTAGTGAAGTGTTTTCAGCTTAAAAAAGATGTTTTCCTTTTTTATTTAATTCAACCACATTTTCATCATTTGCCTGATGAAGACAAGAGTTAGAAACTAAATGAAGATGTTCTGGTAAATTAAGCTCTTAAACTGTGTTTCTTGGGAAAAAATTACCATTAATGTGTTAATGCCCTGTTATGATTCTATTTCGTTCCCTTTCAATTTAACTAACTCAAGATGAAAAGATTCAACTTCATTAACTCTTAAAAATAAATGTGTCTTTTTTGTTTTGTCATGTATAAGGTATGTATAATAGTTTAATTTGGGGGTTTCTTTGAATTACTTTGATATTACTGTTTCATACTGTGTCTAGATACAAACATTAGTTCTTGCTACCTTGTAATGAAGTACTGTTTATTTATATTAATTTATTCTCCATATATTTATTCTGTATATTATTATATTTATCTGCCCCATTCAGGAATAAATCTTCCTGAAAGTAACAATTGTATCATTCATTGTATTTATATATCACCTCTAGGATCAAATATAAAATCCTCTGATTTCACAACCTCACCCCCTTCTACTTTTCAATATTCTTATAACTTACTCACTGCCATTTGAGGTTTAGTGACATGTCGCCTTGCTATTTCTTGCCTAAGATACTCTGTCTCCTGATTCTGGATGTTTTTCCTAGCTATCTTCATGCCTGGAATTTTCTGCCTCTACATTCCTACTCCTCCCCTCCAAATATCTGTCCCCTAGCTTCCCTTGTCTTCTTTCAAGTCCTAGTTAAAATGCCACCTTCCATGAAAAACCTTAATACTTGTGCCTTCTCATTGGTGATTATCTCTGGTGTATCCTATCTGCATCATTTTTGTACATAGTTATTTGCATGTTGTCTCCCCCATTAGAGCAGGAGCTCCTTTGAGGTCAGGGACTGTCTTTTTCCTTTATCTTTATCTTCTCTATTTCACACAGTGCCTGCCACTTAAAATATTAGTCCAAGAAAGGTACTTTCTAAACTTGAAAGCACTATACACATGAGGAGTATTATTATCATCATTGTTTCTCTACAGTAATGCTACACTCATGCTTTATCATGGTATGATAAAGCCTATATTTTTAACGGTGATGCAGAGACATTTTACTGATCTAGAAAGACTGCAAGCATGAAGCTGACAACCATCCTAGAAATGTTTAGAAAGGTTCTTTGCCCATTTAGCCATAAGGTAATGATTTTCTGACTCCACATCTCCTTTTGAAAAGACTATCAGGTCATAAAATGGTTACATTTTCATTGGTGGAAGAAATATTCAAAATAATACAATAACAGCTATTTGAATCATTTTTTTATAATTCATTAGGTTGTATATATCCTACATATCTTTGTATTCAAGATTAGATTATTGGTGGAGATACTTCCCGGCATCATGACCAAAAATATCACACGCTCTTTTTTTTATTTGCTTTTCCCTATATCACCTGGATTAGAAGTACATGGCTACTTATGGAACATCTCACCATTAAATCTTCACAAAAACTTTCATCTGTCCCATTTCCAACTTTGGCCATTCCCCCCCTACTTAACCATCCTTGTGACCTCTATTTGCTTCAGTTTCCTCTTCCATAAAGCAGAGATAATAATGGTATCTCTAATAATATCTACCTCTCAGGGTACTTGTGAGGATCAAGTCAAAGATCTGCAGAGCACTAGTACAGTGTTTAGCATGTAATAGGCACTTTAAATGCTATCTATGATGAGGATGAGCACGAAGATGAAAGTAGAATGCACAATTGAATGTTATAAGAGCAAAAGAAAGATTCAGATGAAGACAATTAAAATCAGAAATCACTTTCAGATGTGAGGGATCAAAGAAAGCTTCATGGAATAGATGACACTTTAGCTGATTCTTGGAGAAAAAAATGGATTTGGATTCTCAGAGTTGAGGAAAAAGTCATGTACCCCAGGATTGTATGAGCACACTTTGATCAGTGAGTTATGGGCCAGAAATGGCTTTTGTATGTGTTCTAGACTAGTCAGAAACTTTTATTTGAAGTCTTAGTTTTAATCACTTATTGGAGAAAGTGATGAGTTTTGATCATTTAATGAATAATTATTGTCAGATTGAATAACTTTTAAATAAGTATTTTATCTTTATTTCAGTTGAATGCATTACTACTTAACAGATATATATATATAAGGGACTAGAGAGAACTTAGAATTACATAGTTCTCATGTTTATTTTTTCAGAAACTGACTGTGGATTCCGTGTATTTGAAGTCATTTTTAGGAATTACAAGTCTTTAATCATTTGTATAGAAAAAATAGCCATTAATCTCTTCTCAGAAAACAAATAATATAAAAGGTTTTGTAAAAAACATCACTGGTGAGAAATAAATAACTTTACGCCAGGCATATTTAACCTTTTTCTTTTCTTTATTTTATATTTTATGAGATTCTGAAAAATGAATGTTGAATACGAACTGGGCTACAATAAAAATATTTTTCATGAAATTTTAGCATGCCTTCAAGCTATTCTGACGACAGTGCCTATATTAATTCTTCTTTTGTTGTCACAGAGACTCCTGGGAAGTTGTCTGGAGGGCAGGAACTATGTTATAGTTCTCTCTGTCTCAAATAGCCCCTCATATACTGTAGAATTATGTCAAAAGCAGTCAGAAAATATGTTGACTGAGTGGATGGATGGATATATAATCAACCTTGTTTTTTATAGTTTATAATGTTAATAACATTTCATTTCATCTTCAACTTTCACAGTAACCTATGTTTATTCCATGTGGTAATCTTGAGCTTTATGGTTTTGTTTTGTTTTTTTTTAATGAAGCTCATTTGTCCTAAATAGCCTAATACGAAAAACAAGGGATAAGAATTGAACAAAGTCAGAAGGTCTAGCTACAGAGTCAGCAGCAGTACATTTAGTGGGCAGAAATTCACCCAGATGAGGACAGGATTTAACAGGAAGCAGCTCTAGAGACTGAACAAACAAGGAGTTCCATAGATAACAGTATAAGGGAGAGATCACCCAGCTATGATCCGTGGGCCAAATCTGGCTCACCTCTTGTTTTTGAGTGACACATGAGTGCAATTCATAGCTTGCAAGCTCTACGAAAACAGACAATAAAGCTGGATTTAGCCTATGGACCATAGTTTCCTTACCATCAGTATAAGGCATAAATGATCCCATAGTCAGGTTACAACTGAATTTGCATGATCAATGGAAGTTCAGTTAAGGGCTCTTTTATTTATAATTTAGGCTGATTAAATCTTTCAATTTAATTAGATAAAAAGTTATAACTTGTTTCCCAGGTTCAGTTCTATGAAAAATAATGATAAAACAATGAAAGCAGTACAGCACAATTCCATAGGGAACTACTCAAACCTAGATCTCAGATTAGCACCATGCTAACTAGTGATAGGAAATTTAAAGAGAAAACAGTGAGTCACATTCCAGGACCGAATAACAAATTCATCCCAAAGGCAAGTAACTGAGGAAGGAACTGTGGAACAGAGTGGGGTTGGAATCAGTCAGACTCTAGTGCATAACAAGGCATGAGGGCTGTCATCCTGACCCCAGAGAGGGGATTGCAATTTCAGACTCATCCCTGGGGCCCAGAGGCTTCTTCAGTATCTCCCTAAAACTGGAGAAGGGACTTTAAGAACAGTCCCTTGGAGAAATTCAGGACCATAGTACTGTCAATTTAACCTAGGAGAGAGGATCTTGCAACCAAACCCTGGAAGAACAGGGCTCTACCACTATTGATTTTATCCTAGAATGGAGAGAACAGGACTAAGCACCTGTCCCTCCAAATCTGCAGAACCTTCCAGCTAACTGACATGGGTCAAAGCCATAAACTGCCAACTGCAGCTCTCTTTAGGAGCAAGCCTGTAGCTGAATTGCTTGGAGGGGTTTGGAGCCTGAAAAGCCCAGGAAGACAGTAATCAGAATGCTGTAGAATGCTCCTGATAGCTTGCAGTTCCTTCTGCCAATTCCTGCGATCCATGAGGCAGATACAACTATAAAATCCCAAATAAGGCAGTCTGGGGACATATGGCCATGACTGTCCTGACAAAAACATTCAGAGCATGTCCCTTAAAATCTCAGTGAGCAAACAATAGCAACAAAAGATAATGAGCTGTTAGGATGCCAGAGGTGCTTGAGATACAAACCCAGAAGAGGAGAATAACTCTGAACCAACTGCAAATGAAGTCTCAAAGAATGACATAACTTGACAACAAGGAAATTAGAATTTCTATTAAAAAATAACATAGTCAAAATTTACTTTATAAACAAAATTAGAGTGTTAGAGGAAAGAAGTAGAAAAAGAAATAACTATAGAGAAGAGATTTGGAAAGAGAATTAATACTTTAACATAAAAGGTATGAAACCTTAGCAGACAACAAATTCGGAAAATTAGATAAACAAAATAGAACTTGTGGGGCCAAAAAGGACAGGAAATGTTAAAAACTAAGTGAAAGCCTTGAAAAAAATAGAAGAAAATGCAAGCTATCTCATATACAGCACCACTGATCTAGTAAACAGGTAAATTACTGGACTACTTAACCAAAAAAAAAAAAGAGTCTATATATCATAGTATTTCAAGAAAGAAATGGCACTGTTCTAAACACTTAATAAAATAGAGAAAGAGCACATCAATGAATTGGACATACAATTTAAAAAAGAACTGAGAAAGAAAAAATTAAAAATCCCCAATTAAATACCAAATTGGAAATCCTGAAAAATCAAAGGAGAGATTAATAAAATGGAAAATAATACCATGAAATAAAAGTAGGAGCTGGTTTTATTAAAAACAAAAAACAACAAAAATAGATCAAACATTGGTTAATTTGATTAAAAATAGAAAGAAGAAAACCAAATTATAAGTGTCAAAAAAGAGAAAAGGGTGAATACACTGCCAATGAAGAGGAAATTCAGGTAAACATTAGGAGCTATTTGGCCCATTTATATGCTCACAGATCTGACAATCAAAGTGAAATGGATGGATATTTACAAAAATATAAATTGCTCAGATCGGTTATATGGTTGTCATCCTTTGTTCTCAAAAAAGAATAAAATGACATTACTAAGCTGAGGTCAAGGTAAAATGTGTCTCAATGTGGCCAGTCAGACCAATATGTACTCAAAAGACTCTCCTACAGTTCAGACACATTTAGAAGTAAACAATTAGCATAAAGATGTCTTCAAATATGTGCATCTTATTTTTGTATTTTTTTATTTTGCCCATATTAACAGAAGGGCAATTAGAATGCATAAATAACTCTATCTTACAAAAAGAAATTGATAAGCCATAAATGAGCTCCCTAGGAAAAATTCCCCAGCACAAGATGAATTCACAAGTGAATTCTACCAAACAAATAAAGAGCAATTAATTCAAATACTATACAAATTATTTGAAAAAATAGTCGAGTCCTATCAGATTCCTTTTATGACACAAAAAGGTGCTGATATCTAGATGAGTAAGAGCAAAATCATAGAAAACTATAGACCAATTTCTCTAATGAATATTGATGCAAAAATTTTATGTAAAATAATATCAAGGAGATTACAGCATTATATCACAAAGATTATACATTATGACAAGTTGGAATTTATACCAGGAATGCAGGACTGGTTCAATACTAGGAAAACTATATGTATGAATAGCTATTAATAGCAAAACAAATCACATGATTATCTGAATAGATGCAGAAAAATCTTTTGATAAAATACAACATTTATTCCTACTGAAAACATTAGAAAGCATAGGAATAAATGGAGCTTTCCCTAAAATGAGAAATAGTCTATATACAAAGCCATCAGGAAGCATCATTTGTAATAGGGATAAGCTAGAAGCCTTCCCAATAAGATTGGGATGAAGAAAGAATGCCCATTATCACATAGTCAGTATTGTGCTAGAAGTGATAGTTACAGAAATAAGAGAAGAAAAGGAAATTGAAGGGCCTAGAACAGGCATGAAGGAAACAAAATTATCACTCTTTACAAATAAGCTGGATATGATAGAAATCTGGAGAGAATTAAATGGTAATAGAAAGGAATACATACACTTCTTTTCAGCAATACATGGCACTTTTACAAAAAATGACCATGTATTAGGGCATATAAGTTTCATAGTTAAATGCAGACAAACAAATATATTAAATGTGCCCTTTTCAGATCATAATGCAATAAAAATTATATTTAATAAGGGCATATGGGATAGATTAGAAATTAATTGGAAACTAAATATCCTAATAGTAAACAATGAGTGTATTTAAGAACAAGTCATAGAAACAAATGATTTTCTTAAAAAGAATAACAGTAATGATGCAACATATGAAAACCTATGGGATGCAACAAAAACAGTAATCAGAGGAAAATTTATATCTCTAACTGCTTACATCAGTTAAATAAAGAACAAGCGCACCAATGATTTGGTATACAATTGAAACAAAATTAGAAAAAGAACAAATTAAAAATCCCCAGTTAAACACAAAATTGGAAATATTAAAAATTAAAGATGAGATTCATAAAATTGAATGTAAGGAAACCATTGAATTAGTAAATAAAACTAGAAGTTTGGTTTTTTTTTTAGAGAAAAACAATAAAATAAATAAAATAAACAAATAAAATAAAATAAACAAATAGTTTAATATGATCATAGATCAACTAATTCCAATATTAAATAATTTGGAATAATAAACAAAAAAGGATCCTACCAAACTCCTTTTATGAAACAAATATGATGGTGATACCTATACCAGGAAGAACAAAAACAGAGGAAAATAGATCTTTTGAAAAAGATACAGAAATTCTAAATATTTGTCAGGGGGCTACGATAACATAGTATAAATATTGTACATGGTTACCAAGTGGGATTTATACAAGGAATGCCAAGATGATTTACCACAAGGTAAACTATTAACATAATTATATATCAATAACAAAGTAATTAAAATCATATGATCATATAAATAGATGCAGAAGAAAACTTTTGATAAAATATAACACGCATTCCTGCTAAAAACACATAAAGCATAGGTATTAATGGATTTTTCTTTAAAAATATAAGAAACATCTACCTAAAACCATCAGTAAGCATAAGTAAACAGCCCTTATGGGAAAAATAAACAAATGGCAATGCCCAGACCTATTGGAACAAAATCCTGGCATTTGAAAACTTCCAGACTTTGCATCCCAGTTTTATTTTCTAGTATTTCCTCTCACAATTATCTGTTTCAATTAAACTGTCTTCCTAGCTGTTTCCCATTTATGATATTCTGTCTCCCACCTCATTTCCATGTTCAAAATGCATTTCCTACTCCTCACCTCTGTCTGGTATAATTCATAGCTTCCTTCATAGCCAATTCAGGTGCCGTCCCCACATGAAACCTTAGCTCCCCCACCTCCCCATCTTGTTAGCTTTCTCTCCCTCTTGAAATTACAACATTAACAATCATTTTCCAGTTGTTTTCCAAAGAACACATTTCTGTTAAAAACTTGTGATGGATCAAGGGAAACCCTTGCTCAGAAAGAGCAGAGCAAGGTACTCGGATAATTTGTGAGCCGTTAATCCATGTTTTATTATGCCTGTTGCTAGAAGCTGTAATTCATTGACTATTTTCTCCAGCTATCCTTTCTGACCTTTACTATAAGTATATTATAGTATTTCTAGTATGATGTAATTAAATCTTAAAGTGTGTCATTTTTCTACAAGAGAGTTTGGCAAAACTGGCCCTCCTTTTTCTGAAAGTGTCATTTATACCCAAGTACTTGATCTTTGAAATCACCTCGTTCAGTTCATTTACATATCATTTTAGAATGTGCTAGGAAGCTGTTGAATCTTTTGGTAGGCAGAAGTTGTAAGAACAACGAAATTTTTCTAAAACAACCTTTTCACAAAACCAATTAAGTACCATTGCATAGTCCTACTGGTATGCAGAGCATAGGGTCTTGAGTCAGAGACCTGGGGCTTGAAAAATTTTCCCTAAATTGTATGTCTCACCTTTTTATTGCCTTCCTTGAGAAACTTCAGAAAATCCTTATTGCCTCTAGGATAAACTGCAAATGATTCAGTTTGGCATTTAAAGCCCTTTTAAATTAGCTGCAGTTCTGGACGTTTATCACATTACTCCCTTTTTCACACTTTTTATTTCAGCAAAACAATCCTATTCCCTGAGTTTGGCATTCTATCTTCCTCTCCCTTACCTTTGTCTATGCTCCCCTATGCTTGTAATGTGCAATTTTCGTATGTTTCCTTTTTAGAATTTTGTCTTCCCAATTCAGGTGCCACCTCAGTTGTTGGTGTATCCTTTACCCTCAGATTAGTTTCTTTTTGCCAACCTGTTTACATGCTGTAACCTGCAATAGAATCAGTCACCCAGTCGACTAGCATTTATTAAGCTTTTACTGTGTACTAAATACTTTGCTGAAATAAAAGCTGTAAGTAACCTAGTCCCTGTCTTGAAAGAGTTTACATTTTAATGGTGGAGACAAGGTGTACACATACAATACATATAGAATATATACCATATGTGTATATATATTTATGCATATATGATAGTTTCTATGAAGCTAATCTGACCAACAAATAATACTGTTTCCTAGACTGGAAAAGCAAAAATGAAAGCTGATGATTTACAGTTCAGTAATTTAATTTTATTTCAGATTTTTTCAGTTGACACATCTGAGGCTGCATAATTAATCCTGTTTTGAAATCTAGTCTCTAGATTATTAATTATAATAGGTTCCAGGCAAAATTGTGACAGCCTGAACTTTGTAAATATTCTACTTTGCTTTCTTAAAGTGCTAAAGCCATATAAATGTTGAGAACAATGCATTGTGTTTTTCTTTAAAATATATTGTTATCACCCATGTAGTTATTTGATGAGTTTAAAATACTTTAAAGAGTTAAATGAAAACTTTCCTTTGACCCCTCCCATTGGATAATCAATTTGAGGTTTTTTTGGTTTATTTTCAGATAACTTTCTTCATGCTGTTGTCTGCAGTGTGTGTAATGCTGAATTTGGCTGGTTCTATTCTGTCCTGTCAGAATGCTCAGCTAGTCAACTCCCTAGAAGGCTGTCAGTTGGTGAGTAATGAAATGGAGACCTTCAAACAAAGGGCAAAGGCTTTGATTTTGCAATGAATCCATTTTAAAATCCACATCTTTTGGTGTTTCTGCTTTTTGTTTAATGTTTCTATTGATACAGATTTTTGAGTTGTTTGAGGAACTTAAAGGGATTTCTAAAAATATTTCCCTCCACATAGCTTACTTTACTTGAAAACCACTTAGGATTAGTGTATCCCAAGGTAACAGTGTAAAAGTTTTACTTAAGAACAAATGTTTTACATTTACAAAGTGATAATTATTTTTCAGCGTTTGTCATATTGATTTTTTTAAAATTTAGTTTTGCGAATCAAAATTTTAAAACATTACTAAATTAATCAGAACTTGAATGCAAAGAAAGTACATGATATAATTCCAAAAATCTTGAATGAAAGTCAGGAGTCTTGGGATTCCTGTCCTGGCTTACCACTAACTTACTTGCTCTAGGTTTTGAGACAAGCCACGCAATATCATTTTCCTCATTTGTAAAATGAAGGGAGTGGATTTCTGCCTCATTTTCCTGATGGTCAGAATTCCAGCTGGTTTTCTATTTCTGTAGTTTGTG
This sequence comes from Bettongia penicillata ogilbyi, assembly GCA_023548195.1. NCBI lineage: Eukaryota > Metazoa > Chordata > Mammalia > Diprotodontia > Potoroidae > Bettongia > Bettongia penicillata. The sequence continues at coordinate 22,652,588 of JAJHZJ010000009.1, read as the reverse complement.
AACCACTGAAGGCTATGCTAAATTACTTCAATTTTTTTCCATGTAATATCCTTATAATATTTCTTCTTCCTACTTTTCTTATAGTCTTCCTATTTTAGCTCCCCACAGAGGAACTTGGGTTTTTGCCCCACATATATCTAGGTTTCTCGAAGTGAGGTTGAGTGAGCATGGCTTCAAAGCTGATAAATTCCCTATGCTCTAAGAATGCATCTTAAGTACTTTGTTTTGCTGTGTGATGTTAATTATAGCTTATGTAACATTGCCCAAACTTATCCCCAAAGTGGGTAGAACATCTGTGGCAAATCTAAATTAAATAACTGAATTCTAGGCAAGCAGTACCCCTGCACTGCCAACATTCATCCTACTCTGGATGTCACTGGCATATTATTGTCTCCTTTTGAGTAAATATCTACAGACACAAAACTCTAGTTCACAGAACAAACAGAAAATGATGCTAAAAAGACACCAAGGTTATAAATTCATTCCTTAAATAGATCATTTAGATTATCTCAGAAATATAGTGACACATAGTACCAATAACACTAACTCACAATGTTGTAAATGCTTGTTATGAGGAGTTAGAATGTGTAAGTGGATCAAACATCATAAATGTAAGTATTGAGTTTATGCCTTTTGATGAGAAAGCAGCAATGCAACCTTCAACATAAGAAAGACAACACATTCACATAGTAGACACTGTTTTACTTGAAGCATAATTGGACTATATAGTAGTAACAAGAATAGTGGTAGTAGTAGTTGTAAAGGCAAGAAAAGTAGTGGTATGGTGGTGGTAGTGGTGGTGGTGATTGTAGCAGTAGTGGTGGTTGTGGTGGTGGTGGTGGTAGTAGTAGTAGTGAGCAGCTTGGTGGTACAGTGGATATAACTGAGTTTGGAATCAGAAAGACTTGTCTTCATTTGTTCAAATCCAGCCTCAGACACTTACTAGCTATGTGGCCCTGGGCAAGTTACTTAACTTTGTTTGCTTCAGTTTCCTCCTGTGTAAAATGATCTGGAGAAGAAAATGACCAACCACTCCAGTATCTTTGCCAAGAAAACCTCAAATGGAGTCACAAAGACTGAAAATGACTAACCACAAAAATAGCCACAGTAGTAGTAGTAGTAGTAGTAGTAGTAGTAGTAGTAGTAGTAGTAGTAGTAGTAGTAGTAGCAGCAGCAGCAGTAATAGTGATGGTGGGGATGGTGGTAATAGTAGTAGGTTAGTAGTTGGGTAGAATTCATGTGAAATAGGCACTTGAACTAAATACTTGAAAGAATCACAGGATTCTTTTAGACAGAGATGAGGAGAGAGAACATTCATTATTAACCCAAGGAATAGCCTTTGTTGGAAATGGTAGAGTAGTTTTCTTGAGGAAGAGCAGGAAGGTCTCTGGCTAGATTGTAGAGCTTGAAGGAGAATGATATCTAATAAGTCCAAAAAGTTGGATGGGCTTGGATTGTAAGGCTTTAAGTGCCCAAAAGAGGACTTTGTATTTTCTGCTACAAGCAATTAAGGAGGAATTGGACTTAGCACTAGAGGCAATTGCAGAGTAACTGGAGTTACTTGAATAGGGGTGTGTCAGGATCACACCTGTGCTTTAGGAAAATCACTTTGGAAGCTTTGTGGTGGAGAGAAGAGAGACTTGAGGTGGGGAGACTAATTAAGAGGCTATTGTGGTGGTCCAGGTGAGAGGCACTGAGGGTCTGAGATAGGTTGGTAGTTCTGTGAATAAAGGAGATGGGTGTGAGAGATTTTGTGAAAGCTGTAACAACAGGATTTTATTAACATAATGTACTGTGGACATGAGCTGGAATGAAGGTCACTTCATTAGTGTTTCTATAAAAAAATGGAAAAAATCCAACATGGTTTTAATATATTTGTATAGAACTTTATAATGAGAAAAATTATAGTAAATACATATTGTTAACAAAATTATGATTTTGTTTATTACATTAATAATAATATGTATTGCATAATGTAACGGTAAATGTATGTGATAACTTTACATTACATACAAATTTATTTATAAAAATATTTATGTGTAGCATGCATAAAACAGTGAAAAATTGGGGAGGAGTATAGCAAAGTTTTGAATTGTAATCAAATATTCTACAGGTAGACGTTAAGGTCAGAGTTTTGCAAACCTATGAAGGACATATAGATGAAGCTAGACTGAAAATTGTGGGGTTTTTTTAAATACATTCCTTAGACTAATTTCTTACAAGTCAATTTGTATAGCTCTTTCTGTTTTTCAAGTTTAAAGAATTATATACTGAAACTATTTTTATCATTATATTATCTCATTTGAGACTCATGTCAATCTCATTTTATTGTTAAGGAAACTGAGACTCATAGGAGAGAAGAAAATAATTTGTCCTAAGTGATACAACAGTGGTAGAATGAGGCTGCTAGTGCATTTTGTCAAGCTAGAAGAGACCCTAACTCGTATCCCTAAATCCTAGACTGGTTGAGAAGTTTTTCACATTCCTCTAACCTGAATTAATATGACTGTTCTACTCATAGGTTGCCTGCAGTGTTAGAATTATAGGTCAAAATTATCCTGTGAAAATATTTCAAAAATCTAACTATTAAAAATCTAATAGTGTATTCTGATAATAGTTTGGAACATTACATATTTTCTGATGAAATTATTAGTTTGGTATATGATATGCTGTATAACTTTACATTTAACTTTATTTTTATGCTAAAAACTGAAAATAGGTAAAGATTCCAATATATGTTGGGAGAAGAGTCATTATTTAAACTGACTATAATTTAATTAAAGATCGTCTCCACCCACTAATAGACCTTAAGTGGAACCCATTGAGGGAAGCTTGATTAGGGGAGGCTGTTTTGTAGGAAGGCCTACATCTTTTGTTAATTGTTAATGAGGCACTGGGCCAGGCTCTGAAAAGTGTATATATATTCTGAGGTGTTTTGCTTTGGAGGCTTATTCTTTGGAAGAAGGTTTATGTGCCAGGGGAGACCCTGGGTAGCCATTAAGGAGCCCCCAGACCTTGAAAACCCAGATCTTGGTGCTTCTCTCTCTGGTAACTATATATATGTATGCAAGACAGTTGGATCTGTCTGTTGATCTGTGATATGTGTATTGCTGATGGTCAGACCTTTAGAACCCCTGTCTGTTGGTCTTCATTTCTCTGCTTGTATTTTCTATCTTGGTATATATAATTAAAGAAGATTATTAACCCTCTCAAAAGTTGCTTTCCTTTTAGAAAAGCATGTCTAAGAACCTGTGCTAACAGGCCATCCTGGATATGTCAGGGTGCTTGCTGCTACACTGCTAAAACTCAGGCTTTGACTATACCAGAGAAGTTCTGTCCTGGAAAAGCATTTTTGTGAATCTTCAAATCTGTCTATAAATAGTTGAGTGTCCCAGGGTCAGTCCCACTAGTGTCAATATATAGATGGTTGTGAATCAACTCTGTAATTTTCAACAAAAATGGAGGTTTCTTCTTGTCTAACCCTTGTTCTCCAAAAATTAGCTAATTTCTTTGCTCCTTTTTTCCTCAGAATAATAGAAGTCAAGTTTACTAAAAATAGGCCAAGTATTAGATTGATTGGATTAGATTCCATCAATAATAGACACTTATTCATAAGGTTTACATTTAAATATGCTATCCTCCTGAAAGAGACTTTTTTTAATCTACATTCAGTCTACAGCTGCAGGCATTCCAGCTGTGTCAGTGATCCACATACTAATTAGTGTCTTATTGCAATCCCTGGACTCACTATCTGTATTTGTATCTGGAATCCACAGGGAGCAGGAGAAAAGCAGAAAAGTAGGCCTATTCTCAGAAGAGTAGGCACCTGTCCTATCAATGTGGATGGAATACAGTCACAAATTTATTGGTGAAAGCAACTTCAGTTTTTTTCTCTACTTCTCTTATTGAGGTATAATTTCTGCTAGCTTCAGAAAACTAAAGACCAGCTTTACTTCTTGGAAATGACAGTGGGAAGAAAGAAGTCTTTAAACACACTCACGGAAACAAGTGATTAAGAGGAAAGATCTGGTGAAAACTGAGAAACAGTTATGGTATACTTACGAATTAGTCACAACAACCTGCTGTGTCCTCTTGGATAGAAATTGAAATTGATCTAAATCGTGATTAATTAATTGAGAAAAAGTGTTTGAGTGACGTCAGAGGACCTGGGTTCAAATTTCTGCTTGGCCACCAGGAACTTCCCTCTGGTACCAAGAAAATACTTCTGGGTGTGGAGTAAATGGGCCAAGGTTCGAATGCCTTCCTTTATCACTCCCTCTGTGACATAGACCAAGTCATGTAACTTCTCTGGACCTCACTTTCCTCAGTTCCAAAATAAGAGTATTCAACTCTGAGATTCCTTTAGGTTCTGTATCTGTGATTCGATAAAGTTCCTTATTAAGTGGCTTTGAAGATTATTTTTCCTTTGATCTGTTTCCTTCACACACTGTCCTTCCTCTATCCAGTTTACCCCTCTGCTTCTTCTCTTCTCCATTTTTTTAGCTCTTTCAGTTTTTTTCTATTTTTCACTTATCCTAGTTACCATCATTGTCAAAAGAAAATAAGACAATAAATTTTTTCTCATTTATTATTTGATACAATTACATAGGAAGCTTAATATAATACTTTTATTGAAATCCATGTCTGGAGACATCCATAGTAGTAAAACCTCCTTACAGGGTATTTCCTTTGTTACTCCAGTAACCAGATACACTTGGATGGAGGGTCCAAGGGACCTATGTTATAATGAATTCTACTTTGTAGTGATTTGTATTTTAGTAAGATCTTCCCTTATGTGTTTCTACCTCTTTGTTGTTTTTCTTGCATTATCAGCTCAATCTTGGTATTTGTTTAAAGCTATGTTAGTACTAGAACGGTACCATTAATATCCAGTATCACTAATACCTACCATTTGAGCAATGTACTTAACTTGTGATTATTCATGTTCATAGTTAATGTCATGATGCTGCTCATCTGAAACAGTGCATAAATCACAAATTCATTGGTATTTAGTTTATGAATTTGTTTTATACTTACATTTTAAAATAGATGGCTAATTTGGAAGGAATTTCCAGCATTGAAACATGAAGCTCGGTTGCGAAGACAGTTCAGGAAGAGTTATAAAATTACTTTGAAATATTACTTTGACTGTTCTTTAAGCTTTGTAATCTTGGCATGGCTATTCACAATAATGACCTGCAAATGGGGGAGGGAATTAAGTTTCATCTGTTATTCTAAAGAAAGTATTTTCTAAACTTTAAGGCCTAATATAAATGCAAGTTATTATATTCTTGGAAGAGGCAGTATAGTAGAGTGGAAAGAGCTTCTCTCTAGGTTAGAATTGGCACTTTTAACACAAACTCTGTATCATTGAGCAGTTTACCTAATCTCTCTGGCCCTCAACTTCTTCATCCAAAAGATGTTCATCTTCTAGAGTCTGAGGTTGTTACCCTGAGGTTAGTGAACTTGTTTTAAAAAATATTTGTAACTGTATTTCAGTATAGTTGGTATTCTCCTATCTCAGTAAATGCCAAATTGGTTTTATTAGTCAGATGAGCTTGAGTTTGGGTGAAATCAAATTCAGATTAAGAATAAATAGAGAAGGTGATAATGCCAATAAGTCATTTCACTGCAAATTACCTCTCTCTTATAATTGCTAATAAACATACATTTTCTTTGGATATTGATAAATCAGTGAGATAACCATTTTGGCAGAAAAGTTGGTAAATTATAATAGCAGAGATTAGGTTTAGCTATTAGATAGCTTATTCATATTCAGTTCACATCAAAGCAATATTTTTATCCTCAGCTTCTAGAACTATATAGATTTCTTCAAGTAATCTCTAAATACCATTGGATGCTACTTGTGTATTCTCCTATTTAGTAAATGCCAAATGGGTTAATATTAGCTTTAGGTTGGAAGAATGTATGTGTGAGCACTTTATATTTTCAGAACAGACTCTCTAAGCAAAATGGTGCCTGAAAGATAAAATTTTATAAAGTAATTTAAGTTCATATTCAGTTTAATGAAAACTGAAACTCTTATGAAGACCAAATACTTTTGAATAGCAGTACTGAGTTCTTGGAGTCAGAAGACCAGGGTTTGATTTCTGAATGACTCTCTGTTTGACTGCAGGAAAGTTATTTACCAGAATTTTTCCTCATCTGTTGTTGTGAAGGAAATATTTTCTAAACCTTGAGACCCAATATAAATATGTTATTATTACAAGAAGAAGCATTATAGCATAGTGGAAAGAACCTAAATTAAAGTTGGCATTCTGACACTCTCTGTATGACTAAGCAAATTACTTAATCTCTCTGACTTTCAGTTTATCTGTCTATAAAATGTTGGACACATAGATCTTAGATTCCTAACTTGAGTTTAGTGAACTTGTTTTAAAAGGTATTTTGATAACTGTATTTCAGCAGTTTCCTTAGTAATCTAAAATCCTTCAAGACCTGACCCTTCTATAAGTTTTCTCATGCCTTTCTCCCCATCCCCGTCATGTTTTCTGTGACCCAGTGATATTGGTTTCTTGCATTTTCACTACTGCATGCCTGGAATACTCTCCTTCTTCCTCTCTCTTTCCTAACTTTCTTGACTTTCTTCAAGTATCAACAAATATCCCATCCTCTACCAAAAGCTTTCATAATTTCCCTTAATTCTAGTGCCTTCCCCCTGCTGATCTCCAATGTATACTGCATATTTCTTTTTTCTTTTGCACAGCTGTGTATATAGTTGCTTTTATGTTGTCTTTTTTCACTGTGAGCTTTTTAAAAGAAACATTTTTTACCTTTTTTTATCTCTAGCACTTGGCACAGCATAGAGTAAGCATTCATTTAATATATGCTGACTGACTGACACTAAAAGTTTTAAAAATTCTTGGTCTGGATGGTTAAAAATGTACTTTGAAGATCTTGTAACTGAAAATTGAAGAAAAATCTAGCAATTAAAGTTTGGTTCTGTGGTGTTTGTGTGTGCGTGCGTGAGTGCGTGCGTGTGTGTGTGTGTGTGAATCTTTTCAATGTGCCCCAGTCTCACATATTACTGCTAATATTTTCTGTTAAATTTAGAACACAACAGGGAATAGTAACCATGTAAGAGACCTTGAAAGCTTCTGATGAAAATCTTGCCCTAGGGAAGGATTTTTTGATATGAGATATGTTATCAAAGTAGAATTGGATGCCTCTTGGCTGCATCGTAAGTCTTATTTGAGGAGAGAGGAGATTACTCCCTCAGAGTTCTCAATATGAAGAAGAAATATAGAAACACTGAAAGAAATTGGAGTTTAGCCTTCATAGATTTATATTGAAAGAACTATTAAGATTGCCTCAGAGAGAATTTGGTTAGCGCAACATGCAGTATTTCGTAAAATTAAAGTGCTAAGGGAAAAAAAATGAGTAAATATTCTTTTTAAGATACCCTGGTGGGGGAAGGGAGAAGTTAACTTCTTATCTTTGAATTTATTGGATTTTTAATATTTAAGAAGAGCATGAAAGCAAAACAGTTGTCTGACGAAGCTTTACAAATAGCTAAGGATAAAAGAAAAGTGAAAGGGGAAGGAGAAAAGGAAAAATATACTCAACTGAATGAAGAATTACAGAGAAAAGAAAGGGGAGATAAGAGAGTTTTCTTAAATGAGTAATGGAAAGAAGAGGGAAGAGGGAATACAAGGAATCTCTTAAAAAATAAAGCTAGCAAGGGAATGTTTCATGTAAAAATGGGCATAAAAGACAAAAATGTTAGGGACTTAACAAATAGAAATTAAGAAAAGGTGACAAGTATATACAGAAGAAATTATACAAAAAGATCTTATTGTCATCATCCAAGATAGGTTACTGATCTAGAACCAGACTTCCTGGAGAATAAAATCAAGTGGGCCTTAGGAATCATAGCTAACAATAAAACTCATAGAGGCGATGGAATTCTAGCTGACCTATTTAAATTCCTAAAAGTTGATGCAGTTAAAATGCTGTACTCAGTATGCCAGCAAATTAGAAAAAACATAACAGTGGCCATGGGGTTGGAAAAGATCACTTTACATTCCAGTCCAAAAGAAGGGCAATGCAAAAGAATTTTCAGAATCCTGAACAGTTACACTCATTTCATGCAATAGCAAAATTATGCTTTTAAAATTCTACAAGTTAGACTTCAGCAATATGTGAATTGAGAATTAGCAGAAGAGCAGGCTGGTTTTCAAAGAAGTAGAGGAACCAGAGACCAAATTGCCAACATTCATTGGATTATGGAGAAAGCAAGGGGCTGTTTCTTTTCATTGATTACACTAAAACCTTTAGCTATGTGGATCACAACAAAATGTGGCACATACTCAAAGAGATGGCAGTGATAGATCATCTTGCTTATCTCTTAAGGAACTTATATGTGAGCCAAGAAGCATCAGTTAGACCTGAACATGGAACAACTGATTGGTTTGAGATTGAAAAAGTAGTATGACATGGCTGTATATTGTCACCTTATTTATTTAACTTGTACTCAGTGTACCTCATGTAAAATGCTAGGATGGATGAATCAAAAGCTGGAATTAAGATTTCTGGGAGAAATATCAACAATCTCAAATATGCAAACAATACCACTCTCATGGTAGAAAGTGAAGAGGAATTAAAAAGCTTCTTGATGAGGGTGAAAGTAAAGAGTGTAAAAGCTGGCTGGAAACTTAATATTAAAAAAAAAATCCTGAGATCTTGGCAACTGGTTTCATCACTTCGTGGCAAACAGAGGGAAAGAAATGGAAGTAGTGTCAGATTTTATGTTCTTAGGTGCAAAGATTACTGCATATGGCAACTTCAGTCATGAAATTAAAAGACACTCCTTTGAAAGGAAACTATGGTAAATCGGGATAGCCTACTAAAAAGCACAGACCTTGCCAACAGAGGTCCATATAGTCAAAACTATGGTTTTTCTAATAGCAATGTAGGACTATGAGAGTTGGTCTATAAGGAAAGTTGACTACTACAAAATAAATGCTTTTTAATTGTGGTTCTGAGAAGACTTGAGTGTTCCTTGGACTGCAAGATGATTCATTTAGTCAGTATTTAAAGAAATTAACTCAAATTATTCCAGAAAGGTCAAATACTGAAGCTGAAGCTTAAATACTTTGATGACATGGTGAGAAGACAGGGCTCATCAGAAAAAAAAAAACCTTGATGGTGGGAAATATTGAAGGCAAAATGAAAAGAGGATGGCACAGGATGAGATGAATAGATAGTATCATGGAAACAAAGAACATGAACTTGGACAGACTTGAGGAGATTATGGAGGTTAGAAGTCATGAAGAATCCAACACAGCTGAACAGCCACAAAACTATGGAGGCAAAAAAATCTATTGTGGTGGGTTTCTAAATTTTTCCACCTGTAATCCCTTTGAAGATTGTCATTTTAAATTGAAACTCCACTTTTCCCCTCATCTTCTATGCTTAGAGTCCAGATGAATTAAAGAAAGCATTTTTCCCTATATTTTTTACTTGATTTTGTTTTTGTTTTGTGTTAATCTTCTTTCAGTGTACTTTGTTGTCTTGGATCATGATCTACAAGGAGGCTGCACAGTGTTTACATAAATGATTTTTTAAAATAAGAATGTGAATAGAGGAATATGGCATATGAAAAATTACTAAGAAAACTTTTAAATTCTAAACTTGTTTTAGTTCAATAAGCTTTGGAAAATCGCTCTGTGCTAATTTATTTTAAAAATTGGCACTACTGCCACAGGCAAATACTTGTGAGGTTAATTTTATTAGCAATACATTTGAAAAAGGTAAATATCATTCTCTTCAGAGTAATTATATTTACATATATGCAAAATGCTTACCATAGCATGTGTATTGCACTGACCTAACTTCTTTTGGTTATATATAAAAGATTGATTTCAAAAATTAATGAAATTTACAACTATTCTCCAAGTTTCATTTTAGTGATGACTTTCACCTTTCTGGGATTCCATTTAATCATCTATGAATTGAATGCCTCTAGTGTAGTAAACTAATTGCTTTCTCAAGAAACCTCCATCTCCAACATCCTATGAATTCCTCATACTAAATCCTCTACCCATTAAACAATGTAATTTTCTTATTTTCATTTTACTTCCTTTCATTGTCTTAATTGGTTGCCCCCTGCCCCATTGCCATTATATTCCCATTGAAATCAAGAATCTGAGGGCATACTAGAGAATTCCTAAACATTGAGTAGAACAGAAAAAATATCTATAAATTAGGTAAACACCCCCTGAATGATTAATAAGCACCCCACTGTTAGTTTGTTATTAGTATAAACCAAGTGTAATTTTTTTAGCCTAATCTCAGAATTTTTTCTTGCAACAATTTAAGTGATGAACTGTAGAACACTTTATTGGTCTCATTCACTAAATTCCTATTTTAAGCCCTGCCTCATTGTAGTATGGAAGTGGTCCAGAGTTCTTAGAGGATAAGCCAATAGATATTAAGCATCATCTCCCAAGCTAGGAATATTTTGAATATAAGCTTAGCCATGTCTGTGAAGACCAGCCTAATGTGAAAAGATTCCCCAAATTTGGGGGCAAGAGATGATGCTTTTTTAAAGAGAAACCAAAAATCAAACAAAACATATAAAACAGCCCTTAATCCAGCATTGCCCCCTTCTTCTTCCACATTGAAAGTGTAAATGAGGCAGGTTTTCCAAAAATCATGTAGTTTCTTTTTTACATTCATTTTCACAAAATTTTGGGTTCCAAATTTTCTCCCCATTTATTCCCTCCCCCACCCTAATACACCGAGCATTCCAATTTCCCCTATCACCAATCTGCCCTCTCTTCTACCCTCCCTCCCATCTCTTGTCCCCATCTTCTCTTTTGTCCTGTAGGGCCAGGTGACTTTCTATTCCCCATTAACTGTATTTCTTATTTCCTAGTAGCAAGAACAATACTAAACAGTTGTTCCCAAAATTTGAGTTCAAAATTCTCCCCATCCCTCCCTTATGACTTCTCTTTGCTGTTTGCTTTTTCATGCTTCTTCTCATTCTTGTGTTTGAAAGTCAAATTTTCTTTTCAGCTCTGGTCTTTTCATCAAGAATGCTTGGAAGTCCTCTATTTCATTGAAAGACCATATTTTCCCCTGAAGTATTATACTCAGTTTTGCTGGGTAGGTGATTCTTGGTTTGAGTCCTAGTTCCTTTGACTTCTGGAATATCCTATTCCACGCCCTTTGATCCCTTAATGTAGAAGCTGCTAGATCTTGAGATATCCTGATTGTATTTCCATAATACTGGAATTGTTTCTTTCTAGCTGCTTGTAAGATTTTCTCCTTGACCTGGGAATTCTGGAATTTGGCCACAATGTTCCTAGGAGTTTCTCTTTTTGGATCTCTTTCAGGTGGAGATCAATGGATTCTTTCAATACTTTTTTTGCCCTCTGGTTGTAGAATGTCAGGGCAGTTTTCCTTGATAATTTCCTGAAAGATGATGTCTAGGCTCTTTTTTTGATCATGGCTTCAGGTAGTCCCATAATTCTTAAATTGTCTCTCCTGGATCTATTTTCCAGGTCAGTTGTTTTTCCCATGAGATATTTCACATTCTCTTCCATTTTTTCATTCTTTTGGTTTTGTTTGGTGATTTCTTGGTTTCTCAGAAAGTCATTAGACTCCATCTGTTCCATTCTAATTTCGAGAGAACTATTTTCTTCAATGAGCTTTTGCTCCTCTTTTTCCATTTGGCTATTTCTGCTTTTGAAAGCATTCTTCTCCTCATTGGCTTTTTTAATCTCTTTTGCCAATTGAGTTAGCCTATTTTTCAAGTGTTATTTTTTCAGTATTTTTTTGGGTCTCCTTTAGCAAGGTGTTGACCTGCTTTTCATGTTTGTCTTGCATCTCTCTCATTCTCTTCCAAATTTTTCATCCACCTCTCTTATTTGACTTTCAAAATCCATTTTGAGCTCTTCCATGGCCTGAGCCCATTGGATATCTATTTCGGATGTTTGAGGTACAGAAGCCTTGACTTCTATGTCTTTCCCTGATGGTAAGCATTGTTCCTCCTCATCAGAAATGAAAGGGGGGAAACATCTGTTCACCAAGAACGTAGCCTTTTCTGGGCATTTTCACGGCCAGTTACTTGACTTCTGAGATTCCTCTCCACCCCTGCCTCACCTCCAGATCCACCCAGCTAGTGCTTGGGGTCTGAGATTCAAATGCTGCTCTCGAGCCTCAGGGCTTTCAGTGGCAGGCATGGCTGCTATTCAATGTGAGCTTAAGTTCTGGAGCTCAGGTGGGGGCAGGGCCGCCTTCCACGCTCAGTTCCCTCAGGGGGTTTATGCAGAGACCGTCAGTAATGCAGCAGAGCTCCTGCCTGCTCTGGGAGTCCCAGGTGGCTGCTGCCTCTGCCGCTGCCTCCCGAGGGGGTCTGAGTTATGGAGACACCCCACTCCCCTCTTGGCCAGCCCAGAAGTCTCTCTCACTGACCTGTAGTGCCTGTGGGCGGAGGGACCTTCGTGGACATCAGAGGTTCCGTCCCTGAAGCCTGCTCGGATCTGCTCCTCTCAGGCCGCATGGGCAGGACTGGGCTCCACTGTCCAGTGCTCGATGGACCTTTGGTGGCAGTTTTTCAGGGCTCTCTGGAGCGGAAATCTCCTCCACTGCATTGCTGTATGGCTTGCTCTGCTCCAGAATTTGTGGGGAGTTCTTTTTACAGGAAATTTATGGGCTGTGGGTTCAGAGCTAGCGTACATGACTCTTTCTACACCACCATCTTGGCTCCTCCCCCAAAATCATGTAGTTTCAAGACTATCTATTAATACTCACTGGACTGCCAGTAATCTCAATGTGCAATTTTTTTTTCAGTCCCCAGCACATTGGCACAATACAAAAGAAGCTGGATCATGTAATAGGAATGATGTTCACATTGTCATAAATGAAACCAGAAGACCAAGAAAATTATATCTTAACAACAACCCCTTTTTTCAAGAAACAGAATAAATGATATCATCAAGTCTATGTATGCTTGGATAAATCAGGAAACTGATCCTTCAGTTATAATGGGGCGGTGGGAAATAATAGACAACCCTGTTGATACACTAGTACTCAGAATATTTTTTAAAAATGGGAAAAATGATATTGCTTCCAGGACTGTATCCCCAAGAGATCATAAAAATGGGAAAGGGTCCCACATGTACAAAAATATTTATAGCAGCTCTCTTTGTGGTGGCCAAAAACTGGAAATCAAGAGGATGCCCATCATTTGGGGAATGACTGGACAAGTTGTGGTATATGACTGTAATGTAATGTAATACTGTTAGAAATGATGAACAGGAAGACTTCAGAGATGCCTGGAAAGACATATATGAACTGACTCTGAGTGAAAAGAGCAGAACCAGAACTTTGTACACAGCAACAACCACAGTGTGTGAGGAATTTTTCTGGTAGACTTAGTCTTTCATAGCAATGCAAGGACCTGAAAAATTCCCAATAGACTTTTGAGGCAAAATGCCTTCCACATCCAGAGAAAGAACTATGGAATTGAATTGCAGAATGAAGCAGACTGTTTTATTTTGTGTTACATTTTGTTTTGTTTTGTTTTGTGGTTTCTCTCATTCATTTTAATTTTTCTATTCAACATGACTATGGTGAAATTGTATTTAATGGAAATGTATGGGCAGAACCTATATAAGATTGCAAGTCATTTTGGGGAGGTAGTGGAGAGGGAGGGGAAAAATCTAAGATATATGGAAGTGATTACAGACCACCGAAAACAAATTAAAAATTATTTTTTTTAAAAATGGAAAAAAAACTTCCAGCAATATAGGTCCATCTTCTGTGGAAGCTCTAAGATGATGTATAAAAGTTGAGCAAGACTAGAAAGCATAGAGATATTGCCATCTATATAAACAGGGATACCAACATTTCATTCAGCATATTGGAGGACTGATAGCCTAGCTTTTTATTAGTCAAAAAATTTTTATATATTTTTATTTTTCCACTTAGCATTGGGCTTTTATTATAACCAGCTCTATAAATATGAAAAAATATTAGTCAAGCTACTACCAATATTGATAGGCTGAGCTCTTTTTCCTCTTATGCTGTTCAATTCTTGCTTATGTATTCTCATGTATCCTTCATAGAACAGCAACTCAATGCACTGTTGGATGCCATCCTCTAATTTTTCTAATGACCTTAGGGATGCCAAATGCGTGTTGTCTCCTATCACTTTCTTGAAAGAGACCCTTTAGTTATACCTTATTGCCTACTGATTAAAGGTAAAGGGGCAGATAGGTGGATCAAACGGTGGACGGAACACTGGTTCTGGGGACAGGAAGACCTGAGTTCAAATGTATCCTCAGACATTTGCCAGTTGTGTGACTCTGTGCAAATAAATCACTTAACCCTGATTGCCTTTAAAAAAAAGTTATTTAGCTTCATATTTGAAATCTTCTACTACCTGGTTCCCATATTACTTTCTCACCATATCCATTACCATTCCATAAACAAAACATTTACCCAACTCAAAATCATGTAAGTTTAACTTCCAAAGATACCTTGTAATTTCCTTCTTCTGTATATTGATTCTGGCAGAGAACTCCCAATTACCTATCCCAGAGATCTTAGGGGTGAAAGAAAAATGGACATTTTGCCTTTTTAAGATTTAGTTTATAATAGTAACTAACATGGAATTTTAATAGAGAATACTCCCTTTCAATTTTTTAACACTACAAGTTGCAGACAAGTTGCAGGACTGTGTCATTGGAGTCATTTCTAGGACTTCTACATACCAATGAAATTGCAATTTTCAAACCAAAAAGAAAAAGCAAATACCCTTCACTACATTCATTCATTATGTTGATCACACACATGTAAGCATGGCTGTGTGGCACTACTGAATTTGCCATGACTTATTTAAACTGAAATTTCTGGATGCATAAAATAATAAGATAGATCACTTATGCCATATTAAAATTATATTAGTTGTATACACACACAGTCTAAGGCTCCAGGGCTACCCATTAGAATATTCAAGCACATCATTTAGGAGAAAGAACTTGCCTGTATGTCTACTTCTTTTCTCTCAAAGGTTCTTGAAATTCTTTTTTCAGCTTTCCAGCAACATAAATGACCAAATTCTGACCACAGAATTGAGAGCACCTAGTAACCAAGCCAACACCAATTACTTAACCACAGCAGCCAGAAGAGCTAGCCACAGTAACCAAGGAAACACTGATTATTTAGCTGTAACATGATGAATAATAAATGGATAAAGGGCAGAGCCCTGGGCTGTGACTATTTGCAGTAGGTATCTTTTAAGATGAAGAAAAACTAGTCCTTAGAAATGCCCCTTTCCTGCTAAACAGGATGCCCTTGTCCAGCTGAAGCCTGTGACTGATTTCATCTTGGTGCTTACATATCTTCCATCTCTTATAATAATAATGCTTATATTCTTGTTCTTTTGGATTCAGAGGAAAATAAGTATTTGGATGTTGTGGGACAGTAAGAGAGGGAAGAACAAAGAATTTGAGAATACAAGCTGAACTTAGTTTCCTTAATGCTTATGTCACAGAAATAAAAATATACTTTAAAATAAAGTAAGACTTATTTCACATAGTTGACTGGCAACATAAAATAAGTGCCCATCCATTGAGTCTTTCCTTAAACCTTATAAAAGCTTCATTATTTCAGGGGTTCAAAGCTGACCTACATGGAACTTTTCACTGCAGTTTAAGACTGAGAACTTAGGTACTGGCTTTTTTAGACCATCCTAATTAAGTAATTATGCTATCCTTTAATGGTCTTCACGTTGGGATGTTGGTGAAAAGAACAAGAGCTTGGTTTACATAGTAAAGCTTAGACAAGTGTAGAGATTGAAACGCAAGATTGAATGCAGTGAAACACTTGTGTACCATAAAATGTAATAAAAAAATAACTGTACTTACAACAAAAAAAGGCTGTGTTCCTCTCCTCTTCTGAAATCATGAGGACAGCAACTCTGGGTCAGAAAACCTTCTCAGAGGGCAGTAGAAACTCCAAATCTCTGGAACACTGTATAAAATGGACTTTTTATATCCCTGTTTATGCTTGGTTCTACCAGGTTTCCTCTGTGACTCCAATATGATTTGAACTAGCTTTCCTCTAGAAGACAAATAAAGCCAGTACTTTTGATTGGTATGGGATCTGGTATGGGGTAAGGCTCAAATTATGCCTCCCTTAACACAGTTTCCTCTTGACTCTGGCTGTGTGATTTCCTGGGCTGTGTCAACTGACCTTCTGTCCCTTAGGGGCATGAAAAGTCTCCCATACTTAGGATCAGTGCTATTGAAACTAGCACTTCATACTTGAAGGGTAAGAGATGACCACATGAGCCTGTACATTCTGACATACAGAACCACGTGTTTCCATATAGAAGTAGTGGGGGAGGGGAAATATTTAGAAGCTAAATACTACCATGTACTTGTTGTATATCCTTGCTATGTTAAGGCTAACTAACCCTCATTGAATCATGTATGAGTGCCCCATATTGTTCCATCAATGAAACTGAACTAAGAGAATACTAGTATTAGACCTGCCCTTAACATTAATATTCTGAACCAACAAAGTTCTGTGGATAGATCTTTTGCCCCCTTAAAAGGAAACTGTGCTAGATAATATAAAATACATACTGTTTCTATCACATCCCACCCTTGATGACACAATCTTAAAAGTCCTCCAGAGGACTTTCTACCACTCATATGTGAAAGGAAAAAAGGTAGATAATCAATGCCTTGAATGCTTGGCATCTTTTGCTTTGATAATCTTTTATCACCTGTACTCATTAGGATAACAAGTAACTGTGTGATTTATAGTGAGGACATAGTCCTTGGTAAAAAAAAAACCTGTGTAATTGAAGTTAAGTTCCAGGTGGACACCTGTGTTAGGTAACCTTAGAAGTGTAACTAAATCATTATAAAGTGTGTATCTTAAGTATGTAACTATAACAGGTAACTTTATGCTAAAATATATTTTATTTGTGCATTTATCTTTATATGAAAATGCTGAAGTAAGAAGACCTTGTAAAGGCCTAATTGAGACATACTGGAAAGAACGAAATTAGGATGTCATAAAGTTAGGACATGAATGTAGTCTTGCGCCATACACAAATCAACTTCTAGAGGACTTGGTTGCACCATACGTGAATCAAGAGACCTCTGAATACCTGTGAATTTTGTTTCTCAGGGCCTCAGACCAAAGTGAGCCCTCTGTAGATCCCTCCTTTATTTCTCTTAATAAAGATTGGTTTCTTCACCAAAAAAGGCCTCTGATGTTCTTTCTTATATATGGCTTTAAGCAAGTCTTGTTGCAGAAGAAACTATAAATTCTTTGAAAAAGAGATTTAATACAAATGGTAAAAATACTAATTAATAAAAAGATTTTCAAAAAAGTTCTGTGCAGTCACTATCATACCAGATTCAGTTCAAAGTAGATGTATGTTAAAGTGATCAACAGAAATAGCATAGAGGCCATGAGGGCCTCATAAAAATAACACCTCCAACACTGCAACCCCCCCGATAGTCTCATGTAGTAATTAACTAAGAAGTCTTAAGATTCTTGCTTGAGACCTATGTAGATACTTAGATTTAGCCCTTACCACTACCTGTAGCATTCTTTGACCCACCCCCCAAAATCTCCCCTTCCTTGGGAGCCTCATCAGGGTGGTGATACCACACTTTTTCCCCTTATAAGTCTTTTCTGAGAGGATAGGGACTCATGATATCATATCATCTAAAGGAGTCCCTTAATTCCTTCTCTCATAATTATGTAAAAATAAAGTAACAGGAGAGTAAAGCATTTCCCTGAGATTCCATCCCTCTACCCCCAGGCTCTTTCTAGCATGGAGCTGTCTGAACCTTCCTAGGGGAGAGGAAAAATGCCAATAAAATGGGGAGCAAAAACAATACCCCAGAAAACATAGAGTGATCTGGATGTGGCAAAACCATCCAAGCCTTTCTTATTCTGTGCAGGGGATGAAATGAGGGTAGACTAGAGGGAGATCAACTGGGACTATCCCTGTAAGCAGTATGTTCTCATCAGGTATGTCTTCCTGGAGGTTGTGTCCTAAAAATTGTCGACATGATGTTCCCTTCCCCCTTCGTAGGGTAATACTGATTCATCAAAAGGACAGTTTCTTGGAGGCGGAGTACTCAACCATGGCTATCAGAGGCATGATGGTAAAGCTTTTATTTCAAGAGACCATTCTGTTGTTCAACAGTACCAACATCCTGCAGTTGATATGGGAGATGGAAAACTCAATCAGCATAGTCGCAGCAGGCCCAGCCCATAACTAATTTTTCTATTAAATGAGTGCCTCATCAGAGACAGTGATGCAGGCTTTGATGATGACAGAATTATTTGGCACTTAAATTCCACATCTTAAATATCAGCTGGAGTAAGGACAATCTTCTAACCCTGAGATGGGGGACCAGAGCCAACATAAGAATTTTGCCAGTCAGAGACAATTAACACTAGATCATGCCATACTGACTTTTCAAAGATGTTTTCCAATTGATGTAAGAATCATTGAATACATAGCAGTCTCATCCATAAGTAAGAAGATCATGTGGTCCCATCATAATACAGCATAGTTGCCCCCATGTCCAGATTAATAATAGATACACTTTTTTAGGGTCCATCAACTTGATTATTCATCTTGGAAGAAGGCATATGGTGTCACTGATTGGCACTTACATATGATTAACCTCTTCTTGATACTCTCTATGCTCTAGGGTTTTGTGACACCTCTCTCTCTTGGCTCTCCTACTTGTAAGATCTTCAACTAGGTTTAACCTGTTCACTATGAATGTCTATGAAAACCCAGTTCAGGGCCCTGTTCTCTTTTCCCTCTAAACTCTTTCCTTCTGTGATCTCACAAACTTCTATGGATTCAGTTATCATCTCTATCCTTGTGATTCTCAGAACTATTTGCTCTACCTAACCTCTCTTCTGATTTTCAGTCTCATATCTCTGGATTCCTATTGGGTCCTCTTCTATCAGATGTTTTATAAGTACTTCAAATTCATCATGTACAAAAGTGAAATCTTTTCACCCAAATCCTTCAATCTTTCTGACTTCTCTATTATGGTCAAAGGTATCACCATCCTCTCAGTTATCCACATCCACAACCTAAGTGTCATCCTCAGCTCAGCTCCTCATTCTCTCATTCTCCATATTCAAATGGTTGTCAAATTGTTTCAATTAAATCCTTTCATACATACCTCCTTCTTTACCACTATCACTGCCACTACCCCAGTACAAGTCCTCATGATGTCATGCAACAGCCATTACAATAGTATTCTGGTTGGTTTCTCTCCCTCACATTTCTTCCCATCCACTCCATTCACTCACTCAACTATCAAGGTGGTCTTCCTAAACTGTAGGTTTAACCAGGGTACACCTCTACACAAAATCTCCAGTGGCTCTCTATTGTTTGTGGTCAAATATAAAATTGTGGTTGGCTTTTAAAGCCCTTCTTAATATTTTAGCTTGGTGGTACAGAGGATGGAGTTCCAGATCAGAGGAAGGGAAGACTGGAGTCTCCAACACTTGTGAACTGTGATCCTGAGCAGGTCATTTAACCTCTGTCTGCCTCAGTTTCCTCTGCAAACTAGAGATTATAATAGCAACTACCTCCAGGGCTGTTATAAGGACAAAATGGGATAAAATTTATAAAATGCTATGCAAACCTTAAAGTGATTTATTATTTACTATATAAATGATATCTACGATTGCTGTTGTTGGTACTGATGGTGCCACCCCCTCCTACCAGTCTCTCTGAAGCCAATTATATACACTGCTACTGGTCTAGTCTCTCTGATAACATAGTCAATAGTGGAAAATGGAGAAAAGAACAAAAGAAGGGTTATCCTTTGCCTTTCCTCCTCCCCCTACATCCCTCTAGAGTGATTCCCTCTAAGTTACCTAGCACTAACTCAAATTGAATTGTAACCCAGTAATTCCAAAATTGAAATTTTCCACCTCTATACTGGATCATTGCTGAAATAGATGAGACTAGCTTGTTTGATTAGCCACATATGTTCTACCTGTTTTGGTTCAAAGAAAACAACATTCTGCCTCATAAAGGGATCACAAGGAATAGATCATCTTTTTTACGTATTTAAAACTTTACCATGGGGGTGGAGTCAAGATGGCGGAGTAGAAAGATGCACATATGCGAGCTCCGAACCCAAAGCCCACAGATTTAATATAAGAAGAGCTCCCCAGAAGTTCTGG
Organism: Bettongia penicillata ogilbyi; assembly: GCA_023548195.1. Taxonomy (NCBI): domain Eukaryota; kingdom Metazoa; phylum Chordata; class Mammalia; order Diprotodontia; family Potoroidae; genus Bettongia; species Bettongia penicillata. Next base: position 22,632,362 of record JAJHZJ010000009.1, on the reverse strand, counting down.
ATCACTGCAGGGTGTCCAGAAACATAGTGGAAGAGATTTCCGTTCCAGAGAGCCCGGGAGAGCCATCCCCAGGGTCCATTGCACCCCAGAAAGCGGACCCCACCCCAGCGCTGCCCTGGCCACGGCCCCAGAGAAGATGATCCGAGCAGGCTTCAGGGACAGAACCTGCAGCGGCCTGGAAGGTCCCTCTGCCCACAGACTCTACAGGTCAATGAGAGACACGCCCGGGCTGGCCGAGAGGGGAGCAGGGTGTCTCCGTGGCTCAGGCCCCCTCGGGAGGAAGCGGCAGAGGCAGAGGCAGGGGCAGGAAGCGGTGGAGGCAGAGGCAGCAGCGGTGGTCCCGGGACTCCCCGAGCAGCAGGCAGAATCCTCATTAGTGAAAGTCTCTGCATAAATCACCTGAAGGAGCTGAGCCTGGGAGATGGCCCTGCCCCACCCGCTCCATTACTGAAAGTCTCTGCATAAAGCCTCTGAGGGAACTGAGCCTGGGAGGCGGCCCTGCCCCCACACCAGCATCAGAACTAAAGCTCCCATTGATTAGCAGCCGCTTGCCCCAGAAAGCCCATTTGAATCTCAGACCCCAAGCACTACCTGGGCGGATCTAGGCGGGGGTGGACAGGAATCTCAGAAGTCAAGTAACTGACTGGGAAAATGCCCAGAAAAGGGAAGAAAAATAAGACTATAGAGAGTTTTTTTGAACAGATGCAAATGATCCCGACTTTTGGATCTGATGACGAGGACATATTCTTGCCATCAGGGAAAGATGTGGAGGGCGGGGCCTCAGTACCCCAGGCACCCCAGGGGAATGTCAGGTGGGCTCAGGCCTTGGAAGAGCTCAAAAAGGATTTTGAAAAGCAAGTTAGACAGGTGGAGGAAAAACTGGGAAGAGAAATGAGAGAGATGTAAGAAAAGCATGAAAAACGGGTCAATACCTTGGTAAAGGAGACCCAAAAAAATGCTGAAGAAAATAACACCTTGAAAAATAGGCTCACTCAATTGGCAAAAGAGGGTCAAAAAGCCAATGAGGAGAAAAATGCTTTCAAAAGCAGAATTAGCCAAATGGAAAAAGAGGTTCAAAAGCTCACTGAAGATAATAGTTCTCTCAAAATTAGAATGGAACAGATGGAGGCTAATGACTTTCTGAGAAACCAAGAAATCACCAAACAAAACCAAAAGAATGAAAAAATGGAAGAGAATGTGAAATATCTCATTGGAAAAACAACTGACCTGGAAAATAGATCCAGGAGAGACAATTTAAAAATTATGGGACTACCTGAAAGTCATGATCAAAAAAAGAGCCTAGACATCATCTTCCATGAAATTATCAAGGAAAACTGCCCTGATATTCTACAACCAGAGGGCAAAATAAGTATTGAAAGAATCCATCAATCACCACCTGAGAGAGATCCAAAAAGAGAAACTCCTAGGAACATTGTGGCCAAATTCCGGAACTCCCAGGTCAAGGAGAAAATCTTACAAGCAGCTAGAAAGAAACAATTCCAGTACTGTGGAAATAAAATCAGGATAACTCACTATCTAGCAGCTTCTACATTAAGGGATCGAAGGGCATGGAATAGGATATTCCAGAAGTCAAAGGAACTAGGACTCAAACCAAGAATCACCTACCCAGCAAAACTGAGTATAATACTTCAGGGGAAAATATGGTCTTTCAATGAAACAGAGGACTTTCAAACATTCTAGATGAAAAGACCAGAGCTGAAAAGAAAATTTGACTTTCAAACACAAGAATGAGAAGAAGCATGAAAAAGTAAACAGCAAAGAGAAGTAGTAAGGGACTTACCAGAAGTAAACTGTTTACATTCCTACATGGAAAGACAATATTTGTAACTCTTAAAACTTTTCAGTATCTGGGTAGTTGGTGGGACCACACACATACACATGTACACGTGTGTGCGCACACACATACACACATGCGCACACATACAGAGACAGAGAGCACAGAGTGAATTGAATAGGATGGGACCATATCTTAAAAGAAATTAAGGTAAATGGTGAGAGAGAAATGTAGTGGGAGGAAAGAGGGTGAAATGGAATGGGGTAATTATATGTCATTTAAGAGGCAAGTAGGAGACTTTTTAGTGGAGGGAAAAAGAGGAGAGCTGAGAAAAATAAAGTTTACCCTCATCACATTTGACTAAAGGAAGGAATAAAATGCACACTCATTTTGGTATGAAAACCTATCTTACAGTATAGGAAAGTGGGGGAGAAGGAGATAAGCGAGGGGGGGAATGATGGAAGGGAGGGCAAAGGGAGGAGGGAGCAATTTGAAGTCAACACTCAGGGAGGGACAGGATCAAAAGAGAGAATAGAAACAATGAGGGGCAGGATAGGATGGAGGGTAATTCAGTTAGTCTTACACAACACGACTATCATGGAAGTCATTTGCAAAACTACACAGATAGGGCCTATATTGAATTGCCTGCCTTCCCAAAGGGAATGGGTGGGGAGGGAGGGATGGGGAGAATTTGGATCTCAAAATTTTAGGAACAACTGTTTAGTATTGCTGTTGCTACTAGGAAAGAAGACATACAGTTAATGAGGAATAGAAAGTCATCTGGCCCTACAGGACAAAAGAGAAGATTGGGACAAGAGAAAGGAGGGATGACAGAAGAGAGGGCAGATTGGAGATAGGGAAAATTAGATTGCTTGGTGTATTTGGGGTGGGGGGAGGGGATAAAAGGGGAGAAAATTTGGAACCCAAAATTTTGTGAAAATGAATGTAAAATGTTAAATAAATAAATTTAAAAAAATAAAAAAAACTTTACCATGTGTCATTTCATTCTGTAATTACATTAGCTGTGCTCAGAGGAAAATAAAATTCTCTTTTACCTTGCCCTTCTAAAATATTCCCAATACAACTTCTTTTCTCCAGGGTAAATATCACCAGCTTCTTCAACTCATCCTTATATAGCAAAAACTTGAGATCCTTCACTGTCCTAATTGTCTTTCTGTAGGCAGCCTCCAGCTGCAGCCTCTAGCTTATTAGTGTCTTTCCTAAATTGTGGTAGAGAAAAATAAATGGAATCTATGAACTGCATTGAGTGAGATTGATATAGACTCTTGATTGAAAAAATGTGGAGCATGTAATTTAGGAGACAGATAGAGAAAGAAGTAGTGATCACAGATCACCAGCATGACTTCATCAAGAACACATCATGCCAGATTAATTTTTCTCCCTCTTTTATTAGGGTTATTGAACCAGTGGATTAGGATATTGATGCAGTTTTCCTAGTTTTAATGAATATTTTTATAAATAATCTTGAGTTGTCCTTATGGGGAAATAAAGTCTTTTGTTGTTCAGCCATTTTCTAATTATGACTGATTCTTCATGATTTTGGGGTTTTCTTGGCAAAGGTACTGGAATGATTTGCCATCTCCTTCTCCAGATCCTTTTACAGGTGAGGAAACTGAAGCAGACAGGATTAAGTGATTTATCCAGGACCACACAACTAGTAAGCGTCTGAGGTCAGATTTGTACTTAGGGAGATGAGTCTTCTTGACTCCAGACTCAGCCATCTATCCACCATGGCACCTAACTGCCCATGTAATCTAGTTAGGCATATTTAGAACCAGATGAGTGGCCAAGTCTCAAAAATAGTCACCCAAAATTCAGTGACAGTATAAAATGAAGTATAGTGAAGTGCCCACCTCTGTGCCTAGTGCTGAAATAGTTAGCTTTCTTTTTAAAACAATGATATGGATAAAGGCATAGACAGCAGCAGCATCAAATGTGCAGATGACTCAAAATTATGAATGGAACAGAATAGGAAGAAATAGTTAACTTATCGAATGACAAATCAGGATCCAAAAAGACCTTTAAAGAGAACATTGAGTTAACTCTAATAAAGGTAAATTTAATAGAGATAAATGTGTGTATCTTACACTTGGGTTTAAAAATTCAACTTTAATACAAAAATATGGGGAGATATATGGTTAAAAAGGCAGGTTAGAAAATGTCTGGAGGTTTTATTTGTTGAGTGCTAAATATGGCACTTCAAAATCTAATGCAGCCTTGGGATGGATTAAGGTAGGTATAACTTCCAGGGTTAAAAAGGTGATAGTCTCAAAGTATTCTCTCCTGATCTGACAATATTGTGTTTGGTTTTGGGAACCACAAGTTAAGGAGGACTTTGATAAAGTAGAGAGAATACAGAAAAGATGGTAAAGGACCTAGAATTCAATTCCATAAAAGGATAGTTTGAAGGAACTTAGAATATATAGTTATTTAGAGAGGAAAAATGTCAAAGGAAAGAAGAATTATATTGGAAGGGGAATAAGACTTGTTCTGTTTATCCATCTGAAATCAAATATAGAAACTGAATAAATATTTCAGAGAGGTAAATTTAGATATGACGTAAGGCAAGACATCCCTACGCTTAGAGCTATCCAAAAGTGGAATGAACTTGTATAGAACTAGGGATCCTGTTGTGGGTATGGTTTGGAGCAATGGCTGCTATATTTTCTTCCAACTCTGAAATTCTTTAATTTTGATTATGAGATTTCAGTAATTCAGCTGGAGGGTTCAGAGATAATCAGGAGAAGAAATATTTCTGTGAAGAGGGAAAAGGTAGATGCTGCTGCTGCTGAAAGCATTTAAGGAAGGAAACTATGAAATCTTAATGTGAATGGCTTTTATTTTCTGGTCAAGCGAATAGCTTTATTATCTGCTCTATATGTGGGTATTGAGGTTGTTCATGGAAAAGTAAAGATTTATATTACCACATCAAATAACATATGTAGCAACAAGGACTGAACTAAAGTTAGTTGACACAAATGAGTTGTGAGCAGTGGAGAAGATAGTAAAGAAGGGATGCTAGGTGAGCAGCTTGAGAAACATTAGTGATGAAAGGGTCAGATCTTCTAATTTCTGCTCTGGGTCAATGTGGAGTAACTTTGAGCATGACAAAAACTTGAACATCCTCTATTGCTTAAATCAATACGATATTTCAAAAAAAGTACCTATTTTGTGAATAAATTTTAAAAGGAAGGAACTAAATCAGTAAGTATAAGACTTTGGGGAGATGGATGTATGTACAGCAGTAATGATTGGCTACTAAAGTCTTTTTTTCTTAAATAGCTGGAGTTTCACTTCCCCCTGCAAAGACTCAGTTTATGAAGGAATTTTACATCTGCTGTTCAATGAGTACACTGCAAGTAATTATGTATCATGCTGTGATTTGGGCTGTGAATGGTGATTTATAAGTGTAAAAATTGGGCAAATACCATGGTATCTGCAACAAAACCATATTGTTTTGGGGATCAGGGCTCAAAATTTAAGGAGAAATGTACTTTAAAATTTTAATGAGATTATTTCTGTCATTAACATGAAACAGAAGTACAAGAATTGTCATTAACATCAGTAATGAAACCAAGCTAATTGGTGTTCAGGCTTTAAAAATGTAAACATGCTCATACAGTTTTAATAACAGTGCCATACATTATTATCATTTTTGTCATCATTATTATGGTTTCCAACAATAACAATAAATCTATTCTACATGCCAACATCAAAGATTAAATGGCTTTTACAATAAGGGAGATACTGACCTTCCATTAAACAGATTTTGTAGGTCATGTTTATTGATACAACCATAAAACAGATCTCATCTCAGCTCTGTATAAAGATCTGCTTATTGAAAATAAGTTAATCATTTATTGAATGGTCATTTCAAAACTTAGTATTGTCACTTACAAATATGATGAACATTTATACTTCATTATTCCAAGGATATATAATTTTATCACTATATATACCCACTTTCAAGGATGCTGAGAATTCTCCTCTGAATTATTAAAGTTCATGGGACTGAACATTTTGCCACCCTGGAGATAATTTGATATTTAATCTCTCTGAATTTAGCCTGGTGTATAGATAGCAATCCGTAATCTTTCTCTGGGTTAATAAAGATCATGCATTTTAAAGTTGGAAAGGGACCTAACAGGTCACAGTCAGCCTCTCAATAAGCATTTATTAAGTGCTTAGTACCAGGTGGCACAGTGGATAGAGTGCCAGCCCTGGAGTCAGGAGGATCTGAATTTAAATCTGGCCTCAGTTGCTTACTAGCTGTGTGACCCTGGACTTAACAGTTTGCCTCAGTTTCCTCATCTTTAAAATAAACTGGAAAAAACCTTTGCCAAGAAAACCTGAAATGAAGTCACAGAGAATCACACACACAACTGATCAACCAAAAAAAAAAAAAAAAACAAAGAAAACCCAACTTTCCAGACACTATGTTAATTGTTGGGAATACAAAGAAAAGAAAAAAAATATAGTCCCTTTCCAAAGAAACTCACATTCTAATGAGGGAAACTCTTTCCTTCCTTCCTTCCTTCCCTCCTTCTTAGAACTATTTATTTATGTATATAGTATAAATGAAAGGAAATAAGTAGGGGAATTTAAAAAGATATTTTACATAAGATGAAATTTGAGCTGAGTATTGAAAGAGTCTAGGGAAGTCAGAAGGTAGAAGGGAGAACATTCCAGACATGAGAAATAGCAAGTGCAAAAGTACTGCAGATTCATTCTAAAGATGGAGTGTCGTATGTGAAGATCTACAAGTAGGACAGCTTGGCTGAACTACAGAATGTGTGAAGGGAAACAAAGTGTAAGAAGACTGTGGAGGTATATTAAAAGGATCAGATTTTGAAGGACATTAGATGCCAAACAGAGCATTTTATATAAGTCCTAAAGGTAATAAGGAAGTTTATTGAATAGGAGGAGGGTGATATGCCTGTACTTTAGGAAAATCAATTTAGCAGCTGACAAGATAGACTGCTTGGGAGAAACTTCAAGCAGGGAGACCACCCAGAAGGCTGGTGTTGTAGTACAGGCACAAGGTCATGAGAGCCTTCACCAAGGTAATGGCTACGTATAAAGAAACCATATACAAGGGATACTGCAAAAGTCAGTACTAGATTTGGCAAAGATTGCATATGTGGAGTAAGTGGAAATGAAAAGTCAAAGATAACACCAAGTTTGTGAGTCTGGATGCCTGGGAGGGTGATGGGAAAGAGAAGTTTAGGAGAAAAGGGCTTGGATGTAAAGACATTGACTTCTCTTTTAGACACATAGAGTTTGACACGCTTAAGCCTGTTGGTGGTACAGAAGTGGTACAGTTGGTGGTAAGAGGGAGATTACCTAGATAGCTTTAGTGAATTTGAAGGTGCATTAATATGCATATATGTTGAAATGAGCTCAGAGTGGGGCTTCATCCTTAACTTGTTCAGGACCTCCTGCATACCCCCAGTCCACCATGTCTGGAAAATTAACAACTCAAGAACACAGGCTATGTTGGCTTCAGGGGTAACATTCTCAATTTCCAATTCTTTCTCATCCCAAAAAATGTTGCTATAAATATTTTTTAATGTATGAGTATTTTTTCTTTTTCTTTGATGTCTTTGGGAGATAGACCTAGTTAGTGCTATTTCTGAGTCAAGGATATGCACTATTTTGTAGCTGTTTGGGTATAGTTCCAAATTGTTCTCAAGAATGATTGAATCAGGCATAACTCCATCAGCAGTTTTAATTAGTATTCCTTTTTTTCCCTCAACCCCTCCAGCATTTATTATTTCTGACAGATATGAAATAGTGCCTTAGAGCTCTTTTGTCTTTTTCTAATCAATGGTGATTAAGAGCATTTTTTCATATGACTATGGATAGTCTTGGTTTCTTCTTTTGAAAGCTGTTGACTGTTCACTTTTGATAAATTGACTGAATTGAGGAACGACTTTTTATATTTTTATAAATTTTACTCAGTTCCCTATATAGTTGATAAATAAGGCCTTTATCAAAGAGACTTGCCAAAACTTTTGACATTACTTCACCTTTTAGCAAATTGTAGTTTCCCTGATATCTCTTTTAACTAGGTTTATTTTTGCCTTTGCTTTGTCTGAGATCATAATTACTACCTCTGCCCTACTTTTTCTTCATCTGAAGCAAAAAAGATTCTGATTCTGCCCTTTGTTTTAACTCAACATATCTTTCTGTTTCAAATGTGTCTCTTGCAAACAGCTTGTTGGATTCTGGATTCTAATCTGTTCTGCTGTCCACTTCCATTTTATGGGTCATTGCATCCCATTCACATTCACAGTCATGATTATTAACTCTGTATTTCCCTCCATCCTATTTTCTTCTGTTTATCCTCTCCCTCCTCCCACTGCTTGTTGCCTCTGCCATTCCAAAATTTGGTTTGAGAAATTGTTTTAAAGTTGTTTAAGGGGGGATTGTTTTAAGAGTTCAGTTGAGTTGCTGCCCATACTCTGCCCCTGTAATGATAATGAGTTAGATTTTCATCTTCCATTAATAGGCCTCAAAAGAGCCCATTCAGGGAAGGTCACACCTTTTGTTAATTGCTAATGAGATACTGGGTTGTGAGGGTTGTGCCCTTCAGCTCTGAAAAGTGTATATATACTCTGAAGTGAACTTATGCTCTGGGGGCTTACTTCTTTGGAATAAGATTCATGTGCCAGATGAGACTCTGGGTAGTCATTAAGGACCCCATTCTCCCCTCCCTCTTTGAAAACCCAGATGTTGGTGCTTCTCTGTCTGGTAACTATGTATGTATCTATATGTAATGGTCAGACAATTGGATCTGTCTATTGATCTGTGATGTATGTATTGCTTTTGGTCAGACAGAAGCCCTGTCTATTGGCCTTCATTTCTCTGCTTGTATTTTCTCTGTTGGTAGATGTAATTAGTTTGTTGCCTACTCAAAAGCTTTCCTTTTAGTAAAGCAGATCTAAGAACCTGTCCTAGCAGACCATGCTAGATGTGTCAGGTTGCTTGCTGCTACAGCCACTTAGACATAATTTTAAAATGTAATATTATTTATGTTTTATTTGATTTTTATAATATTTCCTATTTACATTTTAATCTGGTTTGGGCAACAATTGAGAGTGCATCCACATAAATCCTGAGGGCCACATGTTTAATACATGTGCTTCAGTAATTTGGTTTATCTAGCACTTAAAAGTAAATTAACACTTAAAATTGTCATCTTTATTACATTGACTCAGCCCAACTATGAGCAATTAGAATTTCCCCAATTATTTAGGACTGTATTTCTCTAGAGTGTTTTGTAGTTGCATTCATATTATTCTGAAGTTTTCCTTAGAAATTTCTCCCAAGTTTTTTATATAGTCTGTAGTTATTTTTAATGTAATTTCTCTTTATGTCTCTTCCTTCTCAGTTGTGAATTGCTTTAAAAAGCAACAGATGAACTAGGTAGAAGTGGGAGCCACCACTAGGAAAGTGATGTAATCAGATCTGTAGTTTGAAAATAAAATTGCTTGATAAACTGTGTATATGTGTATAGAATGGAAGTGAGATGGAAAAGACTTTAGACAATTAGACCAACCAGAATGCTTTAGGCTATCACTGTAGCCCAGGTGAGAGGTGACAAAAGCCTAAGGTGGGATAGTGACTGGGTAGAAAGAAAGGATATAAGGTAAATGATGTAGAAACTACAAAACGTGGCAACTGATTTTATATATGAAGTGAATGTGAATGAAGAGTTCCTAGATATCTGGAAGGAGTGACACCCTAACAGAAATTGGAATTGAGTCCAAGTTTTACAAAACAAATCCTTTTATTGAGGGGATTTGTGATGTAAAGTTTGGATTCAGTCTAAGGTCTGCACTTGAGGCATTAAAGAGCCACAGGTGACCTCAAGACTGGACACCCCACCCCTGGTTCATGCCCTTTGACCCCATTAAGGGATTAACCATTTGGCAAGTACAGAGGGAGAATGGTTATGAGTGTAATCTTCTGGTGGGTAACAGTAGTAATTTATTTTTAAAGATTTGGAGGACATGTCAGGTGAATTAAAGCATTTTCACAATAGTTATTAGAATTAATGTAGAGTTTGGGGGAAAACATAAGTATGTTGGGACTATTCATAGAACTACTTCATTTAATTCTAACTGATGTAAAAAGGCTCAAAAATATTTTTATAACATAAAATGGAAATTTTCTCTCAATATTTCTTTTTATATGGGGAAAAATAAACTACATTCCAATCTAAAAAGCATTTTGACTTGAAAACAGTTTTCACTTTTGTCCTTCTGTTGTATATTCCCAAGAGCAATGGAAAAAATAAGTTTTTAGATCTCTTGCCTTTATCAGAAGTCTTCATGTATTCTTTGTTGCAACTGTCTGTATTTTAAATGAATTTTAATTAGATTTCAAGAATGTGTTATTAAGGAAAGTAAAATTTTTAAATATTGATCATTCATAAATGTTTTACTACTTTGAATTCCTAAAATATCACCATAAAAGATTTTAATTAAAAACTTAAATTCTAATGAACTTGAAGATAATCCAAAAAATAACAGACCAAATGAAGCTTTTTTGTCCTGTCTCTTGCCTCCTCAATGGATGGAAGAAGAGTGGAAGGGAGAAAGATAATTTGGAACTCAAATTTTTTTTAAAAATGAATGTTAAAAACAAATATAATAAAAAATAATTTTTATAAATCTGTTTGCTCTGAGACAGAGCTGAGAACAGTAAAAACTGGGCAGGTACACCTTTACTTTTAGAATCTTGAATTGGATAGTGGCAGACTAAAAGACAAGGCAGTGGGGCTCTTTAGGTAATTACCTAGATCAGATCAGTACCATTTTGAAGTCCTTAAACTTAAATAAGTGGGCAAAGTCTAATTCAAAGGTCAATGAACTGATTCCTTATTCTAAGTCTTGACTAGCTCTTCTTCTGGATTTTCTATCTTCTCTTATACTTTTCTGTCCTAATTGTGTAACTGCTTCTCTTTGATTTCCTTTGTTAGATCAACATATTTCTCTTATCCACTTAGGACAGGTCTCCCCTGGACTGTGTCTAGGGCAATCTCCTTTTTATTTATACTATTTTTCCAGATCTTAAGTCAACTCTATTTGGTTCAACATACTTTGTGTGTGCGTGTGTGAGTGTGTGTGTGCATGTGTAAAACACACTTTTAGACCTCCTCCCATGGGTTCAAGTATTTTGTTAAATATTAATAAGAATTAAATTCAATAATAAGCCTTTATTTAGTTTCTACTATTTGCCAGATATTGTGCAAGAATATGGGACTATGATAACAAAATCTCCTCAGGGCACTTATTTTCTGTTGGAGGAAAACTATATATATATATACATATATATATATATATATATATATATATATATATATATATATTCAGATGAGTAAATAAAAAATTATACGTAGGCAGGAAGAAATTTTTATAGGACAAAAATGATCGTGTTTTGCAGCTGACAAATATGCATAATAGTGACAGGAATTTGGGTTAGATGGTAAAAAACCTTTCCTTGCTTAGACTACTTTTTTCCTAGTTTACATTCATGTGCAGGTAAGCTAGAGAGGATCTTAGAGGTAAGAGTGGTTTACCACAATTTATATAGTTAGCTATAATTGAAAGTTTTCATCTCCAAGACAAACATTGAGGTTGAAAAGACCCAATATTAGACTGAGGCTTCTCAGACTAGTTTCTATTAACTGGTTGTGATTGTCTGACTGAAGAGCTGTCAGCTTTCTTTAAAATGAAAAACTTTGAGGATTTGGAAGGTAAGAGCAAAGATGGTGAAAAAGAGAAAACATTGCAGCTGAACTCTCCCAATATTGTCCTCCAAACAACTTTAAAATAATGCCTCAAATTAATTTCTGGAGTTGCAGTGACAACAAAAGGTAGGGTTGAGATATTTTTCTTGCTCAAGACAACTTAGGAGGTTAGAAGGAAAGTGGACACTGAGTAGAGTCTGGCCCAAAATCCACATAGCAGGAATACCAGCTAGATGCTTTGGCAGTGGTAATAGTAGCATCAGCAGCTTCAGCGGTTTTCACTAGTAATGATAAAGGGATCAGGCAACTGGTTATAAAGAGACTACAGGGGACTCCTGTGCTAGCTCCAGAAGCAGGACTGTGTGCTGTTTGACAACTCAGTTGCTTACACTTGCTTCAGGTCACAGTTCTAAAGTGAAGGGGAGAAATTACAGTTACAAGAGATTAGAGGTCCTGAGAAACAGTCTCAGTTGTGGTCCAAGGGTTCAAGGTCCCAGGGGAACAGTATCATTAGTGGTTGGTTAGGGAGCCCTGACAAAACCTCTCGTCACATCACATCACCTTGGAAAGCACTGGAAACTTCTCAACCCCAGAATTAGTGCTAAAAACAATAGCGTGAGAAAAGTTTAAAGCTCTAGGTAGTCTTTCCAGAAGCAAAAATATGCCTTAAAACAAAGTTCCAAGTCAAGAAATAGGATGGAAAATGAGCAAACAACCAAAAAAACCCCTAACCATAAAAAGTTGCTCTCATAATAGGAAACATTGAGACATAAACTCAGAAGAAAATGTCAAAATCACTAGAAGCAAAGCTTCTAGCTTTGTGAATGGAACAAAAGTCCAACAAAAATTCCAGGAAGAACTTAACAATGATTTTAAAAATCAAATAAAAGTGGTAAAGGAAAAATTGGGAAAAAAAATGAGAGGAATACGAGAAAATTATGAAAAGAGAATTAACAGCTTGGTAAAAGAAGGCACAAAATTAAACTAAAGAAAATAACTTAAAAAATAGAACTGGCCAAGGAGTAAATGAGGTACAAAACATCCTTGATAAAAATCATTTCTTAAAAAGTAGAATTGGCTAGGTGGAAAAAGATGTACAAAAATTCACTGAAGAAAATAATTCCTTAAAATTAGAATTGGGCAAGTAGAAATTAATGACTTAATGAGGCATCAAAAAACAGTAAAACCATTAAAAGAATGAAAAAATAGAAGAAAATGTGAAATGTCTCATCAGGAAAATAACTGATAAGTATTCATTTAGAAAATTGGTATATGATTTAGGTGTTGGAACCATATTTGTGTCATGAAAATAATTTGGTAGGATTCCTTTACCTTTTTTTCAAATACTTTGTATAATATTGTTATTAATTGTCCCTTAAATGTTTGATAGAACTCAGGTGTAGATCTGTTTGCTTCTGGGGAATTTTTTTCTTGGAGAACAGATTTAGGGGTTGTTGAATTTCTTTTTCTAAGATATGGCTATTTAAGTATTATATTTTCTCCTCTATTAAGCTAGGCAGTTTATATTTCTGTAAATATTCATCCATTTCACTTTATCAGTTTTACTAGCATATTATTGAGCAAAATAACCCCTAATAATTGCTTTAATTTCACCTTCATTGGCAGTGCATTCATCTTTAAATTTTTGTGACTGGCATTTTGGTTTTCTCTCTTTTTAAAATCAAATTAACCAATTGTTTATCTTTGGGGTTTTTTAATAAATCATTTCTTAGTTTCATTTGTTTAATTTTTTTAACTTTCAATTTTATTAAGCTTTCTTTTAGTTTTCAGGATTTCCATTTTCATGTTTATTTGAGGGTTTTTAATTTGTTCTTTTTCTCTTTTTTAAAGTTGTATGCCCAGTTCATTCATCTGCTCTTTTTCTCATATTGATGTATGATTTTAGAAATATAAAATTTTCCCCAAATTCTGCTTTGGATGCATCTCACAAAATTTGATATGTTGTCTCATTGTTGTCATTCTTTTTAATGAAGTCACTGATTGTTTCTATGATTTGTCCTTCGTCCCACTTATCTTTTAAGATTAAGTTAGTTTACAATTAACTTTTATTCTATGTCTCTACTGCCCATTATTGAATGTAATTTTTATTGAATTATGGTCTAAAAAGAATACATTTAATATTTCTGATTTTTGCATTTAGTGTGAGGTTTTTATGCTTTAATGCATCATCACTTTTTGTAAACATACCATAAATAGCTGAGGAAAAGACATACTCCTTTCTACTCCTAATCATTTTCTCCAGAGGTATATTATATTTAAATTTTCTAGGATTCTGTTTATCACCTTAACTTCTTTTTTTCATTTTACTTATTTTAATACTCTACAATCACTACCATAAAACTTAGATTTTTTTTCCCCCACCTACACTACCACCACCCCCCTCCCTCCACAGAATGGCATAAAATTCTATATAGGATCTACACATATGTTCCTATTGAATATATTTCCATTGCAGTCATGCTGTGTAGAAGAACTAAAATAAATGGGAGAAATCATATAATAAACCAAAACATAATACACATAGACACACACACACACACACACACACACACACACACACACAAATGATCACTACATTCTGCGATTGAATTCCATAGTTCTTTCTCTGAATGTGGAAGGCCTTTTGCCTTAGAAGACCATTGAGAATTTTTTTTAATGTCCTTGCATTGATCCAAGTCTACCAGAAAAAAACTCTTGCACACTGTGGTTGTTGCTCTGCACAAAGTTCTCCTAGTTCTCCTCCCTTCCCTCAGCATCAGATTATATAAGTCTTTCCAGGCCTCTCTGAAGTCTTCTGGTTCATTATTTCTCATGGTGCAATAGTATTCTATTACATTCATATACCATAATTTATTCAGCCATTCCCCAATTGATGGGAATCGCCTTGATTTCCAGTTTTTGGCCACTAAAAAGAATGCTACTATAAATATTTTTGTACATGTGGGACCCTTTCCCATTTTTATGATCTCTTGGGGATATAGTCCTAGAAGCAATATTTTGTGGGTCAAAGGGTATGCATATTTTTGTAGCTCTTTGGGCACAGTTCCAAACTGCTCTCCAAAATGGGTTGGATGAGCTCACAACTCCACCAACAATGAATTAGTGTTCCAACTCTCCCACATCCTCTCCAACATGTATCATTTTCTTATTCTGTCATATTTACCAGTCTAATCGGTGTGATGTGGTACCTCAGAGTTCTTTTAATTTGCACCTCTCCAATCAAAAGGGATTTAGAGCATTTTTTTCATTTCATTATACATCTTTAATTTCTTCCTCTGAATATTGCCTGTTCATATCCTTTGATCAGTTATCAATTGGGGAATGACTTGTATTGTTGTACATTTGACTCAGTTCTCTATATAGTCTAGAAATGAGGCCTTTATCTCTGAGGTTAGCTATAAATATTTTTTCCCAATATACTACACTCCTCCAAATTTTGATTGCATTGGGTTTAGTTGTGCAAAAACTTTTCAGTTTAATGTAATCAAAATTATCCATCTTGCACTTCATAATGCTTTCTATCTCTTCTTTAGTCAAAAATTCTTATCTTCTCCATAAATCTGATAAATACACTATTCCTTGATCCTCCAGTTTGTCCATGACATCAATCTTTATACATAGATCATGTGCCCATTTGGACTTTATTCTTGTGTAGAGTGTGAGGCAAGGATCTATGCCTAGTTTCTGTCACACTGTTATCCAGTTTTCCCAGCAATTTTTGTCGAACAGTGAGTTCTTATCCCAGAAGCTGGGATCCTTGGGTTTATCAAGCAGGAGGTTGCTATATTTATTGCCTACTATGTCTTGAGTACCTAACCTATTCTAGTTGTCTACCCTTCTGTTTCTTAGCCAATGTCAAGTGGTTTTGATAATTCCTACTTTATAATACAATTTGAGATCTGGTAGCGCTAGGACACCTTCCTTAGCATTTCTTTTCATTCGTCCCTTTGATATTCTGGACCTTTTCTTCTTCCAGTTGAATTCTGATATTATTTTATCCAGCTCTAGAAAATAATTATCTGATAGTTTAATTAATATGGCACTAAATAAGTAAATTAATTTAGTTAGAATTTTCATTTTTATTATATTGGCTCAGCCTACCCACAAGCAACTGATGTTTTTCCGTTTACTTAGATCTGACTTTATTTGTGCAAAAAGTGCCTTGTAATTATGTTCATATAGTCCCCAGGTTTGTTTTGGTAGGTAAACTCCCAAACATTTTATAGTGTCTACCCTAGCATTAAATGGGATTTCTCTTTCTATCTCTTGCTTTTGGACTTTGTTATTAATATATAGGTATGCAAAAGATTTGTGTGAGTTTATTTTGTAATCTGCAACTTTGCTAAAGTTGTTTTTCAAGTAGTTTTTTACTTGAATCTCTGGGATTCTCTAAGTATATCATCATATCACATACAAAGAGTGAAAACTTAGTTTCTTCTTCACCTATTCTTATTACTTCAATTTCTTTATTTTGTCTAATTTCTACAGCTAACATTTCTAGTACCATATTGAGTAATAGTGGTGATAATGGACATCCTTGTTTCACCCCTGATCTTATTGGAAATGCATCTAGCTTATCTCCATTGCATATAATGCTTGCTGAAGGTTTTAGGTAGATACTGCTTGTTATTTTATGGAAAGTTCCATTTATTCCTATGTTCTCCAGTGTTTTTCATAGGAATGAGTGTTGTATTTTGTCAAAAGCTTTTTCTGCATCTATTGAGATAATCATGTGGTTTTTGTTAGTTTTGTTGTTGATATGATCGAAAATGCTAATAGTTTTCCTAATATTGAACCAGCCCTCAATTCCTGGTGTGAATCCTATCTGATCATAATGTGTTATTCTCGTGATAAGAAGCTGTATTCATTTGGCTAAAATCTTATTTAAAATTTTTGCATCTATATTCATTAGAGAAATTGGTCTATAATTTTCTTTCTTTGTTTTGTCTCTTCCTAGTTTAGCTATCAAAACCATATTTGTATCATAAAAAGAATTTGGGAGGACTTCTTCCTCAATTTTCAAAAATATTCTGTACAGTATTGGAATTAACTGTTCTTTAAATGTTTGATAGAATTCACTTGTAAATCCATCTGTCCCTGGAGATTTTTTCCTAGGGCGTTCATAGATGACTTGTTCAATTTCTTTTTCTGAGATGGGGTTAATTATTCAACTCTTCTTCTCTTAATCTGTGCAATTTGTATTTTTTAAAATACTCATCCATCTCATTTAGATTGTTGAACTTGTGGGCATAAAGTTGGGCAAAATAATTTCTAATTATTATTTTATTTCCTCCCCATTGGATGTGAGCTTTTGATATTAGTAATTTGTAATTTGATTTTCTTCTTTTTTAATCAAATTTAATCAAATTTTTAAAATCAAATTGACCAAAGGTTTATCAGTTTTGTTAGTTTTTTCATAAAACCAGCTATTGGTTTTGTTTATTAATTCATTAGTTTTCTTAATTACAATTTTATTAATCTCTCCTTTGGTTTTCAGTATTTCTAATTTGGTATTTACTTGGGGATTTTCAGTTTTCTCTTTTTCTAGCTTTTTCAGCTGCATGCCCAGGTCATTGATCTCCTCTTTCTCTATTTTATTTATATAGGTATTCAAAGATATAAAACTTCCCCTAAGAACTGCTTTTGCAGTATCCCATAAGATGTGGTAGGTTGTCTCATTATTGTCATTTTCTTGAATGAAGTTGATTGTTTCTATGATTTCTTTCTTTCACCCACTCCTTCTTTAGGATTAGATTATTTAGTTTCCAATTGATTTTTGGTTTATCTTTCCATGGCCTTTTATTACATATAATTTTTATTGCATTATGATCTGAGAAGGATGCATTGATTATCTCTGCCTTTCTGCACTGGATTGTGAGGTTTTTATGCCCCAGTACCTGGACAGTTTTGTATATGTGCCATATACTGCTGAGAAAAAGGTATATTCCTTTCTATTCCCATTCAGTTTTCTCCAGAGATCTATCATATCTACCTTATCAAGAGTTTTATTTACCTCCTTAACCTCCTTCTTGTTTATTTTAAGGTTAGATTTATCAACTTCAGTGAGGGGGAGGTTGAGGTCCCCCACTAGTATAGTTTTGCTGTCAGTTTCTTCCTTCAACTCTCCCAACTTCTCTAAGAATTTGGATGCTATATCACTTAGAGCATACATGTTTAGTAATGATATTGCTTCATTGTCTATGATGCCTTTTAGCAGGATATAGTTTCCTTCCTTAACTCTTTTGATTAGATCTATTTCTGCTTTTGCTTTGTCTGAGATTAGGATTTCTACTCCTGCTTTTCTTACATCAGCTGAAGCACAATATATTTTACTCCAACCTTTGACCTTTACCCTGTGTGTATCCACCCCCCTCCGTTTCAAATGTGTTTTCTTGTAAACAATATATTGTTGGATTATGACTTTTAATCCATTCTACTATCCATCTCCATTTTATGGGAGAGATCATTCCATTCACATTCACAGTTATGATTACAATCTGTGTATTTCTCTCCATCCTCTTTCCCACCATTTGTGCTTTTAGCTCTCCTATCTCCCTTCGCCTCCTCAATAGTATTCACTTTTCACCACCACCTCCTGCAGCCTTCCCTTCCTTCTTTTAGCCCCCCTCCCTTTTACTCCCCTTTATCCTTACTGCTTCTTCCCTCTCTTTTAGCTTCCCCTCTCCTTTCTTCCCCCTTCCCCTCCTACTACCTATAGAACTAGCTAGAATTATATACTTAAGTTTATTGTTCCCTCCTTGGACCAAATCAGATGAGAGTACCTCTCAAACAATGCTCCTCTCCCTCCCCTCTTTCCCTCTACTATAATTTTATACTTCTTCCTGTGATGTAATTTACTATTTTCTGCTTCCTCCTTTTCACACCTCCCGTTACAATACCTTAGCATGTTTAAATCATATTTTTAACATGACATCATTTATTTTATTCCCATTCCCTCTATGTATATCCCTTTTATATTTCATAAGAGATGTACAGTTCTCAAGATTAACAGGTATCATCTTCCCTTATAGAGCGGTAATCAGTTTGCCTAAATTGAGTAACAAGTTTTGTTTGTTTCCCCCCATTTACCTTTTTATGTCTCTCTTGAGACCTGCATTTGAAGATTGAATTTTCTATTAAATTCTGGCATTTTTGTCAGGAAGGTCTGGAAATCCCTTACTTTGTGGAATGACCATCTCCTTGCCTGAAATGTTATGCTGAACTTTGCTAGGTAGTTGATCCTTGATTGTAGTCCCAGATCCTTTGCCTTACAGAATATCAGATTCCAATTCCTTCGATCTTTTAATGTAGAAGCTGCAAGATCCTGTTGATCCTAACTGTAGCTGCTTGATATTTGAATGGTTTCTTTCTGGCTGCTTGTACTATTTTCTCCTTCACTTGATAGTTCTGGAATTTGGCAACGATATTTCTTGGGGTTTTGAGTTTGAGATCCCTTTGGGGAGGAGAAGGGTGGATTTTTTTCAATGACTATTTTGCCCTCTGGACCTAGCACTTCTGGGCAGTTTTCCTTGACTTATGATTTCCTAGAAGATATTGTCCAGACTCTTTTTTTCATAATAGCCTGCCAGAAAGGCAGGCCAATAATTCTTAAATTTTCTCTCCTGGATGTATTTTCCAGGTCAGTTGTTTTTCCAATTAGATATTTTACATTTTCTTCTATCTTTTAATTCTTTAGATTTTGTTTGACTGATTCTTACTGTCTCACAGAGTCATTAGTTTCTACTTACTTAATTCTAATTTTTATCAAATTGCTTTCTTCAGTTAACTTTTGCATCTTCTTTTCCATCTTTTAAGGAATTGTTTCTTTTAAGGAATTATTTTCTCCACTTAGTTTTTGTACTTTCTTTTCCATTTGTCGAATTTTCCCAGTTAGGTTTTGCACTTCCCTTTCCATCTGTCCAATTGTTCATTTTAAGGAGTTATTTTCTCTAGTTAATTTTTGTACTTCCTTTTCCATTTGTTCAATTTTCCTTTTTAAAGAGATGTTCTCTTCGGTGAATTCTTATTTTATACTTTTAAAATCATTGGCCAGTTTTTCTTCTGTTTCATCCTTCAATTGTTCCAGGAGAGCTGTTTGTGCATATGACCAGTTCATAGTTCCTTCTGAAGTTTCATATGGAAGTACAGCCTCACTACCGACCTCTGGTATTTGTGTTTTGCTCCTTGTCCCCACAGAAAAATCCTATGGTTTTTTCATGTTTATTTTGCTTTTTCTTGTCCAAGATGGTGATTGTGTGTTATGGCTTCTGGTTCTTTCAGTTAGAAGCTGCAGAACTTGGTGTTGAGCTGACTTGTGTGAAAAAGCTAAGAGCAAGTATCTTATCTTTTTGCTTTGTGTTTCCTGGATCTGCCCTGGGGTTAACTTGTTAAGTGTGGAGAAGGGGTGGTCTGGTCAAGGGAGATCTCCTCAGCTGAAATGAGGCAAAGGCAAGCTCAGGGGATGGTGATCCCAGCTGCTCTATTGTCTTCTGGTTTCCCTTGGAATGCTAAGGCACGCCTAGATCCTACTGCAAATTTCCACCCCTCCTGGGGCTCCTCTCCTGGCACTGAGGTTTGCCTTGGATCTAGTGCAAGTTTCCACCACCCTGGAGGCCCTCTCCTTCCAGTTCACCTCTGCCACAGTAGGAGGAATCCTCCTTAGCTATTTTTCTAGCCTCGGGCATTATGAGACTATTTGCCCCTTCTGCTGTTCTCGATTATCCAGGATTTTTCTGGTAAAATATTTTATGGTTCTTTCAAGGCCATCAAGGGGGGAAGAGAGAGCATTTACTGACCACTCTACCATCCTGGCTTCCAAAAGTTCAAGTAGGTGACTTACAGACATTTATTCTGCAGGCTGAAAGTCTCAGGAGCTGCTGCATCTGATATCTGGCACTCAGTGGCTGTCCTTAACTTCTGTTTTGTTTATTTAATGGTTACATTTATCTGGCTCCAAAGGTGAAAGTTGAGTTCCCCCTCTAGTATAGTTTTACTATGTATTTTGTCCTGTAATTCATTTAACTTTTCATTTTAAGTATTTGAATGCTATGCCATTTGGTGCATCTATATTTACTATTCATAGTACTTCATTTTCTGTGGTTCTTTTTACAAGATGTCATTTCCCTGCTTATCCCTTTTAATTAGATGTATTTTTGCTCTTGCTTTGTCTGAGATCATGAGTGTTACCTCTGCCTTTTTTTTTTACTTAAGCTGAAATACAGTAGATTTAGCTCCAACCTCTTATTTTAACTCTTTGCCTCTCTATTTCAAGTGTTTCTTGTAAACAACATATTGTAGGATTCTGGCTTCTAATCCATTCTGCTATCTGATTCTGTTTTATAGGTGAGTTTATCCTATTTACATTCACAGTTATCTTCAGTAACTATCTATTCCTATGTATCCTGTTGTCTTCTGTTTATCTTTTTTCTCTATTTATCTGCTCCTTCCTCTAAAGTCTGTTTGTTTCTGACCACTGCTTTCCTTTTTTGCCCTCCTTTTTAATATTCCTCTTCTTTCTCTTGTCCCATTCCCTATCTACTTCCCTAAAATGTAAATTTCTATATCCAAATGTGTGTATATATCATGTATTTATACATATGTTTATATATGCCCACTGTGAACCAATTTAGATGTGTGAGATTTAAGCATTGTCTGTCCCCCACCTCTTCCATTTTCCTTTCCACTGTAAAAGCTCTTCCTTTTGTGCCTCTTAAGGTAATTTTCCCCTTTCTATCTCCCCCTCCCCTTTTTCCCACGATGTATTTCTTTCTCACCCATCCCTTTTTTTTGCAAAATACCAATGTATTTAACTCACTCTCATGCCCTAAAATCTTTCTAAACTGCCCTAGTTATGATAAAGTTCTTAGGAATTATTTATGTCATCTTTTCATATGGAAGCGTAGGGTCAAACAACAAATCATACAGAAGTGTAAACAATTTAATCTTATTGATTCCCTTTGGTTTCCTTTAATATTTACCTTTGATGCTTCTCTTGAATCTTGTATTTGCATTTACATTTTTCATTTAACTGTTCTTTTCATCAGGAATGTTTGAAAGTCTCCTATTTCCTTAAATATCCAGTTTTCCCCTTGAAGCATTATACTCAGTTTTGCTGTGTAGGTAACTCTTGATTCTTATCCAATTTTTTTCCTTATCGGGGATCACTTTCTAAGTTCTCTGCATCTTTAATGTAGTAGCTGCAAAATCTTGTGTTATCCTGTCTGTGGTTCTATGATATTTGAATACCCTCTGACTGCTTGAAGTATTTTTTCTTTGACTTGGAGGCACTGAAATTTGAGTATAATACTCCTGGAAGTTTTCATTTTGAGATATCTTTCAGTAAGTGATCAACAAATTCTTTTAATTTCTGTTTTCTTCTCTGGTTCTAGGATATTAGGGCAATTTGCCTTGTTAATTTCTTGAAATAATGATTTCTAGACTCTTGCTTGGATCATGATTTTCAGGTAGGCCAATAATTCTTAAATTATCTCTCTTTGATCTTCAGTTTTGCTGGGTAGGTGACTCTTGGTTTGAGTGCTAGTTCCTTTGACTTCTGGAATGTCCTATTCCACGCCCTTCGATCCCTTAATGTAGAAGCTGCTAGATCTTGGGTTATCCTGATTGTATTTCCACAATACTGGAATTGTTTCTTTTTAGCTGCTTGCGATATTATCTCCTTGACCTGGGAATTCTGGAATTTGGCCACAATGTTCCTAGGAGTTTCTCTTTTTGGATCTCTTTCAGGTGGTGATTGATGGATTCTTTCAATACTTATTTTGCCCTCTGGTTGTAGAACATCAGGGCAGTTTTCCTTGATAATTTCATGAAAGATGATGTCTAGGCTCTTTTTTTGATCATGACTTTCAGGTAGTCCCATAATTTTTAAATTGTCTCTCCTGGATCTATTTTCCAGGTCAGTTGTATTTCCCATGAGATATTTCACATTCTCTTCCATTTTTTCATTCTTTTGGTTTTGTTTGGTGATTTCTTGGTTTCTCAGAAAGTCATTAGACTCCATCTGTTCCATTCTAATTTTGAGAGAACTATTATCTTCAGTGAGCTTTTGAACCTCTTTTTCCATTTGGCTAATTCCACTTTTGAAAGCATTCTTCTCCTCATTGGCTTTTTGCACCTCTTTTGCCAATTGAGTGAGCCTATTTTTCAAGGTGTTATTTTCTTCAGCTTTTTTTGGGGTCTCCTTTAGCAAGGTATTCACCTGTTTTTTGTGCTTTTCTTGCATCTCTCTCATTTCTCTTCCCAGTTTTTCCTCTACCTGTCTAACTTGATTTTCAAAATCCTTTTTGAGCTCTTCCATGGCCTGAGCCCACCAGACATCCACCTCGGATGTTTGGGATACAGAGGCCCTGACTTCCATGTCTTTCCCTGAAGGCAAGTATTGTACTTCCACATCAAAAATGAAAGAAGGAAGTAACATCTGTTCCCCAAGAAAGTAACTTTCTGTGGTGTTATTTTTCTTCCCTTTTCTGGCCATTTTCCCAGCCAGTTACTGGACTTCTGAGATTCCTCTCCACCTCCACCTAGATTTGCCCAGCTAGTGCTTTGGGTCTGAGATTCAAATGGGCTTTCCGAGGCGGCTGTGGCTGCTATTCAATGTGAGCTTAAGTTCTGGTGCTGGGGTGGGGGCAGGGCCACCTCCCAGGCTCAGTTCCCTCAGGGGCTTCATGCAGAGACCTTCAGTAATGGGGTGTGTGGGGGCAGGGCCATCTCCCAGGCTCAGTTCCCTCAGGGGGTTTATGCAGAGACCTCTGGTAATGGCCCTGAACTTCTGTCTGCTGCTCAGGGAATTCCGGGCCACCGCTGCTCCCTCTGCTGCTGCCTCTGCCGCTGCCTCCCAAGGGGGCCCGAGTCACGGAGACACCCCGCTTCCCTCTCGGCCAGCCCAGAAGTCTCTCTCACTGACCTGTAGTGCCTGTGGGTGGAGGGACCTTCCCGGCCGCCGGAAATTCCCTCCCTGAAGTCTGCTCAGGTCTGCTCCTCTGGGGCCCTGCGGCCAGGGCAGCACAGTGGTGGACTCTGCTTTCTGGGGCATGATGGACCCCTGGGGATGGTTCTCCAGGGCTCTCTGGAATAGAAATCTTTTCTGCTGTGTTTCTGCGCACCTTGTAGTGCTCCAGAATTTGTGGGGAGTCTTAGTTTTGCCCTTTACATTATTCTTGGTCTCTGTTCTCAGCTTGGAAACTGTAGGGAGCACTGACTCAAATGTCAGGCATTTTTTGCATCATTGTTTTCAGCAATTCTGCTCTGAAGGTTTGGAAGTTTTCCGTGTTTCCATGGTGGTGTTCTCTGAGGAGCTGTGTGATCACTGCTTTCCTGGTCTGTGCCCTGATCTTTATCCAGGAAGGGCACCTGATTCCTTGGGATTGCAATCCATATTGTTCCTCCTGCTCTCTCTTAACCAAAAGTGCTCCTCTCCACCCTTTAACTTTGTTACAGAAAGTGAGTGTAGGAGTTGTCAAATAGGTTCAGGTCCTGCATCCAGTGCCAACCCAGGGTTCTCATGTAATCATTTTCTGACCAACTGTCAGAATCTCTTACTGCCTCTGCTTTGAGAGCTCCCAAAGTTGCTGCTGCTTCTGTTGTCACCAACTAATCTTCCCACTGCTATTGCATCCACAAGGGTTGCAGGTCATCCTCCATCTCTGTGTCACAGATCATTTCTTCCAACCTCCTAAGTTATTTTTGGCGGGAAAAATGTCTCACCATGACCTTGTGTTTTCTCTGCCACTCCAATAATGCCTTCATATTATTTGGTAGTCTTTTGAAGGAGAATTTTGTGAGAGCTTGGTTGAGTGCTTCCTCCTCTCTGCCATCATTGCTCTACTGCCATTATTATTTTTTTCTAGTTCTATTAAATAGCCCTTTGGTAGTTTGATTAGTATAGCACTGAATAATTAAATTAATTTAGGTAGAATTATCATTTTTATTCTATTGGCTTGGGCTACCCTTGAGTAATTAATATTTCTCTAATTATTAAAATTTTTTCCCCATTTTGCAAATTCTGCTTTTTAAGGAGTTATTTATTGTTATTTTCTTCAGTGTTTTTGTGCCTCTTTTATCAAGCTGTTAATTCTCTTTTTGTAATTTTCTTGTGTTGTTTCCATTTCTTTTAATAATTTTGCCCTTGTTGATATTAATTTTAAACATCTTTTTGTTTTGCTTTTTCTATTATCTCTTATTCAATTATCTTTCTGGCTTTTCTAGGAATTCTTGTTGGGTTTGTGTCCAATCTACATTTTTCTCTTAAGCTTTGATGGTAGATTTTTCACACTGTTATCTTTTTCTGAGTTTATGGTTTGAGTTTCCTTATCACTGTAGTGACTTTTAATGGTCAGGTTTCGTTGTTGTTTGTAATTTTGAAATTTGTTATTTTGTTGTTTGCTCACTTTTTCAACCTGTTTCTTAAATTTGGACTTTATGTAATAAAGTTAGGGTCTCTTCCTCTGAGGTTGGCAAGGGAGTCAGTGTCCCAATGTTCAGGCTTTTTTCACCCTGATGTTTTCATACCTCATGCTGGAGGCCTGAAAGTTTTCAGTGCTTCCAAGCAATGGTTCAGCGAATGATATAGTCCCTATTCTCTTGGTCTTGACTCTCATGTTTACCCATGTAGCACCTCTGTTTCTTGTGACTACAACTCTGCTCTTCCTTGAAACTGTGGTCTGGAACTAGATTCCCTGCTCGCTTGTGACTACAAGTGTTCCTCTCTGCTCTAGAACTGGGTAATGGACAATAGAGTTGCTAAATAGTTCCTGGTTCTGTACCTGTTGCAAGCATAGGAGTTATTTGTAATTTCTTTCTGACTAGGTATTTGATCCCCTTACTATCTCTTGGTCATGAGTTCTTCCTGTATGGCAGTGGTGGTGGTGGTGACTGCTGCTGCTACTGCTGGAGATGGCTTCCATAGCTGGTGTAGCCACTGCACTGTGCTCTAGACCTCAAACCAGGGCCACTTATCTCTCCTTCTGTTCTTCTAAATTGTCCTGGTATGAAAAAAATGCCTCAACCTGACTTTGTTGATTATGCTGCTTTAGAATTTCATTTGACATGTTATTTAAAATTCGTTTAGAGGGGAAAGTAGGGAGTGCTCCCCTAGAACCTTCCCTTTACTGTGCCATCACCCCTGTAAGCTGAATGCTACTATTTCTAAAGTTGTACTCCACATAAGCACTGTCGTCTAAAATCTATCCCTTAATGAATGTTAACATTTCATAATACCCTCGTATTTATATGAGTATGATGCGTAATACCACCAGTGCTTATAGCTGAAGCATTAAAATAAATAGTCGGTTTAATTCCAGGTATAAATTTGAAAGCATTCCCTTCTATCCCTTATTGAAATGGTTTTTAGGTTTTAGTATAAAGGGCAAAATATAAGGTTTGCGCATAGCATGAATTTTTATTTTTAAGCATAGAGGAAAATAAGAAAGGAAAATACAGCTAGGTGGCACAGTGGGTAGAGTGCTAGGTCTGGAGTCAGAAAAATCTTTCTGAGTTGAAATCTGGCCTCAGACACTTATTAGCTGTGTGACCCTGGGCAAATTTTAACCTTGTTTACCTCAGTTTCTTTATTTGTAGAATGTGCTAGAGAAGGAAATGGCAAATTGCCCTAATCTTTGCCAAGAAAATCTCCAATGAGTCCCAAAATCAGAAATAACTGAAAAAATTACTCAACAACAATGCCTACAAATCACCTATCCAGCAAGAAATACAGTTAAAAAAGAATTTCACAAGGAGTTAGTAGCTGTGCAAATTTAATATAAGAAATGTTTATTAAGCACCTACAACACATTGTACTTAATGCTAAAAATGAGCTTGTTTTCAGGGACATTCTTTGTGTTCTTGTTGTTGTTTAGAAATTAGCATAGATAAGGGCAATTTTAATATCATTGTAAAGAGTATAAGTTCCTTATGGGCATGGACTATATTTTTTTCAGCATAATCTCTTTAAATGCCTAAAGTGCTTTGCATAAACAAGCTTCTTAATGAATGTTTATTGAATGAATAAATGAGTTAGGTCAGCAAAGAAACATTAAGCAAACATATAGAAATACATGGCAAATAGCTAAAAGAAAAGATAAAATTGAAGGCATATAGTGCCCAGGGATAATACACAAATATCATTGTTGAACTAGCTAAATTCTATGTCAGCTCTTTGTGCTTCCATTTTCAAGAGGTAGAAAGGTAAAGGATAGGCTTATTATTCAGGTTACAGTTTTCAGAAGTCAAAGATCTCTCTGTGTTTGAACATTCATTTAAAGTGAAACTCAGGTTTTATGGAACAAAGAGTTTTCTAACCCATTTTACTTTGATTTTCATTTCAAGACCCTGTGACTGACTCAAGGAATTTTTTTTTTATTTTTTGGAAATTAGAGGTTACTAAGTTTAACAAAATTCAGGGGAAAATGTTGAATAGTTTGGTGAAGAAAAGCATTTGAAAAGCATTTTCAAGGAGAGTTATTCTTCATTTTCTGACTATAACAAAAATTCACAAAATGAAGTCGTTCTAAAGCATTAACGTGGTAAAAATCTTTCTTAGCTTAAGGTTCTAAGATCAAGTGGCCACCAATTTATCTCTACCCTTATGGGCCTATTTATTAGGTTTATAGAACAATTTTCTTCCAAAGAGTTCAGGATTTAAACAATAAACATTCTAAGCAGCAGAAAATAGTAAGAGAAAAATAAGAGAGAACAAAGCAGCATGAAAGAACAAAAAATGCTGAAAGTAAAATGGTGTGGCACACTTGATAAATGTATTCATAATTTGTTGTTTTTTAGGCATGTCCAACTCACCATGACCCCTAGCATGGCATGACCATGGCTTTCCATGGGATTTTCTTGTTACAGATACTGGAGTCTGTTTTGCCATTTCCTTCTCCAGTGGATCTAGTCAATTCTTTTGTTAGGCAGACAGAGTTTAAGTGACTTTCCCAGGTTCACACACCTGGGAAATGTGTGAGGCTGGATCTGAACTCAGGTCTTCCTGACTCCAACCCCTGTGCTTTATCCTCTGAGCCACCAGCTGCCTCTTATTCATAATAATTTAGGGGGGGAAAGCTCTCATAAAGACAGTTGTGTTAATATAAATAATTCTTCCACAAAAGTGCCACTGTTTATAACTTAATGGCTATGATAGAATCTTAAAGACTATGCCATTAGGATATATTTTTTTTGAAAAAAATTTATGGATTTGAATAAATAAAATGTCTTCAAAGATGAAAGAAAGACCCCACCCCCCACCCCCAAGCTGTTATGTTAATTCACCTGACATGGATAGCACTTGTTAAGAGGTTATAAGCTTTACACTTAAGTACATGACCATTTTGTTACATTATTTCAAAATTGGTGCCTTTATTAAAAGTTTGTCAGTAAAAAAGTTGGCATCACATTCAGGTCTTCTCACCTTGTGCAGCCCCCAAGCAGGGGTCCCTTTAAAACTGGGCCAGATATGATCATTGAATTTTGGTGTGAAATCAATCAAATACATGTTATCCACCAAGAATTAAATTCTTTCTTAGTACAACTTGCCGGTAGTCTCTTTACAAATAATCTTACAAGTAGTCTTTTTAATCTACTCTTTTATGAGCATTACTGTTGGCAACTCAGAAGGTCGTCTATTCTTCAATGAACAGAGAACTCTTAGATGATCATGATCCAAGAAGCCAGGACTTGACTGAAACAATAGATACTTTCTGATTCAAGTTGGGCATTGTCAGGTGCACATGTTTTATCTCTGCTTAAATGAGGGAATGGAAGGTTAGAATGGTTCTTTTTCATTTTGTCACATAATTGAATTATGCTGGTTCAAGTTAAATAATAGACAGCAAAAGATTGTCATGCGTGATGGTTCTACTGATTTAGAAAGGCTTTGTGTAAGGGCTCTGAAACTGACAAGTCTTCAATTTTGAGAAGCAGTGTGGTATGATGAAAAGTTTGCTGGCTTTGGAATCAGAGATGTGAATTTTAAATCCAGTCTTTGGCTCTATGAGACCCTGGGCAAGTAACTTAAATTCTTTGGATCTTAATTTCTTCAACTACAAAACAAAGGGCTTGTACTAGATGTCCCCTAACTTGCCTTCTAGGTCTACTTGAATTTTAGAATCAATTTCCAGATTATTTTTCACTAGAGGTTTGGTCACTAAATAAAAATTTCTTTTCTTTTTCCAATATTTGTAAAAGTATTTGTTTATAAATATTTCTTTATAATTTGTTTATAAAATGCATAAAAATCAAAGCCATGAGTTCTTATTCTTCAGCGATAGATTAAATGACCAAAAAGGGTTCAGAACTTTTTGATTCTAAGAATGCTTACATGTCTTTACCTTCTTTACCCAGTGATCCACAAGTTGATGTATTCCAGAAAGAACTGAGCCATGTCCATTTTGACATTATTCCAATGAAAATGAAAATTAAGTCATGAAAAACTATAGCTGAAAAGAACAGTTCACAAATTCTTAAGGAAGAGACCAAAAATTTTGGTAAAGGCAACAAAGATCCCAAAGACAAGAAAAAATCTGATTGGTTATTGTATCTTGCAGTATTCTCATGATCATCAACAAAGAGGCTACCACAAAGATAACTAGAACCTCCATTACAGAGAATGAAGTAGACGAATTCTATTAAAAACTTGACAAGATCCTCCACTAAATTAACATATACATTGCTATTCTGTGACTTTAGTTCAAAACTGGGTTGGAGATCCATTATGTTGGAAAGAAAAATTACATTGTCATCATATCATTCAGTATTATGAGTTCATTATGAAGAAATGAGACTGAAGGATGGAAACCTCTCAGAAGTTTGCGTTATAAATACTCTTGTCCAGAAGAGTATCAGAAATTGTAGACCTGGCAACACTTAACAGGAAGGAAAGGAAAAGAATTGACTGTTTTTTAATGAACAAGAAATATGCAGTTATAGAGACAGAAGTAACGATTAGTTATTCATGAGTTCCTCTGAATAAACAATTCATGTGCTGTTCAAAGTCTTTAAAATGATTTTTTAAAATTTAAGTAAATACCGAATTAGAAAAAAGGAATAAGGATGAGAATGACACCAAATGTAGTATTGCCAACCCAAATTGTTGGCTTTCAAATGATGAAGTAGACAAAAGTAAAAACTTTGACACTATCACAGTTTCTTAGAAAAGTTTAACAGATGAAAACAATCACCACAGCAAGGAAGCCAAAGACCTGAATGTGATGCCAACTTTTTAACTGACAAACTTTTAATAAAGACACCAATTTTGAAATAATGTACCAACTTCCTGTCAGCACATACTTAATCACCTTGTGATGCACAGTGATATGAAAGCCAAGAAAGAGTTCATTATGCAAACTAATTTCCAGAAAGAGATTGACAGAAAATTAGAAGCAAAGTCATCACAAAACAACATGAAGTACTGGAAGGAGGGAAAAAACCCTATCCTATGGAAAGTACGGTGAAAATCTCAGCTTCACAGTATCAACCCAGAAGAACCTGTCCTGGAAACCAAAATTAGCACAATAAATAGATATTAAATATGTCAGATTTGCCAGCATTTTTTGTTGTGGCTTGGTTTTTAGTGGTAGCAACAACAGAATCACCATGTGTGAACTCTCTGTTATCCAGTGTACCATGTAAAAGAGTGAAGTGATAAGATAAAGTCAGGATGATTTACCTAATTGATGAAATATTGTAAGAAGAAATAATGCTGGAGTAATATGACTTTAAAAGCATATAGGGATTGGTATTCACAGTTTTACCAAAATGGAAAGATTCTAAATGAATGAAGAAGCTCATAAATGCTGCTTCTTTACCATAACCAAAAAGAGATGACATTAATTAATTCATTAGGAGATGACCAAGCAATATACTACTTACTGTTCACTACAAAATTTTTATAGATTATCTTTGCACTGATCAAGGGCATTCTTGAAAAAATTAGAAGAAAACAAAATAAAATTTTGCAAAGACGATCTAAAGCAAACTGTGTTTTTATATTCACATTAGCTGACTGAGAGTCATAAATAATAGTAGATCCTCATGTTTATTGCTTGGTTCACTTGAGTAAAATAGAATAGAGCCTTAAATACTCATGTCAAACAATTTATTTTTGACAAGGTTGTGGTATAATTCATTGTATTAGGTTTGGAGTCAGAAAAAATGGGTTCTCATTTCCATTCTCCTATTTCCTGTCTTCTTACCATGGATGAGTTACTTAGCTTCTCTAAGCTTCAGTTTTCTCATTAATAAAATGACAATGCTCATGAATCCTCATCCAGTTCAACTCATTCCTCTTGCCACAAGGGACAGCTAAGTGGAACAATGGATAGAATATCAGGCCTGAAGTTCAAGACTTCTTTAATTCAAATTTGGCCTCAGACACTTAATAACTGTGTTAATGGGGTTACAAAGAGTTGGGCATAACTGAAATGACTGAGCAACGAGACAGTGTAATTCAGTAGAATGTTAAACTAGAGTATGAATGCGAAATGAGATAGACTTAGTAAGGCAGTGAAGGTAAAGGGAAGTGAGAAATCAACAAAGTAAAATGAAAGATTAGTTTCAAGATTGGTAAAAAAAAATAGAAATTTGCAAGAGAAAATGTTTCAGTAAGTAGATATAGATAAAGAATGGGGAAAAGAATTTAAAAAATAGTAGTCCTTTTGCATTGATTCTATGAGTCTGTGAGTGAAATGTTACATGATATAAAAGGTTTTAATTTGGACAGGGTTTTTAAAAGGGTTTTGATTTCATTTAGAGAAAAAGGATTTTATAAATTTTTAAAGAAATGCCTGTTAACAGTTTTAAACAGACAGTATTCTTTCTTTGACAGACCATTTGAAAGGCATATCTCAATCTTTAGTACCATATGGACTCCAAAGGAGATATATGGGAATGTGAGCTCAACTTGTGAAGGCCGTTCCCATTCTTTACCTTGGATTTTTCCTTCCATTTCCATAGTTAAAACTGAAAGTAAATTGAAACTTGGTGAATTTGAAACCTTGGAGAAATGAAAAGTTTTATATTTGGTTATTGTTAACTATTAATATAATAAGATAAAAGTAATATCAACCTAGTCCTAAGCTGTGATTAGTGACATTTGGGGGAAAATCTCATGGGACTGTAATTTGGTATTATTCTAAGTTTTGGTTTCAGGCATAATTGTCTGAATTGTCATGAAACCAATATTCCACCATTCAAAGGGAATGTTATGTACTGCCGAAAAGGAGTGCGAACTGAGAACTGCTATGGGTAGATGTCTGTCCCTGAGGATTTGAAGGAATGACCTTGTGTAGAAAAAGGTAGAATTCTCCTTAGTTTCCTGATTGGCCTATTTTCTTTCTGAACAGAAAAGCTTCCCACCTGCTTAATTCTGAGCCTGGCTTTTGATATCCTAAGAATAATGTGAAGATTTTCTGTGTGATTTGCTATTAATTGTGGCTATTGCCTGGAATATAGCAGAGCTAAGGGAGTTTTCATCTTGTTATGGTCTGTGTCTGATCATTCTTTCTGTGTCTGATTATCCCTTGAAGCAGCAATTTTGATATTGTCATGACCATGTCCCTCCTTCTTACCTTTTATAGCAAAGTTCTCCAATGAGAGCAGGCAAACAGTGGATTTGTTGTTGCAATATTAAATCTGTTAATAAATAGATCAATACTAAAACTTCGGAATCACTATAAGAGGGCACAAGTAATAGTAAAAAATATCTTTTTATTCATTTATTTTAAACAAATACTAAAATTTAAAAACCACATAAGAAAATGAAAAGGAACATTTTGAACTTAAATATAAAATAAAAGAAAAAAACAATTGCCACAGGCATAGCAGAACATTTAAAAATTGAATTTAATTAATTAAATAAATTAAAAATATAAAGCAATAAATTTCCATTTTAAGAAAGCCTGTGTAATAAATACTACACGTTGTGTTGAGTGGTGGCCCTCTTTGCTTCCTTATAGGTTTTCTTTTGTTCTCTACTTTGCATTTTTTTACTTTATTCTTTTTTTCCCCTTTCTCCCTCTCCTCCCCCAAGAAGGTTAAAATTAAGTGCAGATATTTTACATAAACACACACATACACATACTGTATCTGTAAGCATGCCAACATTCACAGGGGGACCTGCTATCACAGATTCTTAGATCTTCATTCATAAAAAGAGAGGCAACTTTTGAGGGCTTAACAATCACTTTAACCAAATACATGTATCATTCACCTAATTCAGGGGCATTAGCTCCCTGTACTTCAAAGAAAATGCAGAGAAACAAAAGATCAACAGACATGGCTTTTGTATTTTACTCCTAGTAAAGGCTCTTGATTGATAAAGGCAAGATTCAATTAGAGGCACTTGATTATCCTGAAACAAAAGCAGCAAAAGATCTATTTTGCTTGCCATCACACTTACACATACATATACACAGGTATCTATAATCTTACACAGATGCATTCATATCCCTCTATGTAAGCCATGCTATGCGTATTTGTCCTGTTTCTCTGAAAGTGGATAACATTTTCCTTCCTAAGTCCAAGTCTTTACATATATTTCTAAATCCACCAACTCATCATTTTCTATACCACAGTAATATTCCACCTTTATACCATCTGGTTATTTTAAATAGACTAAAATAATATTAATATAGCTGACATATAGTGTAATTTCCCTTTAACTTTGTCATGATTACCACCTCTGTTTTTTTAACCTAGTAAATTCTACTCTAAATCTCTATGTTTGTGTGTTTCTCTTATTTCCTATCCCTTCTGAGTCCTTTGCTTTACTTCCACCCTCTATTTTTGCCCTTCTATTACTTAACCTACCTCCCCTACCATAAACATTCCCTCATCATCTCCTCCACCCTAAAATCCCTTTTATCCTCCCCCCTCCCTATCCCCTTAACCTTTCATCTCTTTCTGAATTTAAAACTTCTATGCCCTTCTAGATTTTATTTATATATATACATATATACACACACATACATTATATATATATATACATATATACATGTATGTGTGTATGTATGTGTATATTTGTTTCCTCTTTAACCCATTCACGATAAGGGTTGAGTTCCAGAACTATAAGCCCTCCTCCCGAATCTGATTCTTGTATCAGTTCTTCCTCTTGTACCTCACTTGTATAAGATAATTACTCTATTTACCTTTTCTCAAATGGTTCGCTATCTAGTATCACATCATACTCAACTCTACTCCAGTCTTTCTTTCAAATTTCTTAATTACTAACAACAGTCTTAGACATACAGTTTACATTTCCTCATATAAAAAGTAAAAAAAAATCTGTCGTTATTGAGTCCCTTTTAATTAACCTTTGATGTTTAACTTACATTTCTCTCAGATCTTGTATGTCAAATTTTCTATTGATTTCAGGTGAAATCCTGAAAGTCTAGCAATTGATTGAATATTCATTTTTGTTGTTTTTCAGGATAATGCTTATCTTTGCTGAGTGTATTTTAAGCCAGAATCCCTGTTCTTTTGTTCTTTGATATATAGTGTTCCATGACCTGTGATCTTTTAGTGTTTCCACTAAGTATTATGTGATTCCAACTGTGTCTCCACCATATCTGAATTTTTTTTCTTATTACTCATAATATTTTCTCTTTGAGCTGGGGGTTTCAGATTTTAGCGATGATATTCCTGTAGGTTTTCCTCATAGGATCTCTTTCAGGTAGTGATCAATCGATTCTTTCTATTTCTGCTTTGTCCTCATTCTAACACTTCAGGACAATTTTCCTCAATTATTTTTTGTATTATTGTACCAAGATTCTCTCTTCGATCATAGCTTTCAGGTAGTTCAACTATTCTTATGTTTTCTATTCTTGATCTGTTCTCCAGATCAATTGTTTTTCTTATGAAATGTTTCACCTTTTTGCTCTTTTCTTTTATTCTTTATGTTTTGTTATTTCTTGGTCAGTTATAACTTCACTGGCTCCCCCTTGCCCAATTCTAATTTTCAAGGAATCATTTTCTTCCTTAAGATTCAGGATTTTCTTTTCTAGTTGGTTGAGTTTCTTTTCATAATCTTGTTTTTCTTACTTTGTTCTTTTTTATTTTTCCTCAATTAATCTCATTTGTTTTTTTGAGTCTCTTTAAGGTTCTTCTATGAATTTTTTTTGTGCAGGTGACTGTTTAACATTATTCTTTGGAATAAGAGAGGCCTTTTTGCATCAGTTTCCTCCTTTGAAGATAAACCCTGATCTTCTCTATTCCCTTAGTAACCTTTTGGGTTTGGATTCTTTCTCCTATGCCTGCTGTTGTTTTTTTTTTTAAAGCAAAATATTTATAGCAGCTTATTTCTTGTAATCACCTCTAGTCCTGGGGCATGGGGGATGGTATCTGGTCTCAAATCCTTCTTCAGTTTTCCCCTCTTTCCTGAAACTGAAACTGAAATCGAACCCTGCTCCACTACCTCTGCACTCATCAGGCTGATTCCTTCTTGCCCAGGGCTATGTTTTTGGCAGCACAGTTGGGCCTGGTGTCCCTTCTCAGCAGAGATTCCCTCAATCTTCTCTTTCCAGACACCGGACACCCCACACTATCCAGATGAAAATGCTCATGGCTGGAACAGAGGTTACCTCCCAAACCAGCTAGCCACTTGCTGTTTCAGCGGATTTAGCCTGGAGGTATTTATACTTAACAGGGACCAAACCTTGTATTTTCTCAGATTTTTCCCAGGACATTCCCTATTCTGTCCCAAATCTTGTTTTAAATTTTCACCACTTTACGTTTGCTCTGAGGTGCTATTTCATCTTATTTGTGGAGGAAATCTGGAAAGCTTGGAATTTTCTGACCTACACTGCCATTTTTCCAGAATCCTCTTGAAAGATCTTAATAATATTAATCTATATTTGTTGTCAACTCCATATTCTATATAACTTGGTAAATGAGTTCTTAGGCTTGGCATCCACTTGTTAATAGTTGTATGGTCACATATAGAATTAGGTCCTTAAAGAACCTTATTCCTTCAATATGACGTAAGGAATAGATGTAGATATCCCTCAAGAAGATGAGATAAGACAAAGAGATAAAGTTTTAAAAAATTTAATGAAGTAGTAAACTTTGAGAAAGCAACAATTTTAGACTATTAGAAGTCTGGGACCTAGAATATATATTCACTTGGCTTCCACATGTATCTAATGGGAAATACCGGATTGAGTATATTTTGATAATAAGTTCTCAAAATTAGGCTATGTTCTTTACATATAAAATTGTATCATAATTGTAAATAATTTTAAATCAAGTCTTTCCCCCTCTATTTTGAAGTATCTGTGTATTACTGTTAAGGAGGAGGGCTTGTTTTCTAAGTCATATTCCTCTTTCTTCAGCTTGTGGGTAACATCATCTATATCAGATACAGAGTCTGGGTTAAGAAAGAAAGAGCAAACAGTATGAAGAAAACTGAAATTCTCTGAAGTTTCAGATGAATTTTGGGTTTTTCATTTGTAGTTCTTATAGCTCTGTTGTTAGTAGGGTTAGAGGTATACATTTTGATTTCTTGCTACATGAACTAATTACCAAAAAACCAATCTGATTATATTCAGTCATTTACTAAATTATGTAAAGTTTAACACTAGTATTATATAATCTCTCTGAGTAATCTAGAGATGATCAAGGAAATGCCTCCATAGATCTGCCCTCTTCCATACCTAGCTGTTTGAGAGATACACAGGAAATACTTACAAGATTTCCGAAGCTGATGGATGCTACCAAAGGACTTGACACACCTAAAGCTATTGCTACATTGTTTCTTTATTCTTTCTATTGTAACTTTGCTTGAAGTGATGTTAGTTGTATATGTGCTATGGACCTGTTATCTATTCAATAAGTTACTTATGGTTTCTGCTTGGAGTAAAACTACTGTAAGAACTGAGGCCCTTGTACTACACTTTTGACAGTCATGGTTTCCCCATGGTGCCTATGAAGAGGACCTTCTTGGGGTCTCTAACTGCCTTTCCTGTCAAGAGTCTCATGGAAGGAAATTGTGATAAAAATGGGGTGATAGTGGGAGCCTTACCATTTGAATATCATCAGAGTGACTATACTGAACTGCCAAAGTCTATGGGCTACTGATAAGTTTTGAGGTACAGAACTTTTATGGCTAAAATATATGTTTGTGGGTTTTCTGTTATGTGTCTTTATGAGGATTTTGTGCTTCTTGTGTTTACAATGCCTCCCTTGATGCAATGGAATGATCTCCAAGCCAACTCCCACCTTTACAAGCAACAGAGATTTATTTAGATGTTGCAATTAAGAATAGAGGACTGATATACATCTAATTGCAGTGCTGCACCATATGTATGGTTAGCACTACAGGGAAGAATTGTTGAAATTTGTGCTAAGTCACTGACCTCCTTCATTCTAGTCTTGAATCTGTTAAGTCTATTAATAGATTCTATTGTCTATTATATCTATATCTAATGTCTTTTTAGACAAGTCTTCTCAGTACATGTTAATCAGTCAGTTGGGAGAGGTGTCAGCTGTTCTGTGGCATATATTCTTTCATCCCATCCCTTTGTGCTTTGTAGTATCTGCCAGTCAGAACATAGACAAATGTGATTTCATCCCATCCCCTTTACCTCAAATCTCATTTTCCTATCCTTTATGATGTGGTGATGGAAGAGGAGCTAAGACACAATGACCCATCCCTTTTTGGAAATGTCTACCTATTAGGATTGTCTTGCTCTTATTATAAAAAGTTGTCTGCAAAAGCAGTCTCCATTTTGACTCCTGGGTTGACCTTCGTGACTAACCTCCTACCCCCAATGTGTTTCTGCATGATGTTTTTAATAAATTCCTTTTTAATTTTCAAAAAATATATATAAATTTAGCTACTTTGAGGAGGACAGACTAGAGAGGGGAAAGATTAGGTACAAGAAGAAAAATTAGGAATCCATCAAAGTAGCCATGGTAAGAAGTTAGGAGACATAAATTAGGATAGTGGCTTTATAAGTTGAGAAAAAGATGTTTAAGGAGAATCAACAGGATCTAGAAGTTGTTTGGATTGTGCAGAGTGCTGAGGAGAGGGAAAGATTGCAGATGTGGATGACTGAAAAAAGAGTGGTACTTAAGTGTAGTTCTAACTTATTTATTCTTATTACATTTCAATTTTTGATTCATCCAAGTGCTCTATCTTATCATTATTTTTTTTGGTTATCTTCTTATTTGCTAACTACCCCTATAAGCTTTTTTTAATGAATGTACCAATTATCCCTTTACCCAAATTATTATAAAACTATTAAATAGCACTTTGAAGTAACTTTATTTCAAATATCTAGGAACAAAATACTTCCCAGCCATTCTAGTTTAGAGTTACTATAATATGTTCCTAAGTTGCTATAATGATATACTTAGAAATTTATCTGTATTTGGAACAAGGAAGCATATTTTGCTGATGTGAAGCATATTTTTCTGATTCCCTGGAAAAAAATCTAGTGTTTTTGCCTCTCTCTGAGGCACCAGTGCCATTAAGATAGCACTAAATGTTTTCAGTAACATTCCTTTTTCCTTCTAGGTACACAATTGCCTTGATTTTTTAGGTCCTTGACACTTAATAATTTTCCGTACACTATAGGCAATAATCTCAGGTTCCCCTCAACTGGCAGACATCTTTTCTTCTTAGATGGCTTAGGAAGAAAATTAATGATTAATAATAATGATGATAGCACTTATATGAATACATTGATATACACATTGCTTTACATATATTATCTCTGATCTTCACAACAAATAGTTAAGTAGGTGCTTATATTAACCCCATTTTATAGCTGAGAAAACTGAAACTGAGAGAGGTCAAGTGTCTTGTCCACGGTTATACAGAAAAGTGTCTAAGGCAGTATTCGAACTCAGGTTTTCCTGCCTTCAGGTCCAGCACTCTATCCACTGCACCAGCTGGTTAGATATTGATTTCTGTGTTGAGTATGGTGTGTTTGAGTTCCTAATCCAGGTGGAAGAAGGAAAAAAAGCAGCTGAATTTATTTCTAAAAGCAGTTCTAAGTCTTCCTGGGACATGTATCCCAGAAACTATTAGAATGGAGAGCCTTTCCCCTTCCTAAAGGGAAATCATAAATCATTGCGTACATGACTTCTGGAAAGCTGGAAATGGGACCTGGGCTTCTAGGTATATCATGATACAATCATTTATTAACAGGAGCAAATGTTGCCCTGAGATGGTAGTGTCATCTTTTTGGTCACATATTGAGGGAACTTGAATTAACTGGGTGCTCCAGGTAGCATAGGGAACCCAGTTGGGCAGGCACAAAGTATTCCTGTGTCCAGCACAACATGGCATTATAACCCTTATGTGCATAACAGCAATGGATATGTTCCCCAACCTCTGCTGTTCTTGTAATAATTCCAATCTACTTGTTTAGTATGTGGTCGAGAGAGTGCTAATATGCTCCCACAATAGCTATATGCATATGGGAAACATCAGCAAAGATCCTCTGTTAGTCCTGATGCCAAATGGGAAAACTGACCAGTCCAGCGTTGTACAGTTTTAGACCACTAGATTCGAACTGTTACCTCCCCCCACGAATTGGAGCAGATGAGGATTTTCTCTGTCCCATCCCCCAGTTTTCTCTTCTATGTCAGTCATGCAGCCTAGAGCTCAGCCTCCTGGGAGAACTTGCTAATTAGTCAGCAGCTGACTCCATTAATCAATGGTTAGATAGCTACTCTATGTGATGAGAATAATACTATTGTTTAAGTAATACAAAAAATTGAAGATTATAGCTTCTTTGTTCAGGCTCAATATATTAAAGTGCTTTAAACTCTAGAGATTAGAGTTTCCTCTCTATATTTTGAGAATTTCTGATTTAGTAAAATTTAATAGAAATTATTTTCTAAAATAAAAATTAATTTAACCAACCTTATTGCTCCAAATTAAAAATAGAATTTATTCATCCAATCCTATTTAGTGTGTAGGTATAGCTGCAAATACCAGGAGATTGGAAAGATAAAATAGTTTTAAAATGGGACAAATGGGCACATTCTCTTAAGGCTCTGAAACATGTATGAAACAGTAGCCCAACTCTCCCCAGAGTTAATTTATCCTAGTCCTGCTCGTTAGCCCCATTTGTCTCTAGAGGACTCCAATACGTGTCAGAGTTTAGGGAACCCAGTATGGCTTGCTACACTCTGGATTTTTTATTTTTTACTAGCACTTCAGTCATTGCTTCCAACTAGATCCATGGTTGCTCCTTATTTTGTCTTGCCCAGCTTACCATTTTTCTCTTCTGCCTTTTGCTTCTCCCTGCACTTTGGTTTTTTGGCTCAACTTGCCTTTTGGTTCCACTTCCCACTGTACTGGTTAGTTAGTGGAAGGGAATTAGGTAAGCACAGGCCAGTTCTGGTTTTCTGTTTGTGTATATACATCCCCTCACTGCTTTGACACTGGAGTCCTAGTATTAATGCTTTAAAAATATAAGTTAAAGTTTACTATGTTTTCTTTTGTAGAACTACTCACTGTAATTCCCACTCACCTAATTCTAAAATCATTCTCCCAGACTTTTTGTAAATCAGAATGTTTAGGTAATAGAGCTAATCATTAATGTTTTCAAATTTTTTCTCCAGAATTAATCATACGTTCATAGAAATCGAAATGAAAATGAAAAAATTAAGTTGTTATCATAGGGGCAAGAGAATTCTCATATGCTATCCTATATTTTACATAACAAATCTACTTTAAGAAGTCTCTCTTTTCCTGAATAACATTAGAAAATAAGGGTTTTTTATTTTATTCTCATAAAATAGGTGAATTTTATAGTATTTTATGCTGATTTCAAGTAAGGCTTTATATATGGTCTCCCCCTCATCATTTTCAGAGATTATGATATTTCATGTTTTTATAAATCATTTTTATGAAACCAAATTGTGCTTGTTTTGAGGGACCTAAAATGTGTCTACTAATGATTTCTTCATGTATTGTACCTAGGGAATTTTACTTTCCAACATCCAAAAAACATCATTTCTAGATTCCAGTCTTCCTGGGATTACTTTTTCATTGTAGAGATTTCTTGATAGAAGTCTTCTCTATGTCCATCACTTACATCACCTAGGTTTTCTGGGAAGTCCAAAAACATTTTACGTGACTTGTTACCTGCCTTACATTGAGATCATTGACAATTTCTTGGTAATTTTCAGCTTTGTAGTTTTCAAAATGTCTTGGGACACTTTTACAAATTAGTTGCTTGAAATTCTTTCCACTTAATTATGCAGCCTACCATTGATCTATTAGATTTTCTCTTGTTGACTTTTTTTTTTGTATATTTATCTGGAAATTCTTTTTGAATACTCTCCCACTCTTCCAGGTATCTGTTGTCCCAGGGATTTTAATTCCCACCCCTTCTCCAGACAAATGGATTTTTCAAGTATCAAATTCCCCCAGCTCATCCAGTGTTAAAACCCTAATTTCCTCTCACCAACTATCTCACTTTACTCTTAGGAACATTCATCAGTGGAACCCCCTCCCACACCCTAAGTAAGCCTTCCTTTCCCCACTCTTCTTTTCCCATTCTTCTGTAGGCTTTCATCATTCTGAGGCTGCATAGATTACCTTCCCCTCACTGCTACCTCTTGATTTGACTCATGGACATCACTCCTTTCTAACCCTTCATGTCTTCCCCACTTTTTATGTACCATTTCTTATTGTAATGTAGTTCCACCAAAAAAGTATTCACTGTGCTTAATACACCCCCTCCATCCCTTCACTGTTACCCCCACCAAATTTCTGCATCCTATACTCTCATCTTATGTACATTTAGAAAGGTGTCTTTTATTGGTCACTCTATTGTCTGCTGTGTTTATGTACTCCTGCATTTCTGTTGTTTGGGGTGTGTGAGAGGCAAATAATCTCTTCAGTTCTGTTTTTCTTTCTAAAAATGCTTAAATTCTTCTTTACTATTGAATGTCCACCTTTTTTCTGTATAGTTAAGCTCATATTTGCTGGGTAGGGCACTCTGGGCTGCATCCTGAGTTCCATTGCTCTTCAGAATACCTTATTCCATTCTCTAGTCCTTTTCTAAGGTGTAGGATAACCCTACATTATGAGAACGTCCTTTCCTTTGTATTTGAAGGTGTTTCTCCTGATCCCTTGAAGAATTTGTGAAGCTTAACCACAGTGTGTCTTGGAATTTACACCCTTGAGATTTACTTTGTTTTTCTGGGAGCTATCTGTAACTTCCTTCAACTGGAATTTCATTTTGGTTGCTCAGATGTTGTGGGACAGCTTTCTTCTGTTTTTTCCTTCATTGGGTTATTGAGGCATTATTGTCCTGTCATGTTCTTCTGGGAGATCTACAATCCTTAGTTTGTCTTTATGAATCCTGTCTTTAAGTTCAGTATGTTTTGCTTGCATAGTGAGCATATTTGCTTTTAATGTAACTCTTTTTTTAGATTCTCTTCTTCTAGGTTATCTTGACTTCTGTGTGCTTATATTCACTATCGTTC
This sequence comes from Bettongia penicillata ogilbyi, assembly GCA_023548195.1. Classification (NCBI taxonomy): domain Eukaryota; kingdom Metazoa; phylum Chordata; class Mammalia; order Diprotodontia; family Potoroidae; genus Bettongia; species Bettongia penicillata. The sequence continues at coordinate 22,590,315 of JAJHZJ010000009.1, read as the reverse complement.
TCTTTTTTTGTTTTTGCTTATGGCAAGACTTATTACTTCAGATTGAAGATTTTCTATTGTGTTTATTATTTTTTGCAGTGCAGCACATAAATTTTGTTCGGTAATTTTACAGGATTTATAGAAGTCAGAACTTGTTTACTAGATCGAGAAGCCATATCTTCTTCTGTTACTGTTTTTCATGTTGATTTATCTGTTTATGTTGAAGGTCTTTTAATTTTCTTTTTTTCTGAAATCTTTGGGCAGGCCCCCTTACCCCAACTATTCTGGAGAGCAATTTGGAACTATGCCCAAAGGGCTACAAAAATGTGCATACTCTTTGACCCAGCAATATCACTTCTAGGATTGTAGAAGTGATGATCCCCAAGAGATCATAAAAATGGGAAAGGTTCCCACATGTACAAAAATATTTATAGCAGCACTCTTTGTAGTGGCCAAGAATTGGAAATCAGGGGGATGCCTATCAATTGGGGAATGGCTGAATAAATTATAGTATATGAACATAACGGAATACTATTGCACTATAAAGAATGATGAACAAGAAGATTTCAGAGAGGTCTGGAAAGAACTTATATGATCTGATGCTGAATGAAAGGAGCAGAACCAGGAGAACTTTGTGCACAGCAACGACCACAGTGTGCAAGCGTTTTTTTCTGGTAGACTTGGATCTTCATAGCGATGCAAGGACTTAAAAAAAAAATTCCAATGATCTTCCAAGGCAAAATGCCTTCCACATCCAGAGAAAGAACTATGGAATTCAATCGCAAAATGTAGCAGATCATTTTTGTGTGTGTGTTTAATGTTTTGGTTTGTTATATGATTTCTCCCATTTATTTCAGTTCTTCTACACAGCATGACTATAGTAAAAATGTATTCAGTAAGAATGTATGTGTAGATCCTATATAGAATTGGAGAGGCAGTGGGGTGGTGGGGGATAGGTAAGGGGAAAAAAATCCAAGTTTTATGGTAATGATTGTAGAACACTAAAAATAAATGAAATTTAAAAAAAGAAACAGAATTAAAATCAGGAACCTATGCTAAGTTGGTGTTTAGGATTCAAAGGCAAAAATGTTGTTCACTGAAAGTCATGCAAGTGACAGGCTTTTACAATACAGTCTTTTTACATACAAGAACAATCTTAGAGAAAATCCATTTGTATTTTTAAACAGCATCAAAAGTATAAAACATTGAAAAATTTCAGTGTGACAAAATGTACATTGAACTATGTAATCTTTCAGTTAGGAATTATTTCTTTCTATTTAGACAAGCTACATAGGCCAATGCAAGCAGATGTTAGCCTGTTAAAAAAAATTACTTTTATATTTTAGGGCTATAGAAGAGTGGCCAGACAGTGCTATCATTATCTCTATTTTACAGTTGATAAAACTGAGGGTTAATGACTTGACCAGGATCACACAACTCATAAATATCTGATGTAAACAGAATCCCCAATAATAATACTAATAATTAACATTTATATCACTGTCAGGTATATGTGTTTTACAATTATTATTTTACTTGATCTTCACTTACTAGAAGAGAGTTCGTATTTGAAAAGAACTGCTCTAAAAAATGCAAAGCAGTTTGGCAAATTAGGCGTAGACCAGTATCTTATGCATTAGAGAATAATTATTTCAAATATATATTTGACTTGAACAATAAGGGTAATGCTGTTGAAAAAAATTAAAAGGGAACCCGATGACATAACTTTTGTAGCTATGACTTAGGGTAGATAGAATATTTAACTTAAGGAAAGGATAAAGTCAATCTCAAAAGATAAAATAGATAATTTTGAGTATATGAAACAAAAAAAGGTTTGCATTAACAATATAAGCATAGCTGAGCTAAGAAGGGAAGCCATCAGATAAGAAATATATTTTTTAAATCTTCCATCAAATATTTCAGACAGACAAAGGTCTATTATTAAATGTAAATATATGCACACATGTTACATATATGTATATCTGAAAGTCATTTCTCAAAGAATATGAACAGTTTTCAAAAGGATGGTGAAGTGTTAGAAATTATATGAAAAGTCACTACAAATTTCTTATAATAAAAAAACTACAGGTTACTCGTAATAAAAGAAATGAAAATAAATACAACTCTGAACTTTGTCATACACATAGTACATTGTCAAAAAAAAAATAGTTTATATAAAAAGAGACACTAATATGCTGCTTCTAGATTTGTGTACTGGTCCAGCCTTTTTGAAAAGCAATTTAGAATTATATTTTAAAAAGTGACTAAAATATACTTATCTTTTTACCAAGTTACATTCTGTTGGATATAGATTCCAAAGAGGGGGAAGATAGAAAGAAAGGTATGACCAACACCAAATTATCCTGGTGCTTTTTGTAGTGGCAACAAATTAGAAAGAAACTAGATGTACTAGGGTGGGGGTAGAAGGTAATGGCTAAATAAATTGTAGTCTGTGGATATAATGGAATATTACCATACTGTAAGAAATGATGAATATGAAGAATGTAGGGGAACATGGAAAGGCATAATAAATTGGTGCAAAGTAAAATAAACAGAACCAGGAAAACACTATGCAAAATGGCCACAGTATAAATGTAAACAACCATGGCAGCAACAATATACACACACAACATTGTGTAATCATAATCAAGCTTGGCCCTGAAGAAGGAACATGAATATGCACTATTCTTTCTAGACTCTGGATGTGAAATACTGCATGTGATTTCATCCTTCTCTACCCCAGGGCACCTGTCACCTTTGCCTAGATACTATCAGATGGGCCTAGAAGAAGACCTGCTCTGTTAGGTACTCACCCCTCTGCTAGCCTGCAGAAGCTCTCTTTAGTATTCCTGCTCCTACCCAACCCCTACCCCATTTTTACCCCTGCAGCAGAGAAGCTCAGCCTTGTGCTCACTCCCTATCCTTCTCAACCTTTTTGTTGGACTTGAACCAAGGGGAGTTTAGGTCCCAGTCCTGGCCAGTTTACCCCCTCAATCATCAGTTTCCCATCTTTTGACATTTTTTCCCAATTTTCTTGATTTGAAGTGAAACCTCAAAGTTATTTTGATGGGTATTTTTCCTGTTAGTGATTTAGAGCATTCTTTCATGTACTTGTTAATAGTCTTTTGAGAAACATTTATTCATATCATCTGATGACTTGTCTACAGGTAAATGGCTTTTGGGCACTCATTTATGTTATTTATATATCTTGGAAATCAAATTCTTATAAAAAATATTCAAAATAAAGATTTACCTTAACATTTTGATTTAAAAAAATTCTGCAAGTTGAAATATGTATTTATTTATTTATTTTCATTTTTAACCCAGTTTATAACAGATAAAATAATTCAAACTTTTGGTCAGGTGATACTTCTTTTTAAAGCATTTGCAATATGGACCACAAAAGAATTTTTTTTTAAAACATTAACCAGCTGAGACACAAATAATATTAATGTTGCTAACTTTACAAGCTCTTGACCTAATTGTCTCCATAGCATTACTAAGAATTAAAGGACCCTAACTTATTGTTGTTGATCTAAAGTCCTATGCCCAATAGCTTAATTTTAAACTTAACCTTGGATGTTCCCCTACCAATAATCTACAATTGAATGGATCTGGTTTTAACCTGACAAATCTTTTAACTGTAAGAAATTGCCACTAAGGGTAGGGACATTGCAGGGATACAATATCTCCCCAACTTCATGTCAGTTTCAGGCAGGATTAGATTGTCCACTTGCATTCAGTCAGGCTTAAAGTCTGCCAGGTGTCAGTGGGGAAATTGAGTCAGGGGAATCCTACCTCAGCCCATGCTGAACAGCCACTCTCCCACCCTTCCCTTGAGATCACCTTATGCAGTTCATACCAGCATCTCACCAACTTACTGACATCATGGATTGGAGGCTCAGATCTCCTTTCTGGCTTCCAATACTTGGAGTTAGACTCAGAAGAACAGCCACTTAATAGTCCCATAGCATCTAAAAATGGCAAGTTCCAATAACCAGGTTTCAAATATGATTATAATTTCATTTTGGCTAAGGAACATCTTTTGAGGCAAGTCTTAAGTGGCTTATATGACTTTCTGTACATGTTCTATTTCCTGATTAAATAGCAATCATAAAATCAAATTTACCATTAAAACCTTAACTTTTCTATCAGTGCCAAAATTTACCTGAGGTTACCTTCCTCTAGGAAATTTAGACTGAAATTCTTTTCCCCAAACTAAAGATGTCATTGATTTAGTCTCAGTAATTAATTCAGTCAATTGTTTTAATACTAATTGCTTTTACCTCACTTTGTAAAATGTCCAATTTTTCTCCCTATCATTCCCCTCCCCCCATTTCCTAATACCTTGCATTCTGATTATTCCTTCCCTGAATGTATCCTCCCTTCTATCATACCCTACCCTTCCCTTATTCCCATCTTCTTCTCTCTTTTCTTATAGGACAAGATAAATTTTTATACTCCATTCCCTGTAGTTCTTACTTCCCTATTATATGCAATAAAAATTGTCAACATTTGTTGCTAATACTTTGAATTCCAACTTCTCTCCCTCTCCCCCTTCCCCAGCCCCAGTGAGAAGGGAAGCAATTCAAAACAGACTAAATATATGTTCTTTTGCAAAAGACTTCCATAATAATCATGTTGGGTAATACTAATCATATTGCCCTCTGTTCTACTCTATCCCCCCTTATTTTTTTCCCCACAATTGACCTTGTCCCTTTTAGAAAGTGTTTATTTCTAGGGACTCCCTTCTCCCATTTGCCCTTCCTTCTAACATTCCCCTCACCCCACTTGTTGCCTTCTCTCCTACTTTCCTGTGGTGTGATATAAATTTTCTTATCAAATTTAGTGAGCATGTTATTCCCTCCTTCAGCCACATGTGGAGAGAGTAGCTTCATTTTTCCCCTCTCCCCTTCTCCCTTTTCTCCTCCATTGAACAAGATTTTTCTTATCTCTTTTATGAGTCATAGCCTACCCCCTTCCATTTCTCCCTTTCTCTTCCCAGTATTTTCCTCCTTCACCCCTTAATTTTTATTTTATTTTCTTTTGTGTGGATGTCATCTCTTCTGATATAGCACACCCTGTACTCTCTATCTATGTAAGTGTGTGTGTGTGTGTATGTACAATCTCTCCATCTACCCAAATACTTAGAAAAGATTGAAGAGTTAAAAATATTTTCTTTCCATGTAGTAATGTGAACAGTTCAGCTTTAGAGAGTCTTTTATGATTTTTCTTTCCTGTTTGTCTTTTCATTCTTCCATTGATTCTTGTCTTGAGAAGTCAAATTTTTCTATACAGATCTGGTCTTTTCTTCAATATGACTTATTGAAAGTCATCTATATCATTGAATAACCATTTATTCCTTTGAAGTATTATACTCAGATTTGCTGGGTAGGTGATTCTTGGTTTCAATCCCAGTTCCTTTGACCTCTGAAATATCCCATTCCAAGCCCTTTGATCCCTTAATGTTGAAGCTACCAGATCCTGTGGTATCCTGATTGTATTTCCACAGTACTCAAATTGTTTCTTTCTAGCTGCTTGCAGTATTTTCTCCTTGATCTGGGAACTCTGAAATTTGGCCACAATATCCCTAGGAGTTTCTCTATTTGGGTCTCTTTCAGGAGGTGATCAGTGAATTCTTTCAATATTTATTTTGCCCTCTGATTCTAGAACATCAGGGCAGTTTTCCTTGATAATTTCATGGAAGATAATGTCTAGGCTCTTTTTTTGATCATGGCTTTCAGGTAGTACCATAATTTTTAAATTGTTTCTCCTGAATCTATTTTCCAGGTCAGTTGTTTTTCCAATGAGATGTTTCACATTATCTTGTATTTTTTCAAATTTTTGGTTTTGTTTACTAACTGCTTATTTTAACCCATAGTCATTCATTTCCCTGAGCTCAATTCTCTCTTTCAATGAATTATTTTGTTCAGTGAGCTTTTGAACCTTCTCCTCTATTTGGCTAATTCTGCTTTTTAAAACCTCCTTCTCCTCATTGGCTTTTTGGATCTTTTTTCCAATTGAGTTAACCTCTTTTTAAAGCTATTATTTTCCTCAGCATTTTTTTGGTTCTCCTTTAGTAAGCAGCTAACTTGTTTTATAAGGTCTTCTATTGCCTGAGCCCAATTTAAGTTCTCTTTGGAGGCCCTGAAGGCAGAGGCCTTGACTTCCTCTGACAGTATGCCTTGTTCTTTCTCATCCAAAAGGATGGGGGGAGACACCTGTTCCCCAAGAAAGTAACCTTCCATGGTCTTATTTTTTTTCCCTTTTTTGGGCATTTTCCCAGCCAGTTACTTGACATCTGAGTTTCCTCTCCACACCCACCTTGCCTCCAGTTCCACCAAGCCAGCACTGGGGGGCTGAGATTCAGATGAGCTGCTCCAAAGCCTCAGGGGTTTTAGGCAGTGGCAGGGTCGCTATTCAGTGTGAGATTAAGATCAGCTGCTCAGGTGGGGGGCGGCAGTCACCACACAGGGTTCTGCTCCCTCAGGGGGTTTACGATGAAACCTTCAACAATGGATGTGGGCTACTGCCTGCTTTGGGAGCCCCATCTGCTGCTGCCTCTACTGCTGCCTCCTGAGTAGGTCTGAGTTATGGGGATACCTTTCTCCCTTCTTGGTCAGCTGAAAAGAGCCTCTCACTGACCTTTGGTGCCTGTGAGTTGAGGGATCTGTGCTGCATCTGGAGATTCTGTCCCTGAAGCCTGCTCGGATCTGTTCCTTTTGGTGCCACATGGCCAAGGCAGAGTTGGGCTCTGCTCCAAGTCCGATGCATGCAAGACCTTTCTCTATGGTCTTTCAGGTCTCTGGGACAGAAGTCTCCTCCACCCCATTGTTGTGTGGGTTCTGCTGCTCTAGAATTTGTTGAGAGTTCTTCTTTACAAGTTTTTTATGGGCTGTGGGGTAAGAGCTAGCATATGTGCATCTTCCTACTGTGTCATCTTGGCTTTCTCAGCCTGAAATATTTTTTTTTTTTAAATCAAGTACTTGAGTCATATTCTCTTAGGGGAGATGTTTTATTAGATGCCTTAGATTATGGTCTAAGGGTCAAATATATGATTGATATGGAATTCATGATATGTCATATCAATTAGTATGTTTATACAACTTGTCAAGTTCCTTGATATCAGGGGCTCTTTGCTATGCACATAATAGGTACTTAATAAGTGTGTATTGAATTGATTTTCTTGCTTTCTCTTTTTCCCTTCTCATGACTTAATTTGGTGGTTTTCACCATATACTATAACACTCCCTCCCTTCCCTGAGATCTTGAAAATAGCCTGATAAGAAATAATGTAAACTTCATTAGTGAGATAGCAAGACTAGCTGACTATTTTGGAGGCTGATATATGTGCTTATATTTATATATAATAATTAACATTTATATAGTGCTTTAAGGTTTGTAAAGCACACTACAAATATTATCTCATTTTATTCTCACAACAACCCTGGAAAGTATGGCCTGTCATTATGCACCATTTTTACAGATAAAGGTACAGAGGCATACAAAGGTTAAGTGTCTTCTCCGGGGTTACACAGTCAATTTATACTCAGGTATTTTATGACTCCAAGTTTAGTACTTTTATTTGCTATACTACATAGCTGTGTGTTTATGTATGTGTGTGTGTGTACAAATCTGTACCCTTTTCCTTTCTGAGCCTGACTTCTCTTTTTTATTGGGCTTCTGGAGTGGCTCCAACTAACGATTGTCCTTAATCTAAGGCTCAAACTAACCAAAGACAAAGTGACTCATATCTTTCCTCACCCTCCTAGAATTTTATACAGATTTTGCTTCATTTTACAGAATATGTGAATTCTGCCAGAAATGGCCCTAAATTTTATTTTTCCAATGAGAACATTATTTTTATCACTGACTTTCATTACAAAAATGAATTGAAAATTCATTACTTTGGAGTAGGGAATAATGATCATACCAGTAGATTCATTTGAAATGATAGGTGAAGTAAAGGTTATGTAGAAACCAGTTTATCATTTGCTGATGCGTACTGTGCAGGAATTATCTGTTTTTTAAGACTGAACTTCATGAAGTCAGAGGATAAATTTAATTAACCTTAGTTTTTCCTACCGCTCTTTTCTCTTGGTTCAAATTAGATTGGCAAAAATATCATTAGGGGCAGGACCACCTAGATAAAGTGGGTTGGAGCTTTCAGTGATTCTGTATGAAGTCTAGTGGTGAAAGGGTGTAGCGAGTGTGAGGAATCTGTGGCTTTCCTAAGGCCTTCGGTGCAGCCCTTTGAATCCAAACTTCACAGAACAAATCTGCACCTGAGGACCTAGAGGGTCACATGTTACCTCAAGGCCAAAGGTTCCCCACTCCTGGATGGAGTTTGAATAGAGGAGGATTCATCTGAATCTACGAAGGTCAAGAAACATTCATTCACCATAGAATACTAGATCTACCTATTTGGCGCTATTCTTTTTTAAGGTTTTTTAAATCTACAACTTCTCTTCCATTTATAGTTCATCTCCATTTTGCCCATAGCCACAGGAATTCCTCTCATCTAGAAATTCATGAGTTCTTCATTAATAGATTCTAGAATTTTGTTTTCCTCTACTGAATATTTACAAGGTCTAATTTTTCTAGGCTACTACGTCGAACATTCCTTCTTGATGCTACCAACTATATATAATGATTTATGTCATTGAAAATTTCTTGTTTCAGACTCAATAAATTATATTAAATGTTCTTAAATATATTATATTGCTCTTTTATAATGATCATTTTAGATTATTTTTATAAATGGCTTCTAAAGTTTGAAATTCCATATACATATTGGGTTTATTAGAATGACAGACAGTAACTAAGGTGAATTTAAGCTTATTTTTAAGACAGTTTATTTCAGAAACATGAACAAAAATGTCCTGTTGAGCACTATTAAGATACAGAAATAAGATTATACAATAATGGGTATCATAAAAACATTTTAAAAAATAAAATTTACATTATTAAATCTCACATGTATTCTGAGTTTCTAACATAGTGAATTACATATCATGAATTCGTCTCCCTGGTTTTAAAGAGTTTGTTACTCAAAAGGAATTTATTTTCAACCATCCCCCCCACAAAAAAAAAAAACAAATCTCCCCTTCCCAACTTCCTCCTTAATATGGGGGGCAGTACCGTCCTCCCAGTCACCCAGTCTCCCAGCATTGTCAGCGCCTTCTCACTTACCCCACTTACCCAAACTTGTCAAGTTTTAGCATTTCTCCCTCTACAACAATCTCTTTTACTTCTCTCTTCTCATTCAGCAACTTAGACTAGGCTCTTCTCACCTGCTTCCTGTTCTAGCACAATAGGCTTATAATTGGTCTCCCAGCCTCTCCTTTCATATTGCAATCCATCCCCCTCTCAGCTGCCAAAGTGCTAAAGCACAGCTCTAACAATGCTACCCACCTAGTCAATAAACTCCAGCTGCTCCCTTTTACATTCAGCGTCGCATATGAAATCATCTGTCTGGTATTTAAAGTTTTTAACAACCTGGCACCTTCCTACATTTCCAATATTATACTTTACTCCCATCCATGGATTCTATAATCCTGCCATGCCGACCTATTTACTGTTCCAAACTCTTATGACTTCATCTCTGATTTGAGTCTGTGCCTTTCTGTTGCCCCTCATGTCGGTATTGTTCACCTTCCTCATTTCTACCTCCTTACTTCCTTCAGTTCAAAGCCCACCTTCTGATGGAAGCCTTTCCCTTGACTGCCACCTCCCCCAAGTATCTTACATTGTCTTTCTGAGATTATCTAAGTAGTGTGGTATAACGGATAAGGAATTGGTCTTTGAGTCATTTATATTTACATATAATGATATTAATATTTATTGATAGGGAATATTTATAATTAGTTTAAATGTTATTTAATTTGAAGCAGTTTCATTAACTTATATCTGTTTTCCTTCAAATAGGTAACTTGGTATGAAACAAGTAAACATTTAAAGATCATTAGTTGACAGCTAATACATTTTAAACTTAAAGTGACAAGGAAAAATGGACTATGAAGCGTCTTATCCAAGTATAAAGGATATTTCTTTGCATTGGAAACAAATTTTAAATGAATGTACATCAATCAATAAAATTATTTTCATTTATTTTTACTATATTGTCTTTCTTAAAATGTAATATTTGGTGCTTTAATATTGTCACCTTTTCTTGACATTTTAGCATATTTATTAAATTATTATTTCTTTCTTGGGCTATCAATTTCCATTTTTCCTTTTCTATGACCTCTCTCCAGTTACTCTCAGCTACTTAAAATAGTTTTGACTATCAACCAAATATTTATTTTTCTCCTCATTTTCCTCATTTAATATAATTTCATTTCTTTTCTAGACTTTGCTTTCTTGCCTACATTTTGGATCATGTAATCTCCCCATGTTTTAATATTTAGGTGCCTTATTCTTTTCAATAATTAATCTCATTATAAGTAGTATAATACCACTCAGATTAGTTTTCTCACTTATTAAGACTTTTTAAAACTGTATGGTATATATTTATTTTTCATGTATTTTTGGACCTTATTTTTCTTTCTTTAAATGTATAATTTATTTTTTCAGTTCTTAACATTCACTTCCACAAGAATTTCAACTCAAAATTTTCTCCCTATCTGTCCCCATTCCCCACCCAGGACAGCATGAACCCCATCTACCCCTTCCTCCAGTATGTCCTTCCTTCTTTTGCCCTCACCTTCATCAATTCCCCTCCCCTCTATTTTCCTGAAGGGAAAAATAGATTTCTATACCTCATTGCCTGTACATCGTATTTTCTAGTTGTATGCTAAAACAATTTTTAACATTTATTATTAAAGCTTTGAGTTCCATATTCTCTCCCATCCTCCTTCACCCTCATTGAGAAAACAAGCAATTCAGTATAGGTCATGTATGTGTAACCATGCAAAACACTTCCATAATAGTTATGTTGCAAAAGACTAACCACATTTCCCTCTGTCCTATCCTGCCCTCCAGGACAAACACAATCCTGTGAGTAGATGCAGCTGGCTGAATGCTAGCTGGGTAACTCACCTCCTCCTCTCCACCTCCCCCTCCCCTTCCTTCTCCTTTCCAAAGGAACGTAAACTTGGATGGCCAAAAGATGCCCAGTTAACTTGGGTTTTACTGGCTCTTTTCCCATTTCCCCTCTCCTCTCCTCTCTCATCTCTCCAGTTCCCTGTCCTGTTCTCTCCCAAAACCTTAAATCTACTACACTCTGAAACTGGGACTCCATTGGAGCCTCAGGGCTCCTCTGGAGCCTCCTAGCTTGACAGTGATTATCAATAGTAACTGTTGCTGTTTCCCACCCAGCAGCCTGTTGTCTTTCTTTTTTCTTGACCTCATTAAAGAGGCCATGCCCTGGCTACTTCTTAGAACAGGCCTATTCAATGCATGGGTGTTGCCTCACCCTAAGTGAGTACCTGCAAACACCCTGGCTTAAAGGGCCCAAGGTCTCCCAGTGCATCCTGGGTCATCTCCAGTCATCTTGATGAATATCAGGTCACTGCATTCAGATGGCTGTGGAGGAGAAGTGAGGCTGGTGACCTGCACAGCCCTCCCTCACTCAAAACAAAGTCAAGTGCAAGTCATGTCATTTTTTCTCCAATGGCATGGTCTTCTTTGACATTGAAGGACAAACACAACAATCCTCCATTTACTCCATTCTCTCCTTTGACACAATAATGTTTGCTTCTGATTATCCCTTTCCCCAGTTTGCTGTCCCTTCTATTATCTTCCCTCTCCCATCCCCATGGTAAAATAGATTTCCATATCCAATTGTATGTGTTTTATTCCCTCCTTAAGCCAAATTCCATGAGAGTAAGGCTCACTTATTTCCTTTGATCTCCCCCCTCTTCCCCTCCATTGTAAAAGCTCTTTCTTCCTTCTTTTATGTGAAATGATTTGACATATTCTACCTCTTCCTTTCTCTTATTCCTAATACATTTCACTGAACAGAAAATTTTATTTTTTAGGTATTTTCCCTTCATATTCAGTTCACCCTGTGCATTCTGTGTGACCATGTACATGCCTCCACATATATAAGATACACATGCATACATATGTATGTATGTGGGATGTAGGGTGTGTTCAGGGAGGACATGATGGCTTGGTGTGATGGCTGCCAAGCCCTTTTTGGGGCTCTTTCCACCTTTGTTATCCACCTGTTCCACCTAACACTAACCTGTGCTTCCAAGAAGCTACAGCATGCGCAGCAGCCACACCCTGGTAAACTGTTTTGGCAGATGGGCCAAACCAGGTTGAGAGTAATCAATGATTCTCAAACCCATTGGTGAGTTAGGGAGGTTTCTACCCCAAACATGTGAAGACTTCATATGATGTAATGGGCAGATGAGAACAATTTGTTCCAACGGCCATGAAGGCAGATGAAGCAGGCAATATGGAGCGCTTAGAGTTTGGTTATTAGACACCGAAAATGCCAAAGTCATCCACTGCATCCTTCCTGAGCCATTGCCAGTTGTCTTGACTCTGTCCTGCCACTGGACTATAATGACTCTGAAGGAGATAGTGAGGCCGACGACTTCATGCAACTCTACCTCACTTAAATCCAATTTACGCCCAAATCAAAAGACATCACCCATATCATTTCACTATTATGCCTCAAAGTCCTGTGGTGACAGGCAAGTGATGAAGCAGCAGGTGTGGATACACTGGAAGCTGTAGTCACAACCCTGCACACAGGTAGCCCAGACCATAGGGTCGTTTCTCATTGGAAGCAGCAGTGGAACTCAGCAGCCCCCTGGGTGTCTGAGCAGCCTTTTAAGGATCTCACTGCTCACCTCCTGGTGTGAGGAAAGGAGTAGAAAAGGTGCCCTAAACATTGCCTGTTTATCCAACCTTGGACTGATTGCCACGGCAGGTGGGGAATCCCACTATGCCACCAAAACACTAAAAAAATGTATGAAAACATCTGCAAAAATGATTCTACTCACCATCAGCACATGGAGAGTGCATACACTAATAGACAACACAAAATTCAGTAGACCTGAAAGAAGAACTGCTCTTATTGCAAGAGAACTCAACAGGTATTGCATCCTAATAGTAGCCCTTAGTGAAACAAGCTTGGCAAATGAAGGCCAGCTTACTGAAGTTGGAGCTGGATACACCTTTTTCTGGACTGAGCACAGTAAAGGGGAGGCCATAAAGCTGGCATGGGTTTTGCAATCAAAACTAATCTAATCAGCAAACTGGTATGCCTGCCAAAAGGAGTGAATGAAAGGCCCATGAGAATGCGATTGCCGCTCACCAGAAAATGCCATGCCACCACATCAGTGCCCATGCTCCCACCATGACAAAACGTGATGAGGTCAAAGACAAATTTTGTGAAGACCTAGGAAACCTTATTGTCAATGTGCCAAAAGAGGACAAGCTTGTAATACTGGGTGGCCTTAATGCTAGAGTAGACTCAGATTACCAGACTTGGCAGGGAGTCCTAGGGAGGAATGGAGTTGGAAACAGCAGCAGCAATGGTCATTTACTGCTGAAGACTTGTGCATCACATGACTTTCTCATCACCAACACTGTCTTCTGTTTACCTAAAAGCAATAAAACTTCATGGATGAGCCCTTGCAGCAAACACTAGCATCTAACAGATTATGTGATTGTAAGGAGAAGAGACAGATAAGATGTGAGAGTGACAAAGGCAATATGTGGTGCAGAGTGCTGGACTGATCATAGACTTATCCTTTCCAAGCTAAATATTTGTATTCATCCAAACTCATCTCAACTGCCCCCAAGGCAAAATGACTGCCAGAAGAATTAATGTCAACAAATTAGAGCTCTTCTCTGAGTGTGAACAGTTTCTTGCTGACTTGGAGGGAGAGTTGAGCCAACATACAGTTGGGAACAGTGGAGCAGAAAAGGAGTGGGCAGCTCTCAGAGATTTGGTGTACAGCACTGCATTTGCTCATCTGGAGCATTGTGAGGACACTCACAAACACCAAGACTGGTTTGATGAAAATGATGGGAAAATTCAGAAGCTGCTAAATGAAGAATGAGAACTCCACAGGATTTTCCAGCAGGATAGTTCATCTCCGTCAAAAGCAAAGTACAAGCAAAGCTTAGAGAGATGCAGGATTCCAGGCTCAGTAAGAAGGTAGATGAAATTCAGTTTTATTGTGATAGTAACAATCCAAAGAGCTTTTAAGATACCCTGAAAGCTATTTATGGTGCATCACAACTACTCAGTGCTGATAGAGTCACATTGATTAGCGATAAGGACATGACCCTAGAGAGATAGGATGAACAATTCCATAATATTCTCAACAGACCATCATCAATCAATGCTGAGGCCATTAACCGTCTACCTCAGGTTGAAGTCAATCCCTCCTTAGCTGAACTTCCAACTGAAGAAGAGGTTTTGAGGACCATTAGACTCCTTCCATGTGGCAAAGCACCTGGTGCTGATTCTATTCCAGCTGAGATTTACAAGGTAGGAGGACCATTGCTCATACAAAAGTTGACTGAAATTTTCCAGATTATATGGCAAGAGGAGGTTATCCACCAGGAGTTCAAGGATGCCTCTGTTGTCCATCTCTATAAAGGTAGAGGGAATAGATTGCCCTGCGAAAATCACAGGGGGATCTCTCTCTTAGTCATTGCTGGCAGAATTCTTGCTGGAGTCCTCCTTGATAGGCTGATCCTTCACCTGAAAGATGGTCATATACCTAAGAGCCAATGTGGCTTCAGAAAGGGCCAAGGAATAGTCAATATGATGTTTGCTGCCTGACAACTCCAGGAGAAATGCAAGGAGTAGAGCAGAGGTCTGTACACAACATTTGTAGATCTGACCAAGGCCTTTGACACTATTAGTTATGAGGGCTTATGGAAAATTATGTCAAAATTTGGTTGCCCAGAGAAGTTCATCAATGTTGCACGTCAATTTCATGATGGCATGTTTGCCCAGGTTCTGGATAGTGGACAAAGCTCTCATGCCTTCCCAGTTACGAATGGAGTGAAACAGGGCTGTGTGCTTGCTCCCATGCTTTTTAGCATGATGTTTTCAGCCACGTTGACAAATGTTTTCAATGAGGATGAACATAGGCTCAAGGTCAGCTAACATACTGATGGCAAGTTCTTCAATTTGAAAAGGTTACAAGCCAAGGCCAAAGTGGAGGGAGTGTTGGTGCATGATTTTCTGTTTGCAGATGATTGTGCACTCAGCGCAGCCTCTGAAGCTGAGATGTAACAAAGTATGGTCCTCCTACCTTGTAATGTACCTCCTACCTTGCCTGTGCTCATTTTGTCCTAATAATTAACACCAAAAAACACTGCTCCATCAGCCACTACCACATCATTCATACATGGAACCATCAGTTACAGCAAATGGAGAAGTTTTGAATGCTGTGGATAAGTTCACTTACCTTGGTAGTGTACTTTCCAGGGATGTACACATTGACAATGAGATTGATGCATGCATTGTCAGAGCTAGTTCACCATTTGGAAGAATCTGAAGAAAGTGTTGAGAGAGAGGAGGTATTAGACTGACTACCAAATTGAATGTCTACAGAGCTGTTGTGCCGATCTCATTGTTATATGCTCATGAAACATGGACGGTCTACCAGGGACATGCCAGGAAACTGAATTGCTTCCATTTGAACTGTCTTAGGAAGAATCTGAGAATCACCTGGCAGGATAAGGTACCAGACACTGAAGTCCTTGCACTGCTTCAGAGAGTGCAGCTCTGATGGGCTGGCTACATTGTTCGAATGCGATATATACACTTGCCAAAAAGACTATTTTATGGAGGACTTGCATGGGGCAGGCAATCACATGGTACCCAGAAGAAATGATACTAGGATACTCTCAAGAATTTTGGATTTGAGTGTGCAACATGGGAGACACTGGCACAGGACCACTCAGCATTGTGTGCCCACATTAGAAAAGGTGTTGTGCTCTCAGCAAAGCAGAATTGAGACAGCACAAAGTAAATGCAGGGTGTGCAGATTTGGGATATTCACCCCAAATATTCATACAGATTCGGTGTGCCCAACCTATGGTAGAACATTCCAAGCTCGTATTGATCTGATCAGCCACAGTCAGACACTCTGAAATTTCACTTTCCAATGGTGATGTCATTTTGGTCCTCTTTGAAGGCGAAGGAAAACAACCATGTATTTATGTATTCCCTCTAATTACCCTAATACTAAAAAATGTTTCATGAGTTACAAATAACATCTTTTCATGTAGGAATTTGAATAGTTCAGTTTTAATGAGTTCCTTAAAGCTTCTCATTCCTGTTTACCTTTCCATGTTTCTCTTGATTTTCATATTTGAATGCCCAGTGTTTATTCAGCTCTGGTCTTTTCAACAAGAATACTTGGACATTCTCTGTTTCATTGAAATTTCATTTTTTTTCCCCTGAAGTATTCTAGTCAGTTTTGCTGGGTAGGTGATTCTTGGTTTTAATCCTATCTCCTTTGACCCCTGGAATATTATATGCTAAGCCCTCAGCCCTTCGAGTAGAAACTGCTAAATCCCATGTTATAGTGATTTTATTTCCACAATACTGGAATTGTTTCTTTCTGACTGCTTGAAATATTTTCTCCTTGACCTGAGAACTCTGGAATTTGGTTATAATATTCCTTGGAGTTTTTCTTTTGGGATTTCTTTCAGAAGGTGAATGGCGAATTCTTTCCATTTCTATTTTACCCTCTAGTTCCAGAATATCAGGGCAGCTTTCCTTAATAATTTCCTGGAAGATGATGTCTAGGCTCCTTTTTTCATCATGGTTTTCAGGCAGACCAATAATTTTTAAATTATCTCTCCTGGACCTATTTTCCAGGTCAGTTGTCTTTCCAATGAGATATTTCACATTGACATTCATTTTTTCATTTGTTTGGTTTTGTTTTATAATTTCTTGGTTTCTCATAAAGTCATTAGCTTCCATCTGTTCCATTCTAATTTTTAAAGAACTCTTTTCTTCAGTGAGCTTTTGAACCTCATTTTCCATTTGGCCAATTCTGCTTTTTAAAGCAGTCTTCTCCTCATTAACTTTTTTGACCTCTTTCGTCATGTGGGTTAGGGTATTTTTAAAGGTGTTATTTTCTTCAGAATTTTTTTGGGTCTGCTTCAGCAAGCTGTTGGCTCGCTTTTCATGATTTTCTTGCATCACTATCATTTCTCTTCCCAATTTTTCTTCCACTTTTCTTACTTGATTTTCAGAATCCTTTTTGAGCTCTTCCATGACCTGGGGCCATTGTATTTTTTTTGGAGATTTTGGATGTAAAAGCCTTGACTTTTATGTCTTCCTCTGGTAGTATGCATTTGTTCTTCCTCATCCAAAAGGATGGAAGAAAATGCCTGTCCACCAAGAAATAACATTCTATAGTCATATTTTTTCCCCTTTTTGGGCATTTTCCCAGTCAGTTACTTGACTTTTGAGTCCTTTGTCAAGTGGAGAGTATAATGTAGTGACCTGTAAGTTCTCAGTTCCTCGAAGGTGGCACACTCAAGGGAGAGTAATTTACTCCCCTGCTGGCCTGCACTCTTGTGTGTGAGCAACCACAAGCATTCTTTTATGCCCTGGATCTGGGAGTAGGATTCCCTCTCCACAGTCACCACCAGCTCCACCACGCCAGTGCTCCTCCTTACCCCAGGATGGCCACTCAGGACTGAAACCTAGATCAGCTGCTCGATTCCCTTAGTGTCTTTAGGCTGAGGACTCCAAAACTGGATGCTGCTGCCACAGCAGCTCCTGCAGGGCTGGGGCCAGACAGCGCTCCCCTCTCACTCAAGTGAAAGAGTTTTCTTACTGACCTTTGAAACTGTCTTTGGCATTTTGGGTGGAGAAATCTGGAAATCGCAGCAGCTATGATTAAGCTGATTAAGCCCCCTGAAGCCTGCTCCAGTCCTGTCTGTGCAGCATGTCCCATGCTGACCTGGGCTCTGTTCTGAGTCTGGTGAGATAGTCCCTTCCTGTCAGCTTTCTAGGCTGTCTTGGACCGGAAGTTAATTTCCCTCTGTCATTTTGTGGCTTCTGCTGCTCAAGAATTTCTTTAGAATCATTTTTTTTCATGTATTTTAAGGGCTATAGGAGGAGAGCTAGAGCAGGTCCATCCTTCTACTCCTCCATCTTGGCTCATCCCCTAACCTTATTTTTCCTTGAACTTGTCAATAGAAACAGTTTTGTTCTGCTAATTATACATTATTCAAAACTGGTGTTAGAAACTTTGAGATATTTTTACTTTTCATTGATGATTCTTGTTAATTTTCCAGGTAAAATTTAAATGTGAAGGATTAATATCTTGTTTTGATTATAACATGTTTTGTGTTCTTTTTTTTAGATAAAATTTGACAGTGTTGAAGTCTGTGTTTGCTGTGAAATGCAACATCAGTCATCAGGCTGTAGCAATCTTGGTGAAACCCTGAAACTGAACCCACTTCAGGAGAATTGTAATGCTGTGAGACTGACTTTAAAGGTGAGGAGTATTGGGATTTTCTTTTGTTCACTGTTTTGGATCCAGTCTCTCACAGACTTTTAAAGGAATTATTCAACTTCGTATTTTCTTTTTCTAGTTTATTCATCAGCATAAGGCAAAAGTAAAAGGAAAAAATAATTCTGACCTTTAAAAAGTAGTAATAATGTTGATTACAAATGTTTTCATAGTTATTGCTTGTCATATTTCATTTTACTTTTTATTCAAGTAAAAAGAGATTCTACTGCTTCTGTAATATACAAAATAGGGAATTGAAAGTTGGGAACATCCTCTAAATACCATCCAGTGATGAAATTCATTTCATCCCATCATAACTGCTACTATACAATCCTGGACAGAAGGTTGTTCATTTTTTAAAATATTCAAAAAAATAGATATCTCATCTCTCAGTAGTTTCTTCCAGTGTATAGCAACTGATTAAAGAAAATTGACTAGAACAATTGTTTAAATTACTCCCTTTCTTTTTCTTTCAACTGTATAAGAAGGCAGTTGAGGTAGTTTTTATAAATTTGGGATTGCTAAAAATATACGTAAGAATAAAAAGTTAAAAAAAATTAAAGGTCATTTTTCTCCTATTTTCCATGGATGCAACTGTGTTAAAAATTGATTTTTATGTCTCAAAGAAGACAATTTAGAATATATAGTGATGATTCTTGTTTGTTGATTTTTTAGGATATCTTTTAAAAGTTTTATTACTTACCAGAATGTTTATAATATTCAAAATCAAACTAAAGTTTTTTTCAAATGTAAATGATAATTGTGCTTATATTTGGTATAATCTCAGATACTTAACATTATGCACTGATTTAAAATGACTTAAATATGAAGAAAAAGTGGCCAGAATGTTGATAATTAAAGATCAGATCCCATTTCCCTAGACAAAGTTGCAAGATCTTTGTCTTTTGACTTTGTTCATGAAGAGAAAGATGTCTGATGAGGCAAATGAACAAATTACAACTAATCAGGGCAGCAACTGTTAGTAAGGGTGTTCACTTTCTCTAATTATGATTAGTAATTGCTGTCTGTTTTTTTGTAAAGACAGAGCAGCTGTGATAAGAACACAGAGCTTTATTCTTTCCTGAATATTTTAGTAGGAACAGGACAAAAAAAGAATAAAAAGCAACTATTTCCATTCCATCTCCAAAATCCCATTACCTTATTCTTCCTCTATCTTTCTTTCCATTTGTCAATGTAGATCCAAGAAGAAACAGAAGAAAAAAGTTATCAAGTGCATTTTACCACCTCACAAAGATTAAAATAAAATGAAATTTTTTACAAAGAACTAGAAAGTAACTTCCCCTTACTCTACTTCATCTTAAGTCATAAAATGATCTCATTTGAAAACTGAATATTGAAGAAAATTTAAGTGTTGTAGCACCTTTACAGAGTTCAACCAAATCCTAGACCTTATATCTGAATAGTATTTTAGTACTCTAAAGTTCAGGCAAGAATTTCTTGGTTGTTTGAAGAAAGACAGTATTTATATCGTATTTAGACCTGATTTTAGTTACCCAGTTAACCACCTGCCTTTAGAGAATCGAAAAAGCATAATAAGAGAAGTAATTTACCTTCGTATGGTACCAAATAAAGCAATATTTGTATGATTCATGAACCACTGATAGATCACAATGAAACAAACAACTTGATTAAGTTCATATGAGACTTTGCAAGGAATAGCAACTGGACCTATTTCATTATAATAGGAAACTTGCCAAAGAGAGAACGTCCTCTACCAAAGCAAATTGACACCTTCTCTACAATTGATAGTGTAGTTGCCTAGGACACCAAGGATTTAAATAACTGAACTAGGGTCACACTCCCAGCATATATGAGAGGCAAGACTTGAAATGAGATCTTCCTGACTCTGAGAGCAGCTCTCTATCCATGCCCTCAGCTGCTTCATTGTGTTGTCAGTGATTTATAGGAAAAGAAATTTTCTAGTTTTCCTTTCTGATTAATGCACCATACTCACAAGCATATTAATGTATCAGACTAATAGCATAAAGAGCTACAACATTTCATGAATTTCAGTGAATGACTGGGTATTCCTCCAACTTCTAAATGAAAGCCAAGCACATACTATATGCATTCTTTCCCTAATTGGCTGGTACTTTTGTAGCATTTTTCTCACAAGTTTTCCTTTAGTCCTTTCATATATGGCTCTGTAATCTCTAGAAGGAATTTGTATTGAAGCTATGATTTCTGTTAAGATGTTTATATGAAATGCTCAATGAAGGTTTATATTCTTTCAAGTAAAATTTTTACAAATATATTTAATGATGTACATTAATACTTAAAGATTATATCCTCTGGTACTAAATAAACATGTTAAATGATATAAAAACCTAGCATGTATACAGCACCTTAAAGTTTATAATGTGCTGAATATATATGCTATCATTTGATTCTCACAACCCTTTAAACAAGTGCTATTTTTCAATGAAAATTTTTTTGTGATTATATTAAACATATTTCTATGTTAATCATGTTGTGAAAAAAGGATCAGAACTAAAGGGAAAAACTATGAGACAGAAAAAAATCAAAACAACAGAAAAAAAGAAATAATATGTTTCAATCTGCATTCAGATTCCATAGTTCTTTCTCTAGATGTGGATAGTGTTTTCTGTCATGAGTCTTTTGAAATTGTCTTTGTTCATCATGTTGCTCAGAAGAGCTAAGTCTAACACAGACAATCATTGCACAACGTTGCTTTTAACTGTACACAGTGTTCTCCTGGTTCTGCTCATGTCACTCTGTATCAGTTCATGCAAGTCTTTCCAGGTTTTTCTGAAATCCACCTACTCACCATTTCTGATGGAATGCTAGTGTTCCATTTCATTCATATGCTACAACTTGTTTAGTCATTCCCCAGTTGATGAGTATAACAAGTGCTATCCTTATCCCCATTTTGCAGATGAGAAAATTGAGGCCAAAAGTTAAGTGACTTGTCCAGTGTCACAAGAATAGTAAATAAGGAAGAAATGAAACTCATATTTTCCAGGCTACCTGTCAGTCACTGTATCTACTACATCATGAGGGCTTTAAACTCTCCCCATGTTATGTTTCAATTTTAGAATTTTCCAACTGATGTCTAAACTGAAATCTAGTCAAATATGTTCTCCCTTTGATTAAATTAAACATAATTAAGTTATCCTTAGAATGTTTGTGACTACAAAAATCCATATAAACACAATTAATTATAATAAACTACTTCCACTAAAGTACTGTACTGACAATTCATTGTTGGGTAAAGGACATGCATGTTGTTATTTCAAATATTAGATTTAGTGATCACAAGTTCTAAAACCTTCTACCCTAACAGAAAGGCTTTATGTTTAGAACTGGTGACAGATATATTGTTCTTACTACTTGAGGATCAACCTTCCTGAATATAGAAAGTCTCATTACTAGTAGTTTACTATATGATTAATTTTTCAGCTTGAATATCAATAAACCAGAAAAAATTCAAAACCATCAGCCCAGGATGGTACTCCTTCAATTTAGCAATGATGATAGTAGACGGGCAGAGAGTGATAAAAATCTTCAGTCATCTACAAATGTTCAACTATTGGGGCTGTTTTAAGTTGATACACTATTAGAGAAATTAAGTTACATCTCTTTTGGCATTATGTCTGTGAAATAAGGGGCCAGCTAGATGGAGCAGTGGATACAGTGCTGAGTCTGAAATCAGAAAGGCTCATCTTCCTGAGTTCAAAGCTGGCCTTAGACACTCCCTAGTTGTGTGAACCTGGGCAAGGCACCTAACCTTGTTTGCCTCAGTTTCCTCATCTGTAAATTGAGCTGGAGAGAGAAATGGCAAACCACTCCAGTATCTTTGCCAAGAAAACCCCAAATGGAGCCATGAAGAGATGTACACAACAGCAACAACTCTGAAATAAACCAGAAAATGTGAAAAAAATTGGCTAAATGGATAGGAGCCTCAGGTATTCACCACAAAAAGGTGAGCAAAGGAGATACAGTGTTAGTATCAGGTTGTTCAAAGAGGAAACAAAAAATTTCTTGCATTTCAGGTACCATTATCTGTTGGAAAAGATTTAGAAATCAATACATCTGATGAAAAATTTGACAAAATCCACTAAATTAAGTCTGCATATTCTCTGATACTCTATAAATTCACTGCAAAGGTAGGAGCCTCAGGCTTCTTCCCACTTCATTTGCATACTATTAGCAAAACAGTTTTTCTTAAACATATCTCTTGCTGTGTGACTCCCTATTCAGTCAATTTCACTGGCTTCTCAAATTGCAAGAACACAGATCACAGAATTTGAGAACTGGAAGGGACATCAATTTTCACCTACTCAAATCCATACACAAAGGAATCTTCAGTGTAATATGACTGCCAAGTGGTTGTCTACCTTCTGTTTGAAGACCCCAGTGGTGAAGAAAGGAAGAGAAAAGGAACCCACCATCTCTCAAAGATTCCTCTTTTGGATATCCTTAATTGCTAGGGACAGCTAGGTGGTGCAGTGGATAGAGCACCAGTGAAAGAGTCAGGAGGACCTGAGTTCAAATCTCACCTAAGACACTTGACACTCACTAGCTGTGTGACCTTGGGCAAGTCACTTAACTCCAGTTGTCTCATCCTAGGTCATCTCCAGTCATCCTGATAAATATCTTGTCACTGGATTCAGATGGCTCTGGAGAAGTGAGGCTGGTGACTTGCACAGCTCTCCCTCACTCAAAACAAAATCAAGTGCAAGTCATGTCATTATTTCTCTGATGGCATGGTCTTCAGCAATGAAGGACAAACACACACACACATACACACACATCTTTAATTGCTAGATATTGTCTTTCTTTTCTCAAAGACCAAACCTTAAACCCATTTCACCCTGGAGCTCATAGACTGGACAATAAGTTTCTGCCCAAGCACCACTTAATGGCTATATTTTGGACCCTACTGGCTCAGAGTGAGTGTAAATAGCAACTGTTTCTCTTTTGGCCAGCAACCCTGAGCATTTTCCCCTCCCAGTTTGATTTTTTTTAAATTAAAGGACTATCCTTTGACTCACAAAAGGCCTTTTCGCTGAAAAGGGAGTTACCTCACTTAAAGTAAGAATCTGAAAAGACCTTAACCTAAGAGGGCTAGGGTCTTCCATTGCATCCTGGGACATCTCCAGTTCTCCAGGTGATTATCAGGCCACCAGGGCCAGATGGCTCTGGAGGAATCAACTGCAAGGTATGTCATCATCTCCCTAATGTCATGGTCCTCTTCAAAAACAAAGGACAAACAATTTTCACCCACCCACCCAAAAACTAGATTATATTTACTTTACAACTGCCAATCATTGTTCTTGGTTTTCTGGAACCAAAAATAAAAATGTTGAATTCCTCCTCTACAAGAAATACTGTAACATACTTGAAAATAGTTTTTATATTGCCCTCTACTTTCCTACTACCTATTCTTCTTTCCAAGGTAAACATTCCTAGTTCTTCATTTATCATGAACTCAAGGTCTTTCACCAGTGCTGTTTGCACATTTCTGAACAATCTCCAGATTATCCATGGCCCCCAGAACCTAACAAGGGCAGAGTACAGTGTTATTATCACCTCCCTATTACTTAAAGCTGGGACTCCTCCTAGTATAATCCAAGATTACATTAGATTTTTACTGCAGATCTATGTTGATCTTGGAGTCCACTAAAAGCCCAGATCCTTTCTCACAACTCCTGAATATTAATGCCTTCCTCATCTTATATTTGTGGATTTTAAAAACATTTTTATCTAAATTCAAGACTTTACATTTATTGCTAATGAATTTCATCTTTACAAACTTAATCTCAGTGCTTGAGTCAATTGGGATCTTTTTGGATGTGGATTCTGTGAGCTAATGTCCAAGCCATCCTTCCAGCTTTGTGTCATTTGAAAGTTTATTCAGTATAACATCAATGCCTTTGCTCAAGTCATTGATAAAAGTCTTTGACAGCACAGGGTCAACTGCAGATCCCTGAAATACTGTGTTGGAGACCTCCTGTCACACTGACCCTAATTCTTTAACTGCTGCTTTCTGAGTTGACCTTTCAACTACTTCTGAATACATCTGATTGTATTATTGTCTAATCCCTATCTTTCCATATCTTCCACAAGAATACTGACATTTTAACAAAGACTTTGTTCGCTAAAATTGAGATATTCTATATCTACAATCTTCTCCTTATCTACAAGTTTAGTAATTCTGTCAAAAAAAGAAATGTGTTTGTTCTGGCATGGCTTGTTATGGATAAAGCTATTCCAGGTCTTTAGAGTTCACCAGTCCCCTTTCTAGATATTCACCAACTATATTACTAATGATCCTTTCCAGAATTTTCCCAAAAACAAAAGTTGAGCTCACTGGTCTGTCATTTATAAAACTCTTTCTCTTCTCTTTTTCAAAAATTAGGGCAATACTTACTCTTTTCCAGTCCTGGGATATATTGTTCATTTTCCATCATCTTTTATCACTAACAGCTATGTAACATTCACATCAGCCATTTCTCCTGGTTTCTGAGATTGGGTCAAATGACTTAAATTAATCAAGGATATCCATATTCTCTCTCTCTCTCTGTCTCTCTCTCTCTGTCTCTCTCTCTGTCTCTCTCTCTGTCTCTCTTTCTCTCTCTCTCTCTCCCTCTCCATCTCTGTCTCTCTCCATCTCTGTCTCTCTCTCTGTTCTCTTGTCTCTCTCTGTCTCTCTTATCTCTGTTTTCTTTGTTTTATATGTGCATATGTACATGTGTATTCATGAGTATATCTATCTCTATGTACAAATATATACATAAATGCGTATCATACATAAACATATATGATGCACTTGTCGCCTCCCTGTTACAGTGTTTCTAATTGAGAGTTTCATTTTTTGTAATTGTATCTCTTCTGCCTAATTAAATGACATATATTAGACATTTAATTGATGCTTCTGGCTTAATAAATTGACAGGAGGAGGATGCAAAGTGTTGGAAGATGCAAGTTCAAGATCAAAAAAATTGGAAGAGGTATATCAACTACTCTGAAGCCTCTTCCACATCCAGTAACAATTGTTTATTCAAGAAGGGAACAGGAAGGTGTCAGGATAGTAAGCCACCAAGAATACAGGAGAAAGATAAAATTGACTGTTTCTTAAAAGCTAAGACATGACTATCCATTATTATAGAATGAGTTGTCTTAGTCCAGTCAAATTACTGACAAGTTAAGAGCAAGACAGTGAATAACAAATTCAAAAAAAAAAAATTATAAAAACTGTCCTCTCCAAAGACAAACAAACCTTGCTGAGAGATCATAGCTGTTCCCATTTGACATGGTAGTGGAATAAGCTAGAGACTCTGAAATTTAAAAAATAACCAAATTAAAGATTATGACTCATTCCCTTTCCTTAGAGTTGTTGTTTATTCATTTTAGTTGTGTCTGACTCTTTATGACCCCTTTTGTGGTTTTCTTGGCAAAAAATACTGGAGTGGTTTGCCATTTCCTTCTCCAACTCATTTTATAGATGAGGAAACTGAGGTAAATAGGATTAATTCACTTGCCTGGGTCAAAGAGCTAGTGTGAGGTTGGATTTGAACTCAGGTCTTCCTCACTCCAGGCTCAGCTCTCTATCCACGGTGATAACCTTGCTGCCCTCTCCTTAGAGTGTAAGATATAGAGCCAAGAAACCTCCATAGTCTTTAAATATTTCAAAGAATCACCAGATTTGGGAGTTGTATAATATCTTAGTGATGGTCTAGTCCAACCTATAACGGGAAAGAAATGAATTCTTAATATAATGTATTAGACGAATCATTATCCAATCCTTGCTAACCTCAAGTGAAAGGGGAATCCATTACCTCACAAGTCAGTCCTTTGTATTTTCATAGTGCTCTAAAATTAAGCTTTTCCTTAGATTAAGGCTCAGTTTATCTGTTCAACTCCTACCCATTGTTCTTTTTTCTGTCTCCAGGAACCAATTCAGAACAAATCTAATCTCCCTTCCATATCATAGCCTTTGAAATGCATGAAGACAATTTTCATGGGCCCCGAACCTGTCTTCTTTCTCCAAACTAAACTTATCCATTCCCTTAAAACCATTCTTAAAACTTGAGGTCCTTCACCATCCTAGTTGCCTACCTGTAGATATTCTCCACCTTATTTGTTTTCTTCTTAAAATGTGGCACTGAAACAGTATGATACTCTGGATTTTATTGAGTCAATTCAAAGTACAATCAACTTCCCTGATCCTGGAAATTTTGCCTTTCTTAATGAAAGCTAATATATTATTATCCTTTCTTATTTGCTCATATTGATTTGGTAGTCTAATATCCTTCCAAATTGTTTTTTTTTAGAGAAACTATCTAGCTGTGCTTTTCTTTGTTTTATACTTATAAAATTGATTTTTTTAAAAACCTAAATGTATAACTTTATATTTATTCCTATTGCATTTCATCTTTTTCATTTCTAAAATTGAGCTTTTTTTTCAAGATTATGATTGTCATCTGTTTATTAGCTATCCTGCCTAGGTTTATGTCATCTTCAAATTTGATAAACCTACCATCCATATCTTTACCCAAATCATTGTTTTAAAAAAAAATATTTAGACAGAGTCAAGATGGTTGAGAAAAGGCAGAGACTCACTTGAGCTCTACTGAAACCCTGCATAACATCTTTTAATAATGCCCTAAAACTAACTCTGGAGTAGTAGAACCCACAAAAGGATGAGGTAAAAACAATTTTCCAGCCCATAACAACTTAGAAGAGTGGCAGGAAAAGTCTGTCACAAAGGCTAAGAATGGAGTGCAGTCTAATGTAGGTTGTTCCAGCACAGATCATGCCCCCAGCAAACTAGAAGCAGGTTTTAGGGGGACTAGATCATCAGCAGTAATAGTGGCTGCTTCTAGACCACAGACAGTAAGGGGGTCAGACAACTAGTCAGGATATTACAAGATTTTCTTTGGTGCTAGGGGCAGGACTCGGTCACTTTCTTCATACTCAGATGTAACTCACAGGCCTGGGTGGCAGTTCCAGGGCAAGGAGGAGTCCTAGCACACCAGAGCTTGCAAGCCACAGAGGAGACTTTGTGGTTGCTCACAGAACAGAGGACAAAGCCAGGAGAGTAATTAATATGCTCCTTAGATCATACCACTTTGGAAGAACTGAAAACTTACTGTTCTTTAGAAGTATCTCTGAAAATAGCTGTATAAAAGCCCTAAAGCTTGAAACGGTGCACCCTTCACCCTGGAAGCAGAGACCCAATTTAGAAAAGAATTAAAAGTAAAAAAAAAATAGGCTGCAAAAATGAATAAATAAAAGAAAATAATTCTGACCAAAGAAAGTTATGCTGGTGACAAAAAAGAGCAAAACAAACCCTTAGAAGACAACAAACTCCTGCACCCAAAGACTCAAGGAAAAATGAATTGGTCTCAGCTATAGAAGAGCTCAAAAAGGGTTTTAAAAATCAAGTAAGAGAGAAAGGTAGAGGAAAAATTGGTAAGAGAAATGAGAGATTTGGTAAGAGAAAATCATGAAAAACAAGTCAACAGCTCGGCAAAGAAGACACAAAAAACTGAAGAAATAGCACCTTAAAAAACAGAATAGACTAAATGGTAAAAGAGGTAAAAAAAAAATTCCAATGAAGAAAAGCAGAAGCCTTGAAAAGCAGAATTGGCCAAAAGGGAAAAGATATCCAAAAATTCACTAAAGAAAAGAATTCCTTAAAAAGCAGAATTGGTCAAATTGAAAAAGAGGTATAAAAATTCACTGAAGAAAAGACCTCCTCAAAAAGTAGGTTTCCACAAATGGAAAGTAGGTGCAAAAACTCACTAAAGAAAATAATTCCTTAAAAATTAGAATTGAAAAAATGGAAGCTAAGACATCAAGACATCTATGAGACATGAAGAAACAATAAAACAAAACCAAAAAAAAAATTTTTAAAGGCAACAATGTGAACAAACTAATTGGAAAAACAACCAACCTGGAAAATTGATCCAGGAGAGACAATGTTAAAATTTTTTCCACTTCCTTAAAGTCATTATCACAAAAGAGCTTGGACATCATCTTTCAGGAAGTTATGGAGTAAAACTGCCCTGTTATTATATTCTAGGTGCAGAGGGTAAAATAGAAATTGAAAGAAACCACAATCACCTCCTAAAAGGGATCCTAAAATGAAAACTGTCACGAATGTTTTAGGCAAATTCCAGTGCTCTGAGAGCAAGGAGAAAGAAGCCAGAAAGAAGCTGCAAGCAGCCAGAAAGAAGCTATTTACTTATCATGGGAACATAGTCAGGATAACACAAGATTTAGTAGCTCCTACCTTAAAGGATCAGAGGGCTTGGAATATGATATTCTAGAAGGCAGAGGAGCTAGGATTGCAACCAAGAATCACCCAGCAAAACTGAGTGTTATCCTTCAGGGATGGATTTTCAATGAAATGGAGGACTTTCAAATATTCCTGATTAAAAGATCTGAACCTAATAGAAAATTTGACTTTGACATACACTCAAGAAAAGCATTAAAAAGGTAAACAGAAAGGGAAATCATAAGGGACTTATTAAGGTTGAACAGTTTACATTTACATGGAAAGATGATACTTATAACTCGTAAAAATTTTTGTATTAATATGACAGTTAGAAAATATATGTGTGTTTGTGTGTATATATATATATATATACATATATATCTACATATATATGTATTTATGGAGAGAGAAAGAGCACATAGATGTGTGTTAAATATGAAGGGATGATACCTAAGAAAATAAAATTAAGGGGTAAGAAAGAGGAATGTACTGGGAGAAAGGGAAAGGGAGAGGTAAAATATATGACATAAAAGAAGCAAAAAAGAACTTTTACCATGATGGTGAATGTGGGGGAGATGGCAGGGAATACTTGAACCTTATTCTCATCAGAATTGGCTCAGAAAGGAAATAATATACATAATTGGGTATAAAAATCTATCTTGCCCTTCAGAAAAGTAGGAAAGAAAGGAGATAAGGGAATTGGGTATGGGGGAATGCTCATAGAAGGGAGGGTAGATTTGGGGGAGGCAGTCATCAGAAGCAAAACATAGAAAACACGAAGACGGTGCAAGAAAACTGAGAATAGAATAAGTGGGAAAGTGGATGGAGGGAAATAGAGTTAGCGCTCATAACTGTGAAAGAAAATTTTAAGTAAGTTTCTCTGATAAAGGCT
Organism: Bettongia penicillata ogilbyi; assembly: GCA_023548195.1. Lineage (NCBI taxonomy): Eukaryota > Metazoa > Chordata > Mammalia > Diprotodontia > Potoroidae > Bettongia > Bettongia penicillata. The sequence goes on along the minus strand of JAJHZJ010000009.1, from coordinate 22,560,716 downwards.
TCATCTCTCAAATATGAAGATAAGTGAGTCAAATTTATTAAAATGAGAACCATTTCCCAACTGATAAATGATTAAAAAGCATATGAACAGTCACTTTTCAGATGAAGTAACCAAAGCTTTCTATAGCCATAAGAAAAAATGCTCTAAATCACTGCTGATTGGAGAAATACAAATTAAAACAATTCAGAGATACTACCTCATACTCTTACATTGCCTAATGGCACAAAAATGGAAAATGACAAATGTAGGAAGGGATGTGGGAAAACTGGAACACAAGTCAACTCTTGGAGTTGTGAACTGATTCAACTATAATATAAAGCAATTTGAAACTATGCGCAAAGTCTTATAAAACCATGCATACCCGTTGACCTAGCAATACCTCTTCTAGGTCTGTTTTCCCTAACGAGATAAATAAACAGAAAGAAGAGGGACTTAGGTATACAAAAATATTCGTAGCAGCTCTTTTCTGGTGGCAAAAAGAAATTGGAAATTGAGAGAATGTCCTTCAACTGGAGAATGGATGAAGAAGTTATGGTATGTGATTGTGATGGAATACTGTTGTGTTATTAAGAATGATGAATTAGATGTTCTCTGAAAAACTGGAAAGATTTACATGAGCTGATGCAAAGTGAAATGAGTAGGACCAGTAGAACATCATACATAGTAGAAAATGTATTGTAAGATAATCAGCTGTGACTGCCTCAGCTATTCTTAGCAATACAGTGATTGAAGACAACTCTAAAGGACTTACGATGAAAAATGCCATCCATCCCCAGAGAAAGAAGTGATGGAGACTGAATACAGATCAAAGCATACTTTTTTAAACTAATTTTATTTTTCTTGGGTTTTTATTTTGGTCTATGTTTTCTTTTACAAATTGACTGGCATGGAAATACGTTTTGCATGACTATGCATGTATTACCCATCTAAAATTGCTTACCTTCTCAATCAGAAGGATGGGGAAGGAGAGAATTGGAAACTCAATTTTAAAAATGAATGTTGAAAATTGTTCTTTCATATAATTGAGGAAAAATAAAAATGTTTAAAAAATTTTAAATTAAACCACAAAGGGTCAAATGCATACCCCTGAATCACTACACAAGATACCTCCTTCTAAGATGACATTGACCCACTAATGCTATACTTTGGGGCTGACTATTCAGCCAGCTCCATATCTTTCTCTTTGCATAATCATCTGATACAGCTCTATCTTTTCCACAAGAATAGCCTGATAAATTATGCCAGATGCTTTGTTAAAATATAGATTAAAATGGCTGTAGCATTTGCCTGATCTTTTTCAGGAAGCGTGTCCAAAAAAATGAAATAGAAGTAGTATGACATCGCATGATCCAGGTGCAGCCATACTAGCTCTTTGTGGTTGTCTTTCTTTTTGAGATGATCACGAGTCATTTCCTTAATAATTTGTAGAACTTTTCCAGAAATCAAAGCTAAGTTCACTGACCTGTTTTGCAGAATATATTTATGCAAGTTTTTCCATGTTTTCTCAAGGTCATTGAGTTCATCATTTCCATGTTTTCTCAAGGTCATTGAGTTCATCATTTCAATCACATACCGTAACCTGTTTAGCCATTCCTCAAGGGTTTTAAAAACCAAAAAGATTTTATATTTGATCCTGAATGTAGTATGGAGTCACTATAATGTATTTTATAGGAAGGAACCTGCATTCACAATTCCACCAACATTGAACTGGTGTCCCAATTTTTCCACATTGCGATTTCCCCCTTTTCTCATTTTAGCCAGTCTAATAATTGGTGTGAAATGATTTCTCTGAATTGTTTTAATTTGTATTTCTCTAATCAATAATGATTTAGAGCATTTTATATGACTATATTTAGTTTTGATATCTTCATCAAAAAACTGTCCATTCATATCATTTGACTATTTGTCAGATGGGAAATGACTCATATTCTTATCAATTCGACAAAGTTCTCTATGCATATTTGAGATGCGATCTGTATCCACGAAACTGTTTATAAAATTTTTTTCTCAATTTTCTCCTTTCCTTCTAATCTTGGTTATATTGCTTTTGTTTGTACCACCCCTTTTTTAATTTGATGTAGTTAAAATTATACACTTCACATCTCACAATGCTCTTTGTATCTTGTTTATTCATAAATTCTATCTGTAAGTCTGATAGGTAATATGTTCTATATTCTTCTAGTTTTCTTATGATATCTCTCTTTAAATCTAGGTCATGTATCATGTATCTTAGTAAATTGTATAAGATATTGATGTATACCTAATTTCCGCCACACTGATTTCCAGTTTTCTCAGCAACTTTTTACCAAATAGTGTATTCTTATTCCAAAATTTTAAATATTTACATTTGTAAAATGCACAGTTACTACAGTCATTTATTACTCTCTGTTGTATACCTACTTCATTCTACTGATCCAACTTTCTATATCCTCTTAGCCAGTACCAGATGGTTTTTATAATTGTTAAGTTTTAATATAGTTTAAGATCTGTTTTTGCTAAACCTCGTACTTGCATTTTTTTAATTCCTTTGATATTCTTGACTTTTTGTTCTTCCAAATGAATTTTATAATTATTTTCCCTAGCTTAATAAAATAACATTTTGATTAATTGGGATGGCATTGAATAAGTACACTAGTTTAGGTAGAAATACCATTTTTATTATAGTGGCTCTGCCCATCCATGAACAATTAATATTTTCCAAATATTTATATCTGATTTTATTTGCATAAAAATGTTTTGTAATCATGTTCATGTAGTTCCTGGGTCTGACTTGACAGATATACTCCTAGGTATTTTATACCATCTACAGTTATTTTAAATAGGGTATCTCTTACTGTCTTTTCTTGCAGGGTTTTTTTGGTGATTTATAGAAATGCTGATGATTTGTGTGGGTTTATTTTATATCCTGCTACATTGTTAATATTATTCATTGTTCCAACTGGCTTTTTAGTTGAATCTGTAGTATGTAGAGGTGTATCATACAAATATACCATCCAAAAAAAGAGATAGTTTTACTGTCTCGTTACCCATTCTGATTCCTTCCATTTCTTTTTCTTTTCATTGCTATTACTAGTACTTCAAATACAATATTAAATAATATTGGTGATAATGGGCATCCTTGTTTCACTTCTTATTGGGAAGGCTTCTAGCTTATCCTCATAATAAATAATGCTTGCTGATGATTTTATTTTTTTTGTCTGTTTTCATATTTCATTTTGGTTTTTTTAATATTTATTTATTTAACTTTTTACAATCGTTTTCACAAAATTTTGGGTTCCAAATTTTCTCCCCTTTTATCCCCTCCCCCCACCCCAATACACCAAGCAATCTAATTTTCCCTATCTCCAATCTGCCTTCTCTTCAGTCATCCCTCCCTTCTCTTGTCCCCATCTTCTCTTTTCTCTGTAGGGCCAGATGACTTTCTATTCCTCATTAACTGTATGTCTTCTTTCCTAGTAGCAACAACAATACTAAACAGTTGTTCCTAAAACTTTGAGTTCCAAATTCTCCCCATCCCTCCCTCCCCACCCATTCCCTTTGGGAACGCAGGCAATTCAATATAGGCCATTTCTGTGTAGTTTTGCAAATGACTTCCCTGATAGTCGTGTTGTGTAAAACTAACTGAATTACCCTCCATCCTATCCTGCTCCTCGTTGTTTCTCTTCTGCCTTTTGATCCTGTGCCTCCCCAAGTGTTGACTTCAAATTGCTCCCTCCTCCCTTTGCCCTCCCTTCCATCATCCCCCCCCCCTTGCTTATCTCCTTCTCCCCCACTTTCCTGTACTGTAAGATAGGTTTTCATATCAAAATGAGTGTGCATTTTATTCCTTCCTTTAGTCAAATGTGATGAGGGTAAACTTCTTGGTTTTTTTTTCCTCAGCTCTCCTCTTTTTCCCTCCACTAAAAAGTCTCCTACTTGCCTCTTAAATGACATATAATTACCCCATTCCATTTCACCCTCTTTCCTCCCACTACATTTCTCTCTCACCATTTACCTTAATTTCTTTTAAGATATGGTCCCAACCTATTCAATTCACTCTGTGCTGTCTGTCTCTGTATGTGTGTGCATGTGTGTATGTGTGTGCATGCATGCATGTACATGTGTGTGTGTGGTCCCACCAACAACCCAGATACTGAAAAGTTTTGAGAGTTACAAATATTGTCTTTCCATGTAGGAATGTAAACAGATCACTTATGGTAAGTCCCTTAAGACTTCTCTTTGCTGTTTACTTTTTCATGCTTCTTCTCATTCTTGTGTTTGAAAGTCAAATTTTCTTTTCAGCTCTGGTCTTTTCATCAAGAATGCTTGAAAGTCCTCTGTTTCATTGAAAGACCATATTTTCCCCTGAAGTATTATACTCAGTTTTGCTGGGTAGGTGATTCTTGGTTTGAGTCCTAGTTCCTTTGACTTCTGGAATATCCTATCCCACGCCCATCAATCCCTTCATGTAGAAGCTGCTAGATCTTGAGTCATCCTGATTTTATTTCCACAATACTGGAATTGTTTCTTTCTAGCTGCTTGTAAGATTTTCTCCTTGAGCTGGGAGTTCTGGAATTTGGCCACAATGTTCCTAGGAGTTTCTCTTTTTGGATCTCTTTCAGGTGGTGGTCGATGGATTCTTTCAATGCTTATTCTGCCCTCTGGTTGTAGAATGTCAGGGCAGTTTTCCTTGATAATTTCATGGAAGATGATATCTAGGCTCTTTTTTTGATCATGACTTTCAGGTAGTCCCATAATTTTTAAGTTGTCTCTCCTAGATCTATTTTCCAGGTCAGTTGTTTTTCCCATGAGATATTTCACATTCTCTTCCATTTTTTCGTTCTTTTGGTTTTGTTTTGTGATTTCTTGGTTTCTCAGAAAGTCATTAGACTCCATCTGTTCCATTCTAATTTTGAGAGAACTATTCTCTTCAGTGAGCTTTTGAACCTCTTTTTCCATTTGGCTAATTCTGCTTTTGAAAGCATTCTTCTCCTCATTGGCTTTTTGCACCTCTTTTGCCAATCGAGTGAGCCTATTTTTCAAGGTGTTATTTTCTTCAGCATTTTTGGGGGTCTCCTTTAGGAAGGTATTGACCCGTTTTTCATACTTTTCTTGCATCTCTCTCATTTCTCTTCCCAGTTTTTCCTCCACCTGTCTAACTTGATTTTCAAAATCCTTTTTGAGCTCTTCCAAGGCCTGAGCCCACCCGACATCCCCCTGGGATGTATGGAGTACCGAGGCCCCGCCCTCCACAACTTTCCCTGATGGCAAGAATATGTCCTCGTCCTCGTCAGATCCGAAAGTCGGGATCATTTGCATTTTAGAAAAAACTCTCTATAGTCTTATTTTTCTTCCCTTTTCTAGGCATTTTCCCAGCCAGTTACTTGACTTCTGAGATTCCTGTCCACCCCTGCCTAGATCCTCCCAGCTAGTGCTTTGGGTCTGAGATTCAAATGGGCTTTCCGCAGCAGGCGCAGCTGCTAATCAATGGGAGCTTTAGTTCTGGTGCTGGGGTGGGGGCAGGGCCACCTCCCAGGCTCAGTTCCCTCAGGGGCTTTATGCAGAGACCTTCAGAAATGGAGGGGATGGAGGTGGGGCAGTCTCCCAGGCTCAGTTCCCTCAGGGGCTTTATGCAGAGACCTTCAGAAATGGAGCAGGTGGGGCAGGGCCATCTCCCAGGCTCAGCTCCTTCAGGTTGTTTATGCAGAGACTTTCAGTAATGAAGATCCTGCCTGCTGCTGGGGGAGTCCCAGGCCGCTGCCGCTCCACCCCCGCCTCTGCCTCCACCACTTTCCGCCCCTGCCTCTGCCTCCCCCGCTTCCTCCCAAGGGGATCTGAGCCACAGAGACACCCCGCTCCCCTCTTGGTCAGCCTATGCGTGTGTCTCACTGACCTGAAGAGTATGTGGGCGGAGGGACCTTCCCAGCCGCCGGAGCTTCCGTCCCTGAAGCCTGCTCAGATCAGCTTCTCTGGGGCTGCAGCCAGGGCAGCGCTGGGGTGGGGTCCGCTTTCTGGGGTGTGACGGACCCTGGGGATGGCTCTCCAGGGCTCTCTGGAACAGAAATCTCTTCCACTATGTTTCTGCACCCCCTGCAGTGATCCAGAACTTCTGGGGAGCTCTTTTTACATTAAATCTATGGGTTGTGGGTTCAGAGCTCGCATACGTGCGTCTTTCTCCTCCGCCATCTTGACTCCGCCCCGTTGCCGATGATTTTAGCTAGATGTTTCCTATCTTTATAAGGAAAAGTCCATTTATATGTTTTGAGGGTTTTTAGTGGGAATGAGTGCTGTATTTTTCAAAAGTTTTTTCTTTATTTATTGTTACAATAATATGAGTTCTGTTAACTTTTGCTATTGATATATTCAATTATGTTAGTAGTTTTTCCTTTGTTAAATCTTCCCTGCATTCCTGGCATAAATCCCAATTGGTCATCATGTATTATCTCTATGAAATATTATTGTGGTCTCATAGCTAGTATTTTATTTAGAATTTTTGCATCCACATTCATTAATGAAATTGGTTTATAATTTTCTTTAGCTTTTTTTGCTTTTCCTGGCTTAGGTATTAGCACAATATTTTTGGTAGGACTCCTTCTTTGCCGATTATTCCAAATAATTTATTCAATGTTGGAATTAGTTGATCTTTAAATGTTTGGTAGAATTCACCTATAAAAACCCTTGGTCCTGATACTTTTTTCTTAGGAAACTCATTAATGGCTTGTTCAATTTCTTTGTCTAAAATGTGTTGATTTTGGTATTCTATTTCCTCTTCTGATAATCCAAGCAGTTTATATTTTTTGCAAAATATTCTTCCATTTCACTTAAATTGTTAGATTCATTTGCATATAATTGCACAAAACAACTCCTGATTGTTTTAATTTCCTCTTCATTAGCCATGTATTTAGCTTTTTCATTTTGATATGAGTAATTTCATTGTCTTCTTTTTTTGACCATATTAGCCAATGCCATCCGTTTTATTGTGTTTTTTTTCATAAAACTAACTTCTCATTTTATTTATTAATTTCATGCTTTTCTTACATTGAATTTCATTAATCTCACCCTCAAGTTTTAGGATTCCCAATTTGGTATTTAGTTGGGTTTTTTATTTTGTTCTCTTTTTTTATTTGCATACCAATTCATTGGTCTACTTTTTCTCTGTTCTATGGATGTAAGCATTTAAAGATATAAATTTTCTTCTGATTTCTGCTGTTGCTGCATTCCATATGTTTTGGTATTTTGTTTCATTGTTATCATTCTTTTTTAATAAAGTTATTTATTGTTTCTATGACTTGTTCTTTAACCAGCTCATTCTTTGAATTGATTTAATTTTCAAATAGTTTTTAGCTTGTGTTTCAATGTCCCCTTATTAAATATAATTTTCATTGTGTTATGATTTGAAAAGGAGCATTTAATAGCTCTACTTTTCTAAATTTATCTATTGTTTTTATGCCCTAATATGTAGTCAGATTTTGTAAAAGTACTGTGTACAACTGAGAAATGCTATATTCCCTGATATTTCCATTCATTTATCTCCAGAAATCTATTACATATAGCTTACTTAAGATTTCCTTCACCTCCTTGAGTTCTTTCTTGTTTAATTTTAGTTAGATTTATCTAGTTCTGGGAGGGCAAGATTAAAGTCTCCTACTATTATAGTTTTTTGCTGTCTGTTTCCATGTGTAATTCATTTACCTTTTCCTGTAAAAGTTTGGATTCTATAGCATTTGACACATATAGGTTTAGTATTAATACTACTTCATTATCTATGGTACCTCATGTAGTTTCCCTGTTTATCTCTTTTAATTGTCTATTTTTGTGTTAACTTTCTCTGAGATCATGATTACTACCCCTAGTTTGTGTTGGTTTGGTTTTGGTTTGGTTTGGTTTTTTTGCCTCAATTGAGGCATAATAAATTCTACTCCATCCTTTATTTTTAATTTAGATATATCTCTCATTTTTAAATGTGTTTACTATTAGCAACATATTGTCAAATTTTGAGTTTTAATCCATTCTTCTGTCCATTTCCATTTTATGGGTGAGTTCATGTTATTCATATTGTGAGCTATAATTACTACTTGTGCTTTTCCCTCCCTCCTATTTATTGTCACTGTTTATCCTCTCCCTCTCTTTTTACCCTGTCCTTCCTCAAATGTCTAATTGATTTCTAACCATTACCTCCCCTAATCCATGCCCCCTCTAAGAATCCCTCTCTTATCTGCTCCCCTTACCCTCCTATTAACATACTCACCCTCCCAATCTTTCCCTTCCTTATCCTATCATCCTTTTAGAATTTCTCACTTATTCTCTCCTCTTATGCTCCTATTTGTTGATCTGCAAACCCTTCCACCAATCCTCTCCTCATCCTATCCTGTTGCTCTCCTATTTCTCTGTAAGTCAAGAAGTCCTTTATATTCTTCTAGATGTATATTATTTTCTCTTTAACCCAGTACTGATGTGAATAAGGTTCTTTCAGTACCTGCTCCTGCCTCCACTGTAACAGTGCCTCATTTCCTTGAAATAATTGCTCCACTTTACTTGTTCTTACCCAGTTTTACTGTTTAGGATCATCTCAGCATACTTAACGCAGGCCTTCCATATATGTATGCTCTTTCAAACTACCAAAGTAAGGATAACAATCTTAAGAGTTACAGATAACATTTTCCCATATAAGAAATAAAGATTTTGACAATAAATACTTTGTAATTGGTCTTCAAAGTTTACCTTCTTGTTTTTCTCTTGAGTCTAATAGGCCAAATTTTCTATTCAGGTCTAGTCTTTTCTTCACAAATAACTGAAAGTCTTTTAGTTCATTAAATGTTGCATTTTTGCCATTCAGGATAACAGAAAAGTTTGTTGGGTAACTTACTTTTTTCTTTTCTTGGTGAAATAATTGGGATTAAATGATTTGCCCAGGTTCACAATGCTAATGAGTGTCATGTATCTGAGGCTGGATTTGAATTCAAGTTTTCCTGCCTCCAGGGCCAGTGTTCCATCCACTGGGCCACATAAGTGCCCCAGTAAGTTACTATTGGTTACAAGTCCAGCTCCTTGGCTTTTCAGAATATATTGTTTCATGGTCTTCAAGCTTTTAATGTAGACAGTGTTAAAACTTGTGTCATCCTTATTGTAGTTTCCTAGTATTTAATTTTTTCCCCTAATTATTTATGGTATTTTTTCATTGACTTGGGAACTTCAAAACTTAGCTATGATGTTCCTGGGAGTTTACATCTTGAGATCTCCTTCAGGTGGTGATTGGTGGATTTGTCTCTATTTCTAACTTATTCTCTTGTTCTAAAATTTCAGGGCAATTTTGCTTAAAAATCTCTTGAAGTTAAGTGTATTTTCTAATCTTCACTTTCAGACTGTCTAACAAGTCTTATATTATCTCTCCCCAATACATTCTCCAGGTCACCTGTCTTTCTAAGGAGATATTTCACATTCTCTTTTATTTTTTTCCACTCTGTTGATTTTGTTTTATTATTTCTTAGTGTCTTACAAAGTCATTAGCTTTCTCCCGCCAATTCTACTTTTCAGGGAGTTATTCCATAAGGTTTTAGATCTCTTTTCCCAAGTAATTTGACTCTCTTTTCATAATTTTCTTGATTTTTCTTTCATTACTTTTATATTTAATTGTTTCTTCAATATTTCTTATTTGATTTTAAATTCTTTTTTAAGATCTTCCAAAAACTTTTTTTTGGCTTGTTTCATTTTGCTTTTTTCTTTGAGCTAGAAGTAACTGTTTTAACTTCACTATCTTCTTCTGAATTTGATGCCAGGTCTTTATTACCATAGTCACTATCTATGGTTGTGTTCTTTCTCTTGCTTAATCCTTATTTTTTTAGCAGTTTGGTTAAAGTTAGTTTCTAATCCTCAAGGGTGAGGTACAACATTTCAGTCTTCAGGTTATTGTGCTGTTGTTTTCTGAGCTTTATCTGGGAGTCTGACTTAGGGTATTTCCCTTCACTGTGAGCTACAGACCTGGGCTTCTAAGGAACACTGTCACCACCAACACTCTTTCGCTTTGCCATCCCTCCCACTGCTACAAGCTTTAGCTTATCCTTTTGCCCTAGAAGCAAAACCAAGGACTTTGCTCTCCTGCAAATGCCCACAGCAAGCAGGGTCCCAGTCTTCTGTGACCACACTCATTGATATGTGCCTTCTCACCATATCCTAGGACCATGTCAGTCAGGGCACCAGAGTCCAACGTCAGTGGAGGGTTCTGCAGTCTTCCCTGATCAGCTGTTGAACTGATACTGTAAGGTGAAAGTTCCTGAAACTGAAGCTGCCACCTATGCAACTGCCTCCAGAGTTAGTTTTTTGTTGATTCAGCAGTATCTTCCAGGAGATATTTGCATTTCAATCTGGTCAAACCACCTTCCTAGTAGATTAGGCCTTTTCTAAAATCCTCCCAAGTTGTCTGAGGCAGACAACTGCTTTCACTGGCAATTATTTCTACTGCTCAAAGTTCACTCTGAGATATTATTTTATATTTTGGGGGAAATTTAGGAAAACCAGGTAATTTCTTGCCCTACTGTATCACCTCCTCAGAATCCTCTCAATTTGATTAGTTTTAATCATTGTTGTTTTTTTTAGTTGTTCCTAATTTTCTTTTTCTTTTAAAAATTACATGTTGTAAAGATGATTTTCTGGTACAGGGTAGTGGACCATGGAGGCAAGTCTAGGTGATGCTAAAAACAAAACAAAACAAAACAAAACAACAAAAAAACTATTACTAAACATTGTTTGATTTAAAAAATAATTCATTTCCTAGCTTTATCTGTAAAAGGTATCTGATCTTATTGTTTTTTTTTTATTGTATAACATTTAATATTCAGGTAATCAGATAATATTTAGATAAAACCATTTTGAGTTTATTGTGGTAAGTGGTATAAAGTATTTGTCTAAACTTATATTCTTCTAATTACTTTCCAAATTTACCAGCAGTTCTTTTCAAATAGGTTATTCTTTCCTCAATAACCTGTGACTTCTTGTTTATTGAATACCGATTGTGGAATTCATTTGGTTCTGATATTTCATTGTTTATTTCAATGTAAAATGCTTTTCATTATCACTGCTTTTTAATATTTATGATGTTTTGTAAGTGGAGCAGAAAAGGAGTGGACCACAACTCTCAGAGACTTGGTGTACAGCACTGCATTTGCTCATCTGGGTCAGAACATTTGCAAACACCAAGACGATGATAATGATGATAATAATGATGGGGAAATTCAGAAACTGCTAAACGAAAAATGAGAACTCCACAGAATATACCAGCAGGATAGTTCAAACACCTCTAAGAAGGCAGCGTTTAATTCATCAAAAGCAAAGTACAAGCAAAGCTTAGAGAGATGCAGGATTCCTGGCTCAGTAAAAAGGCAGATGAAATTCAGTTTTATACTGATAATAACAATCCAAAGAGCTTTTATGATTCCCTGAAAACTATTTATGGACCAAAAATCTGTGGTGCATCACAACTACTCAGTGCTGATAGAGTCACATTGATTAGTGATAAAGACATGATCCCAGAGAGATGGACTGAACACTTCCATAATGTTCTCAACAGACCATCATCAATCAATGCTGAGGCCACTGACCATCTACCTCAAATTGAAGTCAATCCCTCCTTAACTGAACTTCCAACTGAAGAAGAGGTTTTGAGGGTCATTAGGCTCCTTTCATGTGGCAAAGCACCTGGTGCTGATTCTATTCCAGCTGAGATTTACAAGGTAGGGGGACCATTGCTCATTCAGAAGCTCACTGAAGTTTTCCAGGTTATATGGCAAGAAGTTATCCCCCAGGAGTTCAAGGATGCCTCTGTTGTCCATCTCTATAAAGGTAGAGGGAATAGATTGCCCTGCGAAAATCACAGGGGGATCTCTCTCTTAGTCATTGCTGGCAAAATTCTTGCTGGAGTCCTCCTTGATAGGTGGATCCTTCACCTGGAAGATGGTCATATACCTGAGAGCCAATGTGGCTTCAGAAATGGCCAAGGAACAGTCAATATGATGTTTGCTGCCTGACAACTCCAGGAGAAATGCAAGGAGCAGAGCAGAGGTCTGTATACAACATTTGTAGATCTGACTAAGGCCTTTGACACTATTAGTGGTGAGGGCTTATGGAAAATTATGTCAAAATTTGGTTGCCCAGAGAAGTTCATCAATGTTGCACGTCAATTTCATGATGGCATGTTTGCCCGGGTTTTGGATAATTGACAAGGCTCTCATGCATTCCTAGTCACCAATGGAGTATGCTTGCTCCCATGCTCTTTAATATGATGTTTTCAGCCATGTTGTCAAATGCTTTCAATGAGGATGAACACAGAATCAAGGTCAACTAACATACTGATGGTTAGTTCTTCTATTTGAAAGCCAAGACCAAAGTGGAGGGAGTGTTGGTGCATGATTTTCTGTTTGCAGATGATTGTGAACTCAGTGCAGCCTCTGAAGCCAAGATGCAGCAAAGTATGGATCAATTCTCTATGGCCTAATAATTAACACCAAGAAAACACAGGTGCTCCATCAGCCACCACCACACCATCCATACATGGAGCTATCAGTTACAACAAATGGAGAAGTTTTGGATGCAGTGGATAAGTTGACTTACTGTGGTAGTACTTTCCAGGGTTGTATACATTGACAATGAGGTTGATGCACACATTGCCAGAGCTAGCTCTGTGTTTATGAGGCTCCAAAGAAAAGTTTGGGAGAGAAGTATTAAATTGACTACCAAACTGAAGGTCTACAGAGCTGTTGTGCTGACTTCATTGTTGTGTACCTGTGAAACATGCACAGTCTACCAGCTCCATGCCAGGAAACTGAATCGTTTCCATTTGAAGTGTCTTAGGAAGATTCTGAGGATTATCTGGCAGGATAAGGTACCAGACATCAACGTCCTTGCTTGAGCTGAACTTCCAAGCATTCAAACTATGCTTCAGAGAGTGTAACTCGAATGGGCTGGCCACCTTGTTCTAATGCAGAATATATGCTTGCCAAAAAGACTGTTTTGTGGAGAACTCATATGGGGCAGGTGATCACATGATGGTCAGAAGAAGTGATACAAGGACACTCTCCAGGTCTCAAGAACTTTAGATTTGACTGTGCAACATGGGAGAGACACTGGCACAGGACTGCTCAGCATGGTGTGCCCACATCAGAAAAGGTGCTGTGCTCTACGAGCAAATCAGAATTGAGACAGCACAAAGTAAATGTAGGATGAGCAAATTTGGAGTATCCATGCCAAATATTCACATGGAGTATCTGTGCTCAACCTGTGGTAGAGCATTCTGAGTTCTTATTGGTCTGATCAGTCACAGTTGGATACACTGAAATTTCACTTTATCGTGGTGATGTCATTTTGGTCCTCTTCGAAAACTAAGGAAAACAACCAAATGTTTTGTAAGTAGGGCAATAGGTTCCTATGACATCAAAGCATTCAGTGAGGAAAAATGTATTTCATTATTCTATTTCTAGATCTGTTCTCAAGAAGCACAATTCCTCTGAGTTCTCAGAGTTCTAGAGATACTTGCAAATATTTTTAATACTTAGCATTGTGGTGAGAAGGTAAGGAAAACATTTAATTACAGTTCTATCCCTTCCTACACTTTAAATAATCAAAACTTTTGAGGTTAATTCCTTTTCAAATTTTATGTCACCCATACTTTTGGTTAAATGAACCAAAATATGGGTGAAAACAGGTAAACGTGTGTAATAGTGGGGCTTTGTTGTCTAAATAAACTGATATTGACTTGAAGTTGTTTGGTGGGATATGTTAAATGTACCTTTTGCTGCTCAGTGATATCATCTTCTGTGTAGTAGGGCCATTGTTACATGATTGAATCACATTGAGGGCATTCAGTAAATATTAAATAAGAGCAACAATTAATACCATAATAAGTAAATTTTATAGACCTAGGAGAAGCTTGGTAAATACCATTAAGAGTAAATCTTTATGTGTTCCCTTCAAATGAAATAAAACCCTCAAAACTAGCCTTTATTGAGGTAAAATGGAAATTTAAAAAAAATAGTTCTGACATTATTGTATGCCAAGACCTAGTTGGCTCAGGGCTGTGACACATTATTCCAGACAGTATGAAGGAAATTATATACAAAGTACAAAAAGAACAGATTTGTTAACTTAGGAAGTTTAGACAATCTGTCATATGGTTGTAATATTTTATAGAGTTTTAATTCTCTCCTACATTTCAACATGTCAGTATGATTAGATTACAATGAGCTTCTCATTCAAAAGAGTGAACAGGGCTTTTTTCTTTCTTTCTATATTTCCTGGTGTAGAAACTAATTTGCTTAGCAGTCATATACTATAATAGTAAGAGAATCTTTATATAAAGGGGAGAGCAAAAAGCAGGAAATTGTTTTAAATACTTTCTTATTTTAAGGACAACACTACTACATCTCATTTTGAATAAAGATTCAAAATAAAGATGATTTATTCATAAAAAATCCAGAAGGACTTTGAAAATAAAATCATGTATCTCTTTAGTAGTCCCTTGCCTTTATTAAAGAAATAAAAAGCTTGGTCTGTAATTTTAAAAGTAAGCAAGCTGTCAACATATACTTGGATAACAGTTGTCATGTCCTTATAAGTGACTTATTAGAAAGAGCATGCCTCTGAGCATGATTACAGCTATGTAATGTATTGAACTGAGTCAATTACATGAATAATTTCAGTCCACTGACACTTTTGTCTGAAGAATCCAAAAACTGGAAAGTCTTAGAAAAATATGTTAGAATATGTCTCAAGATTAACATACCAAAGAGATTTAAGATTCTATAGACCATGGAAAAATCACATCTGTACATCATGAATACTTCTTTTAAAGTAGAGTGAGAATGTATATGGCATAAATAGCAAATAACATAACAAAAGAAAAACTGAAGAGAAAGATGGAAAACAGCTGCTTACTAGTGTGGGAAACATTTCCAAATCAGCTGCCTATGAACTTGTTAGAGCAAATAAATGAAAATCAGTACCACATTAGAAAATTAGAAATAGGGATTTAAAATTAAAATAACTCTAATTTGACCAATTTAAATAAGCTACTGACCCTCACCACCACCACCACCCCAAAGAAAACTGGAAAAGGATAAAAGAAAAAAACATCCACACAGACTACTAATGCATATGATAGTTTAACGTATGTAAATCAATCAGCACTTCAAAGAGTGTAGAAAATGTGTTAGCCAGGAAACACTTGGTCTCTACCATCCAAACAGATTTTACAGCCAGAGGCAGTACGGTTTAGAATAAAAACTAATTTTTAAAATCTTTTGGAGGAAAATGATAGGTTATAGAGGGATTTATCTCACAAACGGTAAAAAACAATGGAGGGCAAATATACTTGAGGAATGTGAAAACAAAAGATACCAATAAAATTTTACTTTTTAATGATTAAGAAATCATAGGTAATGTTGGGGGATCAGTCTCAGTTGAATCCTGAGGTCAAACGCCAGATTGCAGAGGGTGGAAGAAGGAGGGAAGTAGTTATTATAAACAGCTTATTCTAGAAGTCTGTGCTAGAAAGGAAATCATGCAGATATGAGAGTTTGAGGAGATTGTAGCATTTGGCGAGAGTTTGTTTTGATTTTTTTTTTTGTAACAGTGAAAGAGATTTGGGCATCTTTGATGGCAGTAGAGACAAAATCAATTTGGGAAGACTGAAAATTCAAGAAAGAAGGGGAATGATTGAGGTTGCAGTTTGCTGGGCAGGATATAGGACATGGGATCAAATGTAAATGTAGAGCAGTTTACCTCAGTAGAGAAAAGGACCAACTCATTGTCAGAGCTGGCCTTGGTAGAAGAAAGGACCACTTATTTGGGGAAAAGAAAGAGCAGAAGATGATACAAAGAGAAGGGAAAAGAGGGAGTTCACATGGGCTTCTCAGTAAAATAAGAAGCAAAGACTTCAGTTAAAAAGAGGTGAGAGGAGATGTAAGGAGACTTGAGAAAGGAATAAAAAGTTTGGAATATTTCTCTAGGACATGAAATAGGAAATCCATTTGGGGAGATTAAAAAAGTGCCTTAGTGTACTGAGGTCCCAGATGAAGTTGGATAGCAGGAATTACTTGGTAGGACTTCCCCCGTCTTCATTCTTGGAAGTAGGTTGACAAACAAAAGTGGAAAGTATTTTTCCAAGGTTACTGTAGCAAATTTTTCACACTATAACTAGCAGGGGTACCACCATATTTATGCTTTAACATCACAGTGCTTACTGTCCATCATGAATAAACAGAAATATCATTAAGAAAAGAAATAAGAAGGACAGCTGGATTCATTCAACTATATACAGAGAAGGTCCATACATTAGACAATACAATTTAAAAACAGTTATGAGATAATTTCTCAAGATCTCTTAATGCCATCAAAATACTGAAAACTTGGGGATAAAAGTAGAAAAGCAGAAGAGTAGATTGAAAAGATATCAGTAGTTAATAATCCATATACCTCTTTGCTCATTTCTATAAAATCTGTGAGAATGATCTTCATATACATCAAAGGCAACCATGATATGAGGAGAGACTGACCACACACAAAATTGGAGGTTTGGAAGAAATCTCTTTAAATGTTTTGTATATTGGTGTGTGACAGGAATCCTCTTTATATCATATCTGACAAATGATTATTAAGATTTCAAAGGAAGGGAACTCACTGTCTCTTGAGGCAATCTGTTCACTTTTGAACAGTGTTGATTGTTAGGAAGTTTTTTCCTGATACCAAGCCTAAATTTACCTCTTTTAAACTTGCATCTAATTTTCCTGGTTCTGCTCTTTTAAGCCAAACAGAAAAATCAAATCCCTTCTCTGCATGACAGACCTTCAAATGCTTGCCTATATGAGCTTTCATGTCCTCAGTGAGTCTCTTCTCCTGGATAAACATCCTGATATTCTTTAATAGACTACATCCCTAGAGTCATACTGTAAGGTATAGACACCAAGACTCTACTCTACTTATTCTTCGTTGACTAGCAAAATTTGCCTTGAAGGTCCTTCTCCAACAAAGAATTTCCCATGCCTATACTGAAATCATTGAAGATTTATCTAAAGATGTAAACCATATTGGTAATTTTGATGACTATTATAACCAACCAAACCATAAATCAGAAAGACCTGTTTGTTAAAAGTATTTTTCACTTTCTCTGAGGAGGTCCTACACATTGTCTCAGTGGTGAGGTATTCTAAATTCAATTCTTTGATGTTACATTGATTGCACCAAGATGGGGGACTTTATAGAAACCATAAATTAACATTGCTTAGGTTGTATTGTATTTTTATTTATTGTGTTACTTCTTTCCTAATTATATTTTATTTTGTTTCTATCTGTACTTGAGAGTTTTGTGGGCAGTTTGACACTTTTGATCTAGATTCTCAGGTGGAAGGATGCCCTGTAGCGTTGGTCAATTAACATATTATTGGTGCGTATTTCAAATAGACAATGAACTGAGGCCAGAACTGAATAAAAGGAAGCGAGCACACTGAATTAAAGTAAGTAAATTATGTAATACTTTTAATGAGCCCAAGTTTTCTTCCTGAAATAAAAGTCTGCCTCATAATGCCAGTATTTTTCCCCTGTAAAGCTACATATCTGTAAATAAAGGACTATCAGTGATTTTGAAAAATTCAAGTTACAATTGACCTAAGGGCAATAGAAAGATGCATGCTGGATATGAATAGGATGCAGCATATGGTCTATGAAAACTGAGAAAAATAAAAGCAATAATTCAGTGAATACTAACACATTGCACCTGGAGATCAAAGGTGTAAACAGATAAGTAAATATGAGGTAATGTGAGATACTACATGCGGCATTAAGGGTATTACCAGAGGAAGGTATGGCCAGAGCAGGTGGTGGGCTGGTCATTTAGTGATAACAGCTGGACAACAGCATGTGTGCTCCATTGACATGCATAAGATTTAGAGAAACCCTGAAGATTGAACCTAAAGGGAGCAGGATTTCAAATCAAAAAGTGTCTCAATTTTAGTAATTTGTTCTTACTTATTTGAAAGAAAAAGAAAAAGATAAACACACCAGACCCTGCAGCAAATCACAGATAGAAGCTGCCAAGTAGGCTACAAAACCATTGTGGAATGAATAGCCCTCACAGAGAATTTAGACAAATAAACATTCTCTGGAAAGAATCCCAGCAATATTGGTTCTGAATATACAGTATAATATACTTTTATAAATATGTGAAGCTAGCAATAGAGAAATGAAGGCAGAGAGAGAAAAAGAGGAAATGGGAGGAAAAGAAAATGAATATACTACAGTTAGCCTCGGGACTGGAAATATGGGAGTTGGAAATAGCCTCCATCTTTCAGGCCTCTTCCTCTGATTGAATAACTTCTTCCAGAACCTCCATTCAAGGAGGGCCTCAAGGCTAGCCATTCGCTATCCCCACCCCGCCACTTGTGCCTCCTTTCAGTTTTTATTAATGTATTATCTTCTTCCATTAAAATGTAAGCTCATTAAGGACAGGAATATCTTTCTTTCTGCTTGTTCTTGTATTCCCAGCACATGGTTGGGTTGTTGTCCTCCATTCTTGAAGAGGACCAAGATGACATCACTATCCTAAAGTCCAGGTATAGTATGTCTGACTGTGGCTGATCCAATCAATACAGGCTTGGAATGTTCTACCACTGGTCGGGCACAAATACTCTATGTAAACGTTTGTTCTTGTATTCCTATCACATGGTAAACATTTAATAAATGTTTGCTTGGCTCAACAGACCAAAAGTGAAAGAGGGCATGGGAATCTTAAAGAAAACAGAAACAATTTTGAAATCTTATAGGGTCTAGTATGTTTCTCTTTTTCTCTTTATTTCAAATAAGTACGAAAAAATATTTAAATGGAAGCACCACACATTTTCACATTTCATCGTGCACTTTGAAATGCAATATAATCTTATATAAAATAGTTGTTAAGGAACCTAAATACAGCAGGATTTCAAATCCATCATATTCATTTTTTGAGGGAGAAAAGATCAGAAGTTAGGAAACATATCATTGGCTCATATGGGAAAGGGCAAGGAATATTTTATTTATGTACATTTGTATAAATAATACTGTATATATTACATATACATATGTATGTATATGAATATTTATATAAAGGTGGACATGTGTTTACATTAATGTAAGAGAGAGGGGAGGCCCAAATTTGGGATTTCATCAAGTTAGGGAACTCTTGAGCAGATGAGCTACTTATCGATAGCTGATCTTTAAGAGGCGTGTAGGTGACCAATATGGACATATGTTTTGTATAATTTCATGGGTATAACTTGTATCCAGTTTCTTGCGTTTTCCATGAGGGGGAAGAGAAGAAAGAACGGAGAGAATTTGGAGCTCAAAATTTTTAATAATTTGAAATTGTTTTTACATGTAATTAGGGAAAATAATGTTAAGAAGTGTAAAAAGTCATGTAGGATCCTCAGAAGTAAAGTAGCCTGCCCATGCGCCCTAGAGTTATTGTGTTTCAGAGACAGTTTTTATTTATTTTAAGGATGTAAATTCATGACATCATGGTGGCTCCCCTGTAATTAAATACGTATGTATGTAAACATACATGTACATGCTTGTATCTAGGGAGTGTATGTGTATGTACCTATTTGCACAAAGTCCTACTTCAGAGCATCACTGAGGTTCTAGAAGTAATAGACCAGTAGCAATGTCTCCAGATTGTACTGAGCTAGAAATACATCAGGTGCAAGCCTGATGTCTGGCCATCTGCTGTTGAAGGACTAGCCAAATTGGATCCAGAAAGACTAAATAGCACCAAGTTTGTGAAGATGTGATGAATATTTTTGGACATGATGAGTGATGAAACATAAAAATATAAAATGGTCCTTGGTCCTCTGCAGCCCACTTCTGCTTCCACGAGAGCAGTAAGGAGGTGACTGGAAACTAAAGTGCCAGAAGGATCACAAAATACTTAGACCATGTACAAATATCAGTATGTAGTTCTCGTAATGTGCAATTATTGGTAGAAAAGGCATATCTATGTCTGCTTCAAAATAGTATAGTTATTTGTACATTCTTCTAGTTTCTTTTCTTTGCCCCAAAAGTAATATGCTTCCCAGGTGCTTAGAGCTTTAATGTGTCCAAAATACAACACCCTATTATCTTATGAGATTGATTGGGGAACACAAATTGACCAAGGTTTCCCCTGGTTACTTTTACAGTATTTTTGTCAGTCAGTCAACTACCATTTATTCAGCACCTACTATATGCCAGACAGAACTACCACACAGACAGATTTTTAAAGATAAATTGTTTATTGATCCGTTCTCCAGCTTTTTGCTTAGGTGAATGTTTATATGACCTAGTTTTAATGCTATTCTAAATATGTAGGTTGGTTTAAAGACTTTTAGTTTAATGGAAACAAGGTTGAACTCAAAGTCACAAAACTTGAATTCAGATTTGAAATTTGCTGTTTAACTATCTGTATGACTGTCGGATTTAACTGTCTTGCTGTTCTGTTTCTGCCTCTCTAAATGAGCTGAATGACCTAGTTCTTGGTCTTTGATCTTATGATCTAGTGTTCATAGGTGTTTTTGAGTCATTTTTCAGTTGCTTGACTCTTCCTAACTCTGTGTTTTTTGGCAAAGTTATTAGAGTATTCAGCCATTTCCTTCTGCAAATCATTTTTACAGATGAGGAACTGAGACAGAGTTAAGTGACTTGCCCAGGGTCATACATCTAGTAAGTATCTGAGGCAGAGTTTGAACTCTTGAAGATGAGTCTTCCTGATTCCAAGCACAGGGCTCTCTGGTACTGCCTAGCTGCCTGGAAAACGGGATCACTTGCTTTTATCTAGTTATAAAAGACAGGCTAGTTATAAGGTATGGGACCTAATGTTGGACTGTATAGCTCTTCACTTTTATGAATCTAGTATAATTCTAACAGACAAAACATGTAAAGAGTGATCAGAAGGATAGAGGAAGGGTTAATGTAGGAAATCGCTTGATAAAAATGATAATAAAAATATCTAGCATTTATTTCTTATGAACTTTAGAAAGTATTTTGCATATTATATCACTTGATCTTTACAACTCTGAGATTCAGAGATATAAATACACTTATTATCCCCATTTTGCTGGAGGATACTGATGATGAGTAAACTGAGCCTAAAAGAAGTGACATACCTGGGGTCATATAGCAGGTAGGACTCCAAGGCAAGATTTGAGCTCAGGTCTTCTTTATCCCAACTACAACTGTGTCTTCTAGGTGCCTAGGGATGCAAAGCTCTTTAATACTTTTTCAAATTTTTTTGGCCTACAAAATAATCCATGGTCTTCTTTTAAGAATGGAAAAAAAAAGAATGCTGAAGAGAAATTTAAAGGAATAGAAAAGGGTAATTTCAAACTTATGACTATTCTGCTTATATATAACAATTTAGAATATTGCATGGAACTAAATAGATACAAGGGTTTATTAAGTGCTTACTCTGCACAAAGCACTGTGTTAAGCTCTGGGAATACAAATAAAAAAATAAGACAGTCTCTACCCTTCAGGACCTTACATTCTAAAGGGGGAGAACAAGCTATGTGGAAGGTTTCCACTGCAAAGTCAGATCAAAAAATTCCGTATTCATTAGGGTGCAGTGGTATATCCAGTGTTGATATTGATGAAATCATATAGCTTTCTAATGTTGAACTATTTTTCAGGGCCAGGGTCTTTGGTGATAAGAATTTTTCTTTCTGAACCTGCATTTGCTGTGGCCATAGTCCTTGTAGGATCAGTTGGTGGGCTGTATCTCCACAAGGAATTTCTTCCCAGGATGATGGCAATGAGCTAGAAGGATTGTTACTCCCAAGGCTTTTAGTTTCAGTGTCCTGGGCTATCTCTATCAGGAGATGACCACATTAAAAGGGCATAAGAAAACAGAAAAAATATCATTTGATAGAGAAGAGTGTGTGAATGAGAAAAAGGTTAAAAGTAGCAAAAAAAAAAATTTAGATGAGAGAATAATAAAAAACTTTTTATTTTTTAATTTTATTGTTGTATCTCCAGTTATCTTACCAGTAATACATGCTCAATAAACTGTTATGGGTTTGGTTTGGATTGTGGAGATTAGTATAGAATATTTTATTTGATCCAAAGGTCAACAGGGAATCACTAATGGAATGGAAATAATGAGAAAGAAAAATGAAATAATGAGAAAGAAAATAATTCTTGAGATGATAATTCTTATCTCCAAAATGAGTAAGATATTAAATTACTGAATAAAAGATCATAATGGTCAAGATAGAAAATGAGTAAAGAATGGACATAAATTTACACAGACAATAATCTAGAGAGAGTGTGGAAGAAACAAAAATTTTAATACTTATTTATATGAGCCAAAGCCTTTTTTCACTCTAGGATAGTTTTGAAAATTGCATCATTCTTTTACCTTCATTGTAAATGTGAACAAAACTTCTGTACAATGTGGCCATTGAGATAGAGGACTAGACATTTTCACCTAACTATAAAAAGCTCCTCCAAAGAAGACTTTTATGTCAGAGATAGAACAATTGCATCTGTCTTCACAGACCAAGAACCCTAAGAAGGTAATGCATTATCAATAACAGAAAGAATGCTAATTTCTAATGTGCTCACTCAGTACTACCTTCCCACATCATTCCTACCATTCTGCTAGATTATACAGCTCAATACAGATTTGTACGAAGGGATCCACGCAGTAATTTCTCTGTTGCTCTTGCACCCTCTCTATAAAATATCCTGCTCTGCTCTCACCCCAACATTCTGTGAAAGGGGAGGGGGAGGGCATAATCATTTATTAAGGTCATACCATGAGCCAAGTACTTTACAAATACTATTTCTTTTTATCCTCATAATGAGGTAGGTCATAGCTAATCACAGCTAACATATATGTAGTGCTTACTTCATGTCAAACACTGTGCTGAGTACTTTACAGTTAGCTCTTGTTTCTCCCAACAATTCTAGGATCCTGTGAGATATAATGCAAGGAAAATTAAGGAAGGAAAAAACACTAATAAGTGAGGGCAAGGCTTTGTAGACTACTTGGTAACGGAGTTGAGCTTTGAAAGAAGAAAGTCAAGGTTTCTGAGACATAGAGAAGGGAAGCGAATAAATTTCAGTCATAGAAAACAGCTTAAATGGGTGCGTAGAGTCAGAAGATGGAATATCAAATTGGGTAGTCAGTCAACATTCAATTATTAAGTACACATCAGTTGCTTTGGTTACAGAAAAGGAAGAAAAACCCCCTGCCCTCACGGAGCTCATGTTCTACTGAGAGAGACATCATGCAAAAAACGATGCAGGTACAAGGAATCTACGGTGTAAATGTAACATTATCTCGGAGGGTTTGATGGAGAGTAGACCAGGAAAGGCCTCCTACAATATATGGGCTTTGGGCTGAATCTTTAAGGAAGCCATAAAAAACAATAGATGAAGGTAAGGTGGAAAAGCATTCCAAACATGAGAGATAGCCAGGGCAAAGGTACAGACTTAGGATATGGGGTATTATATGAAAAGGAAGCCAATGTAGCTGGATCATGGAGTTCATAGAAGGTAGGGGATGTATTATGAAAAGCTTTAAATATTGTAGAGGATTTTGTATTTGAGACTAGAAGTTCTTGGGCTTAGTAAGTAAGGGAACCACATGTTAGCTCTGCCCTTTATGAAGCTCATTTTCACATCTGAATGAAGAATTGATTTTTGATAAGAATTGATTATAATAAGGGAGACACTGTAATAATCTAAGCATGAGGTGATGAAGGCGTGAATTAGGGGGTAGTTTTGTGACTCAGTAGAAAGGGACATATATGAGATATGTGAAAGTAGAAATGGCAAGATCTAATAACATGTTGCATCTATGTAATAAGAGTAATGTTTCAAGAATGTCATTGAGATTATGAGCCTGAGTGACTGAGAGGATGTTAATGTCCTCAGGAGTATTAGAAAAGTATTAGGAGAGAAGGAGGGAAAGGTTCTGGAGAGAAGTCATGAGTTCTTTTCAGACTTACTGAGTTCAAGATGTCTATGGGACATCCTTTTAGAGATATCCAAAGGGCAGTTGGTGGTTTATGGCTGGAGGTGAAGAGAAAGATCAGGGCTAAATATATAGCTCTTGGAATCATTTGCATAAAGACCATTGTTGAACCCATAAAAATTCATGAAATCATCAAGAGAACAGCTCTAAACATGTGAATCCTTTGGGAAGTCTGTTGAAGTCTTTGGACCCCTTCTCAAAATAATGTTCCTAAATGCATAAATTTAAGGAGGGTTATGAAGGAAAGTAATTGTATAAAAGACCATTATCAAAACAGTAGACCAAATAATAATAATGATGATGATGGTGGTGGTGGAACCCAGGCTCTGGCATAGAGAAGAAGGCAAATGACAGATCCTTCGGGGATACCAGAAGTTAGTGAATGTGAACTAGCTAAAGATATAGTAAAGGAAACTGAGAAGGAGCAATCAGTTAGGAAGAGAACAGTGTCATTAAAACCTGGAAAAGAGAGAGTATCCAGGAGAAAATGGTCGTTGACAGTATCAAAGTCCCCAGACAGGTCAAAAAGCATAATTGAGAGCTGCAATTAAGGAGATCATTGGTAACCTTGGACAGTTTTAGCAGCAGAGTGAGGTTTAGAAACAGACTGTAGAGGTTTTTTTAAAAAAATCAAGTGAAAGCAAAGGAAGTAAAGACACCTCGAGTCAATGGTTTTCTCAAGGAGTTTAGCCAAGAAGCATCAGTACAGCTACCAAGCAACTAGCAGTGATGACTGCAATAAAGTACGTTTTTTTCTGTTTTGTTTTTGGTTGTTTGGGATTGGGGGGTTGTGTGTGACAGATACATTAGTGTATAGGGAGGGACTGAAATTTACAGAGTACATAGTGGTGTTTAAAGGGGGTAGTCTGATGAAAAAATGGTGGGAGAAGATTCACCAAAAGATACATTTTCCTGAGTTTGCCTTGGCAAAAAGAATTTCTACTTCTTCTGTGAGACAGGGAAAGGGGGAGATAGGGGTAAAGGAGAAATGTCTGAGTGATGGGAAAGGAAAGAGATATATGGAGGTCTCACTGGGTGGCCGACTTTTCTGCTGTTGCTAATTTTCTTTGTTCTTGGTGATGTACGCAACTAGATCTTCAGCTGAGAGGATAGGTAGAAGGGGGTTGAGGAAGGATGAAAACATTTGGAACAAGCTCTATGGTGAGTTCGATAGCTTAAGGGGATGTAAATGTATTGCCTTGCTGCACTGGGGGCGCAATTAAGATTATGTAACATAAATTTGTAGTGGACCTGATTAACATGGGCTCATGATTTTCTCTAGCTCTATTCAGCAGCACAAAAATGGGAATAATTAAGGTGACAATGGGAGTAAACTAAGGTCAGAGTTCCACAGATATGATCAGTGATAGGGCAATTGGGAAGGGATTCAAGTGCAAAGGATAGTGCGAAGTTGAACATAAGTGGTCAAGATAGGGAAGGAGGAAGAAGCAGGGAAAGAGCCAGTATATAAGGAAACATCAAAAATAAGTGAAAGAGAGGAAAAGACTGGGACAAGTAGCTAGAGGAGAGGGGAGCATGGACAAGCAGAGGCACAGAGAAAAAACACCAGTTCCTTGAAGACAGAATTAAAGGAGAGTATAAGTGGATATGCAGAGGGACATCGAAGTATGTCATGAAGATGAGAGAGTATATGGTGGACGGAATCGCTTTTGCTGAGAGAGGAGAATTGGGAGAGGCATCGGCAGATTGAGGAAAGAAGGGGTTTGGAACTAATGGTGTGGAATACAGAGTAAATCAAAAAGAATAAAGGTTTTTCCATCCATTAATGAAGAAATAATATACACATTTTGTGCATTGTAGGAGAGTGAAAAGAATAAGAATTTGCCCCTTGTAGAAAACCTTTATCGTAATTCTTAAAATTGAGACTTTTGAATTGTTGGAATGAACTCTAGGATAAAGTGGGGATATGTGGAAGAAAAACTCTAATTCAGTCACCCAAAGAGACCCTAAATGAATTGAAAAGTGAGTAGATACCCCCCTTGTAGACAAGTGTTCTACCTTCTAAATGGGCCAAGTTAAATGAACAGACTATTGCTTTTGTTACAGGCTCTACATCCAAAATGGTATTTAAGGATAATTGTCTAGTCTAGGAGGCATGGAAAATGATGATAAGGTCCATATCTCTAAGAAAGGATTAGAATCTCAGTTAAATACAGATAGAAAATGTTGCTTCTGGCCTTGTATATTATCTAATAAAGCAAGAAGCAAAAGCCTAATAAGTGCTTTCTTTTGAGAGAACTGAAATTACCTCTGCCATATTATTCAGTGTTTCATACCCACCCATCAGCATCACTTCTATCTTAATTGGATTGTGTTTCAATCAATTTACTTTCTCTCATATTTAACTCAGCTAGACACTAGATCAGCTAAGTGATGGTAGTTTTAATGGGGGGAGGAGAGAAATAGAAAGAAACAAAGAACAGAAAAATATCAGGCTTCCTTTCCAATGAGCTTCATGCATATTAAACAAAAGGACCCAGTGATAGAGAACAGGGAAGTAAAGCAAAAGTCATTGTAATGGTAGCTCAATAATTGTCTAGTATTATTTTCTTAATCATTTCTGGGCTAAAAATGAAAAACACTATGTTAATTTCATGCATTATTGCTAATGTTCTTAGGTAAACAAAGCCTTATGCTGATGAACTCTTTATAGTAAATAAACTCTCTTTTATCTTTCTTTCCACTGATAGGAGCCCTTGGATTACCTGCACTAAAAATACTAGACAATTATTGGACTTCCATTACAAAGATAATCCATGTGTGTCTGATAGAGTGGTAATTTTCAGTTAGGGTATTTGGTTTAGCAGAGCATCATATTCCCTGTATCCTGAAAACAACTATCACGGTGTCTGAAATACTGAGGAAATTTTCCTGCCACACAAACAATTGTAAACCTTCATGGTTCCCATTCTAAAACTATTTTCTAGTCTCAGGGACTTCCTGTGAAAATACGATTTGTTCCTTTATGTTAACTGAATAAAATGCCAGTAAAGCTTCATAGTGCTTTGATCCTGTTGTCATGCAAGAGATGGATTGTCATTTTGGTTATGTAGAAAAAAAATATGCAGTGTTTTTCCATGAAATCATCTTTGATGTACAAAGGATAGGGTGAGTAATAGGAGCCTCAGAAACTTGTGAACTGGGGTTTGGAAGATTTAACAAATCCAGTTTTTGTAATAGGAAGAAAATCATGTCTTTACCAGTTAACTGGTATAAAATTTCCTTCAGGGATTGACAACTTAAATTCTAACTTAGAAATTATTTATTTTGAAAATTAGACATGGTTTTCTCTTCTGATTTTAAAATAGTTTACAAAAAGGCAACTTAGAAGTCTTCCTAGTCTGAGATATTCTCACTAAGGAAAGAGTAGAATTTTCCTTGCCAGGACCCCAAGAAACTTATCCTTGTTGACTCACTTATTGTTAATTTCAAATAATGTGTCTATTTCATGCATTAATAAATAATTGCTAAGAATTTTTTTTCTCTAATGTAAAATTAGAAATAGTAAATATTATAACCTTAGTTTTAATGTTTCTTCTTTGAGAAAATAAGTTAAATTAATATAATTATAAATGTTATATGTATTAAGTAAGCATAATGATATTTATGTGTGAATAAATAGCCCTCATTTTCACATGAAAAAAATAGTCTCCTAGAAAATGTCGTAAATCAAAATAGAATACCTCTTGGATGAATCTTATACTTGAAATTATGATAGGACTTAAATATAACCAATTCTTTATTATCAGTCATAAAGGATAGGATTTATAAAAGTTAGATAAAATCTCTAAATTTTACTTTACCTAATTATTTTATCCTTCCTTCTCATAACGTCTGTAATCATAACTCTGAGTGACAAATTTAAGTCTTAAATGTAAAGTACTATGAGGGTAATAATGATTTCACTCTTTGTGCATACTTTTATGTATTCCCAGCACCTACCACAGTGCCTGGCAGAGAATACATACTTACTAAAAACTTTTTAATTTATAGATCCATTATTGTCCTCATTAGTTTCAGATATGTAATTAAAAAATTAAAACACAATCTAAATTCTTATTTGAATTGGAATTTATCTTTCCAAGTTGGGTGGAAGCTGAAGTAACCATAGCACAGCAGAGTTTAAAATGTCTAATTATTCTATGCAGATAGCACCTTTTAAAATATAGTAACCCTGGTAGTGGGAGGAGAGTAGACCAATGAAGCAAGCTGAAACCTCTATAAGACTGACTTAGGAAGACAAACTTGTAAATTACCTGATAGCTTTTCAAGTAGAACAGTGGTAGAGCCATATCAGGCAAGGCAATACTGTGCTAGCAGACAATGACGGTGAAGAGAAGGTAAATTTGCCCAGTTTGGAGAATGGGACTCCTTGAGACCTCAGTTGTAGTCATGACCTTGTCATAAATATTCTGTATGACCTTGGGAAATCATTAAAGTTCTGAGTCTCAGTTTTCTTCTTTAAAATGAAGGTGCTCTTATGACCAAACAAGAGAAAACATCATGAAGTGCAAAATAAATAATTTTGATGACAAGAAATCAAAAAGCAATGCGACCAATATTAGAAGGGAAGAAGAAAGCTAGAAAACAATTTTTATAGCCAGTGTCTCTCATAAAAGTCTCGTTTCTAAAATGTAGAGAGAACTGAGTCAAATTTATAAAAATACACGTCATTCCCCAATTTATAAATGGTCAGAGGATATGAACAGGCAGTTTTCAGATGAAGAAATTAAAGCTATCTATAATCATATTAAAAAGTGCTCTAAATCAGTTTATTAGAGAAATGCAAATTAAAATAATGCTGAGGTACCACATGACACCTCTATCAGATAGGCTAACATGACAAAAAAAGGAAAATATTAAGTAATGGAGAAGATGTAGAAAAATTGGAACACTAATGCATTGTTGTTGGAGTTGTGATCTGATCCAACTATCCAACCAATTTGGAACTATGCCCAAAGGGCAATCAAATTGTTTATTCCCTTTGACCCAGCAATACTACTTCTAGATCTGTATCCCAAAAAGATCATAAAAATGGGAAAAAGGACTCCCATGTACAAAAATATTTATAGCAGCTCTTTTTGTGGTGACCAAGAATTGAAAATTTGAGGGGATGCCCACCAGTTGAGGAATAGCTGAACAAGTTGTGGTGTTATGAATATAATGGAAAACTGTTGTTCCACAAGAAATGATAAGCAGGTGGGCATCAGAAAAATGTGGAAAGATTTTCATGAACTGATGCTGAGTAAATTGAGCAAAACCAAAAGGACATGATACATAGTAACAGCACAATTTAACATTGTACGTTGACAACTTTGATAGACTTAACTCTTCTCAATAATAAAGGGATGTAAGACAATTCCAAAAGATGGAATTTCATGATGGAAAATGCTATCTATCCACATCCTGAGAAAGAACTATGGAGTCTGAATGCAGATATACTAGCATGCTGTTTTCTCTCTTTTTTGTTGTTTCTTCTTTTTTGTGGTTTTCCCTTTGATTCTAATTCTTCTTTACAACATGACTAATGCGTAATTATGTTTAATATGATTGTACATGTATAGCCTATATCAGATTACATATCCTCTGGAGTGAGGGCAGTGGAGGGAGGGGGAGAAAATTTAGAATTCAAATCTTATAGAAGTGAATGTTGAAAACTAAAATAAATAGTTTTGTTTTTTTTAATGAAGATGCTGTAATAAATGATCTATAAAGTTCTCTATAGCGCTAACTGCCCATGAGGCCATAATGCATGCACAAAAGTCTGAGAGATAACGTAAATTTGTATTGTAAATGGCCTTGTAGGCAGCACAAACCTTGTCTTTAAAAACCTAAATTTAGAGGCAGATCTAGATGCTAGGAATAAAAAGAGATCGTGATTCTATAGAGATGAAGAAGTCAAAGAAATAATTCAGATTTAAATCCTAATGGAAAGTAAGGATGAACTCAGTAAGGAAGGAGAATAACTTACAGGATTAAGTTATAGGAAGAACCACTGAGGATAAAGCGTATATATCCCAAAACAGAGTATGGAGTAAATATTTCAAGTCAGGGGTTTGAAAGAGATTACTGATAAGGAAATTTGTGATCCAGTGGCAGAGCCACCTGTGGGGAACATCTTGCCAAAATAGGAGAGGGATAAGCTGGCAGCCTCTGGTAATAGAAATGAGCAATTTCTTGACTTCTCTCTTGACATCACTCATTGTCCCTTTTCAGTGTCTTTCTGAAATTTAAGCATACCACATACACACACACACACACACACTCACACACACACTTTATGCCATCCTCCCCCCTACCACCACCAAATTGTGATATACAAAACAGGCCATTGCTGTCATGCTAAATTTTGACTTGAAAGGACTTCATTAACTTCCTGCAGTATACATGGTTTAATGAGTTGTTTTAAACCTAATTCTTGCTAACCACTTTTCAGTTTTCCTAGACGTTTTCATATCAGATATCTTTCTCCCAAATCATTTTCATTCTTAAGTTTATGTACCACAAGAATACTGTAATCAATCATTTATGACCCCTGCTTATCTGTCTCTTCTGCTGTTTAGCTTTTCTGTTTTTAGCCAGTAACAGTTATCATTCTTGCTTTATAACACAGTTTGAAATTCAGAAACGTCGTACCTCATTCATATCTATCTTTTTCATTATTTTCTTTCAGTTAAATGAATTATGTTTGTTTTGTTCAAATGAATTTTATGATTGTTTTGCCTAATTTATCAAATAACTCCTTTATGGTTGGAGTCATAGCACTAAATTCTAAAGAATATAGAAGGGTATAATTAATTTTATTATATTGGCATAACCCAACCAAAAGCAATGAATACTCCCTCCAATTATCTGTCTTCTCTCATTTCAGTAAAGAGTGTTCTGTAATTGTCTTTATATAATATTTGAATGTGTTCAGGTATCTTGGCTCTTATATTTTATGAATGTTATAACTATTTTTGAAAGGGATTTATCTATTATTTTCTCATTTCTTCATTTTTGTTGTTACTGTATGGAAATATCAACATTTTGCTGATTTCTGTGGATGCTTCTGCTTTCCTGAAACTATTGAACATTTCAGTTTGTTCTTCACTGAGTCTTTGGAGTTATCTGAATAAACAGTTATGTTCTCTACAAATAAGGATATTTCTTTCATTTTTGCCAATATTTATTCATTTGTTTTTCTTTATACTTCTACTTTCTTCCTACCATCCTCTCAGATCCTATTTTGTTAATACAATTTTAGAGAAATATTTTTGCCTCTGAGGATTGCATGAACCACATTCCAAACTATGTTTATCTCTGTTACTATGATCTTATAGCATGGTTATTGTTTACATGCTTATTTAAAATTTAACTCACTTATTACTCAGCTCCTATTTAAATCTATATATTTTGTTTGTGTTCTTTATGTTAATAATATTTTATGGTCTATTAAAATATGCTTAATATTTTTTTGCATTTCTTGATAATTTTCTTGGTCTTTTAAAAATATATCTTTTGATGTTATGTATTGAACATATTTCCAAGTTTCAAACATAATTTGTCAAGTCATTCTCTTCTATATTTTTTCTTCTTTATACTCCATCATCATCATCACCATCATCATCATCATCTCCCCCCATAGCAATGCTGGAATCCACGGCTAGGTGCAGAGTTCTGGTAGCTCTGCCTTGCATAGAACCAGGTCTCCATGCCATCTTCCAGCCATCTTCTACACATGCCATCTAGTCTGACAATCACTTTTATCTCTCACATTCCATGATAGCCTTTTACTTCTGGATCTCCAGCTTAGATAAGTCAGTTTTTGTCTTGTCCATGATACTTCCTGACATTTCCATACCATGCAGCAGTCAACTTCCTTTTGTGGGTGTATGTGTATAATACAAATAGATATTTTCCTATTATATTTCCTGCCCTGAGATAAAATTAATCTCATGGGATCAGTGTATTACAATATGAGTCTTACAATTCAGTTAGATTTTCCTCCTGGACAGTGTGAGGAGTTGGGGGTTTGAGCAGGGTAAGACTGAGGGAGCCTGTGCTGAAAAGGGACACCAGGCCCAGCTGTGCTGACAATGCATGGTCCTGGGAGAGAAAGAACCATCACATCCAATGAATCCAGGAGCAGTGGGGTGGGGATGCTGCTGGCTGTGGGCATTTACAGGAGAACTGAGTTCTTGGTCTCAGTTCCAGACCGTTAGGGACAACTGAAGGTCATAGCCACTAGCTGGTTCTCAGGGAGCAAGAGCATTTTCAGCATCGTGTGCCATGGTAGAGTGGGGAGCATTAGCTGTGACTTGGAGGGGGAAAGAAGTGTAGAAGTTGGGCCCAAGATAAAGCTCACAAAATAACAGTAAGACAGACCTGAGGCCAGAGGCACCATCCTTCATACCCCAGGAGTACAAGTGATTAAAATAATAAACTGCTGTTTTTTAAGTGAGCACCCAAAGGAGAAAGAACCCAACCATAGACAGCTGCTACTGGAATAGAGAAGACTAGGGTTCATCTTCAGAGTAGGAAAAAAGCCCCTTCTACCCCAAAGAGTAACATTAAATGGTTACTTGCCCCAAAAGAATTCATAGAAGAACTGAAAAAAGACTTCAAAAATCAAATAAGAGATATTGAGGAATTTTTTCCTCCTCAAAGAAAAAGAAGGAAGATGATGAAAAGAAAATCAACTGAATGGAAAAGGAGATTCAAAATCTTAAGGAAGAAAACAACTCCTTGAAAATTATAATTGGACAAGGGTAAGCTAGCGAAGTTATGAGAAATGAAGAAATAATAAAATAGAAAGAATGAAAAAATAGAAGACAATATGGAACAACTTACAAGAGAAACATCTGATCTGGAAAACAAATCAAGAAGAGAAAACTTAAGAATAATCAGACTACCTGAAAGCTATAATTTTTTAAAAAAAAGAATCTTGATATAATAATACAAGAAATAATTAAAGAAAATTGTCCAAATGTATTAGAACAAAAAATAGAAATAGAAAAAAATCCACCAATCACCACCTGAAAGAGATCTTTGGAGGAAACCCTACAGGAATATCTTTGCCAAATTCCACAACTCCCAGGTTGAGGAAGAAATATTACAAGCAGTAAGAAAATCAAATCAAATATTGGCAGAGCCCTAATTAGAATTACACAAAACCTAGCAGCAGCTACACTAAAAGATTTCAGGTCTTGGAACACTATGTTTTGAGGAGCAAAAGAACTGGAGTTGCAGCCAAAAACATCATACTCAACTAAGTGAAGTATAATCCTGAGCATACATACATACATACACACACACACACACACACACACAAATGGACATTCAGTGAACTGACACTTTCCGAGTTTTATTGTAAAAAGACTAGAAATAGAAAATTTGACGTACAAGATCCAAGAGAAATATATGGTAAACATCAAAGACTAATTATAAGGGACTCAATAAGGAAAAATTGTTTATTTTTTATATATGGAAATATAAACTGTATGTCATATTGGAAAGTTCAAAAGAAAGAGTAGGGTAGAACTAATGTGATTCTAAAAAGCAAAAAAAAAAAACAAACAAAAGGAGAAATCATCTTATACAAATGAGGCACCAAAGGAAGAACTGATATAGAGGAATTAAATGGGGGAGGAGGGTGGTAGTTCTAGAACTCTATGCTTATCGGGAATGGGTGAAAGAGGGAACACTACATCTACATGTGGATGGGTATAAAAGTCTTCTAAATTAAGAAATAAATAAGACAAGGGATATAGAGGGGGAAGGAGGAGATAAGAGAGGGATAGGGAATAGGATAAGGGTGGGGTATAGGAGGTTGTATAGATTAACAGGAATGAGATAAATAGGGAGAAACATATACAAAAGAGTATAAAATCTAAATTCAGAAAGAAATAAGAGGATAAGATACTATAGAGGGAGAGAATATGGGGGGTTTCTTGGAGGGGGTAGGTTAAGGAATAGGAGGAATAAGATAGCGAGTACAGGTTAAGTAGAGGAGTGAGAGAATATGGTAAGGATAGTGAGGAAAATAAGGAGGAAAATTCACAAGTAATTATAGTTTAGAATGTGAATGGAATGAATTTACCCACAAAATGTAAATTGATAGATTAAAATTTTGAATTTAATATGTTGCTTTCAGGAAAAGCTATAAAAATGAGAGAGATACACAAACATAAAATAAAGATCAGGGACATAATGTACTATGTAAAAAAGCAGGAAGAGTAATCATGATCTCAGAAAAAGTCAAAGCTAAAATCAGATGTAATCAAAAGAGAAAAATAGGGAAATTGCACCATATGTCAGCCATATTAATCAGTAGTTTTAGACCATATAAAATAACTAGACAATATAAAAAATGAGAGTAAACCTTCCAAAATAAACATAGGAACTATATAAATATAAATATAAAATGCCTTTTATACAGTTAGATCCAAGTGTTATTTATTGTGCATACGTAGGTAAAGCTAATATATATATTTTTAAATAACATTTTTACCTAATAATTGATTTGTGTAATATCCCAATTAAATTACTAAAAAATTATCTTACTAAGTCAGAAAAAATAGCAATAGGGTTCATTTGGATGGGTAGAGGGGTAGGAATTTCAAGGGAACTAGGGTGAAAAGATGTGAAAAAACTAAATTCAGTAGTATCAGACCTTAAACCATATTATAAGGAGAGACCAATGTTGAAGTGTAAAATGGATAACTTTTATTATTTTAAATTAAAGTTTCCCTGTATAAATAAAAGCTGCATAGTCAAGAATAGAGGGAATGCGTTATTACGAAGTTTCAAGTCTACCAGAAAAAACTCTCGCACGCTGTGGTCGTTGCTGTGCGCAAGGTTCTCCTGGTTCTGCTCCTTTTGCTCAGCATCAGATCATATAAGTCCTTCCAGGCCTCCCTGAAGTCTTCTTGTTCATCATCTCTTATGGCGCAATAGTACTCCATTACATTCATCTACCATAATTTATTCAGCCATTCCCCAATTGATGGGCATCCCCTTGATTTCCAGTTCTTGGCAACCACAAAGAGTGCTGCTATAAATATTTTTGTACACATTTCCCATTTTTATGATGTCTTGGGGATACAGTCCTAGAAGCAATATTGCTGGGTCAAAGGGTATGCACATTTTTGTAGCCCTTTGGGCATAGTTCCAAACCGTTCTCCAGAAGGGTTGGATGATCTCACAGCTCCACCAACAATGAATTAGTGTTCCAACTCTCCCACATCCTCTCCAGCATTTATCATTTTCTTGTTCTGTCATGTTTGCCAATCTTATAGGTGTGATGTGGTACCTCAGAGTTGTTTTGATTTGCATCTCTCTAATCAGTAGTGATTTAGAGCACTTTTTCATATGATTATAGATATCTTTAATTTCTTCCCCTGAAAATTGCCTGTTCATATCTTTTGACCATTTATCAATTGGGGAATGACGCAAGAACTTACTAAAAA
This sequence comes from Bettongia penicillata ogilbyi, assembly GCA_023548195.1. Taxonomy (NCBI): domain Eukaryota; kingdom Metazoa; phylum Chordata; class Mammalia; order Diprotodontia; family Potoroidae; genus Bettongia; species Bettongia penicillata. Next base: position 22,525,238 of record JAJHZJ010000009.1, on the reverse strand, counting down.
AAAAAATCCCAATGGTAGTATTCTAACACAAAATGTCTTCCACACTCAGAGAAAGAAATATGGAAGTCATTCGCAAAATGTAGCAGATCATGTTTGTATGTGTGTGGGTTTTCGTGTATTATGTTTTGATTTGTTATATGATTTCTTCCACTTATTTTAGTTCGACTACATAACATGACTGTTATGAAAATGTACTCAGTGGGAAAGTATGTGTGGAAACTGTGTAGAATTGTGTGCTGTCACGGGGAGGGCAGGGGTAGTGGGGGAAAGGTGGGAGGGTGGGGGGGATAAAATCTTAGTTTGGGGGAAGTGATTGTAGAACACCAAAAAAATAAATAAAAGAATAGAGGGAATGTCCAATGCCGAAAGACAGAGATAGTCAATGCATCCTTCTGAGATCATAATGCAATAAAAATTATATGTAATCAAAGGCCATGGACAGATAAACTAAAAAATTAATTGGAAACTAAATAATCTAATCCTAAAGAATGAGTGTATTAAACAACAAATCATAGAAACAATCAACAACTTCATTCAAGAGAATGACAATAATGAGACAACCTACCAAATCTTATGGGATACTGCAGAAGCAGTTCTTAGGGAAAGTTTTATATCTTTGAATGCCTACATGAATAAAATAGAGAAAGAGGAGAACAGTGAATTGGACATGCAGCTGAAAAGCTAGAAAAAGAACAAATTGAAAATCCCCAAGTGAATACCAAATTAGAAATACTGAAAACCAAAGGAAAGATTAATAAAATTGAAATTAAGAAAATGATTGAACTAATAAATAAAACTCAGTTGATTTTATGAAAAAACAAATAAAATTGATAAACCTTTGATCAATTTGATTTAAAAAAAAGAAAGAAGAAAACAAAATTACCAATATCAAAAATGAAAAGGGTGAACTAACCTCCAATGAACAGGAAATTAAAAAATAATTAGAAACTACTTTGCCCAACTGTATGCCCATAAATTTGACCATTTAAATGAGATGGATGATTATTTTTTAAAAATATAAATTGCTCAGATTAACAGAAGAGGAAGTTGAATACTTAAATAACCCCATCTCAGAAAAAGAATTTAACAAGCCATCAATAAAAAAATCTCCAGGGCCAGATGGATTTATCAGTGAATTCTATCAAACATTTAAAGAACAGTTAATTCAAATACTATATAGACTATTTGGGAAAATTGGGGAAGAAGGAGTCCTACCAAATTCTTCTTATGATACAAGTATGGTTCTGATACCTAATCCACAAAGAGCCAAAAAGAGAAAGAAAATTATAGACCAGTTTCTCTAATAAATATAGATGCAAAAGTTTTGAATAAGATATGAGAAAGAAAAGAATACAGCAACTTGTCATGAGAATAATTCATTGTGATCAGGTAGGATTTATACCAAGAATGCAGGTCTGCTTCAATATTAGAAAAACTATTAGTATTATTGATCATATCAACAGCAAAACTAACAGAAACCACATAATTATCTCAATAGATGCAGAAAAAGCTTTTGACAAAATACAACACCCATTCCTATGAAAGACACTGGAGAACATAGGAATAAAGGGAACTTTCCATAAAATAATAAACAGTATCTACCTAAAACCATCAGCAAGCATTATATGCAATGGGGACAAGCTAGATGCATTTCCAGTAAGATCAGGGGTGAAACAAGGATGTCCAATATCACCACTGTTATTCAATATAGTACTAGAAATGTTAGCTGTAACAACAAGAGAAGAAAAAGAAATTGAAGGAATTAGAATAGACAAAGAAGAAACTAAGTAATCACTCTTTGCAGATGATATGATGATATACTTAGAGAATCCCAAAGAATTAAGTAAAAAACTACTTGAAATAATAAACAACTTTGGCAAAGTTGCAGGTTACAAAATAAGCCCACATAAATCATCTGTATTTCTGTATATTACTAACAAAACCCAACAGCAAGAGATAGAGAAATCCCATTTAAAGCTAGGGTAGACACTATAAAATATCTGGGAGTCTACCTGTCAAACCAAATCCAGGGACCATATGAATACAATTACAAAACACTTTTCACACAAATAAAGTCAGATCTAAGTAAATGGAAAAACATCAGTTGCTCATGGGTAGGCTGAGGCAATATAATAAAAATGACAATTCTACCTGAATTAATTTACTTATTCAGTGCCATACCAATCAAACAATTATTTTCTAGAGCTAGAAAAAATACTATCCAAATTCATCTGGAAGAACAAAAGGTCCAGAATATCAAGGGAACTAATGAAAAGAAATGCTAGGGAAGGTGGCCTAACCTTATCAGATCTCAAATTGTATTATAAAGCAGCAATCATCAAAACCACTTGGTACTACCTAAGAAACAGAGGGGTAGACCAGTGGAATAGGTTAGGTACTCAAGACACAGTAGTCAATGAATATAGCAATCTACTTCTGGGATAAGAACTCACTGTTTGACAAAAATTGCTAGGAAAACTGGATAATAGTATGGCAGAAACTGGGCATAGATCAATGCCTGACACAGAGTCCAAATGGATACATGATCTAGGTATAAAGATTGATACTACAAACAAATTAGGAGAGCAAGGAATAGTGTATTTGTCAGATATATGGAGAATGGAGAAATTTATGACCAAACAAGAGATAGAGAACATTATGAAGTACAAAATGTATAATTTTGATTTCATTAAATTGAAAAGTTTTTTGCACAACCAAACCCAATGCAACCAAGATTAGGAGGGAAGCAGAAAACTGAGAAAGAATTTTTGCAGCTAGTGTCTGTGATAAAGGCATGCTTTCTAAAATATATAGAGAGAACCGAGTCAAATGTACAAGAATATGTCGTTCCCCAACTGATAAATGGGCAAAGGATATGAACAGGCAGTTTTCAGAGCAGGAAATGAAGGCTATCTATAGTCATATGAAAAAAAATGCTCTAAATCACTATTGATTAGAGAGATGCAAATTAAAACAACACTGAGGTGTACCACATCACACCTAGCAGACTGGCTAACATGACAAAACAGGAAGATGATAAATGTTGGGGAAGATGTGGGAGAGTTGGAACATTAGTTCACTGTGGAACTGTTCTTTGGTGGAGCTGTGAGCTGATCCAACCATTCTGGAGAGCAATTTGGAACTGTGCCCGAAGGGCTACAAAAATGTGCATACCCTTTGACCCAGCTCTATCACTTCTGGGGTTGTATCCCCAAGAGATCATAGAAATGGGAAAGGGTGACACATCTACAAAAAATATTTGTAGCAGTTCTCTTTGTGGTGATGAAAAACTGGAAATCAAGGGGATGCCCATCAACTGGGGAATGGCTGAAAAACTTGTGTTATATGAATGTAATGGAATACTATTGTGTTTAAGAAATGATGAACAGGAAGACTTCAGAGAGGCCTGGAAAGACTTACATGAACTGATGCTAAGCGGAAGGAGCAGAAGCAGGAGAACTATGTACACAGCCATAACCACAGTGTGCGAGGAATTTTTCTGCTAGACTTAGAACTTCATTGCAATGCAAGGACTTAAAAAAATTCCCAATGGACTCTTGAGGCAAAACACCTTCCACATCCAGAAAAATAGAATTGGATTGCAGAATGAAGCAGATCAGTTTCTTTGGTATTACGTTTTGTTTTTGTTTTATAGTTTCTCCCATTCATTTTAATTCTTCTATGAAACATGCCTAAGGTGAAAATGTATTTAATAGGAATGTATTGTAGAACCTATTTAAAATTATATGCTGTCTCAGGGAGGGAGTGGGGAAGGAGGGGAGAAGGAGGAGGAAGGAGGAGAAAAAAATCTGAGATATATAGAAGTGATTGTGGAACATTGAAAACAAATAAAATAATTTAATAACAAAAGAAAAAAAGAAAACATAGTCTTAAAAAAAATAGAGGGAGTGCATTAAAATTGGTGAGAAAAACTCTCATAGACAATCTCCCAGATAGAATATCGTTGGATCAGAATATTGTTGTGGTGTAGAAAATTATAAGCTGGTAGATTTAGAAAAATACGGAAAGACTTGGACATATAAAGGAAGATGCTATCCACCTACAGAGAAACAGATGACAAGTAGAAGGAAGCATAATGTGGTCTTAAGTATGTGTTCATCCTTTGTTGCCAAAGAAGACCATGCCATCAGAGAAATAATGACATGACATGCACTTGACTTTGTTTTGAGTGAGGGAGGGCTGTACAGCTCACCAGCCTCACTCCTCCTCCACAGCCATCTGAATCCAGTGACCAGATATTCATCAAGATGACTGGAGATGACCCAGGATGAAGCAATTGAGGTTAAGCGACTTGCTCAAGGTCATATAGCTAGTGAGTGTCAAGTGTCTGAGGTGAGATTTGCACTCAGGTCCTCCTGACTCCTGCACTGGTGTTCTATCCACTGCACCACCTAGCTGCCACTGATGAATTACAAAGGGCAGAACTACAGAATCATAAGATACCAGAACTGAAAGGTACCTCAGAGATTCTTTAGTCTAGCCCTCATTTAACATAAGGAATGAGTGATGGTGTTTAGTGAAGGTGTGAGCAGGACACTCTGCCAATCAGATCCGGAGGGAAATTGATTTGAAATAGAATGTGGAGTGATAATAAATCAAACCAAAGGAATATGCTGTTAACACTCCCCTGTGGGGTACTGAGTATGTCTATATGCGTTTGAGTGTATGTTTATGGATATCTGTGTGTGTGTGTGCTTAAGTGTAGCCAAAGTAAAGTAAAAAATGTACAGCAGAGTACAAAGAAAACAAGGAAGCAAAAAAAAAGATGGCCAGCTTTGGAAATAATATGTAAGATTTATTGCATGTGTTTTCTTGAAATGGAAATTGATTGCTTCACATTGAATCCTCTTTTATGTTCTGCTGTGTGCTTGGCAATTTTTTTTTCTTTTCTTATTTTGTATGTAAGTTTAAATAAATTCAAATATAATGAAAAGTCTTCAGCATATCCAAAGACACCCTATATGATTACTTATGGTCATCTTATAACAACAAAAACTGTATTACTAATTATATTGCAATCTGTAATTGGGTCCCAGTGCTTTAAATCAAATCAAAGTAACTGAATAAGGTGACACTGCCACATTGTTACTTATTTATTCTGAATATGTGCTGTTCTCCAGGATTCCTTTGCATTCTCATTTGTACACTTTTTTATAATGGATGCATGCATGTACTATACTACAGCAGGCATGACAAGGCTAAGATTTCACATAAATGAAAAGAGGAAAGGGCAGAATCTTTGTAAGAAAAGTCTCTTGAGCTTTAGCGGGATGACAGTGGAAAGTTATCTAGAAGAACAAATATAGCCCTTTGGTTTGGAGTCTCATCTGGGTGTTATAGTTCATCATACGCAGAAAAAAAGACCCAGAAGTTTTGAGTAATTGGCACACTTGATAATTACCCCGTGAATTATCAGGACTGCTTTTATGTGTACACATTGTACAAAACCTCTAGGGTTCATTTCTTTTTTAGCAGGTGCAAAAATAGTATATCCTGTGTTCATAAAATAAAAAAAGCTTATCTCAGAGCTCTGAGATTAACTGGTTCATATAACTCAAACCTCAGACAAATTGGGAAAACATGGCTCATTTGGGTGATATTTGAACAGAAGCACAGCTGTTCCTGGGCACCTTTGGGAAACAAGGTGCCCCAATGCAATTACTTTTCTCAGTGAAGCTGCTCCTAGTTCCTAAAAACTAGAAAAAAGTTCATTTTAACAGTAATTGGAGGGGGGCCCAGGGGGAAAGAGGTAACAGCTATAAAAGTGTGCATGTGTGTATGTGTGTGTGTGCTTCTGCTAAAAATGGAACATGTTCTATTATCATTAGCCCAGAAAAATTATAAATTGTTTTATGGCCTTGTTTATACCAGTCTTCTTTAATCAGTGTTTTCTGAACAAAGATATTCTGTTTATATCTGAGTAATTTGTTCCTATAAGTGATAATTTCTATGAATTTCAGTTTTAGCTTCATGACAAGTCTTCTGACTCAGTCAATATTTTCCCAACTTAACATTTATAGTCAAGGCATGGGATCCTTTTTAATGAAATAGTAATAATAATGTGATTGTTAATAGTAATCTTCACAACAGAATTATAAGCAGGATTCCAATTTGTCAAGTTTAGTTAGTGATAACAATGGTCACAGCAACAGTAACTACCGCTTGCATTTACATAACACTGGGCAGTGATATGGTGCAGTGAATAGAGCACCAGTGCAGGAGTCAGGAGGATCTGAGTGCAAATCTCACCTTAGATACTTGATACTCACTAGCTGTATGACCTTGGGCAAGTCACTTAACCCCAATTGCCTCATCCTGGGTCATCTCCAGTCATCCTGATGAATATCTGGTCACTGGATTCAGATGGCTCTGGAGGAGAAGTGAGGCTAGTGAGCTGCATAGCCCTCCCTCACTCAAAACAAGGTCAAGTGCAAGTCATGTTATTTCTCTGATGGCATGGTCTTCTTCAGCGATGAAGGACGAACACATACACAAATGTAAGACTTATAAAGCACTTTCTTCACAATAAACTCTGAAAAACAAATAGTACATGTTTTGTTTCCCCTATTTTGTTTGTTAGGAAAGGGAAACAAAGAGTTTAAGTGACTTATCCAAAATCAAACAGCTGTTGTGAAGCATGAACTTCAGGTGTTGAGAGCTCAGTGTCTTAATTCTAGGTCCAATATACCTTAAATACGGAACAGTGACAACAGCCATTGGCATTACTGCCTGCACTGGACTTCCTTGCTTAAAAAATATGGCTGGTTTGGAAAGTGAAGTATTGCAGTTCTCTAGGTCTAGTTAGTGTATCAAAACTCTGGCAGAGGACTATATCTAATGGGCAAGTAAATGAATGTAGGAGGATAGAAAGGAAGTCATTTGTTGTAGTGTACCTTTCATACAAGAATTAAGTGTTTGTGGGAAATGTGGAAGATGAGAGCCCCAAATGGGCTCCTGGTAATAGTATGAGAGCAGATGGGTAAGGGGTCTGGGAGCCTTGGGAACTTTGGGATATGTCCCTCTCTAGTTTCACCAAGATTTGTGGAGACATATGCATCATGTGTTCGAACTAAGAGCTTCATTGATAGCAGCCTTCTATGCCTCCATATCCTGGTTCAGAGGAAGCACAGATGAAAACTATAAGATCATATTTTTCTCGTTAGAGCTTATCAGCGTCATGGACACACCTGAGCTTGCCTCGGAGTTTCTTTTTCTGAACAAAGTTTCCTTGAAGGAGTTGGGAAGGGGAAAGGGGATGGGCAATGGAGAACTACTAGTTAGGTTTATCACAATCTCAAATTTAGAGAAACCAATTAGCAGAGTCTTTTAATTGCACAGATATTCATTTTTAATACAAATAAGTTTACAATGTGAGTGCTTTGTATGAAAATAAAAGTAAATAAAATAAAAATAAAGAGAATGCCATTTTCTGAGTGAAAACACTTGGTTGTTCATTATCTTTTCCGATTATTGTAGCATATGAAGTGAAGCAGAGTAATTGAAGTCAATCAAGGATAAAACAAATGCAGCCTTCATAGCACTACAAAAATCACATTTTCTATCCTTTGATCAATATTTTTATTTAGACTTTAGCATTCAGGGTTGTAGATTACAGAAGTATTTTTTCTCACCATAACTTTTAAAAACTAAGTGCTTTATAATGTTTCAAAAGATGTAAAAGTTTTGAGTGTTTTGTGTTTTCTTTTAATTACCACTAAGATTCCAGGGGAAAGTGCTATATGAAATAAAAAATAAGGTCCTTTGCAAATGGCTATAGGCAAGACTGAATTCTTTAGACATTTTAGGGAAACCTAGTAAATCAAAATGAAAATAGATTTTCAGTGCAAATAAAACATTTTCATTTTTTCAAAATTTAAAATTCAAAAAATTTACCAAAAATAAAACATGAAGAAGCACAATATTTTCATATGCTTTTTGAAAGCAAAGTCCTCTTGGGTAGATTGAGATATAATTTATCTGTGCCTGCAGTGCAGTTGGGCAGCTTTCCATATTATGTTTGACAGAAAGAATAAGTATTTTATAATGTAAGTGATTCATTTATGGTGACATGTTTGTGTTTTGAATTTTAAATTCTCTGATTTGCTATTCATGCATGTAGTTTAACTTGACAGGACAATTTACATGCTGTGATGTGAAGAGGTAAAGCTGGAGTTAGGTAGCTCTTAATAAGTCTTGTGTGCTCTTGATTGTTCTTGATCACATAAGCAGACAGAAAGTGTGCTTTGCAGGGGTCACTTTCCCTGTTTCAAGGACTGTGGGTCTCATAGCTGATCAGAGGACTTAACAACTTTTTTGATGGTTTTACTGATGAGAGAGAAAAGTGATACATCTGTTGTGATCCTTAGTTAAATTAAAATGATATTGACTCATCGTTCTTATCATTTTGAGACTTTTATTTTTTTCTCTTTAGTCTACAGTCTACTAGAGCGTCAAATCACAGGGATATTTAATATGGCTTACCTGCTATTTTTTTTATTCTCTGTTAGATTGCACCTTTTATAGAAATATATAGAATTACACACAATGATTATTATGATAATACATGTTAATATTTCTGTAATATTAAAACTGACATCAACTATTGATGTAAATAAGAATAATGGCCCCCTCTTGGACATATATTTAGCCCAGAACTCCTCATCTGCTTGATGGCCTCTCATTTTTCTTCCTTATACCTCTGGCCATCCTCAGGGTTCATTGCCAGGGATGATTGGGAAGACCCTGCTGGAGTTTACAGTTTAGTTGCATAGTACTCTGTACTCTTGACCTGGAGGATCCTCCAGGTGTTTTCTTGAAGCAGTATGAAAACTGTATTTTTTATCTATTTCTGAGGAGCAGAGAAGTGAAATCTACCTCTGAAAAATAGGAAAACTCTAGGTGGCATCTACCAAGTGCTTCCTTGTTTATTAGCAGCCACCCTTCTGATGCTACTAAAGGAATCAGGAAGTAATAATGACTTTTTTCAGGAATGTGGTTATGTGTTGTGTATTTAAAGATAGACCAGAATAAACAATCCCCATGTGTATTAAACTTCTAAATAGATTGTGTAAGAGGTGGAACCTAAGCACATTCTTAATTCTTGATTCTCTCCTTTGAACCCAGGATGGCATTAAAAACTAGAGAGATAGAGATATGTATATATCCATATACACACACACAGACACACACACACACATATATATATATATACATATATATATATACATGTAGGAATAGGTATGTACTCATACACATATACACATATAAATATACATACATATACTTCTACGTTCTGTAACTTCTTAAAAGCCAACCAATCTCCAATTAAGGTAAGTTGAGGCATCAATTATTGGTAACCTAATACTACTGCTGGCAGAGAATTTTTTTCCTACTCTTTCTCCTATCAATACAGGTGATTTGATGTGAGAATCAGAGCAGGCAGCTAGTCTGCTGACAAATTTCCTCCAAAGTATCATCCTCGTTGGACCGCAATATGTCCCCATGCTGAATGCTTGAAGCAACAACCCCAGGGAATAACAGTATGCAAAATTCCTCCACTAGCCCTTAAGAGTCAGTGCTGGGATTAAAGGAGTCCTACTTTTGCTGGGCAAAGTAGCTTGAAGACCCCAATGACTATATTCTTATCTCTTCACATTTTTATAGGAGAAAATTTCTCACCCATTGTAATGTAAAGATCTCCCTCCCCACCCCCCCCCCCCACACCTGCCATAAGGCCCACACCTTTTGTTAATTGCCAATGAGGCACTTGATCACTGAGAATAGTGATGTCCTCCAGCTTGGAAAAGTGTATATATACTCTGAGGTGAGGTTGTACTTCTTTGGGGGCTTGGAAGAAAGTTTATGAGTCAGATGAGACTCTGGGTAGCCATTAAGAAACTCCTCTGTCCTGGCTTTGAAAACCCAGATGTTGATGCTTCTGTCTCTGGTAACTATGTATATATGTAATAGTCAGACAGTTGGATCTGTCTGTTGATCTGTGATGTATGTGTTACTTATAGTCAGACAGTGAGAGCCCTGTCTGTTGGTCTTTATTTCTCTGCTTGTATTTTCTCTGTTGGTATATGTGATTAAAGAAGACTGTTACCCCTCAAAAGTTGCTTTCGTTTCAGAAAAGCAGATCCAAGAACCTGTGCCAGCAGGCCATCTTGGATGTGTCAGGGTGTTTGCTGCAACACCCTTCTTGGTCAAAGGACAGTTCTGGCATTTCCAAAAAGATATTTGAGCATTTCTTTCAAAGGTTATTTCTTCATCCTTCTGGAATCTCCTGCAAAGCCTAATTCTATACCATAACATGCCTAGGAAACAGAGCCATATTTAGAATAGGGAGAGGAACTAGACTTGTGATCTTATTGGCATAGGGTACTTACTCCCAGGTCAGGAAACTCACTCTACCAGTGCAAGTCTAACACTCTGCAACTCAGAATGCTAGAGAGCTTCCTAAAGCAATAGAGGTCAAGTAATTTGTGCATGATCACACAGCAAGTGTCAGATGCAGGACTTAAACCCATATCTTTCTGAATCTTTCCTATTATGTCATGGTATCATGTTTTAAGAATCAACTGGGGTCCTCTCTCTTTGGCATTCTCCCTTCCCCTCTCCCAGCCTGGGAGCATATGGTTGGGCTTTTGCTACTGGATGAAGTTGTTGTTTGGGCAGCATTCTTAGCCTAGCCCAGCCCAATATGATTTTGAGGTATGACCTACTGAGGCTGAGACATGCCCTCTACTTTCTCTTCTCTCACTCTTCTTGCTCCCTTCCCTATCTTAAGGACCAGTGGTTTGGGCTCAGCCAACTGTCAGAGTCATGAAGCAGGTTGCCCTAAAGCAAATAAAGAATGGTTCAAGTTCCCTCCCCGTCCTTTGCTAGCAGAAACCCCTAGGACAGTCAGTCAGTTTTTCAGTTGTATTTGATTCTTCATGACCTCATTTGGGGTTTTCTTGGTAGAGATACTGGAGTGGTTCACCATTTCCTTCTCCAGGTCTTTTTAAAGATGAGGAAACTGAGGCAAACAGAGGTAAATGACTTGTCTAGGGTCACAAAGCTACTTAGTGTCTGAAGCCAGATTTGATATCAGGAAGAGAAATCTTCCGGACTCTGGAGCTGGCATCTATCTATCCATTGTGTTCTCTAGCTGCCCTTCTAGCACAAATAGGTGCTAATTAAATTCCTTTTGACAAGTGACTGACTAGCACCTGCAGAAACAGGGTTGGGGCCTCTGGAGACAAAAACCAAGTATAGCCCAGTATACATTCACTAGCCACTGAGGATTGATCTGTTTGGTGGAAGAATGTGGAACAGATCCACCAGGGCATTCTGTAGGAAGCAAGCACAGACTAAAATGGGAGCCTGACCTTTCAAGGAAACATTCCCTACCTGCAGGAACATCAGAGATACCTATTACTTATGTTCCATTGTCTGGACTGGAACCAGGATGGCCACATAGATGATTCCAAAATCTAGAAAAAAAAATAGGAGCCCTCAGTTCCAAATATCCATAGCAAGCCAAAGACATTCTGTACATCATGGATCATAGTAAGGCAATGACCAGTGACTATTAAGAATGGCAAGACCACTTCCTGATACAATCCCTAGAAAACATATAACATGGTCCTAGACATTGGAAAGTGTCTGGTGGTGCCAGCTGAGTTAATAAACAGGAGATCCATCAAGCATGTGGTAGAAACAGATGGTAGCAGGGACTGTGTCATAGCTTATTAAGGTTCCATTTGACCAGGTGACTAACCAGCAAAATTTTCCAGAATTTTGCAAAGTATCTGTCCAAGAAAATGGCCTCCACTCACTGACTGTGGAATGAATCATGTGCTCAAGATGCTTAAAACTCGTGGCAAAAAAACAAATTGAATAGGTCATCCAGAGAAGCAGGAGATAGATACTATGAATGCATGAATTCTTTGTTTCAGGATCTCTCATTAGGGCCATGGTTCAAACCATCATCTACCCTATGGAAATGTTGAAGACATGGTTAACCTTTCATTGAAGAAGCTAGTTCAAAGGACTACTAACTAGACGGTGTGTGGCAGATATTAGACCATGAGGGGCTCTTAACCTTCTAGAAGAGCAACTTGCCCAATATCTTGGGCATTGTCTTATATGCTATAATAGACCTTTCTATGAGATCCTAAAGAACAGGTGGCTCCAGGACTACAATTATATCATGGAAGACCTAAAGAGCCTTTTGCTGGCCTCTAGTATCATCTCTATCACTTATGGCAAAATTTCCAACTGTGTTTTGGACCTGATTTTGACTGGCATTTAAGCTCAGGTCTCTCTAAAGGGTGTTTCATAGGTCATTGTGCTGGAGTTATTCTTCCATATCCATATCCATATCCACTCCCAGGAGTGAAGGGAGGATGTTCTAAATGCCTCCATTCTCATAAAGATGATTCCAGCTATCAGTATCTCCTGTACCACTGCAAAAACAAGAAATAGGCCCTAAGAGTTACAACTGGATAAGAGGCTAGGGATCCCCCATTTTCCTCCCCAGTGAATACTGCTCCTTCCCTTCTAGATCCCTATGATAAGACAACCACCATAACTATAATGAATCAGGGACCAGCCCTCTACCCCAGTTGCAATTCATATGAATACTTTGTTGCAAGTTCCCTAACTAAAGCCCAGATCATCATTTAACCCAATGGAAATGCAAAACACTTGGCTATCCCTGTGTTAGGCCAGTATACAGGACTCCTAGATGGATCCTGGAACATGAGGGCCATTAGTTGTCTATAAGAGCTACCAGCAAGAGCTATCTTTTCTGTTTCTCAACAGAAAAGATGAAATTTTTAAAGATGAATATCATCACATTCAAGATATTACAGACTTCTAAGATTGAATACTGCAAGACAAAAGAAAGTTGAACCAACACCTGATGAAGGACAGAACCCTGTGGGGTAATGGAGGGTCAAGTCAACAGGCATTTATTAAGTACCTACTGTGTGCAAGGCATTGTGCTTAGCACTGAAAATTACTGTTAGCTTGGATATTAGAGGTAAGAAAAGAGAAAGAGTCAAACATAATGATACACTTTTTGAACATGAAGGATTGGTTGAAAGGTAATGTCAGTAATAGGAATGTTGAAATATGGGGGAAAGAATAATTTTAGAAATAAAGTTAATAAGCTTTCTTTTGAATAGATTGATTTTGAGACAGTGGCTAAGTAGACAAATCCTACAGGCTATTGGATATGCAGGTCGAGAGCACAGGAGGTCAATTTTACTTGATTTTTTTTACCACTCCCTCATTCAGTCTTCTCTCCCTTCTTTCAGTCCCCCTCCCTTTTGCTCTGCTTTTTTCTTACTATTTCTTCCCCCCCCTTTTAGCCTCCCCTCCTTTTTCTTTCCTCTTTCCCCTCCTACAGACTGTAGAGCTAGTTAGATTTCTATACTTAACTGAGTCTGTTGTTTCCTCCTTGAACCAAATCAGATGAGAGTAAATCTCAAACAATGCTCATCTCCCTCCCCTCTTTCCCACTACTGTAATATATTTTTGTGCCTCTTCCTGTAATATAATTTACCCTTCTCTGCCTCCTCCTTTTCACATCTCCTGTTACAATCCCTTCGCACCCTTAAATCACATTTTTTATCATCATTTTATCGTCATTTACTTTATACCTGTTCTTTCTATGTATATCGCTTCTATATATCACAGTAAATATATAATTCTCAAGGTTAACAAGTACCATCTTCCCTTATAGGGATGTAAACAGTTTGCCCATATTGTATAACAAGTTTTCCCCACTCTTGAGACTTGTGTTTGAAGATCAAATTTTCTGTTGAGCTCTGGCATTTTCATCAGGAAGGTCTGGAAATTCCTTATTTCATCGAATGTCCATCTCCTTGCCTCAAATATTATGCTCAATTTTGCTAGGTAATTGATCCTTGATTGTAGTTCTAGCTCCTTAGCCTTACAGAAGATCATATTCCAGTCCCTTCGATCTTTTAATGTAGAAGCTGCAAGGTCCTGTGTGATCCTGATTGTAGGTCCTCATTATTTGAATTGTTTCTTTCTGGCTCCCTGTAGTATTTTCTCCTTTGCTTGATAGTTCTGGAATTTGGTGATGATATTCCTTGGTGTTTTTAGTTTGAGATCCCTTTAAGGAGGTGAGCAGTGGATTCTTTTGATGACTATTTTACTTCTGAATCTAGGACTTTTGGGCAGTTTTCCTTGCTGATTTCTTGGAAGATATTTTCCAGGCTCCTTTTTTCATCATGGCTGTCTGGTAGACCAGTAATTCTTAGACTTTCTCTCCTGGTTCTGTTTCCGAGGTCTGTTGTTTTTCCAATTAGATATTTTACATTTTCTTCTATCTTTTCATTCTTTAAATTCTGTTTGACTGATTCTTGATGTCTCAGAGTCATTAGCTTCTACTTGCCCAATTCTAATTTTTATCACATTATTTTCTTCAGTTAACTTTTGCATCTTCTTTTCCATCTGTCCAATTGTTCCTTTTAAGGAGTTATTTTCTCCAGTTTTTTTTTTAATTTTTTAATGTTTAAAATCATTGGCCTACTTCCTTAATTTGACTTTTAAAATCCTTCATGAGCTCTTCCAAGAATGCTCTTTGGGCTTGAGACCAGTTCATGTTACCTTCTGAAGTTTCAGATGGGAGTACAGTCTCAATGCTGCCATCTTTAGTATTTATGTTTTGCAGAAAGATTCTATGGTCTTATCTTTTCTGGTTTGCTCTGTGCTCATGGTGATCACCCTTTTCCTGGCTTTTAAAGTGTATCTCTGCTTCTGAGGTATGGGGAACTCTGTCCCACTGTTCTTGTGTTTAGAATTTGAGACTTTGTGTTTTGTGGCCTCTGGTTCTTTCAGTTAGAGGCTAGAATACTGTAGCTCATCTGGTGCTGAGTTGGCTGATGTGACAAATCAGAAGCCAAGTGGAATCTTTCTGAGTTTCCCAGGAGTTACCCTGGAGCTAGCCGCCTTCAAATGTGGGGAAGGGATGGTCTGGCCACAGGAGGTCTCTCCTGAGCACAGGCAGGCTCAGTGGTTGGTAAGCTAGTGTTTGTGCTGTCTTTGTAGTGTCTTTCCTACTCCTGTGACTGTGCTGAGGCATGCCTGGGGTCCTGGTATTGATGATTGTGGGCTCTACCCCCTGGGATTCAGGATCTCCTCCCAGTTCACTGAGGTGGGGCTGTCTAGGACAGGTCTAGTCCTGCACTGGTCCCCTTCATCCACAGCAAGAGGGACGCCCCCCTTATGAGATTTTCCTAGCCTCATGGGCTGAGACTGTTTGCCCCTTCAGTTGATCCCACTGTTCCAGGGTTTTTCCCTGGGGAAAAATTCTATGGGTTTTTCAAGGTCATCAAGGAGAGGGGATCTATGGATCACTCCAATCACTCCACCATCTTGGCTCCTGGAAGTTCAAGTAGGTGATTTACAGACATTTAATCTGTGGCCGGATAGTCTCAGGAGCAGCTGCTGCAGTTACTTGGGGTTGTCACTTCCACTGGGCTCCCATCCCAAGCTGATATGTTTGAGAATCTGCACTGCTGCAGCTTCAGATCACCCAGAGCTTCCTGCTCAGCTTTGCTGTGGCAAAGTCTGGGCTGGTACAGTCTGTGAGCTGTATCCTGTGCATTCCTTCAGCCCAGTGCAACAGATTCTTCCTGTCTGTCCTGGGTTGGAAATCTGCCACAGTCCCCTATTGAATTCTGCCACTCTCAAATTTGTTCAGATTCTCTTTTTAGTGGTATCTGAAGGAGTTTGTCTTAGAGCTTAGGTGAATAGTTGCTCTCACTCTACCATCTTGATTCCACCCTCCCCCCTCTAATTTTACTTGAAAAAATAGAGACAGAACCTTGGAAAATATCCACAGTAAAGGATCAGAAAGGCAAGGGACCCACAAAGAAGACAGGGAATAATACAGATGTAAAAAGAGAGCCTGAAGATATAATGTCTCTTGAAGTCAAGGGAGTAGAAAACATTCAGTAGTTGTTGACTGCTCTCAACAATGTTGAGAGCTACAGCAAAAACGAAGAGGATGAAAACAACCACAAAGCCATATCAGATGAATTTATCAAATAGGAGATCAGTGGTGAACTCTGTCATGGTTTCACACAGATTGCAAAAAGGTGAGGAGCAAGTAGTCAGAAAGTAGAGACACTACTATAAACAGCTTTGTTCAAGAAATTTGGTAGTGAAAGCGAGGAAAGAAATTAGATAATAATTTCATAAGGTATAAAGGTAATTTGATAGCTTTTTTAGAATTAAAATGAGGCATAGGTTTATATTACATGTATATGGAAAGGGACCAGAGGAAAAGGAGATTTAAGATGCATAAGAAAAAGGAGATAAGTATTAAAACAAGAGCATCTGGAAGGTGAGGAGTATTTTTTATTTAATCCTAGATGTGATAGGGAACAATAGGAGTTTGTTTAGTAGGAGGGTAACATGGTTGGAGATAAGACTTTAATTGGCTTTCAAGGGAAAAATAGAGCTACCATTCTTATCTCTTTCTTTAATTTTTCCAGGAATTCTTGTTGGGTTTAGATCCAATTAGAATTTTTCTTTGAAGCTTTGGTTGTAGCTGTTTTCACATTGTTATCTTCTGAGTTTATTTCTTAGTCTTTCCTGTGACCACAGTAGTTTCTTATGACCAAAAGCTCCCTTAAGCAAAATGGCCCTCTTTCACCCAGACTAGCTGCTCTGCTGCTGCCTTCCAACTCCACTTCATTCTCTCTCCATGCTGCACCCTTTCTGCTCCATCCATTCAGCAAGCTCCTGCCATCATGGGCTCCATATGACTCATGCTGTGGAGTGGGCCAAAGCTCAAAGCAGGTCATATGGGTCTATCAAGGGGCAGGGAAGATCTTCAAATTCTCTTACCATTACACCTTCCAAGGTAGTATGATCCAGGGAGAGGTGTGGTCACTGCTCCCCTGATCTGAGCTCTGGTCTTTACTCAAGAAGGGCCCCTGCTCCTCTACAGCTGCAAGAACTAGCATTCCTGTTGGCTTTGGAACTTTGACCAGGTTGCCTACTTTCCTGCAGTCATGAAAGCTAATGCTTCTTTCTGCATTAGACCTTGGACCAGTACCCCTGCTCCCTTATGATCAGCCACAAGTGCTCTTCTCTGCCCTGGAACTACAACCCAGAAGTAGGTTTGAGCAATAGACTTGCTAGTCAGCTCCAACTGTACCCGTTGTACCAAGTGTCAGCCAAGGGTCTCCTGTAATCTCTTTCTGATCAGTTATCCAATTCCTTAGTGTCTCTGGGCTGAGAGCTCCTTACTCTGCTGCTGCTGTACTAACAGCATCTAATGCCTACTGCCAATGCTACTGCTGCATGCATGCACTCTGGATAGACCTCTTCCCCCAGTATCACAGTCCTCTCTTTCCAATATTCTAAGTTACCTTAGGTTAGAAAAATGTCTTATCCTGAGTTTTTGTTGGCTTTGCTGCTCTGAAATTTGATTTGATTTTAAGTTGTCTGGAGGGGAATGTTGCAAGAGTTCAACTTGATTGTTGCTTGTGCTCCTCCATCTTGGCCCATTCATGTAATTTTAGATCTCAAAAAAGCTGTTAAGTGACTTACCCAAGGTCACACAGTAAGTGGCAGATCTGAGATTCACACTGAAGTTCTCAGACTCCAAATCCAGCCTCAGATTACACAAATGTAATCATTTGCGGATGTTTGTTTTTCCATTTTCTGAATTTCTCAAGGTTAAAATTCAGTGAAGAATTTATACAAATTTTTCTCCTAGACTCATATAATTTTTATATATGTGTGAGACTCCTAATTTGAAGAGAGCCTTTAAGGCTGCATTTTGTTCTAATGTACTAAATAGTTTTTTGGGGGGGAGGGCTGTTTTTTGTTAATTAACAGATAGCAAAGGTTTATATTCTTTGTTCACCATAATCAATTATATGATGGTGAAAATGTGATTTGCTGTAGAAAATTGCCTACGTATATCTACTTGATACTTTTGATATGCTTAATCAAGACTATTCTCATAAAAAATTTTTATAGAGATGAGAAACTAGACATATGGGTGAATCATTACAGACATTATCTGTCACCATTTTCAATGACAGTAACTTTTGTGATCTTTTCAGTTCTTTGGGAATATTTTGTTATTGAAGGTACTTTAAAAATTGATCCCTGAACTGATTGTATATGTCTGTCTGTCTGTCTGTATGTATGTATGTATGTATATATATACGTGTATTCATGCCTGTATGTGTATGTATATCCTATTTTGGCAAGTTTTTCTCTGCTTCAAAACTACCGCCACTGAATTATCATCCCTTTATTGAAATTATCCCCTAAGGGTTTCAAAGCCAAATCATCCCTGCTTGTTATCACCACCATTCTCTCTCTTTCCCTTTCCACTCTTTTCTTTAAATGCCTTTTATCTGTTCCATTCCTTTTAATTTTTGTTTCCTTATGTTTGTGATAGTTTAACACATCACACTATGCCATGTGTATCTTATTTGGCCAATTGTCATTTATTTAAGAATTGAATTGTTAAGGTTTAAGATTATTTAGATTATTGTTTCTCTTTCTTATACTTAGATTTTAGCCAAAGTTTATTGGAAGTTACTTCAAATATATCAGTTGATCGAGACCAAAAGAAATAACCAGTGAAAGTATATTATTATTCACTAGTCATTTTCATATGGAGTAGCAGAATGAGAAGTCAGAAGATTGAAAGGAAATAAAAATCATATTTGGTTTTTATTAGAAAAAATTAGAGGAATCTCCAGAACCAGGTCTTTGATCCTTGAATTTCATTCATCTGTGTTGTTGTGCTGTCATTTAAGTCATCTCTGAGTCTTCATGACCCCATTTGGGGTTTTCTTGGCAAAGATACCGCAACAATTCGCCATTTCCTTCTCCAGCTCATTTTACAGTTGCAGAAACTGAGGCAAACAGGTTTAAGTGAATTGTCCAAGGTTAGTAAATGTCGACCAAATTTGCACTTAAGAAGAGGAGTCTTCCTGATCCAGGCGCAACACTCTATCTACTACACCACACAGCTGCCCTTCATTAATCTATACTACCCTGAGAGAGTATATTCAACTTAAATAGCGTCATTTCCAGGAAGCCTTCAAGTTGGAGGCAAAAGACATATTTTCAATATGTAAAATCTCTTTTGCCCCTGGAATGGTCCCCTATAAGATAATACCTGGCTAATGATATTTAATCCATAGTTTATAATCCCGGATTTCCATTGAGACTACCCTGATCAATCCAGAATGAAATATGTGATATCACGTTAAGGCCAAGCACATTTATTTCAACAGAATGCAAGGTAAATAATAAAGAGTTGAACCAAATAGTCAATACCCAATTTCTCAAAATTACCACCTTCCTAGCCTCCATAAATTGAAGTTTATGCATTCATTTGCCTTCACTTTGTATTCCCATTGTATTCAGCATAGCTGTGCAGGCTATAGAATGGGAAAAGGGTTTTTAGTCGTTTCATCAACAGCTGAACACTGAAATCTCAGTGTCTGGAGCAACAAGTAAATATTGCTTTTTAAAGAACAGATACTGAAATCTCAAGATTTCCTTCTCCTCCTCCTAAGAGTACCACCACTGGAGTAAGCTAAGCAGTGGGGGATGCTGTGCAATAAATCCTGGATTTGAAGTCAGAGTGCCTCTGCTCAGACATCCTCCTTCTGCTGTTTACCACCAGGGCAACCAGTTAAGCTCTTGGATCCTCATTTCCCTCAGCTGAAATAGGAGAAGACTGGATAATTTCACTTTCAGGACTGGATCTATGATCCCATGTACTTGTCTCCTCTGCATCTTCCTTTCAGTAAAAATAAATAAATAATTGGGTAGACAAATAAATAAGCAGAGACTGCAAACTAAATTGAAACTACTGGCATATGTGTAAGCATTCGTTATTAAGTATTTATCAATTTTCACAGTGTAATAACTTGTTATCTCGAATATGTAATCTGCCTATAGTTATTTAGTACATGTGGTCCAATTGTATGCTTCAGATGTAGAGCACATGCAAAAACATAATACACAATAATAGCACATATAGGAAAGCTGCATGCAATATACAAAATAGAGAAGTCATTTGCCATATATAACATCAAATTTTGGATAGCAGCTAACTACATATGAAATCAACAACCTCTCCTATTACTCATCTCTTGTCCATCAAGAAACACTGATTAAATTCCTTCTGTGTTTCAGGCACTGTAACCTGCTTTCATCCTTATCATCTTGTAGTTATAGTACTAAGACCATGGATAGCTTAGCCAGCCTTGGCTTTTCAGGCCCCAGTAATTTGAATTCTACAGGTAGATTTTTCCTAGAGGCCTTCATAGGTGAAGCATTTGGCAGGAAATGGCCTCCCCTCTGGAAAGAGGTCTCTCAGGTTAGAATAGCCTCACTTGACTTATCTGACCCTTAAGGGGCTATCAACATGCCCTTCATCTGATGCATAATCCTGATCACCTCTACTAGAGCCATGATCTACTTCTCACGGTTTATATGGAAATGGTGGATGGGTCTCCTTGGAATCTAATTCATTAAACAAGCATTTATTATGCATATATTATGATCGGTACATTAAGCTAGGTGCTAACTGGCCAGCTCATGCCTTTGTCTTTCTCATCACCAAGAAGACAGTAATGATTGTTTTTGTTATCTTTGTAGAAACCTGAGTAATCTCTGATACTGTTTTGTGGACTGATAAACTTCTCAGTCCTTCAGCAACCTGGTATGAGATGACTCTCGACTCTCCGCTAATCTTATCTTGTGTTTTCCTGAGACGCAAATATTGCTTAATAGATTTCTCACCTCTATCTGTAGTCCCTCAGATTCAAACCTCATACTGTTATCTGTTCCTTCCTAAGCTTTTCTCAGCTAACTCCATAACTAAGCTGTAGATCTACTCCTCTGATCTCTTAGCCAAGAGACCCACTGGTTCTGAGTCTCCACGTTCGTTCCATCTTTCAAAATTCCAAAATATAAATCAATAGGTAAGTATAGCCTTTCCCAAAATATCAGCAGGCTTGAGGTAAAGCTGGTATCATGAGTCTTGGCAACATATACTTGCACTAATAATGTCACATGTTGATTCCACTGAACCCCAGCATATTCATTAGTACTTAATTAAAATGCTCTTGTTTTGAGTCTCCCTGAGCACAGTAATATATAGTTGTAAATTTCTTGTTTCCAACCAAAGTTCACACTTTGAATAGCTGGCTCTCAATCTAGGCCTTGACCAGAATAGATCCCAACAAAGAAGCTATATTCAGAGAAATGCATCTCTTGATGATTCCTTGGAAAACTGTAGAAACTTTCTGACTCTTAACCGGGAATGCCTGTGCATAACAGGTATGCCATCCTAGCCATTTTATTTACTATTTCCTTCCAGAGATTAAAAAGAAATCTATCTATAAATATAAACTCTATGTTGCTGGTACTTATATTCTTCAGATGCTCCTTCTGGATCATTAGCACTTTTCTTTGAACATATATGCGCAAGTCTCACATTTTTATACATCAGCTGCTTTCTTGGATCAATAGAATCTATTTTGCACCAGACCAAGGATTCTTTCATGTACTGTGTCCAAAATCATATATGCTGCATTGATGGTGATCAATCAGTGTGTCTTAAATAACACAGACTGTCTTCTCTTACCTCAGGTTGAATCCATTACTACCGTTACAATACTCCATCACGTAAGTCCAGTATCTGTCACACTTTGAACAATTGAGTATTCCCTGGGGGAATTAAGTTTGAGTCGTAGACTTAGCTGTAGTTCTCTATTGCTGAATCAGCTCTGCATGTCATAGATTATTTTCACTCGTTGTTACCATGGCATCAGATTCATAGGGAGTACAGGACATGTAGGGCATGTATGTTCCTATTAGCATCCCCTGACCATCAGTGCATAGAGTTCATAGCTGGCTAGTGCTAGTATCTATCTCTGGCAGATAGCATTCAACTTAGCACTTGTCAAAATATGTTGATGAACTCCTGTCTGTCTAAATTTGGAAGCAGGCTCTATACACAAATTGTCAGACTTAATTAGTGACAACCTGCTTCAAAGGCAAGAAATCTAATTTGTGGGTGTGATGATAGGTTTCATTGTCTACAATAACCTCTCCTGGGAAATGTCCCAGGCTTCTGTGGCTCAGTGCTTCCTTAGTATATATCTTCTCCTAAGCCCTCTAGATTGGTGTCCATGTGTTACACACACACAAAAGCCAACTCTGTTGTGTGATCTATGATCTGTGATCAGACTTTTGCTGTCAGCTTCAAACTAATATCTACTTGGCAGTATATTTTTGCTAAACTTTCCTTGTGTTCTTCCAGATTTTTTTTTAAAACTCCATAAGATCATCTAGATATAGTCTCTTTTTAACTTGACTCCATTTTATTTCTCTACCCTTGTTAATGAATAATAATTAATATACACATACTCTGTGGTCCAGTCAAACTGGACTACTCATATATTACGCCCCATCTCCCTTTTCCATGCTTTACACTATCTACACCCTCTCCTCCCCGCCATGTCAGCAGTGCCTCCACCTCTCTTCTTTTTTGCCTATTGGAATCAGTAGGTTCTTTCAGGACTCAATCTCAAGCACTACTTCCTGCCTAAGGCTTTTACTGTTTACCTCAAGGGCTAAAGCTTTCCTTATCTGCTCAAAGTTACCTAGTATTCAGTCTTCATGGGTTTTATATACCTTTGTGTATCCACCTTGCCTTCCCTTTTGAAATGTAAACTCTCTCTGCACAGGAATTATTGCGATTTTTGTCTTTGTATCTCCAATTTCTAATACATAATAGGTTCTTAATTCAGATTTGTTGGTTGATATGCCAACACTTCTGAATAGCTCGTATCTCTCACTAACCACCCTTTCTATAAGCTGTTGAAAAGTGGAAAGGGCTACAGAACTTCTTGGAGACATATTGGAAATGGGAGAATCCTACCAGATGGATGGAGTTGTCTTATCCTTATCCCTTTTATCACGGAGATCCGATGATGCTGAAAATACTTCTTGCCTAATGGATTACAAGGCATGGGGTTGTCTTTTTGTTCAAAGTCCAGTAATCCACACATATCCAAGTCCTCCTAGACTTCTTCCAAGCCATCACTGTGAATCCTTTAGTCTACCAGATTCTATATTGGCTGGCTAACAATTCCTTCATTTGGTTCATATCAGAAAGGAAAGTTTTTTTTAAAAACTGTTCTAAAAAAGCTCAGAAATGTAATATACAATGATAGTTTGTCTATGCCATTTCAATAATCAGTGACACAACACAGCATAATGTAATGGTTATTATAAACAACTGGTCTAGTCTTTAAGAAGGGAAGAGAATAAGCACTTATCTGGTGCCTACTATGTACTATGCACTATGCTAACAAATATTATCTCATTTCATCCTCACCACAGTCCTGGGAAGTAAGTGCTATTACTATCCACATTTTAACTGAGATAAACAGGTTAAGTGATTTGACCAGGGTAACATAGCCAGTAAATATCTGAGGACAGATTTGAAATCAAGTCTTCCCGACTTCAGGTCCAGCAGTGTAATCTACTGTTTCATCTAATTATCTTTCAGAGTTTCAGTGGGAAAAGGGTTGATGTTAAACTATTTTCAATATGTCCTCATGCCAGAGCAGATAACCTCAGTTAAAGCTAATACTCAACTAGCTGCACTTAAAAAAATACCAAGAATTTTTAAAATATTCTGGACATACCCTCCTACATGGAGTGCCCTACTCTCTTAATACAGCCCTGTATTGAATAGGCCCTGATTTGTATACTGAAAGAGAAAATGATCTATCTCATGCCATAGCTCACAAAGCCCTATTTACACTAAATAGCTCTCTACCAAACCCAAGTGAAACATTTATCATGAGACAAAAGACATTTATTGTAAAAAGAATACAGGGTAAATAAGAAAGTGTTAAATCAGGCAGCAAATACAATCCCCATTTCCCAAAACCACTGACCTCCCAAGGCTTTAGAAAACTGAAGACTGCTAGTCCATTTTTCTCTGCTTCCCACAGTGCTCCTCAGCACAGCTCTACAGCCTATGGAATTCACTTGCATATGGGATGAATGTGGAGAACGCTTGCTGGTTCTTCTACTGAGGCTGCAGTACTGCCATCGAGGAGAAATTATTCTACTGCCAGCACTGCGCAGATTTCATTTTGTTCTTATCAGTCTCTGGCATTTTCCTTTCTGGCTTGCCTCTCATGAGAGTTCCTCCCCAATGCTTCCCAAACTTCCTCTGCTTATCACCCAGTGCCTTGTGACATTCTCCCCAAATTTCACATAAGCCTCTGCAGGATATTTCTTTTCCAAAGAAGACATGTACCCTCTACACACTTTTAAAAATTCTTAGTGAGCATTGAAGTGTGCTGTAATTTAGGTTTGGGAGGCAGAACCATCCTGTGAAAATGTGTGGAGCCCTGAGTTCTGATAGGTGAGCATTCAACTTATCTTTCCCAAAGCCAGTTCCCTCAGAAGCTCCTAACCATTGCCAAAAAAGTCACTGGGATCAATGTCCTCATCCCACTCCTAGTAATCATTGGACTCTGCTCTCACCTTCTTTGTTCTCCTTTTTGTGTTATACTCCTCCATTAGAATGTAAGCTTTTGAGAGCAAGCACTGATTTCTTTTTTGTATTTCTGTTCTCAATGATTATTACAGTGCCTTGTGCATAGTAAACATTTAATAATTTTTTTTCATTCATTAATTCACACTTTATTCTTTGATCTTGTAGTCATGATATATGGCAGGGATTTGGTGGGCATCCTTCAGAGTCAGAGGGAGTTTACCACAACAGGAGATTGATGGAATATGAGATCCATACCTAGCAAGGTATGAAAGGTATTGCCAGTAGGCAATAGAACTCATCACCTGAATAATGGGAAAAGAATGATCATGTGTTTTAGAGTTTCTGGGAATATCTGTATGGCACAGAAATGATAGCAAAAATTTTCAGTTATTTAAAACATAAAATATAAAGTTTCTGTTGAAAACATCTATGTTTCATTTTGGTTTTTTATAACCAAAGATGACCCTAATGAATCTTGTTGTCTTCTGTTAATTCAAATGTAGCAGAAATTATATAAAACATTGATTGGCAAACCCTTGTCTACAGATTTCTTACATATTCTATACTTTGCCTAACACTTTCACTTTTAAGGACCCATGGTTATATGATTTTGAACTCAGCAAATATTTGAACATAGAATTGTCAAATTTCATAGTTAGAAAGGAAGTTAGAGGTCATCAAATCCGATTCCCCTTTCCTGATACATTGATTGTGTTTCATCTATGAATAACAAGTATAACTGATATACCATATTTTAAAATAATTACATTATTTCTATCCTTTGTTTTTTCATCACCTACTTTTGTAAATAGTGTTTTTTCCCAGTTACATGTAAAGATAATTTACAACATTCATTTTTTAATAAGATTTTGAGTTCTAAATTTTTTCTCCATCCCTCTTACCCCTCCTCCCAAAGATGGCAAGCAATCTGATACTGGTTATACATGTGCAATCATGTAAACCTATTTCCGCATTAGTCATGTTGTGAGAAAAGAAACAGAAGAAAAGGGAAATGCCACCAAAAAAGTGAAAACGGTGTGCTTCAATCTGCATTCAAACTCCATAGTTCTTTTTCTGGATGTGGATAGCATTTTCCATCATGAGTCTTTTGGAAAAGATCATTGTATTGCTGAGAAGAGCTAAGGCTATTATAACTGATCAATGCACAATTTGCTATTACTGTGTACAGTGTTCTCCTGGTTCTCACTTAATTCAGCATCAATTCATGTGAGTCTTTCCAGATTTTTCTGAAATCTGCCTGCTCATCATTTCTTATAGCATAGTAGTATTTCATTATATTCATATGCCAGAACTTGTTCAGTCATTCTCCAACTGATGGACAGCTCCTCAATTTCCAATTCTTTGCCACCACAAAAAGAACTGCTATAAATATTTTTGTACACCTGAGTTCTTTTCCCTTTTTTGTAATCTCTTTGGGATACAGACCCAGTGGTATTACTGGATCAAAGGTTATGCAGAGTTTTATAGCCCTTGGGGCATAGTTCCAAATTGATTTACAGAATGGTTAGATCAGGTGATAACTCCACCAACAGTACATTAGTGTTCCAATTTTCCCACATCTTCTCCAATATTTATCATTTTCCTTTTTGTCATATTAGCCAGTCTAATGGGTGTGTGATAGTACCTCAAAATTGTTATAATTTAGAGCACTTTTTCATATGACTATAGATAGCTTTAATTTCTTCATGTGAAAACTGTCTGTTCATATGCTCTGACAATTTAGTAATTGGACAATGCCTTGCATCCTTATAAATTTGGCTCAGTTCTCTATATTTTTGAGAAATGAGGCCTTTATCAGAAATACTTCCTGTAAAAATTGTTTCCCATCTTTCTGCTTCCTTCTAATGTAAGTTTCATTGGTTTTATTTTGCAAAACTTTTTAAATTTAATGTTATGAGAATTATCTATTTTACAATCCTTAATATTCCCTGTCTCCTGTTCGGTCATAAATTCTTCCCTTCTCCTGGCAGGTAAGCTATTCCTTGCTCTCTTGATTTGCTTATGTTATCCCCCTCTATGTCTAAATCATGTGCCAATTTTGACTTTATCTTGGTATGCAGGGTGAAATGTTAGTCGATGCCTAGTTTCTGCCATACTATTTTCCAGTTTTCATAGCAGTTTCTGTCAAACAGTGAGTTCTTATCCCAGAAGCTCAAGATTTTGGGTATATCATTTACTACTATGTCTTGTATATCTAATCTGTTCCACTGATCCACCACTCTATTTCATTTACAGCACAAAATAATTGTGATGATTGCTATTTTATAATATCATTTTAGGTTGGTAGATCTGGTATAGCTGGGCCACCTTCCTTTGCATTTTCTTTTATCAAATCGCAATATTCTTGAACTTGTGTTCTTCCAGATGAATTTTGTTATTATTTCTTCTAGCCCTATGAAATAATCTTTGGTGGTTTGATTGGTACTGCACTGAATAAACAAATTAATTTAGGTAGAATTGCCATTTTTATTAACTCAGCCTACCCATGGGCAATTGATATTTTTCCAGTTGTTTAGAAACTGACCTTATTTGTGTGAAGTGTTTTGTAATTGTGCTCATATAGTTGCTGGGTTTGTGTTGGCAAGTAGATGCCCTAATATTTTATATTGTCTGTAGTTACTTTAAATGGAATTTCTATTTCTGTCTGTTATTGCTGAGTTTTGTTGGTAATATATAGAAATACTGATGATTTATATGGATTTATTTGATATCCTGTAACTTTGCTAAAGTTGTTAATTATTTTAGGTAGTTTTTTTAGTTCATTCTCTAAGATTCTGTAAGTATAACATCATATCATCTGCAACAAGTGTTAGTTTCATTTTCTCCTTGAATATTATAATTCTTTCAATTTCTTTTTCTTCTCTTATCGCTAAAGTTAACATTTCTAGAATAATATTGAATAATGTAATAATAGACATCCTTGTTTCATCCTTTATCTTATTGGGAAGGTTTCTAGATTATCCCAATTACAGATAATGTTGCTACAGATAATACAATTACAGATAATCTTGATAATGGCTTTAGAGAGATACTACTTATCATTTTAAGGAAAGCTCCATTTATTCCTATGCTGTCTATTGTTTTTAAGACGAATGAGTGCTCTGTTCTATCAAAAGCTTTTTCTGTATCTATTGATATAATCATATGATTTTCTTTGGTTTTGGTCCCCTACTTTTCTTAATATATTCCTCTCCCATCACCAAGAGAGTCATAATTTACAAGAAACAATATAAAATAGAAAAGAGCTCAGCAAAAACTTACCAACACATGCTGATGACAAGTTTGACATTATCTGCAGCGTTGTATATCCAAAGGTTTACGTGCCTGTGCAGAGTACTGGGAAAGATACTTTGGGTCATTGTAATTTCATAGTATTCAACTTCACTTGTTTTGTTGTTACTCTTTCCATGTATATTTCATACTCATATATTTTGTTTCTTGTTTCTGCTTACTTCATTGTGATGTGACAGTTTTTAAGCTAAAATATCAATAATGTCTGCCTACTCTTCTTTCCTAGCTAACTAAAGATGCTTCTCTTTGATATACCTTCAGGTCACTGGGCAATAAAACTTTGCTATCATTTCTATATAGGGGTTTACCCTAGAGTTGAGGTAGGCATCACTTTGATTTCCTAGGATTAACTCTTTGCCTTGACCTCCTTTTGGAAGACAGCCCTGACAGTAGATGTTAAATGTAGAACATAAGTGTTTCTAATTTTCTAGAATCTGAATATAATGTTTTAAAGGACCAGATTTTATATGCCCTCAATGCATAATATCTTAACAATCTTCATTTTATAAACTTTGATTTAGCTTGAAGCTCAGTGTTTTATTGAATAAAAGATTTTGTTGCTCAATCCACTAGACGTTGTACTAACTTCCTAATCCTAGTTTTGTCACTGGCTCACTGTGGGACCATGTGCCAATTCATTTACAAATCTATATGCCCAATAAATATCAATTCTAAATGATTATTAATCTTGGGGAATAATATTCTCTTAAACTACAATACCAATGCAATTTAAAGAATTGTAATTTTGATGAAAACATTGGCTTAATGACAGAATTACATTTTTATTGTATAATTGTGGTAGTTTGCAAGAGGATTCTTTAATCAGAAGAATCTCATAGAATCATAGATTTTTGGCGTTAGGTTGGACTCCAGCAGTGTTTAAACGCAAAACCATACTTGATAAAGAAGGAATTGAGGCAAATTTGACCTCCAATAAGTTTTGGTATATTCAGCAAAATGAACATTAATAATGGTACATCAAATAGACCCAAGAAAGAACACATTTACTCTAGATGGTAGTAGGTTATTATTTTTCTCTCCCTTTAATGCTTTCTTGAATATCTGAAATATGGTGAATGTGATTTTCTTTGTTAAAATGATATAAAATGAAAGCTAGAAAGATGGGGACATTCCAATATCCAGTGGGAGTGAGATGAGGACAGTGACCATAGTAATGATTAGGAATACTTGAGGGAGCTGGCTCTGGGAAAGATAAGTTGAAGGATCACCTCTCAGAGCCCAGGTTCCCACAGCAGAAAAAATAAAGTTGTCTACAGATTACAGTTATCAACTCAGATTATAGTTTAGGTAGTTTATACTTATCAAGTAAGGTCTATGGGATTCAGAGACAAGAAAACATAGAATTACCAAGCAGTCTGTGTGTAATGCTATGAGAGACATTTGGGACCTTTTGGGGGTTCCTTCTGTGATGTCACAGTTTGATTGTTTTATAAAATTCATTTTTGGTAGAACCAATGTTATCATTTTGTCTGAGGGTATATCTTTTACTAGGCCTTTTCTTTGGGCCCACATGCAAAGAATCTCCCTACTATGAATCATTATCACCTTGAGATGAGGGGGAAAGTGTTGATAATATTTTTGAATTATAGTCAGGTCCCTGGGGACCTAATCTCCAGGTATTTAGTCTCTCAGATGCCTGAGTAAAGTTCTTTTCTTCCCACATGCTTGACAGAAAAATGGCTGATGGCAGATATTCTCTGCCATTACAAGTTCTTTGAAGGTAGAAATCCATATCAAATAATTATATGTCCCAATCCCATGATCCTGATAAGTCACCTTAGTGCCTCCTTTCCCTCCAGGCAACTCAGTTGCAGACCAACATTGCTAGGTATTATCTCAGTAAAAGTTCCCTAGCAAACACGCTCTGACCTCTTCCTCTCCAAATCCCTTTGATTCAGTCACCAACTGACTGAATAAACCCTTTCCCCAGCTACTATTTCCAGTTCTGTCATCTACATAGATCTTAGCCCTATTTTTCACAAGTCTTCTCTGCCCTCAACTTCTATTGTGTCCTCTGTAGTCCATCTTCTGTCTTTAAGAATCTCCCTTTCATATTAGATCTCTCTTTTCATAAATAGGACCTTTTATCATACTTAATAGAAAACTGGCTTTCCCTAAAAAAATACTGCATTCCTGGCTACCTTCTTCAGTACAAAGTAGACATTCTCACCATGGTCCATTGCATATTCACTGAGGAGGAAAAATAAGCATAGAGTACCCTTTCCTTCCCTCCTGTGACTAAGAAATGTTCATCATCTGAGTCCACCTACAATATAAGAGGTTGTGGATCAGATTGTTTGGATAACAAACCAGATATCCTTGATGGACAGCTTGATGGTGTACTAGACTTCCTACTGTCCACCTGCATCCCTCAAGGATAACAGAATTCCTTAAACCAAGAATAGAGCAGTGATAAGCAGGAGAACTGGATTTCTAAACTTAACTCATTGCAGGCCAGCTTAATTTCTGAACTAAATTCAGAGGCAAAGAACTATGACCTAGGCAGTTAAAGAATAAAATCACTTAACTATAAATAAGATCAATTAAAAAAAGACAGAATCAATCTGATTATTTCACTATATCTTCATGAAGATTCATTAAAGGCAGGGACTTCTTTATGTTTTTTGTATCCATGGTACCCTTCATATCGTAGGTGCTTAACAAACGCTTTTTTAAAATGAAATTATATTTTTGGTAATGTTTTGCTGAACATAGCATTTTGAGCACTGACATTTTGTATATTTAAATTTGTGAAGTCGCTAAATTGAGTTTTAGCAACTTGAAATTATACTTTCCAAAGATTCTTCAGTGAATCACTTATCCTTCTCAAATGAAAGACTAATTTTCACTTCCTTGTAGGATCAGTTTATGTGCCATCCTTAGAGACTTTTCTATGCAAAATTGTTTTTAGCATAGCTTGTCTTCATGGCTGAGAGCTATTCCTGGACATGCTCCTGTAACTCGAACAATTTTTGGAAAAGTAAAAGGTACAGCATTACATGTATTCTATTCATGTGTCCAGCAAGAATTGTTTAGAGGATTCATTTTATTTATGGATTTTTTTTCCCATTAACTATCCAGGCAGTCTGGAAAGTTAATTAGGTAAATCATTCCCTTCTCATGTATTTTAAAAATTAATTTTTTCATGAACAAACGTATATTTTCTCTTTCTCCTACCCTCCATTAAAAATAAATGTAAAAATTGGATCGTAGAATGAAGCAGACCATTTTCTCTTGTGTTATGTTTTATGGTTTCTCCCATTCATTTTAATTCTTCTATGCAATATGACTATAAAAATATTTTTTAAAATGATAAAGAAAAACCTCATAAAACATAATAAAGCAAAACAATTTCTTCCTGGAACCTGTCCAAAAGTATGTAACCTTTGGTTCCCTATCACCTCCCTGTCAAGAGTTGGTAGTATGGTTTATCACTGGTTCTCTGAGATCATGGCTGAACATTCCATTGATTACAGTTCTTAATTTTTTGAAAGTTGTTTGTCTTCATAATGTCGTTTTATAGATTATTTTCTTGATTCTTCTCACTTCAGTCTGTATCAGTTCACACAAATGTTCTCAAATTTCTCTGAATCCATCCCTTTCATAATCTCTAACAGGGAAATAGTATACCATATTTTTATACTATAGTATAAATAGTATACCATATTTTATACTATAATTTTTTTCAGTCATTCCCCCAATTAATGAATATGTCTTTTGTCCCCAGTTCTTTGTTACCACAAAGAAAGAACTGCTATAAATATTTTCATATCTCTGGGTTCTTTTCTTCTTTATTTGATCTCTTTTGGGTAAAGCTGAGTAGCAATATTGCTAGGTCAAAGGATATGCACAGTTTAGGGAATCTGGAGGCACAGTTTCCAATTGCTTTCTAGAATGACTTGGACTAAATTCCTGCAATAGTATATCAGTATCCCTTTTTGTTTCTACTGGTCCTCCAACATTTGACTTTTTCATTTTTTTTTAATATAAATTTATTTATTTAACTTTTTACATTCATTTTCAAAAAATTTTGGGTTCCAAATTTTCTCCCCATTTGTCCCCTCCCCCCACCCCAATACACCAAGCATTCTAATTTCCCCTATCACTAATCTGCCCTCTCTTCTATCATCCCTCCCTTCCCTTGTCCCCATCTTCTCTTTTGTCCTGTAGGGTCAGATAATTTTCTATTCCCCATTACCTGTATTTCTTATTTCGTAGTAGCAAGAACAATACTCAACAGTTGTTCCTAAAACTTTGAGTTCCAACTTCTCGACCCATCCCTCCCTCCCCACCCATTCCCTTTGAGAAGGCAGGCAATTCAGTATAGGTCATATCTGTGTACTTTTGCAAATGACTTCCATAATAGTCATGTGGTGTAAGACTAACTATATTTCCCTCCATACTATCCTGCCCCCCATTGTTTGTATTCTCTCTTTTGACCCTGTCCCTCCCCAAGAGTGTTGACTTCAAATTGCTCCCTCCTCCCATTGTCCTCCCTTCCATCATCCCCCCCATCCTGATTATCTCCTTCTCCTCCACTTTCCTGTACTGTAAGATAGATTTTCATACCAAAATGAATGTTCATTTTATTCCTTCCTTTAGTCAAATGTGATGAGAGTAAACTTCATGTTCTTTTCTCAGCTCTCCTCTTTTTCCCTCCACTAAAAAGTCTCCTGCTTGCCTCTTCTGTGAGAGATTATTTGCCCCATTACATTTCACACTCTCTCCTCCCAATACATTTCTCTTATACATTTACCTTAATTTATTTAAGATATGATCCCATCCTATTCAGTTCACTCTGTGCTCTCTGTCTCTGTGTGTGCATGCATGTGTGTATGTGTGTGTGCGTGCATGTGTGCATGTGCGTGTGTGCACGTGTGTGTGCATGTGTGTGTGTGTAATCCCACCAACTACCCAGATACTGAAAAGTTTCAAGAGTTACAAATATTGTCTTTCCCTGTAGGAACGTAAACAGTTCAACTTTGGTAAGTCCCTTATGACTTCTCTTTGCTGTTTACTTTTTCATGCTTCTTCTCATTCTTGTGTTTGAAAGACCATATTTTCCCCTGAGGTATTATTCTCAGTTTTGCTGGGTAGGTGATTCTTGATTTGAGTCCTAGTTCCTTTGACTTCTGGAATAACCTATTCCATGCCCTTCGATCCCTTAATGTAGAAGCTGCTAGATCTTGTATTATCCTGATTGTATTTCCACAATACTGGAATTGTTTCTTTCTAGCTGCTTGCAATATTTTCTCCTTGACCTGGGAATTCTGGAATTTGGCCACAATGTTCCTAGGAGTTTCTCTTTTTGGATCTCTTTCAGGCAGTGATGGGTGGGTTCCTTCAATACTTATTTTGCCCTCTGGTTCTAGAATCTCAGGGCAGTTTTCCTTGATAATTTCATGAAAGATGATGTCTAGGCTCTTTTTTTGATCATGGCTTTCAGGTAGTCCCATAATTTTTAAGTTGTCTCTCCTGGATCTATTTTCCAGGTCAGTTGTTTTTCCCATGAGATATTTCACATTCTCTTCCATTTTTTCATTCTTTTGGTTTTGTTTTGTGATTTCTTGGTTTCTCATAAAGTCATTAGCCTCCATCTGTTCCATTCTAATTTTGAGAGAACTATTAAATTCAGTGAGCTTTTGAACCTCTTTTTCCATTTGGCTAATTCTGCTTTTGAAAGCATTCTTCTCCTCCTTGGCTTTTTGAGCCTCTTTTGCCAATTGAGTGAGCCTATTTTTCAAGGTGTTATTTTCTTCAGCATTTTTTGGGGTCTCCTTTAGGAAGGTATTGACCCATTTTTCATGCTTTTCTTGCATCTCTCTTATTTCTCTTCCCAGTTTTTCTTCCACCTGTCTAACTTGATTTTCAAAATCCTTTTTGAGCTCTTCCATGGCCTGAGCCCATTGGATATCTATTTCAGATGTTTGAGATACAGAGGCCTTGACTTCTATATCTTTCCCTGATGGTAAGCATTGTTCTTCCTCGTCAGAAAGGAAAGGAGGAAACATCTGTTCACCAAGAATGTAACCTTCTATGGTCTTATTTTTTTTCCCCTTTCTGAGCATTTTCCCAGCCAGTTACTTGAGTTCTGAGATTCCTCTCCACCCTTGCCTAGATCCACCCAGCTAGTGCTTGAAGTCTGAGATTCAAATGCTGCTCCCCATCCTTAGGGCTTTTAGTAGTGGGTCCGGGTGCTATTCAGGGTAAGATTAAATTCAGGTTCTCAGGTGGGGGCAGGGCCGCCTCCCAGGCTCAGTTCCCTCAGGGGGTTTATGCGGAGACCTTCAGTAATGGATCCGACCTCCTGCCTGCTTTGGGAGCTCCTGTGTGCTGCTTCCCCCCAGTGCTGCCTCCCAAGGGGGCCTGAGTTATGGAGACACCCTGCTCCCCTCTCGGCCAGTCCAGAAGTCTCTCTCACTGACCTGTGCACCTGTGGGTGGAGCAACCTTCGTGGCTGCCGGACATTCCATCCCTGAAGCCAGCCCGGATCTGCTCCTCCCGGGGCCATGTGGCCAGGGCAGGGCTAGGCTCTGCTCCGGGTCCAGTGCATGATGGACCTTTGGTGTCAGTTTTTCAGGGCTCTCTGGAACCAAAATCTCCTCCACTCCATTGTTGTGCGGCTTACACTGCTCCAGAATTTGTTGGGAGTTCATCTTTACAGGTAATTATGGGCTGTGGGTTTGGAGCTAGCATATGTGAATCTTTTTACTCCACCATCTTGGCTCCTCCCCCCTTTTCATTTTTTCTTACCCTTGATAATAACATGAGTATGAAATGGACTTTCTATATTTCTCTGATTTTTAATGATTAAGAGAATTTTTACATTACTATTGATAGCTTAGATTTCTTTCCTGTGCATACCCATTCAACTATATATCTACTAGGAAATAACTCTTATTCTTATAATTGGTTACTTATGTATCTCAGGAATGAAACCTAGTGAAGATTTTTTTCTCCAATCAGCTTCTTCCTTTTTAATTTTAGTTGCTTTCTTTTGTTTATGCACAAACTCTCTTAATTTTATGTAATCAGAGCTTGCCTCAGCAACCATTATAACATGGAGGGTTGACAGGACCAGCTTTGGGGAGGCATGATGGTATGCCTGGGATCTGGAACAATGTTAGGGCCCTGACTCAATAGGGCTGGGTGCTATGTCTTGCTGTATTGCATTTAACTATTGACCCAGTACCAGACAAAACAAGAAGCCTAATGTGAAAGTCAAATTGACTGAGGACTGGAAACAAGAAATTAAAGAGACCTTTGACTTCTTTGATGTTGATGAGTTCAGAAGCATTGATATGAAGAAATTGAAGATTTTAGTATATGCTTTAGAGTTCGAACCTAGGAAGAAAATTTTAAATGTTAGCAGAGATTATTAAAGAAGGATTTGGTACCATGTTGCCATTTCAAAAGGAATGAAAAAGGAGAAATTTTGGAGGCTTTCAAATAGTTTGATGATGATTGTATAGAAAATATTGCCCTCAAAAAATATTAAGAAGATTGGTAAGGAATGGAGGGAAAATTTATCTGATGATGAAACTCAGGAAATGCTAGATAAAGCTGATTGTGATGGAGATGGAGAAATACATGATGGGCAAGAGCTTTTAAGGACGATGAAAAAGACTACCCTTTAAAAATACTGCTTCTTTTATAACTTTGTTTAATAAAGAGCTTCTCGTTCCTTATTATATTGTCCTATAATTTAATCCATTTACCTTTCTATAACCAACTCGGACCAAGAATCGAAGGCATGAAGATACTTGACCTGACTCTAAGAATGGTAGAATAACTATTTACAAAGCCCATCTTGCAAATCACAGATTAAAAATGCAAAACTTTCCTCCCTTTTCTCATCGCACTGATCCAGGTCTCTAAGTGCTAATAGTACAGGACATTTATCCAAATAAAATTTCAAAAATGACAAATAACCCTTGACTTCTTTTCTTTTGTTCTCACTTTTAAAAAATTGCTTATTTGTGTACAGTGTGAAATAAAACTATATTTCAAGGATGCTTCAAAAATTATGTAATCCAAATTGTCTATTTTCTTTTTTGTGGTTCTTCTATTTCTGATCTTTCTTCACAAATCATAAATATGGGAAAGAAATGCTGTGTTGTGCTTCTTTATATTTTTCTTGTTAGCATATTTATTGAATGCTTGCTACATTTGAGGGATTCTACCAAGTAGTAGAGAATATAATCAAGTATTAGATATAAGATATCATCTTCAGACACAAGTGGTATATATAGAAAGTCAAATAATTCAAGACAGCAGTATAAGAGATCTTAAGGTAGTGCATGATTAATTGCTGAGTGATTAGTATTGAAAAGATTACTGTGCTGGGAAGCAAGAA
This sequence comes from Bettongia penicillata ogilbyi, assembly GCA_023548195.1. Classification (NCBI taxonomy): domain Eukaryota; kingdom Metazoa; phylum Chordata; class Mammalia; order Diprotodontia; family Potoroidae; genus Bettongia; species Bettongia penicillata. The sequence goes on along the minus strand of JAJHZJ010000009.1, from coordinate 22,488,930 downwards.
AACTTTGTTTTTTGCCTCTACCACAAATGAAGTACCATTCTTGGCAAGGTCCCTTATTCTTGAGTTGTTACTTTTCTAAATTTGTTTTTACAAGGGCAGGGTGTGGTGTGTTTGGAATGGGTAGGTTCTAAAATCTCTCCCTGTCATAAGATTTTATGCTTCTGTGACTCCACGTACTATGAAATCAGAGGATGAAACAATCTCCCAGAGCTGAAATGTTTTGACGTCTCTTGGAGAAGATGGGGAAAAAAACGGAATAAGATTTGAAAAACCAGAGTGTTGATAGATGGCACTTTAGATAAGGAACAGAATATAAGCAAAGACACGTCATTAGAAAAGTCTATGCTATATTTAGGATACAATGCAGCTCTAGTCAATTACTTCTGTTATGGATTCTTCACGAGAAAAGGAATAGGATAGTGTGGGGACAGGTTATAGAGGATTTTGAGTGACAAATCAAGGAGATAAGACCATTCTGTAAACAGTGGGGAAGCACTGAACATTTTTAGTAGAAGATTCGTATGATCGAAACAGCATTTTAATGTTTAATCTGGAGATCTATAAAATAGAAGAGGAATAGAAACTGGAGACAGAGAGATTAAAATGCTATTTTGCCCTACGCCAGGAATAAGAATGTAAAGGGTGGAAATGATAGAATGGGACAGACCTAAGAGGAAGAACCAGCAACACCTCTGGGTATGTTAGTTAAGGGAACAAAATGAACCAAATATGATACTGGATTTGAAATCAAAGGACACGGGTTCATATCCTTGTTCTTATATGCAACCTTGGGGAAATTGTTTTGTTTCTCTGGACCTCCATTTACTCTTACGAAAATGAAGAAATTAGGTTAAATGGCCTCTAAATCCCTTTCGACCTCTCAGACTAGGATCCTATATATCGCCCTTTTTCTAAGTCTAAGAAATTTGGATCTAAGAGGTTCTATTATCCTTTGGGTCAGCAGATCATGGGATCGTAGCTTAAGAGCTGAAAGAGAGTGTAGAGGTCATGCAGTCTAACTCTTCATTTTACAGATGAGGAGACAGGCTCAAAGAGGTAGCATTTTTGTTGTCACACCAGTCATTAGTGATACTGGAAAATACTGAGCTTGACTTCCCTCAATCTCTACTACTGAATTTAAAGATGAAGGAACCTATTATGTATAAAGGATAAAAAGAGATGGGCTGACAATATTATTCATTGCATAAAGTTTGGGTAGTATTGTATTTTACTGCAAAATGAAAAGGTAGTTTAAACAATATCACCAACTTTACCAAATATATTTTATAACTTTCTACCATTTCCACATTTAAACACTTTTCTTGCCGTAGTAAAGATACTTCTGTGATTAGATTTTCCATCATTCTTCTGTGTATTACTTCCCCCTCTTATCCTTCACATCTTCTATTTTTCCCTTCTGCATTTTGGTTTTCCAACCTTTTTTTGGTTTTCTTACTTTTTCCTTCTTTCATTCCCTCACATTTCCCTCTTTCACTATTTTCCCAAAATAAACTTATTCATGAAATACACTGAGCATCACATTTTAAAACCATGACAGATATGAATGGGTTAATCTAGAAATAGTCACAGAATTCCCCCGTTCATTGGACAGTAACATCTTCATATGGTAAACAAATTAACGTCCTGGAGCCCTAATGTTTTCTCATTTCTAGGCATCTGTAATGCTTCACCTTTATTATCTTTTACTCAAATTTTGTCATTTTCCCTGATTAAAAAGTAATTATAGGCTCTGTTATATTAGTAGTTTCATCCCTTTCTCACATCCTAAATTACAGGATGGAGTTTGTTTAAATGCCTCTTTTTTACTTTATGGTGGTTATTTATTCATCTGACTATAAAAAAGAGAAAACTTTCTTTTTTCTTCCCTGAAACTATTGCCTGCTTCAGTATTGCCACATAACTGTTTTTTAATTCTGTTTTGTTTGTCTTAAACATCATTATACAAAATGGCCATCTACAAGACTTGAGATCAACTTTAAAAGAGCCAGCTCCTTTTCCTACTTGAAATTTGGAAAGCTTCCGTAGAGAAGTTTTGCACAATTCTGATTTACATGCTTTCAGAAAAGGCTCTCTGACGAAGCTGTCCAAGTGCATAGGTGAGAGCATTATTTCAGCTACAAAGAGAATTGTGAATAAGCGGGCACAGCAGCAGTATTCCATGCAGCATGCAGCTGTGTGGAACAAAGCCAGTCCCTTTAAGCAACTGACAAAAAAATGAAATAGAAATCCCTTGTTTTGTGTTTCAAATGAGTGCATTTCACAAGGTACAACGGAGTTTTTACCTCCTGAAATGTATTCATTTTCAAACAAAAGATTATGACTTGTGTTTTTCTTTCTCTGAGTAGTTTTAAACAAACAATTTTTCTATAGTGTAGCACATAGTACATGCAACATTAATGTTTTCAGAAGGGCCTTCATTTCAATGACAAAGGAATATGTAGAGATTGTAATTAGTTTTTTGTAAGCTGACAAAAAATGAATTTCTTATATTTTGGAATCTGTATTACATATATATGTATATATATACATATATATATCACTGGAAAGATTTTACTTTTTCATTGTTATGGTTTTGAAATGCCCTTTTTTGGTAAAGTTTGATATTATCTATGGGTTTCTAAACATAATCATTAGTTGTACCAAATAGCTCTTCAGTTCTTAATTGCAACAGTTGCTTAATGGAATCCTGTCACTCAGGTGGCTCTGCCTCTTAGTTACCGGCATGATCACAATAGTCACTTTGTGGAAGTAAATTCCTTACCTCTGGGAGACTCTGGAAAGAGCAATAATATAAAACAGAGAAGAAAAAAGAAAGGGAAAGCTGCCTTCAAAGCTTCAAGGATATCCACTAACTAGAGCTATATTCATCTATTTTCATCACTATTTTCATCAAAAATAGAGCCCAACCAGATGTTTCTATAGCCCAGTGCCATCCAAAGAGTTAATAAAATAAACATATAGTTAGCAAAATGATCTATTAAACCTAACTTTCAGTACCATTGTGTTTATTTGATGTATTTATTGCAATATAATCATTTTGTACAGACAGGTCTGTGTATAGTAAATACACATACATGTCCATGTCCATGTGGTACATTCCGCTATAGAATGTAAGTTCATTGATAACAGAGATTATCATCTTTTTCTTTCTATCTCCATCACCTGTTCAGTGGCTGGAACATAACAAGTGCTTAAGGAAAGCTTGTTAACTACTATGATATAGATAGATAGATAGATAGATAGATAGATAGATAGATAGATAGATAGATAGATAGATAGATAGATATAGATAGATATTTATCAAGATGTATTTTGTTCCTTTCCTATGTGGACTAGAACTTCGAAGCAAGTTTATTTTGTTCTTGTTTTTCCTTTTTTAATCATTTTCCTTTACTTTATAACCCTTTAGACTTTTAACCATGAGAAAGAGTAACCTGCTAATTATCAAATGAAGTACAACGTGAACATACACGTAGTAATAACAGTTTTTAATAGGTCAAACAAGTACAAAGCAAAGCTTCCAAAAGCCTTAAATTAAATGCTGGATCTTTCATATGGAGATACTCCTACAGGGTAAGGAGTGGAGGAGCATAAGCAATGAGGAAATAGCACTTCATTCTCTATATTTCATTAGGTTTACAATTAACTGATAAAATCCAGTGAAGCAGAACCTCCAGAATGATTCATTTGGCACTTGAGAATGTAATAAAGGAGCAGGTCTTTTTTCCCCCAACAGCAATTTCTATAAGAGGATGCTCTTCTTACCTGTCTTATTTATGATATCATTCTTCTCATGCTCTGATGCGGGTATATGGTTATAGAATACTTATGAGGCCCATAAGTTTCAATATGTATCTACATGTATACACCTCTCCCTTTTTTCCTTCTAACATGAGCATACTCCTGGGTCACTGTAGATATGACTACAAAGTACAGCATAAAGGGCAAGGAAAAAGAAATTTCAAATTCCATAATTTTTATTTAATTTAGTACATTTTATTTTTAATTTTAAAATTATTATTATCATCTATTTGTCCCTCTCTCAGCCAGATATCCCTTTTAACAAAGAATAAAGAAGGGGAAAAAGTCTAGCACAAGTAACCAACCCTGCTGTGTCTGACACAGTTCTCCCTTCTGAAAAGAAGGGAAGAGTTATATTTTTTTAATATCTTCTTCAAGGACAAGCTATGTCATTATCATTGCACAGTATTCAATTTTGTTTCATTGTTGTTCTTGCCATTTAAATTGTTTTCACTATCATGAATACTTTTTCCTGGTTCTAACATACTTCATTCTGCGTCAGTTCGTGTTAAGTCCTACTATAGTTTTGAGTTCTTTATGTTCGTAATTTTTTTCAACACAGTAATATTTCATTACATTCATATGCCCCAATTTGCTTCACCATTTCCCATTTGATGGGAATCTATTTCCAGTTTTCTGCAACTTCCAAAGATGATGCTGTGAATATTTCTGTTTTTAAATAAGGTCTTTCTGTCTTGACCTCCCTAGGACCCAGCTGTGGTATTTCTAGGTCAAAAGATGTGGACGTTTTAGTCACTTACCTAGTATAATTCCAAATAACTTTCCATAATGGACAGATCAAGTCATAGCTCCACTAACAGATACACAGGGATGTCTATCTTTTTATAGCTCCTCCAGCTTTGAACATTCCTGTCTTTTGTCACTTTTGCTTGCCATTTTTCTGAGTGTGAAGTGAAATCTCAAGGTTGTTTTTATTTGCATTCTTATTATTGATGATTTAAGGAGTTATTTATTTTGTTATTAATCATTTGCAGTTTTTCTTTTGAGAAGTAGTAATTTGCTCTTATCTTTTAGCTCTTTATCTTTTGGGGAATGGAATTTATTCTCACATAGCAAAAACTCTTAGAAATAAAAATAATATTGGCATTATTGATGAATGAATGAGTGACTGTTAGTAGTTCTCTCTATATGAAAAAGTCAGCTTACAGATATTACGAAATGGAAAGAGGACTCTCTCATTGGTTTTCCCTATATTTGTCATGTATTCTCCACAGCTACCACCCAAGGAATGAAAACAGGAGGCAGTAGCTCATCTTGGTACTGCAGCCTCTCATTTATAGTCAAAACTATCATTAAGTAAGATAACTGACCATAATGCAATGTTGCTTTTTTCACTGGGGCCATCAATGAGTCATACATTTAGCCCTGGAAATTACCTAGTGCCTAGTAGTAGGTACTCAATAAATGTTTATTCACTGACTGATCTAATCCAATTGCTAACCCTAACCCTAACCCTCATTTGATAATTTAAGTCACTGAAGCCTCCATAGGTTAAATGACTTGCCATGCAGGTAGACCTTAAAAAAGGCCGAAGTCTCCCACTGCATCCAGGGCCATTTCCAGTCATCCTGATCTAAATCTTGCCACTAGACACCGATGGCTCTAGAGGAGAAAGTGAGGCTGGTGACTTTGCACAGCCCTTCCTCATTTAAATCCAATTACCTTGCACGTTATAGCATCACCTCCTTGATGTCATGGTCCTCTTTCAAAATGAAGGACAAATTGCAAATAGGTAACAGAGCCAAGATTTTCCACTAAGTATCTCTGTATCCAAATTAAGGAGTCACAGCTGTACCACAGTCATTGCTAATCCTAATCGTATTCATAGACCTGGATTAGGATGGTGTTTTATAATTCATTTTAAATCTTAATTTAGCAGTTTGAGTTTAAATCATCCATCCACCCATCCCATCATTTTCCCTCTGCCCTCCTGGTTATACAGTCTCTTTAGACTACTTTGGCACAAAATTATCTACTGGATTTTCTTTGTCATTATCTTGGAATACTGTACTTAAAGTCTTTTGATTGTTCCCCAACTAATAATCAGAGGAGGGACTCTATCTTGTTTTTAAAAATATTGCCTATTTTCCCCATCAAGGAAGTAGGGAGAGGAAAAAAATATTATATGTGGATATTGTACAGTAAAGACTTGTTGTACTTATTGTACAGTAAATCCATCTTGGCACTTTCCCCCAGTTTAGACTGACATAGTTTTCTACTTTTTTTTTCTCTTTCAATGCTTCTGCTTTTCTCTCTTAGATTTCCTCCAGCAGGAGCCATTACTTAATTTTCATGTTAATTACTAGTCATGCCTTCAAATATAATCTACATTGGGTTAGCGAATATTTTTGTTTCTCTTGAATTAATCATTAAAGGGACTCCATATTAGTGGTCATCTCGTTGAGTGCTTCTTAAACTGTGGGTCACCACCTCATATGGGGTCACAAAAAATTTGGCACCACTAGAAGCCTCAACTAGCGATGACCAAAAATTAATTCAAAAGCAAATGCGTAATGAATCGGAGGTGTCTCTGACTGCACGTACTTCTCTTGTTCACTCCAGCCTTGGTTCTGAAGACAAAGCCTGTGAACTTTTCACTCTGCATGCCCCTAGGCTGGGCAACTCCAACAACAGCTGCTGAAACCAGGAAAGGGGTCTCCAGTGGGAAAAGTTTAAAAGCCTTGATTCTAATTCCGTACCTCTCATTTTACAGTTAAGGAAATGCGAAGAATATAGGCCTCTTGTCTGCAGACAGCTGTTTTCTAATCTGTCTCTGACACTGTGGCCTTAGGCAAGTCAATTAACCTCTCTGGGCCTCAGTTTCCTCATGTGATTGGACCAGATGATCTCCAAGGTTATGTCCAGTTCTTAGTCTGTCAACATATGACTTCTATGAACTTCTTTTTCTTAATATATCAAATAAAGAATAATAACACATACTACCTACCTCATAGGGTTGCTATAAGGAAAGTACTTTGTGAACCTTAAAGCACTATGTAAATGTCATTATTATTATAAAATAATAATATCAAAATTTCAACTTAGTTCCCTGATTGCCACATTTTTTCATGAACTATTTTATTAAATGATCTCTATAAATCACAATATAACTTTTGACTTTGACTGGAATAGCAAATTAGATGTCTTAATTGCTTTCATTACAAAAATAGTCTCACTTTTTAAACTGAATATCTTTCCAAAATTTTCACTCATTGTAATGAGGCAGTCTAGGGCTGCCAGGAATCCTGAAATACAAGGGCAGGTCTGCCTTGAAAGAATTAGACCGCTCAAGTCTTTCAGTCCTGGTAGTGAATTTTTTATAATGCCAGTTGGGTGAGCAAGATTCCTAGTGAGTCTACACTCAATGGGGGTGAGGGAGACTTTTATACAAAGAAAGTAATAAGGGGTTAGTGAAAAGATCTTGATGGAATTAAGGAGTGGCAAATAGCTTGGGGAGATCTAAAGGTAACAGAGAATGAAAGGCTGAGCTGGATTGGAGGACCACAATGAAAGGAAAGTTGAAAGAATTATATTGGGATGTACTTGATGCCTAAGGAAATCACCCAGGCTGAAATGGATGAGAAAGCTCAAAAGACTGAGGGTCTTTCCCTTTTAGAGGTCCAGGTCCTCCCATTATTAATAAACAGTAACACCTTGAATATTTATTAACATATTTTGAAAATGTTTTATTGATTTTTTTTGTTTTTACATTCTTAAATTTCCCTCTCTATCACTTCTCTAACCCCTCCCCAAAAGATAATTCTTTGTATAACAAAGAATATTTAAAGAGAAAGAGAAAAATGCTAGCAAACCTAATCAGTACACCAAAACAATCTGACATTATATGCAGTGTTACACATCTATGAATTCTTACCTCTGCAAAGGAGCGGGAGTGGGAGAAAAATGCCTTCTTCAGTCTCTTCTTTGAGGGGATTATGTTCCTTGTACTTTTGCAACTTTCATATTCTCTTGTTTTGAGATTGTGGTTCTTTAGGTTTATATTGTTGTGAAATTTGGGTATGTGTTTCTTGTCTGTTTACTTCATTTTCCGTCAGTTCAAGTAAGCCTTTTCATTTCTCTTTTTTCATCATATTCATCATTTCTTATAACAAAGTAATATTCCACTACACTAAAGTACCTCCGTTTCCCAAAACAACAGGCTTCTGTTTTGTTCCCAGTTCTTTGATACCACAAAAGAATGCTACTGTAAATATTTTGGTGTATATATAGAGCCTTCTTTTTGTCAAATATCTTTTCTGAATATATATTTACCTATGTAATTTCTGGGTCAGAAAGTGTGAACATTTTAGCCACATTTTGGGGGGGCATAATTCCATATTCCTTTCCAAAGCATCATACCAAGTCACAATTCCACCAAGAATGCATTAGTATGTCTATCTTCACACAACCCCTTTAACACTAGTTATTCTCATCTCTCATCATCTTTGTTTTCTGAATGTGAGATCCAATCTAAGGGTTGTTTTGACCTGCCTTTCTTTTATTAGTACTTTGGGGGATTCATTCATAGTGTCCTTAATAGTTTGTAATTCTCCTTTCAAGAGCTATTTGTTTGTGCTCTTTGGCTATTTATTTTGGAATGGCTTTTGAACTCAATTATATTTTTAAGTTGGTCGGTTTTGTCTCTGCACTTCTGTAGGCATTCTCCTACCACTATCCCTACTCTTATGACCTAGCTAGCTAGATCGTATTTATATAGCACCTTTTATGTGTTAGACTCTGTGCTAAGTGCTTTACAAATATTATCTCATTTGAACCTCACAACAACCCTGAGAAGTAGTTGTTATTATTATCCTAATTTTACACATGAGGAAATTGAGGCAAAAATAGGTTAAATGACTTGCCCAGTATCACACAACTACTAAGTGTGAGGCTGGATTTAAATTCAGGTCATCTTTAACTTCAGGCCTGGCATTCTATACACTGTACCCCCTAGTTCTCTCTAATATAATCTTATAATACATGTAATATTACATAGTCTTCCCTGTGAACTCATTATATTTCAATTTCCTGTGTTTTAACATGTCTGAAAAACATCAAGTAATTACCTTGATTTTCCTTTATTTGCAGTCTTTTGAGAGTGGATGTTTGATCTTGAAAGTGGACAACTTCATATTTAAAATGGTTCCTTGTCATTTGGTTAAGGCATTTAATTAAATACAATTGAGTAAGCCTTTTGATATGGATTGGAATGTTGCTATATTCCTAGGACGATAGAGCCTAGGACAGCTAGGTGGCCAGTTTAAACCTAGTCTCAGATAGCTGCGTGACCCTGGGCAAGTCACTTAACCCTGTTGGCCTTAGTTCCCTCATCCGTAAAATGAGCTGGAGAAGGAACTGGCAAACCACTCCCATATCTTTGCCAAGAAAACCCCAGATGGGATCATGAAGAATTGGATATGACCAAACAACACAATAGATCTAGACTAGGAGGGACTTTAGTAGTACACTAATCTCTAAATTTACAGATGGGGAAATTAAAACCTAGAGAGGTTATATGACTTCCCCAATGCCAGAAAAATGTTAAGGGATTTAAATTATGGGCTTTCGTTTTAACTTCACTCATTTTTTTTTTCATTTTAGAGGAAATTTAATTCAAAATAATATCTATACATTACACTTACCTGTAGTCTTTTCCATATAATATCATAGGATCTGATGGGGCCCGAGAGATCATCTAGTCCAACTTTCTAATTTTATAGTTGAGGAAAATGAGGCTCTGAAAGGTTAAATGATTTGTCAGGTATCACACAAGTAGCAAGTGTCCGAGACAGGGCTTAACCCATGTCTTCTGGACTCCATTACTGACATTCATGTGTTCCTGAGGAATGACCCCTTGAGAGGGAGTAGGAGAAGGGGTTCAGGGGGAAATATAAGCAATGAAAAAACAAAATATATCAATCAATGGGAGAACTTAGCAGAATGGATTAGAAAACAAAAATCTAACTATATGTTATTTACAAGAAAAACACTTAAAACATAAAAATCCACCTAGTTAAGGTAAGGAGTTGGAATAAAAAAGGGGGGGTAGCCATTATGATTTCAGACAAAAAAACAGTAAATATAGTCTTAATTAAAAGTCATAAACAATAACATTTTATGTCAGGAATGTAGGGTTGGTTTATTATTAGGAAAGCTATAAACAATTAATTCCTTAATATCAAATGAAACAAAAATCATATAATTGTATTAGATACAGAAAAGGCTTTTTGACAATATAACACAATTTCCAATAAAAATAATAGAAAACATAGGAATAAGTGAAACTTTCCTTAAAATGATAACTAGTCTACACATAAAAAGCTGCCATTATTTGTAATGAAGATAAACTAGAATCCTTTCAAATAAATTTCAGGGTGAGACAATAACATACATTGTCAAAGTTCTGACATAGTACTGGAATTCTGACGCAGTACGATAAGAAAAAGAAATTGAGGAAATACCCAGACATTTTTAACAATCACACTAAGAACCCTAATGAATCGGCTAAAAATTAATTGAAGCAATTAATAGTTTTAGCAAATGTGCAAGATGTAAATTAAATACAAATCATCATCATCATTTCTGTAAAATACTTATCAAACCCAGCAGAAAAAGTGTATGAAATGCATGCAAGTCTACCTTCCAAGATATACACAGGAACTATATAAATGCAACTACAAACAATTGAAATAAACAAGAGAAATACATTCAGATTTAAATACTTGGAAAATAATTAATTGCCCATGGGTTGGATGAACCATAAAATAATAAAAATGACAATACTACCTAAGTTAATATTCAGTACCATACCAATTTACCAATAAGTGACTTTGTAGAACTAACAAAGAAAATTCAAATGGAGGAAAAAAGTGAAAAATCTTAAGAGAAATAGGAATGAAGGAGACCTAGTCATGTCAGATCTCAAATAATGCTACAAAGCAGTAACTATTAAGTTTTGGTTAAAAAATAGGGAGAATTATCAATGGAACCCATAGGTGCAAAACATCCAAAAGTAAATGTATATAAAAATTAATTTTAAAATGAAAGCAACTCTGACAAATATTTGCCACAAATTTTCCTGCTAAAGATCTTACTTCCAAGATAAAGAACTAATTCAAACTTATAAGAAAAAGAGCTATTCCCTACTTGATAAATGGTCTGCAAGGCAGTTCTCAAGGGAAGAAACCTTGGCTATTTATGGCCATGAGGAAAAGTGATGCAAATCACTACTAACAGAAGAAATACAAGTTAAAGCAATTATGAGATTCCACTTTTTACCCATCAGAATGGCAAATATGACCAAAAATAAAAATGATGAATGTTGGAGGGGAGGTGGTATAACAGGCACATTGATGTACTCTTAGTGGGTTCGTGAGTGGGCACAACCATTCTGGAAAGCAATTCAAAATTATACATAAAAAGTTACTAAATAGTATGTGTTCTTTGGCTCAGCTGTTATACCCCAAAGAGATCATAGAAAGAGGAAAAAGTCCAAGTATAAAAATGTTTATAGCATCTCTTTTGGGAGCAACAACAGCAAAAAAAGGAAGCTGTTCATCAATGAGGAATGTTGTTGTAATTGTTGTATATGAATATGATGGCTATTGTTTTGCTATAAGAAATGAGGAAATAAATGATTTTAAGATGACAAAGAAAGACATGTAAAGTATGTAAATAAGCAGAATCAGAAGAATAAGTTATACTGTAACATCAATATTATAAAAAGGAACAATTTTGAAAATTTTTATAAATTAAAGAACACTGAAATGATCAAAACCAGGAGAACAATTTATTCAAAAATAATAATTCTGTAAAAAATATGCAACTTTGAAAGCTGTGAGAACTATGATCAATACAATGACCACTGGTGATTGCAGAGGCCTGATGATAAAACATGCTATAATTTCTGTTATTTGTAAAAAAAGAGGGGTGGAATATATATTTTTTAAATGTCATAATAGGAAGCATGCTTACTTGGAAATGGGTTATCTCTATAGACAAAGAGATATTTTAAAACAAATACAAAATTATTATTAGAAATATTTACAGAGATAGAATGTCTAGTTAAGGGTTCTGTCCAACATGAACTTGCAGGCAGAAGTTCCAGCATGCCTACCTTTTTTCTATTATGGGACGTAAACTGATTTGGCCAATGTAATGCAGAAGAAATGTTTGCTTTCTTTCTCTTGGTTTCTTTCCATGTCATAGATTATCAGAATTATCATTATTCTTATCTTTTAGATTATATTATTTATGGGAACCCATTAGTCATATCCTTATTTTTCCCAAAAAGCAAAATTCTACATGATATCTATAAGCAAACAAAAAAGAATTGAAACAGCCGTCTGCATTCTAAGTCTAGGGATGTTTATTTTGAATCATGAATTAATTTCTGTCATGAAAATGTATGTGAGTAGATCTTTCTTAGAAGAAGAAATTGTATTTCAACAATTAAAGCCATATAAAATTGATAAATATAGTCAATTATCATTGTCAAAGCTGTCGCAAATATTTGGGATTCTGTCATCTGTATTACTAAGATAAGAACTGACATTCTATTGTATATCTTTTTTTACAGGACCTATTATTCAGTGTGTGTGCTCTCAACATCATTTCTACTATTGTTTGTGCTTTGGCTACAGCTATGTGCTGTATGCAGATGGTTTCTTCTGATGTGTTACAAATGGTGAGTGTATTTTAATGCCATACACCCACATGTAGATACACATATCCAAGTGAAATGAAATTTGAAAAAAATGTATATCCTTTTTTTCTTCAGAAAAGGTATTAATAGGAATAATAGGATTTCTCCCATTTATAACCAGCTTGAAGTTAGTCTAGAGTTGAGAATTTCTATCTTCTAAAAATGAAAAAGGACAGGATGTGGGTTTTAGGAATTTCTACAGCCTTCTAATAATAATTCTCAATACTGAGAATTGTTAAATATCTAAGTATATTTGCTTGTTAGATGATAATTAATGGGAATTTTTATCTCATTAATTTTGTGAATCATTGGTATTCCATCTAATTACAGACACCTAAAAGTGTTATTTATTTCAATCATGCTGCCACATGAAATGGACCATAAATGATTGATTAACCAATTTTCAATGGTTCTGCTACTAAGTAGTCAAGGTGTGATGTCTGATGGGACATCCACACTCCCCTTCTTTCTCTCTAGAATGGTTTAGTTATCCCAACTAGCCCTATAATAGCAAGTCTGGACACAAAAGGGGTGGTTTCTAGAGGTGTGCTGGCCATGATCAAGACCATATTGCTACTTCTGAACTCTCAGGATCCTTGAAGTAATCATGTTAGAGGGATGCTGACAGTTCTCTAACTTGTTACTGTAGCTCCTGAAACCCCACTAGTGTGTTTCTTATTTACACAAAAAGAAACAATCATGATATAATTATTAACTCTTGCACATGGAACATTTACTAAACAGTATTTAGTATGCAAAATGTTTAGAATGCAAAGCCAAAAATAACCTTATGTTTATTCAATACAAGGCAAAACAGAAGTAAGAAATAGAAATGGTAAAAAGATCACAGTCTATTCCTAAACCAGGGTCATTTTCTCCCATTCATGCACATAGTGTCCTTGGGGAGGAAAATATCACACACAGAAAAACCTAGCAGTAAAGAACTTGAGAAGAAAAATTCATATTCCTGGGAAAACTCATGACTCAACTGTCTGCAGGCTTTGCTATCACTAGTTTCTTCATGAAACACACTATACTGTATGTTACCTGCTGCTCAAAGCTGCTTCTCTGTTACTTCTGGCCTCTAAGGCATTGTCAAGCTCTTTTAGCACACAGCCACACTTGGCAGTGTGCTGAGAAAATGTTAAGAATTTTTTGAAAAGGTATACAATATTAGTGTAGCTTATAGCAAAATAGTCATAAAGTTTGTCTTTTCCCTTTGCTTTCTGCTTTCTGAATGTGTCAATAGCAGTAAAAAGCAACGCAGGTATTCCTGTGAGAATTTCTCTCTCTCTGGCTATAGAGAGCAATACAGACAAATCCAGCCAGATCTTTGACAGGAGGATTCTCTCTTCCTCAAGCAACTTTCAGGTCCTCTAGAACTCTGCCCCAACGAGGACACAGCTGCAGTCTACCTAGGGTTTCTCATTTATCTCAGTTTACGCAGTCTGAAACACCTCCTCTTATCTTCTGATTCTCCACTGTTTTGTTCAGATGAAGTAGCAAGAGAAAGTCTTCCTGAATATCCACACCCTTCTCTCTCAGATTGCTGCCTTCTCATTCTTTTGGTCTCTGATTCTTATCTTCTGTCTTGCCTTGGTCCTCGTCTGACTTTTAGTGCCTGGTACCAGAGCCTCTTCCTGAGTCAGTGACCTATATCTTTAAATCCATTTGAAAAACCCAGAGTCTACAATTCTCTCAGGTATGACACAAACAGAAAAATATATAAATTTTCACTCAGTCCACAGAAAGCTATGTCCTTCAAAATCCTGAAAGCTGTCATATGTAAATGAACCTGTGGACAGCAATGCCTTGCAGATGTTACCACATTCATTAGGGGCTTTCTTCTCTGAGAGGGATTGTTCTCTCCTTGGTCCTTTTAGAACAAACCATGTCTCTCCTCAAGCATTTTTTATCTGATAGACTACGTTTCTTCTCCAGTTGTTTTTATCAGTGCTTCACAAACAATTTTTTAGTCCTCTTTCAGCAACCAAATCAACATAACAAAGGAGAGGTACTTTAAATAAGCATGTAGCTATAACCTCACTGACATAGACTAGAACCCCTAGGAAAGCTCATTCTTTGGGTTATAGAGTCCTTTCTTACCCCCCCAAAAAACTAATACTTTTTTGAAGAAAATGAATTTTATCTATTGGGATTGGCCAATATTTTTAAGATTCAGTAGTGTTTCATTTGCATGTTTTAATCCAGTTAATAGATTTGTCTGCCTTTTCCTGTTAATAAACCCCAGGTAATGTTGTCTTAGGGAAGAGATACTCCTAAAGGAAGTTGAGTCAAGCAATTCAGGTTCTATCCCTTAATATCAAAGACTTTTAATTATTTTAACTCAATCAGTATTTTGTCCTCAAATTCAAGATATTATATGTGTGTGTGTGTGTGTGTGTGTGTGTTTGCATTTATTAAGGGAAAAACAAAAGCAAAACCCTCCTTTATTCCTTTTTAGTAAACCAAGATTTAAAAAAAAACCCACAACCCTCACCTAAAAGAAAAAAAAAGAAACAATTTTTATTTATATTGGAAAAAACCATGCTTTTTACTTTGGTAGGAGAGTGTTATCTTTTTTTATCCCCCATTTACCCCATCATAATATGTCATTTAAGCAAGCTTGGAAGCCAGAACACAGTTTTAGTGTGTCATTACTAAGATTAAAAAAATTCTGTTCTAATTGTATACCTTGCTCAAACACTTTGAACCAGTATAAATCCACTAGGATTGTCACAAGGAGTTACTAACCTTTTAAGGGGGCTGCAGTTTTCAGAAACATTTATGCATTGGCAATGAACTTTTGACCCTATTCATGGAGGCTTTATGCTGGTTATTTTCTTTGGCATGTATTATGAAAGGTTAAGTACCTTGTGGGTAGTACTTACCACATCATATTTCAGTGAGAAGCAATAAATTTTAAGGTGCTTCCTTAAGCAAATATAAGAGTTGTAAACTGCAACATTGTACATTGTGTTACAGCATATCATTATTAAGAACAAAAGTACTGGGTGAAAGCTGATAGATTTTAGCATGAATTTAGTGCTTACTGTGTGCTTAAGTTATATGTAAATTGATGGTTCTTTTAAGTATGGAAAAATTATAACTGTGAGATAACCTAAGATAGTTGTTAAAAAATATTATTCTTACATGATATTATATAAATTATTTATTATCCTCTGGAAACCTCGACTACATTGCTGCTAGTTTGTATAATAGTGTGACTTGCATTCTGGAGAAACGAAGAACTCTTTAAACTTATCTGGCTTTAATTTTCTGTATTCTCTTCATGTCTTCTTCCCGCTTTCCTCCATTTCCCCACGCCAATTTCTCTCATTTTGTTTGTGTTCAGATAGCCTGCTGACATGTCATTTAATTGACTTACCCTCTCTGTGTGTCAGTTTCAGCCTCTGTAAATGGGAAGATTAATACTTTCCCTCCCAGACTCTGGATTTATGAGATGGTATATGTGACAGCTTTTTGAAAATGCACAGAGATCATATTGAGCCTAGTTTTTCAATGTCTGACATAATAGAAATCTCCTAGATAAACAATTCTTGGTTCCTGGCCTCTTAACAAAAGTGACCAAGAGTGAAGTTTTCTGTTTTTACTCACAGAGTATATTTTGTTCCTGTGACACTGGAAGCACATTGAGATGTATACTTAGTACTACTGTCACTGAATCAGATTATCTACACTTTAGGGACTATTGAGATATATTTCATAATTGCTCTATTTTTAATTTTTTAATTTTAAATTTAATTACCATCAAGTACAAAAAAAGAACAAAAAACAAGTTTGTATAAGAAATAGAATTGCAGTTTGTATGGTATTTTTAGAGAAGCATAACTATATATAATTTAATGGGGTGATTACAAGACACATTTATTTATCTCTTGCACTTTGTCTGATGCACTTTAAAAATGTTTTATTGGTTCTTTTTCTCATAACTATCATTAACTGCTAAGCCTCTACCCCACTCCTCATTCAATGAGTCCTTCCTTGTAACAAATTTCCTATCATTATATATAATGTTGTTAGAATATTTACATATATTTTGTATATAGATCCATCTGTCTATCTGCCTGTCTCTCTGTCTGCCTGTCTTTGTGTCTCTCTTAGAGCACAAAAACCCAAAACCTTCTCAAGGGAGAGTTTTGTCTATCATGGGCAGAATAGTGGTTGCCTTTATTCCTGTTCCATGTAGATGTTCTTCTATGTTTTCATTTTCACTCATGCCATCCCATGTATGTCCTTACACACTTATATATGTTCACATATTATCACACAGACATGCTTTAAAGTTATTCCATGGCGTAATATCCTGGGCATTATGGTACACTGAGGAAAAGACTTGATGAGTCACAGGACCTGGATTCCTGATATGACCCTGGACAAGTCACTTAACATTTACAAAATGAAAAGGCTGAACAAGAGGGTCTCTGAGGTCCCTTCCAGCTGTGATCCTGTGGACATAAGTACACCAATCTGTTTTCTTTTTGTATGTGTGTATGTGACTCTTTAGGGTTTGTAAATCACTCTAAATACATTTAATTCTTATTCTGAACTCAACAAACACAAAATAAAATCAGAACTTTTTGCATGCACAATATCCCATCTTTTGTCTCTGTGCCTTTGGACTGCATGTCCCTCCCACCTGGAATGTATCCCTCCTTCCCTCTGCCTCTTGACAGCTTTGATTTTCTTTCCCAGGTCTTCTTACTCAAGTGCCATTTTACACGAGGCTTATTTTACACAAGGGCTACATCACCAGCTCCAGGTAGCTTTTTGTAGGATGAGTCCCAAAAGGGCAGCTACTATGCAGTAAAGCCTGAAAGTACAGGTTTCTTTTACTTTCATCTACCAGCCCCTGCTAATACGCTCATCATTGTTTATTAGTCAGCAGCCTCAGTTCACTAAAATCTTTAATAATGTAGTACTGTAAGAAGACTCAAAGGTCTGGGGTATGCTCCTCGCAAATACACAGAGTACAGGGCAAGAGTGAGTGGCTTAAACCTAATGCATGGTGGCAATGAGGCATACATTACAAAAAATATGTGGCCAAAAGGTAAGTTTACAACTCCTCATCCCTCGGTACCTCTTCTTGAGTACATATCTGGTATTCTTTGATGCTGCAATAGATCACACTCCTTGGATCCACTTCATCCCTTGGGAGTCTGTCAGCATTTCTGTCTGTGTTTGTCTTCAGGATGTCCTCTAAAGTATTCCCCATGTTCTCTGATAACATATTCACTTAAGAGGGAACAGAGGTAGAATGAAACTCTCTTCTATCCCTAGGATTAATTCATTCTCAGGGATCTGAATCTAGAACCTTTCACTCGTAGACTGGTCCCCTGCTTTTCTGAATTTATCAATAGTCTGTTATTTTCTGCAAAGGTCTAATGGGTGTGACTGAGCATCCCAGCCAATCACATTGCTTTCTTTCTTGGACAATTCAAAGAAAATGCACATCTCATAAAGAAATAATGCATCCTTTTTATACGTTTAAAACTTCCTATCTGTTAATTGACTGTTGTTGGCATAAAACCCCACCCTTACATATGTTTCTCATGTATTGTATCTCACTGTTAAAATGCAATCTCCTTAAAAGCTTAGATTGTCTCACTTTTGACTTTTTATTTCTAGATCCTCACAGTAACTGTCAAATAAACACCATTAATAAATGCATTTTTGAAAATTGAAAAGCCATATAGGTGGGCCATATTCCAAAGTTAAGTCATATTCAATCTGTGGTATGCCAAAAAACCCCTGTCTTTTTCAGGGGAACTTCTCTCTAGCCTTGTCTCTACCAAGTGTAAAATTTCAAAAATATTTCTTAAATTTTCATGAGATGATACAATGTTAGCTTGAATTTATTACCCAGTGCTTTAGCTGTTCTTCCTATCTTAATTATCTATAAATTTGATATGCAAACCATCCATACCTTTATGGAAATCATTAATAACACATATTGAACTGCACAGAGTCAATCCTAGGTTCCTGAGGCACTTCGCTGGAGACCTTATTCAAGCAGTTACCGACCACTCTTTGGACCAGTCCCTTCGACCTATCCCAAGAATATTTTACTGAATACAGCTGTCTAGCCTGTATCTTTGTATCTTTTCCACAAGCAAAGCATGAGAGATTTTGTCCAAAGCTTTGCTAAATTCTCGATTAACTATATTTACAACATTCCCCTGCTTTATAAGGCTAGGAATCCTGTCAAAATATCTGGGAGCAAAATATCGACATTTTCTACTGGTAAAACTAAGTTGTATATAGTGCAAAAGAAGAGACAGAGCCGAATTCTAAAAGTGCAATGATTTTGAGTGCGTTTTCTTCCCTTTTTTCATATTCAATTCCAATTTAGGTAATGAGCAATTGTTAGTACCAAAATATAGGTTTGCTGTTGTTCAGTCATTTCAAAATCTAGAAATTTGTGCATAAAGTAAGTGCACTTCTAGGATCATAGATCCAGAGCTGGAAAGGATCGTATAGGTCTTCTTGTCAAATCCCCTCATTTTACAGATTAGGAAACTGCCCAAGATTACATAGGCAGTTAGTGGCAGAGCTAAGGTTCAAAATCAGATCTGGCAGTGCCAAACCCAAGACTGAAAACTGGATATTATTTCCCACTGTAGCAGGCTTCCTATCTCTTACAATATAAAGATGCTTATAGTGTTAAAATGAGAGACTATATTAATAATAGTGATGCTTCACACAAATCTAGAACATGAGAAGTTTCGGTCACAATTTCAGAATTTTTTACTAGTAAAAATAGTTTTGACAAACAAAGAAAATACATTATTTTTAAGGTATCATTAAATTAATATCAGTATTAGTGATATAGGTGTTTGTACACACACACACACACACACACACACCAAATAGTATAGCATCTAAGAGTGTGTAAAGGAAAAGCTAATTTAAAGACAAAATTACTTTTATAGTAAAAAAAAGTTATAGTTTTAACATTCTTCTTTTAGAACTTGTTAAGTCTAATAGAAGGCAAATGAAAAGGAAATTATCAGTCAAAGTGGAATATTGGAAAAAACTAGATTTCCTAGACCTGTGGTAATTATTAAATGGAAACATTTAAAGACATACTTACTTTTCCATATCACACCATATCCTTTTTGGCCATGTACTAGAACATGGAAATCTCATAAATAAATGCAGAAAAGCAGAAATAGCTAATACATTCTTACAGAACATAATGAAATAAAATAGTAATCAGTAAAGGAAACAAGAGTAAATGATGCACATCTCAATGTAACCTAAGTAGCATAGAAAAGGAAATTATGTTCCTGGATTCAGAGATTCAGCTACTGGAATGACAGCCTAAGGAAACACAATAATAAAGAAAGACTCCCATATGCCAAAATATAAATAAAAGCATCATTATTTGTAATACAAATTCAAAACTACACATATACCCACTAATTGCAGGAGTAAGTGAAAAGCAATGGTATCTAAGGATGAATGAAGGTACCTTGAATGAATATGAAGAATTTATAGAAACATTGAGGGATTTAAATGAAGTAATTCAGAGTAAAGGAAGCTAAGCCAAAAAGCAATATATTTTACAATGATTATAGTTTAAATAAAGGTAACACTGAAAGGCAACAAAGCATCAAATTCAAAAGCCAATGTCAATACTATATTGTCAAAGTTAAATCACTAAATTAATTTTTTACATAATGTACTTTTTAGGATAGTAGATAGAGTGTTAGATATGGAGTCAGCAAGACATATCTTTCTGAATTCAAATCTGATCTTAGACACTTACTATTTGTGTGACCCTGGGCAAATCACTTAATCCTATTTGCCTCAGTTTCCTCAAAAATGAGCTAGAGAAGGAAATGGCAAACCACTTCAATATCTTCACTAAAAAAATCCCAAATGGGGTCACAGAGTCAGACATGACAGTCAGTTAACAACTGAGCAAGAACTTTGTAGAGAAATTTGTATGTTTGGTAAATATCTATGATGTCAAAACAAAATGTCCATTTAAAATTATAAGCTACTTTTTATTTCCTACTGGATTATAAATTCATTCAGGCTATAGACTATGTTTTTGTTTCATTTCATATGTTCCCCAAGTCCTAGCACAATACATTGAATAACCCAACAAATGTTTGTCAAATAAATGAGTAAAAGGATGCATAAAATGTAACATCTTGAGAAGTTAGATGAAATAACCTAATATACAGAAGAAACAAGCAGCAAGCGGCCACTGCCAGGAGCATGATGGGAAAATTTTCATAAGAAATTTAAGAGGTACATCTATTCAAAGAAAAAACACAATGGAATCATCTATTCTTTTATTGAACAAGTCAGATGGCCTCATTATTGAAATCATTCCACAATATATCATTAAAAGAATTCATAAAGACTCTTTCTTTTCTCCTCAAATTAGCAATTACCAGCACTCTTTTGCAACCAGGGAATTTACTAAACAAACATTGTCCATCAGGGTTTGGTATGAGAAGATATGTAAAGAGTTCTGCAATCTTATTTTCCTTAAAGAAACAAATAATTCAGTGTATCAGTATTTGAAAAGCAAGGTATAATAATATGTCTAGGATAAAACATTACTCAAGGAAAACTTTCTTAAGTATGCGTTTAACATTCCTTGCTTGACAGTTTAAATTACATATACTTTAAATTTATAATTAAAGCTCATATATAATTAAGTTAGACACACACAGCAGGAGATGTCCTAGTAGTTCTGCACAAATAAATCTGATTCAACTTTATTTTTCAGTTTCTTCCACAGAGATCACATTCCACAAACCCAGACTGTGTGACTCCCCATGGAACCATTCTCCACCAGACCTTGGATTTCGATGAATTCATACCTCCAATACCTCCCCCACCCTATTACCCACCAGAGTATACCTGTACACCCATGATAGAAGCTCAAAGGTTCATCTTTTCTTTTCTATATCTGTGATGACATGCCGTAGTTACATAGATCAGGAAGCAATGGTTGGGCTGGGTTTGTTATGAGAAGTTGAAACCGCTATCACTTTCAGAGAACAAGTTAACTAGAGAATAGCAAAGGTAAGAAAGAGTGTTTGATAAGAGACTAGAGATTCAATTGTGAAAGATCTAGAACACTCATTGTTAGTATTGTTGCAATGCAATAATAAAAAAAATATTCTGGCGAGACAAAAGCAGCTCTTTTATGTCATAATGGAACATAAAACTTAAGCTTCTATTAAATTACAGTCATTAATATAACACACAAAAGTTGAATTAAAAATTTAATCATCTGTATAATTACCTTAATTTAAAGGCAGTGTTGTGGAGTTGGTTAAATAGTTGATGCGTCTTCCCAGGAAAAAAAATAAACTGAAAGCCCAATGAATTAGGGTTTCATTTCATTTACATGACAAGTATGTGGTGAGGAAAACTTTTCACAAGATTATTGCAATTCTGTTTGCTTTGCTATAATAGAGAAATTTAATTAGTTTTCTTGCTAAGGTAAGGGTTTATAATAAAATGCCCTTTCTCTCTTTTCAGAGGACTTCACTTAGAATTTCCTCATTCTCCATTCAGTACTTTGTATGAAGTTGCCATCAACAGTCCTGGGATGCTTTATCCAACAGAACTCCCTCCTCCGTATGAAGCAGTGATAGGACAGACACTTGCAAGCCAGGTAAGAAACATTTTCAAAGACAGTAGTTGGTGTAGTAAAAATAGAACTGAATTTGGAGTTAGGAGAGACCTGAACTTGTCTCACTTTTGACCAACCTGTGAATTTGCGGGGAAAATTACTTAATTTTGCTGACTTTCAGTTTCTTTAAATGTAAAACAGAAGTAATTAAATCTCTAGTACTTACATCACTGAATTCTTGTGAGTACCAAATGAAATAATGTATACAAACCAGATTATAAATCCTAAGGTGATATGTAAATTCCAGTTATTATTATCATCTCATTTTCATTCTGTCAATGGGTTTCAGAGAGAAAAGTACTGGAACAAATTGCTCTCTTGCTATGTAATCTTATGTTCACTATTTCAGAGGTAGATAAAATAACCACTTTTTGTATTTGAATATAAGTGCTAACATATGTGTTCATCCTCTGTAGGTTCCCAGAAAGTAGTTTGGGTACAACTCCATTAGCAGATAAGGTTTAGCAGAATAATTTTTACCTCCTTCTACTCTCACATGTTTAATCTCCTTTGCCACATCTCTGTATTGTGAAAGGTTTTTGTCCATGAAGCTTGGAGAGTAAAAGTATTTGGCATAATGAAATCTATTAAAAACACTGTTTTAAAGTTGTTTCTTTTTATGGGCTGCTATGTCTGGGTGACTGTGGGTAACAGTTCAATCCATGTATTACTTGAGTTGTCTCAGATATTTTGAGGTATGTACGCAGTATGAGTATTTCTCATCCATTAGTTCCTGTATTTTATTGAGTTCTGATGTGTAACTCTAGTGACCAAATCATGTCTTGCTAGATATTCAGTTGATTTTAATGTTTTGTAGCCCATGATTCCATGTTGCAAAATTTCTGCCATTTTCGTGCAGTATATATTGATTACAAGGCCTATATTGATCACTTAAGGGCAACCTTTCTCTAATTACTGGTGGCAATGACCTGGTCCTGGATTACCATCATAAGCCTCTCTGAGAACTCAAATAAACATACATGACTCAGCCAATTATTTGATGTCTCTTATTGACATTTTGTGGAGTGGGTTCATGTGAACGTTGTTTATTGAAGGGCCTTTTGATTTTCTTCTTGGATCTGGACCATTTCCTAGTTACATGGTTAAATTCCATGGTATGGAATTATCACCCTTGACTATTGCTTGGTGAAATGATGTGTGCTTGTCCCAAAAGTATTTCTCTAGGTCTCACATTTCTTCATTATATACTTTAAGAATGTTTGTCATTCCTCTTTCTCCTTTTTGTAAAATGTGTGATTTCTTTCTCTAGCTGCCATAGGATGATGGTCCCTATCTTTCAAAAATACCATGCAGTTTTTGTTGGGACACTTTTCATGTTTGTTAATGTTCATTTTATGATTTCAAAAGTGCAGTGAAACTGGTGTGGTGTAGGTATTAATTGATTTTCTCTATCCACATGTATTTATTTGTGGATAGTAAAAGTATTTGGAAGATTTTACTAGACAAAAGATGTCATGAACTCTTTTGTCTTGAATTCTTTCTCATTCTTTATGGAATTTCTTATCCAGTTCTCTTTTGTTTAAGTAAAGACATGTTTAAGTTGGATACTTCTAACAGAAAAAATGTCCAGATGTCTAGGGGGTTTGATAAAATAGTGACATAATTCATAAAAAGTGAACCAAATATTCCTAGAAAAAGAGTTCAACCCAAGACCATCTCAAATGAATATAATCTTATTTCTCTAAATGCTTCAGGAATTGCTTCCTAGCATGGCCCTGGCTTGATCTAGACTTTTAGCTTCCTTCTCATATTCCTCCTTCCTTTTTTCTAACCCTTCTTCTCATAGCACCCTGGAGAGATAAGGGAGCCCATGTTACTTCCCCAGTTTCTATGGAGTCTCCAAATTATCAAGCCCCCAAATGGTATCTGTATCATACACATCGTTATGAGTCATAACAACCTCCTTAACAGATTCTTGTTGAATTAGTCTTCAGTGTACAAGGCATTGTGCTGGATACTATGGAGAATACAAAATAGCATGATAGAGAATCCCTACACTGATCCTACAGCACCTAGCATAATGTTGGCTAATCACTCTATTAATATTTATTAAGTTTTGATTAACTCTTACTGAAGAGACAGGAAGTATGTACAATACATACATAAATAATAGCTCAAGACCTTACGTGAGTACCAAATGGTACAGATATTAAGGGAGTTCAGAGCAAAGATTGATTATCATGGACTAGGCTTCATGAACCATCCAGACCTTGAAGAACAAGTAGGATTCAGGTATCTGACAAAGACAGGGGAGAATATTCCAAGCAGGAAGAATAATTTAAGGAAGGGTACTCTGCAACAGGGTGTGCAAGGCATATTTGAGAGAAAGTAAGTAAAGCAATCTGATTGGTGCTTGCACATTTATGAATCCAAAGAAGAAAAGTGGACTCACCATTAGGATATGATATAAAAATATGAAAAATTTCTATTTGCACATTTGAATATTTATTCAATAAAATTGTTTTTCAATTAACTTTTTAAAATGCTATTCTGCAAGTATTTAATTTCATTATTTGTACTAGTTGTTCCAAGGAACAAATTCTGTTCTCCAATACAGAGAGCACATCCCTTGATTTGTCCTGCCATGTGCATGGCGGTTTTCACTAGGCAGACGAGTCACACGTCTTCACTTCACTATCTTTTCCAAATCCCTTTTCAATCGAACACTGTGACATTCTTTACTCAAGGCTTGAAATCTTCTGAATGCACTTGTCAGGATACACAAATGCGGGTGTAGATAAGATGTTTCTAATTTTGCCTCACTGTGTAGACAATAAAAATAACTAGGTGTTCTTTGCTATTCATTCCTCTATTGTAGAAACAAAAAGGGAAAACTACTTGAGTGAAAGAAATTGTTCTTGCTAAAGTAACAGAATTGGAGTGTTTGCATCGTATTGTTTCTAAGCTGTTAATTATGGAAATTCATCCTCATTTGTTTTAAAGCTGTGCTAAAAACACCAAAGTGCTTTCCTGTTTCTATATTTATTATCTATTTAATTTTCCTTTATGTGCCAACAATTTAAATCACTGTTATGTATTTTTAAAAATTGCAAGTAAGGTAAAGATTTGTATATATGTGAAGTAGTCTAGATTGTGATCATGGCCTGTCATAAACATGCAAGGGCTGACCTACATGAATGATGACATAAGCCCACTGGTCATAAGTTAAGTGATTCTGCTCATCTCCATGGCTGTGAACCTAGTTCATGCTGCTCCATGTATCTATTCGTAATGCCCCTGCAATAACAGTATAAGGTTTCCCTACAGATGGTGGGGTTTACTGTGCACAAATAAATAAGAATACCTCATCATACCAACTAAAAACAGTTTTCTTTTAACCTAGTAACCTTCCCTACTGATAAATCAGACCACAAAATCCCATGTAATTAAGAGCATATGACCATAGCTTTAGATTTGGAAAGGGTCATTAATGGTCATTTAATCCAACCTTTCCATTTTACTGATGGAATAACTGAGACCTCAAGAGGTTAAATTATTTATTTGCCCAAGGTTATACAGATATTGAGTGGCAAAGCTAGGATGCAAGTCTAGTTTTCTTTCTTCAGAGTTTTTTTCCACTGTACTGTACTGTCTTCCAGATACTCTCTTTCATGTAGTTCATAAACAAGAAGTCACCCATAAAAGGTGTCTGCCTTCATGGATAAGAAATGTGAGACATTTAATTGTAGCATTCCCATACAAAATACCCCCACCTCTTCTTGAGGGAATTTGAAGTGTTTCATTCTGAAGATATAGAAGGCACACATCCCTAACCACCATAAATTCTTTGTTGTATTATTTCAATTGCTAGTTCATATTTTGATGAGAGGTAATAAAAGGCTTTATCCCAGAGTTCAGGCCTTGCCTCAGCTAACTAGTCAGATCAGACCATTGCCGTAGACTCAGCACTACAAGACTGTACCCCATGATATCCTTACTAAATGCCACTCTCCATCACTGGGATCCATATTAGACCTCTACAACAAATTCACCAAAAAAGAAACAACCTTCTCACCCCATTTTCCCTTTAATCCCCAGATAACTTTGTCTGTGTTGAGCTACCCAATGGCTCAGCCTTAATACTTCAGATGGGGCTACTCAGAGAGCAAGATGGTGCCTTATGAGATCACTGTGGGATTGGGATCACTTTTGAACTCTTTGTGCATCATTTTAATAGAAGAACACTCTTTTAGAAACAGGAGGAATCAAGTTTTTCATAAAGGCCATCACAAAGGCTCTGACAAAAAGTCTTAATTTTATTGGACAACCATATGGTCACCCACAAGAAAAGAAAGTACTCATCACATTCTCAACTTCACAGCCATTAAGATTGTATTTTGGGCAGCAAACAATAGTTCCTTTGACTGGAGTATCACACTTAGCAACGGTGGACAATGAAATAGGAATCTCTCTCCTCCCCTCCCCACAATTCAGCAAATACCTATTTTTAAAAATTAAATTTTATTGTTTTAAGTGAATCTATTTTCTTTTCTTCTTATCTCCTCTCCACCACCACTGGAAAACCAACAAGTAAAAATGCAAAACCCTTGTGATGAGTAGACGTCTTTCTTAAACCATTTGAATGAAGTCCTGTCTCAATAATCTTTGAGCCTATAATAGTTAGCAAGTTACTGCAAAGTGATGAAAATTGGAATGTCCCTTTCATTGCAATGATATTGTTCCCACATCATCTTTGAGATAAATAAATCCCACTATTTCTGGGAGGGATTCCACTCTCATCTCTACATATCAAAAGCCTCCTTTTCTTGAAGTTCAGATCAGGTGCCATGCCCTCCATAAAGCCTTCTTTAATTCCTGCAGATGAAAATGTTTTCACAAAAAACTCCTAAGTGTTTTCAGGGAGTTTTGTCATAATATCTCCTTTGCCCTCCTCACACTCTACTTTGTACTGCATTTCCCTATAATGTCTTATATTCTTTAGTCAATTATATATTCTTTAAAGGCAAAAACTATATTAATTTTCCATCTCTATGTGACCAACACATATCATAAAGCCTCATATAGTAGGCATAATAAATATTTATTGAATTGCTTTGAATATCTGTTCCATTCCAAGATGTCACATCCCTAACCAACATGAATTCTTTGTTGTATTGTTTCAGCTACTGGTTCCTATTTATATAATCCCATAATACAAGGGACCTGGATTACAAGGCAGATTTTTTTTTGTCCCTTCCTATTTACTTTCATTTACCTACAGACACCAACTCATGATTTTTCACGGAGATTCAGAACTAACTACTTTCTCCCTGAGACCTCAGGGACCTCTGCTCCACAATCTTCTGAATTGAAGGAGAGGCCAAGGAAGAGATCTTTCCTTCAGCCAGCATCTCAAGCTACCTGACTAGCCATATACAATTTACTAAGATGATTTAGCCACACCAAATGGAAATGATATTCATTCTGATCTTTCTTGAGGCTACATAGTGCAGTGTGCAAATTTCTGACCTGCCATTAAATCCTCCCTCTGATACTTGCTAACAACGTGACGATGAGTCTCCTTGCCACTTTAAATATGAAGCAACTCTCTTCTAATTACCTACTATATATAGACAGGAACTGGAAGTTCCTATACCAACAAAATCACATATCCTTGATGTATTAATGAAAAATTATTATGGTCTCATTTTCCTCCCTTCCTCCCCTTATAAATTTATTTATTAATCATTTCGAGGCAGAGTAAGCATAGTTAGAGGGCAGCTAGCTGGCACAGAGGACAGACTACCAAGTGAATTCAAATCCAGCCTCAGGCATTTCCTAGCTACGCGACCCTGGGCAAGTCACTTAACCTAGTTTACTTCAGCTTCTTCATCTGTAAAATGAGCTGGAGAAGGAAATGGCTAACTACTCTAGTATCTTTACCAAAAAAATCCAAATGGGGTCACAAAGAGTTGCACATGACTTAATAGCAACAGCAAAAGCATAGTTACAGCTCTTACAGTAAATATCTATACTCTCCTTACCTAAAAATTACATGGTGGCCACCTGGTCCTCTTTAAATAGTTTTATATGTCACAATATTCTATGAATAAAGGATCATTGCTTATCACCTCCTACCAAGAGTATGAAGATTCATACTGTCATTCTCTCTCTCTCTCTCTCTCTCTCTCTCTCTCTCTCTCTCTCTCTCTCTCTCTGTCTCCTTCCCTCTCTTCCTCCAAGCAGTCAAAATGAAGACTTGCCCAAGATCAATCACACAGCTAGTAAATAAATGTCTGAGACTAGATTTGAACTCAGGTCCTCCTGATTCCATAGCTAGCTCTCTATCCACTGTGCCATCTAGCTGCCCCCATATTGTCATTCTCACAGCCGCTATTTGTTTCTCATCCTTGTCCCAGCCACTTAGTGGTCTCACTACATAATCACCACTTAACATTGCAACTGAGAGAAGCAGTTTTTGCATCTTTGGATAAACTCCCAATAGTGGGCTCATAAGATTAGAGGTCCAGAGCTGGCAAGTGTCTCAGTAACCATCTAGTCTAGCCTCTGAGATGAGGAAACTAAGGGTCGGGAACTTTAAGTGACTTCTCAGAGGTCACTCAGGTAGTAGGCATAAGTGGGATTTAAATCCTATAGTAGAAGCAGCTGCATATGTAGGTCAGTAGGCACACATGTAAGTACATCATGCTAAAGAACTACATTTTTTCAGAGAACTTCCACATCCTTAATTCACTGGTTCCTTGCAAAATCCTTCAAGTATTGAAGTTGTAGAAAGTGCTAAAAACAGGCCATTGAGATGTCCATAATCTCTTTCCTATGGTAGTGAGACTCAGAATAGGGTCTAAATAACACCTTGTTTCTGGTTCGCAAAAAGAAATGGAAAGTCTACACTTGCTGTAGCTGAGGGTTGTCACATGAGTGGAAATGCTTTCTCAAACCTCTTAAGTAATAGACAGCCAACTGCCAGTGACAATAAATCATTAGAGAAACTGTCGGGTAAGTTACTAGAGGTTTTGTTATAGCTTTCCTGTCTTTGTTGCTGGTTACTCTATGGCCTGTGTCCCAGACTGAGAAGACCTCGTATACAGAGTAGCAAGCAATAGTAACATGTTGGTGTCCATTTGATTTCCTTAAAAGCAAACACTACTTTCCTCCTAAATTAGGGGATAATTTGGATCAGCATAGTAATTAGAAAAATTCTCATTTTTATTTAAGTATCAGTGTTAACATTATAATATTTATGTTGCATAGAGACAGTAAATATTAATGTTAAGATGCTCATAGAGAATTTGGAGTCCTCTAAGAAAATGATTATTAATACAAAATATGAAATTCTTATCTTCCTCAGTGGTATTCCCAAAAGAGAGTCCTTATTATGGGAAGCATGGGGGTCATTTAGTAGTACTTGGGCACTGGGGAGAATTTGGTTCATCGATATTTTGTCCTATTTATTATAGCTGCATAAGTCACATTTTCTAAAGAACAGAGAACTCTGGGGATGTATTGCTTTCTTCTGAGCACTTTATGAAATCTGTGAAAAGATTAGAAAGTCTGTAATTTGGCTTTGTTGAAATAACATTTCTTTTATGAGTTTTGTATCTTTTTGAACATTGAAAAAAATTTAAATTTGAGGATTTTTAAGTGCAAATATAATAGGGTAGGCATTGCTTTTCTACAGTGTTTATTTTTTTCATTCCTTTGAAAGAGGCCATCTGAGCAAATTATTCAGACATGCTGAGAGCGTCCCAATGACTTGACTGTACTCTTTATTGGGTCCTAATGGCTTAGTGACCACTTTTCAGTGCGGTAGACATTGTCGAGGGTATGAAAGTCAATGAAATCCATTACCCTCTACAAAACGAAATAGGAGTCCACACCAGCTGCAGACTTCCCCAGGGGGTGGACCAAGAGTTCTGACCTGACTAAACATTAAAGATTTGTTCCCATTTAAAGCAAGAGTCCTTTCCCCCAGATAAGCAGAAGGTTAATTGATTCCACTTGCTAGTGTAAACTGCACATAAATGACATATCAGCAGTCATTTTTATAAAGAGAGGAAGACAGACTGACAGAAGAGAGAAATATAAGCAGTACAGAAGCTAGAGAGAGATGCTAGAAAGGGCTGCTCTTAGAGATAGTCCTGGAATATATTTTTTAAAAAGTAGTTTTTTATCCTACTTTTAGAAGTTAGTTATTTTTAGGACTGATTATATTCATTTAAATATACTTCTCAGTTATATTGAGCATACTCATTTCTTTCATATGTATTTTTACCCTACTGATGTTTCCTGTTGCTGTGGTTTTAGATAGAACTCAAGCAGCAAATCAGTAACTTTCTGCTGTGGTCCATCTCATTGATAATACATTGATAATTACAGGATACTTTGTCTGTAAATATAGTGAAGGGGTCCTCATTTTGTTTTCTTCTTTATTTCTGCAAACATTGCTTTTGTGGGGGTCAGTTTGTGACTTCAGTATTCCTCATGTCACTTTAAAAAAAAAAAAACAACAATATTGTTCAGCAACAAGAGTCAATACGAATGGCCTGTAATACTTTACAATCATTATGCACAGAAAAGGGTTACTGGATAGGAAGAGCAGACATCTCCACTATCTCAGTGTTGTTCATTTGACCATGATCTAAGCCCTTGAGACAAAGAGATCATCCCTAAAGATGCAGAAGCAAATAGGGGGTTGTTTTCTTAGTCACAAAGCATTTATTAAGTTCTTATCAGTGTAGAGCATTTTCGGGGACTTATCCTGAATTCCAATAATAAAGATAGTTACTTAATGTTTTTCCAATTAAATAATATTTTTTACCTTTAGGTTATAAGTGAATTTAGTCTTCACATAGAGGAAAAAAAGAGCATAATTATATAGTTGACACTTGTTAAGAAAGTCTGTAGATTCTTGGCAATTTTAGGAAGTCTGCACTAAAAATTCGCATTCACAAAGCAAAACAATGTAAATCTTTAGTGCAGATTTCCTGAAATTGCCAAGAATCTGCAGACTTTTTCCATAGAAAACACTAGTTTGGTATAAACTTAGAAATATGGAATAATTTCCATGGTTTCTTGTTGTTTTATTAAGATATTTCCATCATCCCTTGAGTAGGAGAAAACAAGTTTACATGGCAATTTATTCTGTCGTTATTACTATGGCTGACAAAAGTAGCATAACTAGGAATAAAATTCTTTCCATTTAATAGCACAAGAGCATGCCATATTTGTTATTTATGTGACATCTACATTAGAATGTTTATGCTACCATCTTTCCTACTGCCTGTAGTTCTGTGTACGGGGCCTGGTTTTAAATTTTTTTTTCCAATTTAACTTTGTGACAAATTTATTCTTTATCTTTTCATTAGAAATGCACTTTAATCTAAAATCCTGTATGGCCCAATGGAAAGGGAACTGAACATTCCCAGATGTGTGATCTTGACCAAATCTCATGCCCTCTCTGAACCTCAGTTTTCTCATCTGCAAAGGAGAGGGCTAGACTAGATGTTTTCATCCCTATTCATTCTAGAATTCTATGAAAAGCTTTTTTCCTAATAGCTCTAGTAGAGGAGTGTCACTTTCAGTTTTATGGAGGGCCAAACTCATTTGTAGAGATGTGATGGATGATCATTTCTAATATCAGTCACCTACAATAATCAACATGGATTAAGTAATATTTGTCATTTTTAAAAATGACATCCATTTAATGCACTCCTGACCTTGACTTAGTGTTTACTTTGGTACTTTTACTTTATTTATAGTAATTTGTTAACAGGAAGTTTTTTTCCCAGACAGTTGGATCTGAAAGGAGCTATGCCAAAAACTAATGGTGATGGAACGCAGGAGGACAGGTTAGGGAGGAGAGACAAGAGAAGGGCATTATGAAAAGGAATGAGTCTTTCATGGTAGTGATTGCCTTTTGTGATTCAGGGAAAGAATACTTGATAGATCTGTGCACCACTGGGTATTTATGAATATTGATTCAAATCTTCATAAGTAAAAATCAAGAATATTACTAATTGGTGCCCAGAGTTATAAAGTTGTATATATACCCTTTGACCCAGCAATATCACTATCAGATCTCTTTCCAAGGTGATAAGGGAAAAAGGAAAGAACATATATATGTATATGTTCTAAAATATTTATAGCAACTCTTTGTGTGGCAAAGAACTGGAAATTTGAGGGGACGCCTGTCATTTGGGAATGATAAGCAAGTTGTGGTATATGACTGTGATGGAATGCTACTGGGCGTAAGTAATAATGAGCGGGTTGATTTTAGAAAGACACGGAAAGACTTGCTTGAAATAATGAAGAGTGAAATGAACAAGAATCAAGAGAACATTGGATACAGTAACAGCAACATCATTTGAAGGATAACTATGAACAACTAAGTTATTTTGAGTATCATAAATACTCAAGTCATCTACAAAGGACCTGTGAAGGAAGACACTATCCACCTTCAGAGAAAGAATCAATAAATAGAAGGACATGTGTTATCGGGAGTGGTGTGTGTGTGTTTTAAATGATGGCCTTCTCTGCTGCAGGATGGAGGAGAGAAGGAAAAAAGAGAAAAAAAATTATTTACCCAATTCCCTCCCCTGTAGATCAAGACGCCATATGTTTATTATTTTCTTTTTACTCCAATATGAAAACACATTCACAAAATTTCAAAAATAGAATTAGAGTCCTAAGGAAAAAACTGTAATAACAGATTATGGCAACATGACAAGCTCGAACTTGACTAGAGTAAGATTCTGCTTGACTTATTATTACCCTGTAGAATAGTTATTTTCTGTTCATTATTTTGCTTTCTTTGAACAAGTAATTTTTAAGTCTCTGCTATGTTTGTTTGGCTTGAGGCCAAAGTGAGATTATTTATGTAGAGTACTTTATGAACCTTAAAATGCTATATTAATGTTAGCTAGTGTTGTGATGACTCTTGAGGGCTGAGCCCAGGAAAGGGAGTGGAGCTGTGTTTGCAGATGAGGAAGACCTAGTGCTCTTACAGTGGAGCTGGTCACTCATTTCTCCCCAGAGCTAAGCCCGTTAGAGTAGTTTCCTAATAGAATATCAAGTCCTGGAGGGTGGAATTTGTTTTGTGTTTGTCTTTGTGTCTGCAGCACATAGCAGGCACTTAATAAATGCTAATTGAATTCATTAAGTAGTAACTTTATGGAATTCTCAAAGCCACCTGACAGACAGACAGTATCTCATATTCTTTCAGTGATGAGGACACAGCAGTCATTTTGTATTTGCAGTAACTCTGAGCCTCAGTTTAAAGTTTAAAGAGTAGAAATAAAAATACCCTGTTTGATTAAAGTGGCAAGGGATATACAGATAGGCAGAAATCTAATTACTTGAGTTGAAATCTAACTACGACACTGGGGCTCAGATCACTTCTCCCAATTTCCCTTAGCAGTTCATTATTTATAGCTGAATTCCCTAAGCAATTTTGAAGTCACTTAGGATTTCAAAACCGGGGTTTTTGTAACTGAGGGTTACATGCATATACAATAACAAGCCACTTTAAAATAGATTTTGCTTGTATACATCTATTGTATGTACATAGTTCACATTCGAAGATGTTGCAGCAGTGTTATCTAATTACGCAAGCATAGCTTACAATGTGGATCTTCCTAGAAACAAATATATCCACCAAGAATTATGTATGTATGTGTATACGTGTGTGTATGTATACATACATTATATATGTGTATGTGTACATGGATATATATATATATACATGTATATTTCTAAGAGGAATCTGTGAATCTCTTTAAATAGTTATATATACAAATATATACACATATAACATACACAGAGATATAGTTATACACATTGATATATATACATAGTTATATATATCTAGTAAATAATATTATATATAGATATTTACTTGTTAAAAGAGATTCACAGGTTGCAGATTCTTCTTAGGGAAGGAAGGAGAAGAAAGCAAGAAAAACTCCATAATGCAGGGACTGGGAATCACAGATACTATCTTCTCATTGAGAGTTGGGCTTGGAGGCAGGAACACCTAGATTCCAGTCCTGTCTCAGATACATACCTACATGACTCTGGAAGGCTATAAATTGCAAAACAAATACCAGTTGACTTTAGTAGCAAGAGTTTCCTCATTAGAGGATCCCTGTACCCATTGAGTTTCAAGATTAGTTTAAAAAAAAGGTGGAATAATTCCTTCGAAGTAAAGGAGGTGATGTGAAATTAAGAATAAGTATTGTGAGATGATAAAAAGAAATGGGGAAAAGAAGGCTATGAAACATTTTTCCCCAGAGGGAACTTAATTTAAATGGAAGAATTAGGTAGAATTGAGAATGTAGACTAAAGGGAAGGATGGGAGAACCGGTACAGGAGATGTCATAAAGGCTATCTTTGTGGTCTTCTGGAGTTATGAGATCCATCATTACTATCCAGTGGCAGTTTTGTATTCTCTAAATGGGCCATACTTTCCTGAAGAACCAGAGATCATCATGGTGGAGTATCTTATGAGGGTGGTGATGGCCCTTCTCTCTCTTGATTTCCAGCCTCTGATATTTCAGGGAGGTCAGGAATGACTTTGGAGTCATTCTTCTTCCATCCCTACCCTCATCCTAGAGTGAAAAGATGAAAAACAATGAATATGTGTCAGTGTCCCAAATTAAACAAGAGCTTCTGAGTGAGCCTTTATCACTGAATGGCAACATGCCATTTAGATGATTTGTTTCGGCTCCAATCACTAAGGAATCTGAGTCTCCCTGAAGTCAGACATGTGCTGCTTTTGCTCTCTTGTTGTAGGTTACCAGTCTAGACCAGCAAGTAACTGAATCAAGCTTGGGGGATCAAAATACAACTGCTGGTTTCAGCACACAAGGTAAGCTTACGTCATAGAGTAGATCTCTTTATGATGACACTTCAAATAATCATAGTTTATAGAGTTTCCAGAAGAAATTTCTTTTATTCTCCCATTGTTTCTTCATTTTAAGGAGATTGACAACCATTTCTTCTTAACTTTTGCTTTCATTCTCGACTCCTCCTTACTTTTACCCAGAACTGGTAGGTGGAAAATTAAACAATTGGTAGATCAGAAGCATTCCTTTAAGGACGTCTCTGGTCAGTGAATTCCCTTCTGCTTCATTTCTTTTGGAGTACACGAGGTTCGGTCTTCCAGCTTAGTTCCTGGTTCCAGAAAGAATCCGTATGCAACACCACCCTGGGGTGGAGCTAGAAAATCCTGGTCCCATCTTTACAGTTTAGCACCACAGTGATCCCTGTAGTGAAGTCTTTACCCCTGAAAGAGTTGAAGGACTATCTCAGATATAAAGAGCTACAAAAAGATTTCATCTGTGGATGAAGCACATTTACTGTATCTCGTTCAGTCAGTCGAACAACAAACATTTATTAGGCACCAATGATGTAGCAGCCTCTGAAATCATATCCTAGGAACTTCTATTCTAATGGGGAGTCATAATGAATGGTGTATGTAAGATATATCCCAAAAGTATGAATAATAATAACGGACAGTGATGGAAGAAAGAGCACTAAGTAGGGAATCTGGAGACGCCTTCTCTAAAGGAACTGCTACTTGAGCTGACACTCAAGAGGAACCAGGGTTTCCAAGCAGTGACGGTGAAAAGAGAGAGGAAGCAATTCCCTTCTGAAACAGGGTATGACAAATAGCCTCAGACAATCTTAAAACTTTGTCCTTCAATTTTAATAGAAATTCTAAGCAGAAAGGCATTTCAAAGATACAACAGAGAAAAAGACCTAAACCTATTAAACAATTTATAGAAATGTTTTCAAAAAATGGAAAATATTTAAGATACTATGAGTGTTCAGCGTTCCAAGCTTCCCAAAATTCTTATTGATTGGAAATAACAACTTCAGATTTGGCAAATGGATTTTGCTTGTATTTTGCTAATGGAAAGGGAGCTGCTGAATTGAATGAAAACAGGTTTTTTGAGCCAAGCCACATTCAGTAAACAGATTATATAGTAAAGGATGATATGGTTCCCTATAATTCCAATTCTCAAAAGAACTAAATTATTAGCTGTGTGCTCATCCTAAAAATGTCTAATCAAAAGGACACAACAGTGGTTTGAATAATTCATCTTTCACAAAAAAAACCTTTTTTGTGGCTTAGGTATTTGTGAGGTTTGTATTAATATAATACATTACTACAGTTGCTGAGAAAGAATATATTTACTCAAACAATAACCAGAGAAAAAATTTGGTAAGACCAAAATGAAACTGAAATTAACTTTACACACATTATCATGTACTGAGAACTTTACTGAACTCAATTTTTCATTATCCGTGCAGTAATTTTACTTGGGAGGGTGAGGGAAGGTGTTTCTTTTTTTCTAGTGATTATCAGAAGTAGCTGCTAGCTGGAATACTTTTGACCTTCCTTTTCAAATTACCTTTCAAGATGATATGGTTTGTATTCTTTTCTTAGACAATATGATTAATCTGTTTTTCTGATGTGTGAAACCCTTCATAGAATGTCATTATTTTGTTGGGCTCATTACTATTATCCCTTGCCCGTAAGGAACAGGAAATCTAAAAAATAAAAATAAAAAAGCACAAATAAAATGCAATCTTAAAATGGCAATGCCTGTAGTTAAGCAGTAAGATTGTATAGGTTCAGAGAGAGAGAAGGATGTTTTTATGGGTTTTCATTCATTCAATTTCATTTCTGTTCACTAAGTATTTGCTATCTGCTAACAAAATTCTGTGCTAGCTCCTGGGAGGGATACAAAGTCAAATGTGATATATTCCTTGCTCTCTTTTAGAAGAAATAATATATTTACACAAATTAAGTATAACCAAGGCAGAATAGGATGAGTATCACAGAAAAAGTACAGAGAAAATTCAGAAGAGGAAGAAATCTCTGCTTGATGTCCTTGCCAGTGTTGGTAATTCTTCCCCCATGCTCACTTTGGAAAAGTTCTACTATTTAATTCTCTTGTAACTTTAGACAAGTCACTTCCTATCTGGGACTCAGTTTATTCATCTATAAAATGAAGGTATTGGATTATATGACTTTTATTTTCCCTTCCAGCTCAAAACTGTGATCCATATTTATAATTTATTTGATGTGCATAAGCCTATTCAGTATATATTTGAATGCCTACAATATGGAAACAAAAATATTTAACAAATAATCATGCATTAAGTGCTTACTCTGTGCCAGGCTTGGTGCTAAATGCTGGGGTTACAAAGATCAGAATAATGAAATAAGTCCATCTCTAAAAGAGGTGACTTTCTGTTGGGGGAGTTAATATCTACATATATAAGAAGATACCAAATAAATATACAGAGAAATTCAAAATGAGTACAAAGTAGGAGGGAAGACACTAGAAGTTGGGGGAATCAGAAAGAACTTATTGTATTTTGTATGAGGAACACAGAAGGCCAGTTTGGCTTGGACTATAAAATATAGGAAGGACAGTAGCTATATAAGTCTGGGAAAATGTTGAGGTTAAGTTGTGAAGGGCTTTAAAAACAAAATGGAATTCATTTTTTTCTAAAAACAATAAGAACTCTGGTATTTGAGTTGGAGAATCATCTGCTCAGATCTACATAAAGAAAATCACTTTGATTGCTGTATAGAGGATTGATTGTAGTGAAGAGTGTAACCCGTGGCAGGGAAGCCAAACAGGAAGGCATTTTAATAGTCCAGAAGAGAAGTGAAGAAGATCTGAATCAAGGTAGTGAGTGGGTGCATGAGTAAAAATAACAGGATAGAGTCAAGAGATGGGAAGGGAGAAATGTCAAGATTTGGCAACTGATTGAAAATGTGGAGTGAGAAAGGGATGCAAAATATGGTGTCCGGAAAGATGTTCATGCACTCTACAGAAATAAAGGAGACGGAGGAATGATCAGACAGGTGGGAGGAGAACTAGAAGAAAAAAGGATGTTGAATACTCAGAAAGGTAGAAGAGTATACAGAAGGAGATACTGGTCCATAGGGTCAAATGAAGCAGAAAATTAGTATCTATGCAGTAATAAACATGACTGTGTAGCTGGGGCAATGACATACTCAAAAGCCTATAACACAAAGTGGAATGCAAAAGTGAAGTAAGGGATACAGAGAGTCACATTAGTTCAGGACAGAGAGATTGTTTTGGATTGGGAAATGAGGAAAGATTTCTTAGAGGAAGGAGTCTAAGACCTCGGTTTTGAAGGTTAAACGAGAACCTCCAGGATACCTCAGAAAACCTGGGTAACACTTTCATTTAGAAGGCGGAAGGAAGGAGAGGAGACAGAAGCTAATAAGTGACCCAAGTTCATACAATATCATGGAAATCAAGTAAGGTAAGACTGTAAGGAGTCAGCTATGCCATAAGTAAGGGGGAAAATGTCAAAGAAAGTGCAGACCAAGATGGGAATTTGGCAATTTGGAGATTATAGATAAGGCTCAGTGGAGGGATTAGGAGCAAATGCCAACTTGAAATGGATTTTAAGAAATACGAAGGATAGAAATGCCAACAGAATAGTGGACTTTGAGGACGTGAGAGTGTATGAGTGGTTCTCTTTTCATGGATCTCTCTTTAATAATGGATCATCTGTGACAGAGCTGGGATTTGCCCCTGCCATCACTTTCCCTTTCGAATCATATAGTTTGACTCCCAAACTACATAATTAGCTCTAATCCCTTTTCTGACCAGCAGTGCTACATCATCTCCACACATCTTACAGAATGGAAGGAGACTAGATCCGTATTCTAATTAGTATCCATATCTAAAATTCAGCATGTCAAAAACTCAGCTCATTGCTTTCTTCCCTAAACCTTTCCTTCTCGAAGCTTTGCAATTTCATTTAATTTTCATATTTTAAGAGATATTTATTGAGCATTTACCATTTCTATAGTGATCATTTCTCAGTTCTTCCAGTTGTCTCAACTTCACCACCTTAGAGTCATCCTTCACCCTTCCTTCTTTCTTGCCTCCCCCAGATCTAGTCAGTTACTGAGCTCTGTTGATTTTGTCTCTAATATTATATTAATTATATTAAATTATATATTATATTATATATTATATACATTATTATATTAAATATTAATAATATAATATTTCTCACATACATTCAATTCTCTACATTCACACGTCCACCACTGTAGTTAAGGTGTTTATCACTTGTCACCTTAAATGTTATAATGGTCCCTTCCCTATTTCCAGTCTCTCCTTTCTCCAATCCATATTTTCCACACAGTTGCCAGAATGATTTTCCTAAAGCCCAGAAGTGATCACATTTTCTTGCTGAAAAATCTCCAGTGGCTCCTTGTTATTTCTAGGTATCTAGGTGGCCCAGTGAAGAGAGGGTTGCCATTGAAGATAGGAAGAACTAATCCTGCCTCAGACATTCACTGACTGGGCTAGTCACTTAACCTCTCCCACCCAATTTCCTCATCTTTAAAACGGAAATAGTAATACCTATCTCCCAGGGTTGTTGAGATTCAAATGCAATTACATATGCAAAGGGTTTTGCAAGCCTTAAAGCACTATACAGTATAAATGCTAGCTATTATCATCATCGTAGCTGTGATAGGATAAAACATACACTCCTCGGTTTGGTATTTAAGGGCCCTTCATAGTCTGACTTCAGCCTACCTTTGTACGAGTGATTCACATCACTCCACTTTTACTTGCCCTTTCAATCGAACTGGCCTGTTTGTTCTTCTCTAGACTCAGAATTCCATCTTCTGCTCCTCATCTTTGCACAAACTGTGCCCAATTCCAGAACTGTATTTCTTTCTCACAGCTCCATCTCTTAAAATCCTCCCTTCAAAGATTAGTTCAGGTGCCACCTCTTGCGAAAGCTTTCTTTGATATTTGATGACTTTCTCTCTTCTCAGTTATTATTAATTCTCTCTTCCCAATTAATTAGTTCTCTCTTCTCAATTTAGCATGTGCTTAACTATTTGAATACCCTGTTCCTCAGATAAGGTCCTTTAGGGCAAGGACTAGTTTTTTTCATCTCTGTTTTGTGTTCCCGTCACCTAACATTAGACTTTTCATTGAGTAGACATTCAGCGCACTTATTGAATTAAATATTTGTTCAAGGAAGTAGAGGCAAGAAATGGAGCTATTTCTTTCAAAACTCCTAGTAGTCACCAGGAGTAGAACATGGTAGTTGGATGGGGTGAGGAATAGTTAACAGGACTGAGAATTTTGCTTGTTTTGTTTGAGGCTGTGGAAGTTTGGGGTACCCAGAGAAGTCTGGATCCATGGAGAAGAAGAAATTAAAAATACAGGGGAGAAAAGAATATAAATTATTTCAATTCAACATACAAACAAGGTCTCAGAAGAGAAAGATTGCATCCCCAAGGAGAGAAGAGGAAGATCCACTCTTCCTCAACACAGAGGAAATTTAAGACGGGGCTGGGGGTAGTTTAAAGGGTTCCACTTCATAATCTGGCTCTTGTATGGATGTAGATGTAATCCATTACATTTCTGATGGAGTCTGATGGCCTTAGCACATCCATAAGAAAATAGGAGGTGAGGTCATCTTTAGAGAGGAAGAGGACAACTAAACATGCATTGCTAAAAAGAGTTCAAATACCTTGTTTCAAGTTAATACTCCTCATATGGACATGAAGTCAGCATCTATGTTCAATAAGGCTTTTGTCTTTACTAGTTACATCATTGATTTATGGAGGTCTGGTTGGGGGCTAGAGGTGATTAATTCATTTTGAACAGAATTATCTCTTCTCACCCTGGCAGAAGATACCATTTCCTGGTTGAAAATGAACCCAGCAATAGTGAACTTTTAAAGGCATCAACTTCTTGTCAAACACTGTTCAGCCTTGTGCAGAGAGAGCTTTAGTGGTGTTATCTACCCTGTAACCCTACTATTTAATAGGTGGATCCAGTATCCTTTGAAAGACTGAGGTCCAGAACAAAGGTTGAAGCATTTCTCCATATTCTGTTCCAAATCAATTGTCTCCCATCCACACTCCCTCCATCCTAGCACCAAAATGTACTGGTCACTTGGAACCAGAGAGATGTGTGATACTCACCTAGATATTAAAAAAATATTTTTGTATTATAATTCTATGGCATCCTGTATCTTAGTGTCTCAAAAGATAAAAAAATCTCCAAGAAAGATTTTAAACATCATACAGGAGAAAGAGAAATAAAAAGTTGACCCTTTTAAACTTCACAGTTTTATATAAAACAGATAGATGCTAGAAGGTATAGATAAAAAGGATGCTAGCATTATTTTTCCTATAATTTGTGTTTTGATATTTTGTTCCATCTGTCACTTAAAACATTCAGTGTTAAAGCTTTTGTTAACAATCTTCTTTTGTAGTTTCCGTTGATAGTACTTCTCTTTTGGTGTCTGAAGTTGCTGACATTCCAGATCATAGCTACTCCTCTGAGGACCTTTGTTCTTTGGAAGTTCAAGGCTCTCTACGTTCTGCAGACTTTTCTCCGTATGGTACAATCCGTAAAGCAGTCACAGACAGTAGCTGTACCAGCTTGGATCGCAGTGTGCGCTGCAGATTGCACAGGACTCACTCACCATGTTCCCCCATGGAGGCTAGAGGCTGCCGGCACAGAGCCTCTCTAGACAGATCTCAGATCCAGGACTATGAGAGTTCACCTCAGAGATCCCCAGACTGTTCTTCTGAGAATTACAGCTTTTCAGAGTCCCAGGGCTCTGTGCGGGAGAATCAATCACAGCCACACTTGAAACAGATGAAAATGTGTTGTGGCACCCTTAGCCAGTCTTCTGCAACTCATTCCCAGCCCTCTCTCTGTTCAGTTCCTGCAAATACTTCATTACACCACGGCTGCCCAGAGAGAACTGTCCCTCCAAGACGTGTAAGGAAAAAACGAATTTCAAATATTGTCCGATCTACCAGTGATCCTATTTCATGTTCATCCAGCACAGAAGGTAAATTCTTTTAAACATGATGGCAGGTTGAGGTACACACTGACCATCCCAAAGCTAATTGTACCAGTTGCCACGCTGAAGTATGGAACAACTTGTTTGCATGGGTTTCAGTTCATTATCT
The DNA here is from genome assembly GCA_023548195.1 of Bettongia penicillata ogilbyi. Taxonomy (NCBI): domain Eukaryota; kingdom Metazoa; phylum Chordata; class Mammalia; order Diprotodontia; family Potoroidae; genus Bettongia; species Bettongia penicillata. The sequence continues at coordinate 22,446,699 of JAJHZJ010000009.1, read as the reverse complement.
ATTTTATGCATTTCAATCTCTTTTATGTAACCTTTAAAAGTTTGGGGCAAAGCAATGTGAGGGATTCCACATGTGTGAGATTAATAATAGGGTATTGATAATTGTTCTGAATTATATTAGCCTTCCACAATGGGCAGAAGAGGATACAAGGTGGGCACAACCTTTCAGACCATGTAATCATAGGGCATCTCATAATACATATTTGAATATAATAAAACACATAGGCAAAGGATAAAGTGTTAAGGGAATAGATTAATTTTTTAAGTTACAGTAAGGAAATGGGAGATGGTGACCAGAAATAGAAACCTAGAAGAGACTGGGTTCAGGCACAGTCACATGAGAGAAAGGTTATATATTTTGGTGGAAGGAGTGCTGGATCAAAAGACTTGGATTTCAAGGACATGGGCAAACCACCTTCCCCATTCCAGATCTGTAAAATGAGGGTTGGCGTAGAGCCTTCAGTCTGTGGCAACTCAGATTGTCTGTGGCTCTAAGCTCTCCCTGTGCTTCAAAGTGTTCGTGCCTTTCTGTCTCTGGTGTGTGTGTGGGAAGGACATATTATAAAAACCAAATCAAAATATAAATAATTTGGGGTTATCTTTTGCTTCATATGACTCATACTCATTCTGTCTTCTAGTTAATATAGTTAATACAGGGTTGACCATGTTCACTCCCAGAAGCTTGGGATGAGATTTCATTGGTGGGAACCTTTCTGCTAAAAGTTAGGTTTGACATTGTAACTCATGTATGCAGTGGATGTTGACTTTAGTTACATTTTAATTTTTGAACTGTCTCCTTTCCACCCTCTGTCCTTCCCCACTCTGCATTAGAGAAAACCTTCATTTCACACACACACACACACACACACACACACACACACACACATATATATATATATATATATATATATATATATCTGTAAAACCATACTATGCATATTTGTATTTATCAGCTTTTTTCTCTGGAGGTGGATAGTATCTTCCTTCATAGGACCTTTCTGGCTGATTTGTACCATTTTTTTTTTTTTTTACTATTTTTACTATTCAGAATAGCTTGGTCATTCACTGTTGTGTTTTGTTTTTGTATCACACAGTATGTCAGGTGGGTAAGGCAATGGATCTGAATATACGAAGGGTAGACTACATACCCACTTTTTTTTTCATCTATGTTGCTTATTTTAAATACACAGTTTAATAACTTTCATTGGCTTGTTATACCACTGATAATTTATTCCTTCAACTTCAAAGTATTTTGTTTTGGTTTTTCTGTTATTTTCTCAGCAAGAGATCCTGGGTATTAAGTGTAACTCCTATGGCAGCCCAACGTAGATAATAGGAACTTGAGTGGCTTATCACCACCAGAGCTACAGATGATTGTTTCTGAAACCCTTTATGTGTATAAAGTTGTTGATGCTGCTATTTTGTCTTTTATGATATAGATAGACTTAATAACCACCCCAACATGAGAAAAAAGAATCTTTTTCATAGAATAAGTATCAAAGGAAGGATATTTGAGGCTACTGTCTCTGCTTGTCTGCCTAGCATGTCTAAGAATTGAGCTGAAGATTATCGACTGTTTATTTTGGGAATTGGACAAATCTTTTAATATGTAAATTGTTCTTTAGGAGCAAGTAAGGTAGCTTCAGAGCTACATTAACAGAAGGAGCTAGTACATATTGCAACGGTCAAATTGCTTTGCTGTATTGTCACAGCCGTAATAAATTATAACACTTTTTAAAGTATCTAACTTGCACCTTAGAGTAATTTTATATGCTGGAATAATCTGACTTTGGCAAACTGATAGTCCCCATAAAGTTTCAGAGTCTCACTGTATAACATGTGCCAAAACTCTCAGCCATGATGTTAATTCCCTCTCTTATCCTACCTTTTCTAAGTGGTGATGAGGATCTTGTGGGTTTTTTCTTTTCTTTCTTTCTTTTTTATTTCCTGATTTAACTACTTATTCAACTAAAAAAGGTTAGAGTAGATTTTCATTATAAACTGTGCCCTGAAGGGGGAAAAAAGTCTTTTAATCTATCTAAAAGTTCAAAATGGCTTTTTGTCTTTGAAAGAGCAATAAATACTCTTCAGACATATGGGAGATTTCTTCCTTGTTTATTTTCATGAATCTAAGATTAAGGGGGTGGATGGGAAACCACCACAAGTTTGCAGTAATTGTGTTGTGGCAATCAGTGAGATGATCTCAGTTACCTCCCTATTTGAGGCTAAAATGCCTCATTCCTATTCTGGTCAGTCCTGATCACCTCTAATACATCGTGTTCTACAAACCATGAAAGGAATTAAGGAGATAGAAGGTTTGATCAGATCTTGAAATGTAAACAGTGAGAATCCATCATGTTTGTTGTTTCTCCATCAGCCACATGACTGTTCAAAAGAGAAAATTGCCCCCACACAAGGCAGTTTTCCTCTCAATTCAAAGACAAAAACTTTATCGTTTCTCTTTATTGAAGTGGGTACCTTGAGGCTTCCTGAAGAAATACCAAGATGCCTGGAGTGTTTAATAAAAGAAATCAACTAGAGATTGTATCAAATTATTTTGTATGTCAAAGTAAAGAAAATAACCATTAACTTGAGGTGTTTGAAGGGCTTTAGCAGTGTGTTTTTCCTATCTAGGGATATATTTGCTTGTTTTAAAGGCATTGGCCAATTGTTTCCTTCAGCTTGTTTTATCATTTACAATTGATTCCTTGGACGTGGAAGGGCTTTTCCTGCTGTTTTCTTAATGCATGTTTCAATATGTTTAATTAAATATTCTCTTTGGTTAAAGGAGATACCTCTTCCTACACACCTCTATATAGCCAGCATCATGAAGCAGGAATATCTCAGTCGGATTTAGAGACAGGTGAGGTACTGATTTCTAACATCATCTTTGCATGCATGCCTAACTTTTCTATTATCCTAGCAATAGAGTACATGGTGGTATAGTTTGAGAAGGAGAGTTGTTTTCATAGATGGTGACCGAGTTGAGTATGCTTCATTAAATTCAGTTTCTCACGTCACAAGATGTAGTATTTAAATACACACACACACACACACACACACACACACACACACACACCATCCATATTTCTCTTCCCTTTCGCTTAGCAGAGTGTACCAGAGAGCATTATTAACTTCAGCCCTGCATATGCCTATTGATTTCACTATGAGTTCTCCCTTTGTGAGGCATCTTCTTGGTAGAGTGGTGGTGGTCCCTTGTGCTCTTTCTCCCTCATTTATAATCTCCCATCAGTTTAAAGCTGAAATGCTTCAGACTATCCATTCCTTTTTTTTGGCTTTGCTTTTAATTCCTTAACTCTTAGTCTAACTGTGATGGGGAGGGAGTCAAAATTTAATCCAGTACTCCTTGAGTTAATTGGCTTACCAGAGTTGGAGTGGAGACAAACTTGGTTTACCCAGAATTCACCTTGAGTGAGACTAAGATACAGTTAGGGAAATAAAATTTCTACTATTGTTTATCATTGTTCTGTGAACACTCGAGTATTCTCACTGTTGCTTTCGGTATTATTTTAAGCACTACTTGAGAAATACAGGGGAGGGGGGAATGGTTTTTAAATTTAAAAAAATTAATTTGGCAGGTTAGCTTGTTATAGGACCTTGTGCAACAATTATTCTAAATCTTAGTGTACTGAGGTCCTTCCACATTTAAGAATCTATGATTGCCAAACCTACATGGGACCGGAGATAGATGGATTTGTTACTAACAAGAAAGGGAGAAGCAGTCGACTTTTAATACTATAATACTATAGATAAAGCAAAAGGAGAATGCCTTTCTAACATCGGTTTCTTATAAGAAAAGATCTCCCAGTCTTGCACTTGACTGCTGACTCATTTATTACTTTTTCCTTGCTCTGAGTGTGTCTCCTCCATCTTGAGCCTCTAGCTTTCTTTTCTTTCAGGAGAGATTGTCTTATCTCTAAATTAGTTTGCTTATAGGGCACGTAGGCCCATGCAGGTTTGGTGGTGCCTGGCCTGTGGAGGACTGAAGGGGGACACCTATCCCCAGTGGTAGTCAGGGTCCCAGAGGCTTCTCCGAAAGCTTTCTTCCAGGCATGCTTATGTTTGGTTTCCTTTGGTTTTCACAGCTTGCTTTAGTTTTTGGGGTTTTTTTTATTCTTCAAAGTTGTATTTTTTCCCCTTTATTTTTAGTTTCCATTTCTAGCTCTCACATGGCTGCTTCTGCTTATCAGGACCATTTTTTGCCAGATGGAAAACAAAGAGATGCCAGGAAAGTTGACCAACACTTAAAGCCAAAGGCCTTATGGACCATCTCAAAAGAGCAGCCACCCTCTTTAGTGGACCTTAAGGCCTATAAAGACACAAAAATTTTGGTGGCTAAATTTTTGGAACATTCAAACTGTAATCTCCCTCCAGAAGTGCAGCATGTGGTGAACACTATCCGATCTGTCATCAAATCTGATGAACGACACATGGAAGAAGCCATCTTCAGTGCCAACATTATAGACCAGGTATGAGTGTCACAAGGTCCTGCCACAGTTTTTGACTAGTTGTTCCTTAGAGACCCCAAAGTTCAAAACATGTAGGACAAAGTTGGCAGGAATCAGCTTTAGAAAGGAGCTAAATGACTTCTGTTCAATTTTTTAAAATTTCATCGCCAGCCCCCACTCTCTTCTACTAGGGATTTATAAATATTTATTTGATTGGCACTAACTGAATTGAATGGAAAAAGGATGCTATTGCATCTTAGGAAAGTAGAATCTATTTGTGTTTCTGTGGCCTTACCTGGATAGTATTGGCATCTAGCCAGGTCCCTGGGATCTTTGTATTCACTGACTCTATTTCCTGCCTCTACTTAGACCGCACCCCCCAAAATCCCATCTCACACAACCATAATGATAACAGAAGTCACTGCCTAGTATATGCAGCTGTCTCTTTAGTTATAATTTTGTTAACTAGAACTCTTTATTGACTATAATCTTTACACATCTACAGTACAAAAACTAATGTTCATAATGATTATTTTTGACACACTACAAGATCCTAAAAGCATTTCAGAATAATCTAAGAAAGCTTAAATGATGTTCAGCATAGGCATGGTTTATTGTCAAATGTATTCAGTGAGACTTATGTAATGATATTAGTTATTGTATGTGATTTATGGAATCTACTTCATTACTTGAGAACTTCCTCTTTCTAACTTTAAAACTAACCATTATAGAATATGGCGAGTGTTCAAGAAGGAAAGGAAGCAAGCACTTATTAAGTACTTGCTCTATGGCAGGCACTATGTTAAGTACTTTATAAACATTATCTCCTTTGATTCTCACAACCACCTTGGAAAATAGGTGCTACTTTTATCTCCATTTGACAGTTGAGGAAACTGAGGCCGACAGAAGATAAGCAACTTGTCCAGGGTCACATCATTAGTAAATGTCCAAGGCTGGATTTGGGCTCAGGTCTTCCTGACTCCAGATACACTGTTCTGTCCACTGTACCGCCTAGCCTGTGGGGAGGGGAATCTCTAGCTCTCAACTGGATCGAACCATGGCCATAATTTCATCTGACTAATGGTAGTACTGAAGATGGTAATACAGTGGTTTTTAGGACTGCCCAGAACATCTCCTTCACTCTCCCCTAATTCTCCTACCCTTAAGAACTCCTAGTTAAAGAAGCATGGGATGCCCACAGGTCATAGGCCAACTGAACAAGTAGCATGCAGCGAGGGCAAGTAACCATGACTGAACCATTCACTTGTTTTCAGCTTTCTCTCCCTCTGTGCTCTCTTCTCCATTTCACTCCTTCTGTCTCAATCTTTCTATTCCCTTCTCTGGGTCTTTGTTCTGTATTGCTGTTTTCCTTGCTATTTTTCAATCTCCTCACTTCTGGTTTTTAGGTGGCCTTAATATGAACTTGGTATCTACCCTTTATTCTTTGTTTCATTTGTTGAATGTGAAAAGCAGGTGAATTGACCATTTTATATTTCTCTCAAAAAAATTGTTTACTTAGCTGTTACCTGAGACAAATGGTTTTATTTTTTAATTTATTTTATTTTATTTTAAAATACATATTTTATATGTATGAAAGAGACAGATACCTAGATTAAAAAAAAAGCCACATGGCCAACCCTGGATGCATGTGAGCTTTATGTTAACCAGAATAAGTGATTATCCAAAGTAGCATATTCTGCAGCCTTTCTGGGCAGCACAGAGTTTAGCATGAAGGCTACTTTGGCTACTAGCAAGTTCATCAGCTTGCAGAAATCTTAAATATTTTCACTTTTCTTGAAGCCTCCTCCACTCCATGTTGTTCCCTCTAGCTGACTCTTCTGTCCAATAGCTGCCTTCAGCTTTCCCCAAGCTCTCTCCTCAAACCCTCTGCTTAGAGACAGAGGAAAAGGTGATTGGCAGCTGCCGTGGCCCCACGCGTACCCTGTGCGTCAACCTGTGCTGTGCATCTGCTATGTCTGTCCTCTCTCTGCTAATGTTGCAGAACCACACTCCCCCACCTTCCAGCCCCCCAGATTTACCTAATGAGATGTGATATGGGCATCTGTGTGGCTGAAAAAAAGAAGCCTTCTCATTGGGCACACTGCAAGGTTTGGGTTTTGTTTTTTTTTTAACCAGCAAAGGGAAGCTAATACCATATTGAAATGTTTAAGAATTCAGCAGTGACACTTCTGCTGTGCACATTTTTATTGCTTTGCAAATATTACTGGTCATTAATTCCCAAAGGTTAGGTAGCTGAAAAGAGCAAATCAGGCCTTTTGATGAAAAACCATAACTTCTTATCAGGAAAATTTATGAGCATCTTATGCAAAAAGTTAAAAAAAACCATCTTGTGATTTTTATTGAGTTCTCTTGAAGTCCAAAGAGTCAAATGCTGTTGTGGGTGAGGATGATAAAAGATTTTAGAGTTCTTCTCCCAGCCTACTGATTCAGAAATGTTTGGCTTGAGAATCTCGTAACCTTTTCTCTTATGCTGAGAATCTGAGCTTTCTGTATATAATGGAAGCAGTGTGCTACTTTGTGAAACACTTGTTCCCCTGCCATGCACACAGCTTACACTCTTTAACAGGACACACGTTGGAGCTGCCATTGACTCTAAAGAAGAGCCATAGGTGAGCAGGTTTGAAGTTGTACATAATCAGCAGTCATAATTAGAAAAGATGGCATTTGGACTTGATCTCGGACAGGCAAAACTTTTTCTTGCACCCCTCCTCCCCAGTGATCTTATGGTCTTCTTTCTACTAGTTTCCAGTAGAATACTTCACCCTCTCTGCAATTTGGAATACTTGAAAGGCCATGTTGAAATACCAAGGAATAATAATGATAGCCAACAATGATATAGCACTTACTATGTGCCAGACACTGTGCAAAGCACTTCACAATTATTATCTTAGAAGAACACTGGGAAGTAGATTCTATTGTTATTCCCATTTTACAGATGAGGAAACTGAGGCAGACAGCGATTAAGTGACTTGTCCAAGGTCAAGTAGCCAATAAGTGTCTGAGGTCAGATTTGAACTGAGATCTTTCTTACTCCAAGCTCCATATTCTATCCACTGGGGCCTACTCGTCCCAAATAGAATGAGATGCAGAAATAGCCTGGATGTGCTCTGAGCATCATAAACACAATGTAAGCCCTCAGACTAAATTCTCTTGAACAAATCTTTATTAATTGCACTCTACAATAATATCATTGATACCCTAGAACCAAATTTCACATTCAGAATCCTGTTGTGCAGGCAGGTAGCCAATGGACTGACAAAGTTCATCTTGGTCAGCTGTTTTAAAGTCTTACTCCTATGGAACCAACTGCCCCCTTTAACAGTTATACCTAACATGCTATCATGGAAATAATTAAGAACAAATGACACATTTTTCAGGCCCTCCTTGTGCACACAAGGACCAAGCTATCAGATCCAGTACGATCCAATCGGCCTTATACATTCAATGAAAACAAATTAATTCTTGTTAGGGGCAGCCAGGCAGCATGATGGGCCTGGAGTCAGAAAGACTCATCTTTCTTGAGTTCACATCCTGGCCTCCTATACTTCTTAGATGGACCCTGGACAAATCACAACCCTGCTTGTAAAATGAGCTGGAGAAGGAAATGACAAATCCCTCCAATATCTCTACCAAGAAAACCCAAAATGGGGTCACGAAGAGCTCGGCAGGATTGACCAACTATAGTTTTCTTAACCAGCTTCTTGTTTCCTATGTGATTGACTGTGTGAAAAAGCTACTAAGAGCCCCTTAAGCAATATACTTTGGAATCATGGTTTTCCCAGAGCTTATAGTAACTAGCCATTAAGAAAAAAGTATCTGTGACTCCGCTGCTATTGACACTTCTGGAGATTAGGAACCACAGATTAACTTGTTTTAATCTTGTTGATACACAGTAGACCTTGGTAGAACTAAAGTGATAAAGACCTAAAATGAGCACTTTGCCATTTCTAACACAAAATAACCCCAGCAGGGAACCATTTAGTCAGAACCATTTTCAGTTCTCTTTCTATGTGGCCATGGATAAAGAAAACTGATGTCTTAATTCGAGTGTGTGTGTGTGTGTGTGCGCGCACGTGTGTGTGCCCTGAGTTTTTTTAACTTCACTCTTCTGATACATTTTTAAAAATACAGTCTTTCCTTCTTCCATCATTTTCCTGTTCTCTTTCCCCATCTCTTGTATGAACAGGTCATTGCCAGTTCTCAGCAGAATGTGACTCTCTCTAGAAAACAGCTTCAAGAAGACCTCCATCTGCGAAGCTGTGGTGCCCTGAGCTCCTCCCCGGTGGCTTTCTTGCATAGGGTACGCCTCCCTCTCAGTCTAGAAGGAAACAGCCCCCAGAGTTTTGTTGAAGCTTGCCGGGAGACCATAATTTGATGGTGAACTAGATGGACCTAGGAAAAACTGATCCTGACCAGAACATTCCATTTTGCCCTCCCAGATTTGAATGACCACCTCAAAGGAGGACGGGTTGGGGATGGGGAGAGGGCAAAAGCATCATCCAATGAGATTATATTTCTTATTCATCCGAAAGAGGATAATGCAGATTTTACTCAATGCCCAAATTCAAAGTATGTTCTCATGTAACAAAAGGCATTTTCCAAGTGAATTATTTTTGCTCAGATGCACTTGTTTAAACGTTGCTGTGAGGTAATTTCCAGGAAACCCCCTCTAAGCCACAAAAGACCTGTCTGTACAACTTGAAAGTTGTATTTATTTAATGTACCTCGCAGTGTTTTAACAATCATCAGTGTTTTAATAAAAAGTATTTCTGACTCTTGCTTCTCCAAGGACTGATTGGAGTCGAATCCCGTAGAGGACGATACACGTGTTACTGCGGAGGCTCTGAATATCACCACATTTTCAGGTTTCTGTGTATGTTTAGCATGTCAGACTTATGGATGAGCCCAACAAAACTTAAGAAATGAAAGGAGTATGTTGTCCTAGCTTTTCTCAGAATTGCCCTTGGATGTACTTAAGAGTTTCAGAAACAGTACCTAAGTGAAGGGTGAAGGGGTAGAATGGGCATGCCCAAAAGGTGCCATCCAAAGACCATGTCAAGGCATTTCCCATAAAGCTACCATACCTCCAAACTGTGCATGTGACTTGAATTATTTTTTCAGGCTTCCCTGCTACAAATTCAGGGCTACCGCTCATAATTGTCCTTAAATTGAGGCTTTTTTCAAATATGATTTATTTAATGAGAATATGGTTCCTGGTGCAATAACATTTACATTATTTCTCCTAACATGGTACTTAGTGCAAAAAGTACTACTAAGTAGAAATCTTAAAGAGTACCATCTTGCAAAAATCTAATCTTGTAGCTCACTGGTGTGAGAAGCACAGTCAAGTTTCAGACCTCAGTGGGTCATTGAGTCGATGCAAATTGGATAGGCCTGATAGGTAAGACTTTCCTACCAACACATGCAGAGACACAAGCTGGCTGTGGGTCACATGGATGGTGTGTAAGTGGAGTCACTTAATGGAGCTATCCTTCTGGATTTCTTGATTTAATCCCAGGTAAATCTAAACTCAAGTTCTTTTGTGACATCATAATTAAATAGAAAGCCCTTTCTGGGGAAACAACATAGAAAATATAAATTAATCTATCTCCTAGATGAGCAACAGTCTAGCATTTTTCACTTCCTGTTATATTCAAAGAACTTTATAACATTCCCAATTCATCTGAGTCATTTTAATTAGAGAAGGAAATCTTGCCGGAATTTCAAATTGAATTTCCCACTTTAAAAAATGAAAATTATATTTGGAGTCTATTAATGTGGACTCCTTGGAGAGGAAGGAGATGCCCACCGCCATTGCCGCAGAACTGGCAGTTGCTGCTTATTTGAAAAGTTGTTCTTTTTATGCTAGCGATAACACAATCTGTAGCTTAAATATGATTTAAATACTTCATTTGCTACAACCCAGGACTGGTAAACCAAAGCCTTATTCTCATCAGCCCTTCTATCTCCCCCAGAAAAAAAAAAAAAAAACAAAAATGATACATGATAATTCTGCATTGTTGGTAACACAACTTACCAGTGCAAAATGCTCAATCTAACTCTTGTTGCGGAAGAGAACTGTACCTCCAGGACTTGTGACCTTGAAGAAAGGGAGCTTATTGAATGATGGAAATACTGTATAAGTCATAATAAGTATATCCTGAGAGCCAAAGAATTTCATAAAGCAAATAATATTTGTTTCGCACTTTATAGTTTTATGGTGCTCTCACGTCTCTCATTAGGTCCTGAAAACGTATCTGTGAGGCATCAGACCTGGAATTCAAATTTCATTGCTGCTACTTTGCTACATTTATATCTTTGAGCCACTCACTTAACCTCTTCTGGACCTCCATTCCCTCCTTTATAAAAAAAAGTATGGAAGTAGATTCTATTTAAGTCCCTCCCCACCCCCACCCTTCAAACTCTTAAATCCATTATCCTATGGCTTGCCCAAGATTATTACTGCTCTCATTTCAGTTTTGTTTGACTCTTTGTGACCCCCCCATTTGGGTTTTTCTTGTCAAAGATACTGGAATGGTTTGCCATTTCCTTCTCCAGCTCATTTCACAGATGAGGAAACTGAGGCAAATGGGGTTAAGTGACATGCCCAGGGTCATACAGCTATAAGTGTCTGAGGACAAATTTGAACTCATATCCTCCTGACTTCAGGCCTGGCACTTGATCCACTGCACCACCTAGCTGCCACATTGCCCAAAACACTCTCACTAATGAAGGCTAGAGCCAGGAACCTAGTACACATCTGGGAGTTAAAACAGCTAAATTTCTGTCCCCATCCCCTTAAAAATCAAACCCACACATTGATGGTCTTTAGGTTCCCAGAGATATGGAGCTTCTCTTGATCTTCATGCATCATTCATTTAGTCATTAGGCAACACAATGCAAAGACTGCCTTCTAACTAGGATAGGTAGGAGATAAGCAGATAACAGAAGAATATTCTCATCCCCAGAAAGTGAGTTTAGTGAAATCAGTTGCCATTATTGAAATTATTTTAGCAGATGCATTTTCAGTTACATTGATGTGACACCACAGTGACATCCAGTGGCAACCATTTGTGCTAATAGCAAGAACACAGTCCCTCTGAATTTCATCCCTGAGAGCTCTTGTGCTCTATAACCCATTTCATGATGATGGGATGGGATATTTAATAGCAATTGGAATTTCTGAATAAAGTAGTTGTGGCGCTACCTTAATGTGAGACCAAAAATTATAAGAGATGCTGACCATTAAATCCTCAACGAACAAAACAGTCCAAACAAACACCTTTTGTTTATTACTTCAGATTTATTAGTGGGATTAGCTTAATTCTTTCCTAAGGTCAGTTGCATGCAACACATAGGTTACTCCTTGAAATACAGTAATCCTAAAGCTTTAGTTACTGCATGGTAAGGCTTCTTAAGTCACAGTGTATTTCTTCAAGGCCGTGGCCAAAAAAAGAAAAAAGAAAAATCAAGACAAAAGGACGTCAATTAACATTTATCTCAGTAATGAATACAATTTGACTACATTTTACTCTATCTATACACATTCTAATACTGTTGATGATGACAGCTCCTTGCTCACCCAAGATAACTTGTATCCATGACTTGTTGCCTTAGGAATAAAGGGGTGGTGGGAGGAGGAGGGCTGTTGCCATTTTTTTTAATGTGTAAATATATATTCAAAGGACAGTAAGAATTCTAGAGCAGCTCTACTCCTCTCCAGAAGTAACAGGTAAGCATGGCTTGACCATGGGGAGCACTGCATGGGTTGCAAATGGGCAAGGAGTAAAATGCCCAAAGTAGCATTTGCACAGATTGTGGAACATGTCTAGTACAAGAGCAGCAGTCTTGTTCATGATGATTCGAAGTCTTAAATCTGTAGGAAGAGTTTGTCAAACTGAAAAGTCAAAAACATAAATATGTATCTAAATAAATATTTTGAATTTTTACATTGTGGCCATCATCCTTTATTTAATACAGGAAAGGCTCCTTTTGTGTTCTGAAATAAACACATTCATGTCTTGCCAAAGTTTCATTACCAGTTACACACTTGGAGTAATGAATGCTAGGGGATACTGCTGTGGCTGGGGATTCTACTTTGGAAGCAACTGAGTCTCCCTCACACACACATTTTACACCATCAAATAATACCTCCATTAGCTCAGTTTTGGAACCTCGAGGGACTGGATTGGATAGTGTCATCTGGTAAGCCAGCCATGTTAAGATTTATTTTTCTTCACTGTATTTTCTTCCACAGACCCATTCATCAAACAATCACATTCACCACAGTTTCAAGTATGACAGACAGACATCTACTATGCCACACAAAGGTACAAATAAATATTTCTGTGGTCAACTGCAATGAGAAAACAGTTCAGAATATGTTGCAAAATACTTCAATGTTTTACAAAGATCTGATGTCTGTGACTCTGGTCATCAATAAAGACACATTACTTTTTTTGGCAAAAAGAAAAACAAGGAAGTAGGGGGAAGGGAAGACACTCAGGGAAGCCTGTCTGGTCACTGGGTTGCCAATTCAGGTCCTTCATAGCCTTTTGTTCTTAGAAAATACAAGATGTCCTATGTTGTTCAGAGTTCACTCAGTTCAGGTGGGGATCTTTGACTTGCCTTTAGTTCTTTGATGAAAGTCAGATTTAGGCTAGATGTACAGGGGTGTCTCTTGCCCAGTGAGAAGCCTGAACATTGCAGCTGGCATTGTCTTCATGTGAATCTGTTAATTGAAAGGAGAATTAAAACATATGGATTTGTAGCAGAAATTAGTGCCTTCTGTCCACTGCCTTTGACAGCCCCTATTTCCCCCCTCCCTATATCCCAGACTTGAGAAGTAAATCAATTGAGAAAAAATAATTCAGCATATAGCTAGATGTGAAAATTCCTTCCATCCTTCAGGGGAAGAAAAACTTTAATGGTTTCCGAGAGCCTTCTACTTAAAAGTATATGTCTTTGAGAGAGCTTGAAAAAGAAAAATTATGATTTAACCAATGCAAAAAGGTGATTTAGAATACATTTTATGGTGTTTCAGGAGATTAAGTTTTTCCTATCCCTGACGCTTTATGGTTTTATATATACCACTAAGTGCCTTTTCCTCCCTTTCAGCACAAGTTGATCCTGGGGAATTGAAACATTTGATTTTTAATTTTGACTACAATTTAGGTTTTCAGTTGAGAAGATGCTGGTGCAATAGTGGAGCTCCCCAAAGAAATCTGAAATGTGTTTGTTTGATTTGATGAAAAGGGAAACAAAAAGGTATTTTCAAGAACAAGATCTCCCTAGGTGCTTGCTCAGGAAAGGAGGCACAAGTCCCAACACACGTCTCTGCTTTTCCCAACTCAAACCAGCAAACAATGGGCTTGTTTATTTTTGGAGTAAACTGCTCAAAGACACAGTCATTTTGCTCTTCCACATCTTAACTCGGTAAGCAAACTGCCATACTGAGCACAGAAAATAGTAGAGGGAACACATTATTTTCATCTTCTGGATTACCCCTTTATTCCTAAAGAAGAGTTTTCTCATGATATCTAAAAAAGAACCGTCAGAGAGGACTGGGGTGAAGGGTTGGGGGAAGCAATGGTCTCTGATATTCACAAGGTGTGTCTCATTCTTGTTACCAAAGATCCTCCTCCCAGCTACCTCATTCTACAAACCCATCTTTACCCTCACTGAGGTCTACCTCCCCTTCCCCAAACTTTAAGCCATTCAGTGCTCTCTGTGCCCCAGTTTTTATTGTGAACAAATTCTTCTGGTCTTTAACGTTCTGTTGGCAACTCTCTCCAAAGGTAACAACACCATTCCTCATCTCCCTAGCACTCTGAGCCAGCAGGAGTGAGCAGCTCATTTCTTCCCCACTGACACATGAAGTCAACTTTTCTATCTCCTCTCCTCCACATTTCTCCTTGCGCTGCCAAACTCCAAGTCATCTCTCACTTTCTTCGATGACTTTAACACCATCCCATTTTCTTCATGACAATTCTCCTTGATATCATCCTTAGCCCTTAACTTACTGGTGACCCTTATATGAAGTAATATGAATAGCAGCTTCTCCATATCCATCTCCCTATCCTCAACTCAAGTCCTACCATTTTTGATGCCCACATCAAGGTCACACCTCACCATCTTGCATGACTGCTCCACTGTGAAGATTTCAGACTCTGATGTATTTCTGGCACCTGCATTTCTATTCAGATTGTCCTGATCCCAGGCCCTTCCTCCTATCATGTTTTCTCTTCATTACTGACCTACCTGGAAGCTAATGTTCAGCTAATAGATGAACTTACCTCTTACTTTACTCAGAAGATGGAGGCTTTTCAACAGAAACTTTCTCTCAACTTTTTCTTCTCCACCTGTTTAACTCTTCTACCTGTACTCTTGACTGTACCACCCTTTCATCCTTTGTCCCAGGTTCCCACTCTCTGGAGTATTTAGTCTTCACTAGTATTTTTTCATAGAATCTCAGTATTAGAAGGAACCATCTTTTTTAGGTCATAACAGAGCAAAAATCCCTCTACAACATATCTAACAAATCTTTATTTCAGCAAGGGGAAAACACACTACAACTCCTAAGGTATCCCATTACATTTTGGGAGCTCTGTTCATTAGGATGATTTTCTAGACATCATCCCTAAATCTCTTATGGATGTCTTTCCCTAAACTATGCATTTTGTGCTTTTCTTAGGAGTATTAACCATTTTACTGTATTAAAAAAATAAGACAGTATGTGTTTACATATCCTCCCTAGTAATTAAAGCATTATGAGGCCAAGAATTTTCTTATTCATCATTTGAATATTCCCTCAGTGCTTAGTACAGTATAAATGTGTTGAATCAAATGAAATCAAAAGAGAAATTTCGCATGGGATATCTATCAATAATCAAAATTCATATTTTGACTTGTCTAAAAAAGGAACTATCATCTTTGATGAATAAAAGATGAATCAAGTGATTTGTGAATAGAAAAGAGATGCCAGGTGAGTTTAATATGGGGTGAGGGAGAAAGCAAGGCAAGGATTTTTGCTTGAAAGGAGGTGGTTACTTGATTGCCACTATTTACGCAATTAATTACAGGTGTTCAATTACCACCTTTTTTCTCAAGGTCACTTCATTAATAGCATTTCTAATATTAGCCATAATTTCCTTTATTATTTTTAATAGAATGATTTGAAATATAATAGTCATACATTCTCTTTCCCTTGTTTGCTAAAAACAAAAAAGAATAGATGCTAGCTAATGGAACCCCTTGTAATCACAAAGATGTCTCCTATAAAAATTCTGTAGCTGTCATGTCTACATACAAGTCATCCTGTTGTAGACAGGGAAACTCATCCATCAGACTGTTGAGATCATTGTCTTATATATCATGGAAAGTATAAAAAGTTTAAAGGGAGGACTGCAAAAAAATGGAACACACTTAGGGAAGTAAAAGATGTTTAGGGATCCCAAGATGAAGCAATGTATTGGGGATAAAGCAGAATGGATTCATGTGGGTTAACTTTTGACTTCTTAAATCTGTAAATGTGAAATTCCAAAGTGATCTCATAGCCCCATCACATCCATTTGAAACAAAACAAAACCCAGGAAAAGTAACCTCTAAGTTGATTAGCTTCTGAGACAGAAATGACTTGACAAGGAAGAGGAGTCTACCCCTCTGAAGATGGTTGCACAATAGTGCAGCTTTATCTAGCTTGAGAAGGAGCAGAGAAGCCTAGAAATAAATGTTCCTTCCCATAACTTCTGCTATTAACTGCTCTGGAATTAGTCAAAAAAACAGTTCCTGGACAACATAATAGTTAAATAGCCTTCAGAAGGAATTTAGTTATATACTACATAAAGCAGAAGGGAGAAAGTATTTGGTGAAAAACCCCCATGGACAATTAGCAAGGCTGAAGAACAACACTTAATTGCACGCAAGGCCAAATTCAAACCACCTGGCATTTTCCCTGTATAAATATGGGAAACATTGGACTCAGAAGGAACACGTTGGGAATTTGGAGGACTGGGCAAGCCAGTGCTGCAGCATGGCCCACAAATACATCTTCTCTCGCACCCAGCCAAAAGACCAAAAAAGACATAGCAGCTCAGCATTCTAAGTTCCTTCCAAGATTATGGATGAGGAAGAAAGCTATCCAAAGTTATTACGATGGCAGCAAAAAGGAAAGGTGTGTGAATTATGAACATTCCTATTCTTGCAATAATTATTCTAGGGAATGGTTGCTTCCCGTTCTGGGGAATGTCTTTGGTTGAGGTCCCAAGGGAATACCTGATTAGGAAATGTCAGGAGCTCTCTTTTTGATCCTATTCCAGAGGACACAAAAGCCAAAAAATTGGCTTTTTCAGCCTACTTGCCTTACAGAATAGCCAAGAAAAGCCAAACGTAAGTCTCAGACCAAAAGTTTCCTAAACCAGGTAAATCAAGACATACTGCACCCGAACTGACAAAGGAAAAAAGATTTCGGGATGCAGCTCTAGGAATACTGCTTGAAAATTCGGGGGAAAAAGGAAAGAAACATAATGGAATCTTGAACACTGATGCACATTTGGAGAAAACATTTAAAATGAAAACTCAGTCAATTTAGTGTCATTGCTATCCATTGTGCAGCAAAACTCCAAACCTATCTGAAGCAGAAAAGCTGTCAAACGTATACCTGGTGGACTGCAGGGTCTACAATATCAGGGAGTCAACAATTTGTCATGGCAACTAAAAAAAAACACTCATAAGCTGCATTATAAGAGGCATAAGTCTAGAAAAGGGGTGAGAAAAGCTAACTCTTTACTTCTCTGATTAGGCCATATCTGGAGTAGTGTGTTCAGTGCTGGGCAGCCTAGTTTTAGGAAGAATATTGACAAACTGGAATGTGTGGAAAGGGCCTTGGGACTGTCATGCAAAAATCAATGAAAGGAACAGGGAATATTTAACTCAAAGAAGAGAAGACTTCAGGGAAAGTGTGATCACTGTCTTTAAAGATTTGAAGTATTACAACATAATAACTAAATTACAATTATTTTGTTTAGTATTGGGCCAGGAACATTAGAAGGGATCCTAAGAAGTCATAGGTTGAACTACTGACCTCCAAAGGTACTTCCTGCCCCCTCTGAAATCAAGAACTAGTTCAACGAGCAATAACACATGGTTGTAGACTCCATTCCCATTTTCTAAGCAGTCTTGGGTCATAGACTTATTAACTTTATTCACCTCCATATTCTCAATAAGGAAACAAATATGTAATAATATGCATGTATATATAAATGTGTATATATATGGGAATATATGTGTATATATATGTATATATATATTTAAATGTGTATATATGCACATTTTTAAGGTCATTGCAGTTCAAAAATTATATTTTATTGGGATTGTTAATGTAAAAACCAAAAAATATATAATTGTAAAAGTATACTTCATATGTATACTTCTACATATTTTATCAGCTTTAATATATGAAGATATTACTGATTTGTTATCATCAAAAAGACACGGAGCTATTTTTCCAGAACCTATGATTGCCTTTGCTAATGCTACCTAATGTCTCTTTCCCTTTCCCCTGGTGACTAGTGCCATTTTTACAAGATGACTGGCCAGAATAAGAGTATACCTTGTGGCCTTGAACTTGAATTTTTCTCTAACTGAATTGAAGCCAAAGCAGTGGTGTTTTGCACATCATGCTAGAGCAACTGATCTAACTAGTTCTGACACATATATGAGCAAATAAATCACAGTTAGCAAAACATATTTTTCAAATTGGCACACTGCAATAAGGAATATTTTGATAGGATCATCCTTGATTTTAGCTTCTCCATCAGCCCAATAATCTTTTTTCCTTGCACATCCATTCACCCACAAGGCTCATCAAAACCTCAAGTCTTGTTTATCAGTCACTAATTTTTAAACATGCTTAGGAATGATGAAAAATAGAGAGAGACATTTTAATCTCCTCACCCATCTCCAGTCAAGCCTGAGAAGCACCGCAAGATGTAAGGATTATAAAACTCATCAGTCTGCGTTCTCACCTCTTTGAATATCAATTCATCGCAGGACTAAAAACTCTGAAACATTTTTCATTGCTCCCAGCCCCATGCTACTCAATTGATTTCTTCATCTCCGTGAAGTTGATCACTCCAAAGGGGGCTGACATGTCAACGATTCCACTTAGGAAAATCACATTGTTTCCTTTTTGAAATCATTTGTAAAAGGAGACTTAATGGCATCTTATCCTTTCTCTCCTTCCTTCCTTGAAATGACGCTGCCAGTAACTGCCAACAACCCTTCCTCCCCTCTCATCCCAGAGGTACCTGACAGTGTTTCAACGGAGTGCTGAATGTGGAAAATTGTTTTTAAAAAAAAGGCAATGAGAAATGCTAACTGTCAAGAGCTCTAATGCTGTATCACAGCAGCTGAGTCAGAAGCCAGAATGGAAGGGGGAAGGACGTTAAATCTGCAAGTAGAAAATGCTCCAGATGTCCACAGTAAGGGGCCATTAAGATGGGGTTTGGGCTTTGTGCCAGTCTACAGGCTGAACAGAATGACTCAAATCTTACCTAAGCCCACCTTCTTCCTAGAAACTAAGGCTTGCCTAGATGGTTTAGAGTTGTGAAAGGCTTGTTTTTTAATTTCCCGTGAAGGACTCCTAGATTCTGCTTGAGTCTGAATGAGATTCTGAAAACATCTAAGTAGCTGCTCAGTCCTTGGTAACAGCATATGTGGTACAGGTCCTTGGTCCCCTGTGTCAACTGAAATAAGATTTTGACCAATCAAATGAAATAAAGGTGTAATGCAGATGCCTAGTTGGTATTATAATCTGGTATTCCCATGGCAAATGCACTCATTATCTGTGAGAAACTGCTAATACTGCTCAGTCTGATTGAAACAATCCTCCCTTCTAAATAGCACAAGTTCAGCTTGGGTGAAAACAGAATAACTCCCGACAGAAATAAGCAAATCGAGTTCTTGGTACCGATAGTCTCAGAGGTGATATATTAAGTGAAACTCATCTTGGGAAAGGCAAAGCTCTTCTGGAAAAGACTCAGGGATGCACATCAATTCATATGGCCAACCTTACACACTACAAGGAACCATTCACTCCCCAAACTTTTTATTCCCCAGACAACACCAATGTAAAATTCATTGGTTGTGATTCAGACTTTTACATCAGGAGAAAACAACAGAATACTCTTACCTCTCCTACTGAGTTAGACAAAGCCTGAACTATCTTCTCATGAGCTGTGGCCACAACACTTTGTCCATTGATTTCAATGATCCGATGTCCGACTCTGACTCCTCCTCGTTCTGCGATTCCCCCTCTCATAAGGCTGCAAATCTAACCAGAGGAATTAATGATTAATATGGCTAGCCAGTGCTATGCCAAAAGAATGACTTCTGGGGAACTTGTAGTCCTGAATGCAACATGTAAGTCAACTTAGGTAAGAGGTCGGAGACACAATGGGAAAAAGTAATGAATGAATCATAACTTAAATAAAAACACCCCCAAAATCAACACCTTTAATTCAAGCATTTCTTGAACACCTATTATGTGTAATATCCTTCGCTTAAATGTTCCATTTTGATTTTTGTCTGAAAACACAAGCTTCTGAGATTGACTAGATAGTTACCAGTAAATTATTGTCTTTCATGTGCGTAGAAGATTATTCTGATGAATAAAATACCTGATTACAAGTATCTAATCTAAAGTTGTTACCTTAGCACCCACAATAGAAGTTATAATTGGTAATTCTGTACTTAGAACAAGTGGAATGAAAATTGATTTCCATTCCATTCAATGGAATGAGAGTATCAGAGACCTTGGGACCTCCCAAGACCAATGTTAGGGAGGGAATCACTGTGCGAGGAAGCAGGGCAGGATCTGGGCTGGATGAAGAGCTCATCCAGGGTGCCAAAAGGGGTGGGGTAGAAGCACTGAATCTGTTAGGTTCTTACTTTAACAAATTCTTGCTAAGTAGATGCTAAAAGTCTGTGCTATTGTTCCCCATCTAAAAAATCCAGAAGGTGAGGAGTAAAACAACCTTCTTTACATTAAGGCATCAATGACTGATAAGGCTGACTGTGTGACTCTCCTAAAACCTCATATCTTACTGGTCCTAGAGGCTGATGATGTACAAGTGCTACTGGTTCTCTGGGCAACCCTGGTTGCCCAGTCTTAAAAATAGATCTGATTCCCTATCCCAAGGGTCCAGGAAAGCTCAGAAACAGCAAACAGACATCCCCTTTGGGCTTTATTGCCATTTTCCCTCATTGGGGATGTTCCAGGAATTTCTGTTTGAAAAATGTCAATCAAAATAATTCCTCATTGTTTTAGCTCAGACTCATCACCCTAACAAAGAAACCAAAAGATTAAAATAACCAATATTAAAGGGAACTTGTGGGGAACTGGAGGGGGGAGACACAGAATACACTGTTACTGTAGTTCAGAAATGGGACAACCAATATGGAATTATAACTAAAAAGTCATGAAGATCTATGGGTACTTTGACCCAATAACCACAAATGAGCCCAAAACTCAAGAAGGTTAAAGATGGAGAGAAAATTCTTATATATACAAAAAATACTTATAGCAGCATTTTTGTGTGTATCAGCAAAGAACTTAGAGTGCCTATTCACTGAACAAGGTGTGGCAATATTAATATAATAGAATATTATTACACCATAAGAAAAAGCAGATATGAAGAGACAAAGAAAATGGGAAGACTTGTATGAACTTATGTAAAACAGAGTAAGCAGAATCAGGAGAAAAATGTTTATGATGGTGATAATAATATGAAGGAAAACAAGATGAACAGATCAGATTTCTGATCAATGTGTAGACCAGTTGTGACTTCAGAGGATACAATGGCATGCCTACCATCTCTTCAGGTACAGAATGAGGCATACATTTTCAGATGGGTGCAATATGGTGGTTTCCTTTGTTTGACAATATAATTGACTATATAATTGACTATATAATAAGAAGTTAGGTTAAAGTCACTGGGAAACAGCAGTGATATGAAAAAATGACATCATAAAATATTTTTTAGAAATTTATAACTATAAAGGCCTGTGTTAAATATCATTCTCTTTTAATACATTGCAAGAGAATGTTTCAGGATGAGCCATCCGTCCAATTTGGTTAGAACAAAAGAGTATATGATAGGGAGTGATGTGAAATAAGGGTAGAAAATTAGGTTGGAGGTATATTTTCAAGGGCCTTAAACTAAACATGAGTTTCCCCTTTTTTTTTAACTTCAACCTCTCTGCAAGAAAATAAAGGAGAATATTGTATTTGTGGGGAACCAGAGGCCCTGGGTTCAGATCTTCCCCTGCGACTTTGAGTAAATCATTCCTCTGGACCACACTTTGATAATCTGTAAGATGAGGGATTGTATTAAATGACCTCTAAGATGTCTCCTCCACCTGTAAAATACTATGATTTACCCATCAAGTTACTACACTTAAAGGAACCTCATAGATTATCTCATCAGGTATCCTTGATTCAAATACCAGTTCTAGGGAGAGAGATGGAATTAATGCTTCTAGAGATGAAAAGACTAAGGGGAAATATGAAAGCTGTCTTCAATTATTTAAATGTAGAAAAGGAAGTGAACTTGTTCTATGTGCAGAGGGTAGGATTAGGCCCCAAAAGGAATGTCCTTGTCATCTGGAGAATCTAAGCAGCGCATTTCAAAAGGGATATAAACAAGCAAGAATCTACACAGTAGGGAGTGACTTGAGAAATACAGGACTTAGGTCAAGGAATTGGAGATATTCAGCCTGGAGAAGGGAAGACTCAAATTGTGGCTTGGGGAAGGGATGGGAGCTATCTTCAGTTATCCGAAGGGTTATTATACAGAGAGAGCATTGCCCAGTAGATAGGGTGTAGGATTTGGAGTCAAGAAGATCTGGATTCAGTTCCTGAGTCTGATCCTTCTTAGCTCTGTGACCACCAGGCTGGGGCCTCGGGAATACATCCCATCTTGCCTTATTTAACTTTCCCATACAGCCAGGGCCGGGGGCAGAATTGTTTTTATATACTGAAAGTGGTAAGAAGATAAACTGTGCTGAAGCTTCATCTCCTCTCTAAAACCCTGTAATTGAGTCAGGCTGACTAGGCTATGACTCCCCTTCCCTGCTGTCACTCCTCAATTTCTCATCCCTATTCTCTTGTCCTTGATCCTATCCCCTCCCATGCTGCCCGGTCCACAACCTTGTCCCATCAATCAACCACTCTCTAATCTTCATTCTTTCCTCAGTTACCAGCTCCTTCTCTGCTGCCTATACACTAGTCCCCATTCTTGACACCTTTGCGGATCATATCCTCTCCTCCTTTATCCATGTCCTTATTTCTCCTCCTCAGTATCCTTTACAGGATCCTCTCCTTAAATGTGGGGGCACTCCTGAATCTTCTTCTTTTGTCTCTTTTTTCCTCTTTCCCTTACATCATCTCCCATTAGAAATTATCATTTCTAAACCAATGAAACCCAAATCTACAAATACAGCTATCATCTCCCTCCAGAGTGTCACTCTGGCATATTCAACTGCCTGCTAGATAGCCCCACCTGGATCTTCCATAGGCATTTCAAAATAAGCAGATCCAAAATGGAACTTTTCCACTAAACCATGGACTCCATTGTTTCCTTGTTTTAGGACTGCTAGTGCCTTACCAAATCCCAGCCCTGAGTTGACACACTTCTGTTTCTATATGAGATCTGCGGAGTACCTCTGGATGAATTTAGGCAACCATACTAAATGATCCCCTCTTTCTAATTCCCCTATTTTTTCTGAGGGTATTCTCATCCTTCTAGGCCCCAGAGTGAACTGGTTTAACCTCTGCATCATTAATGACTCCTCCTTTTCCCTCCATCTCTATATCCACTGAATGGTCTATTCTCTCCATTGGAGCTCCCATCTGTCCCTTTATCAACACTCTAGTTCAAACTCTTGTTACCTTTTCACCTACATTATTGCAATAACTCCCCAAATCTCTCTTCTCTCCAATCTACCCTTCACAAAGCTGCCAAGTTGATGATCCTAAAATACAGGTCTGATCATGACACTCCCCTCTAAGGAATCATGAATACGTTCCTACTGCCTTAAAAGGAAAATACAACTTCTTGGATGGGCATTTATAGTCTTTCACAATGTGGTTCTAGCCTGCTTTTCCAGCCTTGGATGGTGTAACTCTCACAAATATGCTCTGTGTTCTAGCCCAAATGGTGTATGTTCATGTACAAGTCCAACTAACATACCTTTGCATAGGTTATCGCTGATACTTGAAATGCTCTCCCTCCTCATCTATGACTGGTGAAGCAATAGCTCCCCACTTCCAGTCATAGCCCAGGTACCCATCTTAAATAGGAGTTTGTCCTCACCCCCACTGTAAGTGCTTTCTTCTCATCCCTGGAAAATTACTTCATATTTTCTTTGTGTATCTATAGCAGGGGTGGCCCAAGGAATCCTTCATTTATTGACTGTACTGGAAGAGCAACCAAGGAGTGTTTTGCTCTTAAAGATCACAGAGGGCTCAGTGGATTTCTCAGCAAGAATCTGTCCCCCTTTACTCTCAATGAACAAACACCATCAATTCAGCTCCAATTATTCTGAACCAATCAGAGGAGCTCATTCACTATGTGTTCCTAGCAAGACACATGTTCCTCAGCAAAGGACCAGTGGGCACATTCAGCTCCGATTCAGCGAATCAGTCAGGGTTTCCCTCTGATTATTATCCCTGCTACATAAACTTTATCTTTACTTCTCCATATACATATTCTGTCCCTAGGGCAGGTTCCTGGAGGACAGGAACATTTTGATTTTTTTAAAAAAATAACCCAAAACCTAACATGCTACCTAGCACAGAGTAGGTGCTTAATAAAGGTTTTGAATTAAAATCATGTCACCTCTTTGAGTTCCAAATAACTCTAAGATTATATAGTAAGTTATAGGAGAGTTATAATCTATGTAGGATAAAGGGAGTGCCCATGCTGATGAAATCCCACTTCTTGATATCTTGACTACTGACATATTGGCATCATGTAGAAGAAAGACCAGACTTGTTTTCCCTGTCCCTTGAGGCCTGAAGTAGGAACAGTGGGAAGAAGATGAAAAGAAGCCATTTCTTCAATAGAAGAAGAAACTTCCTAACAATGAATGATATCCTGATAAAAAATGGGCTGCCTCAGGAGGTTAGAAACCATCAAGAAAAGGCCAATTGCCATTTGGGATCTTGTAGAGACAATCCCTGTTCAGGTCTGAATTGGACTACATATTCCCTTGGATGTCTCCCAGTTCTGAGTCTACAGTACAGAACCACTATGGTATAACGGAGAGAAGTCAGAAGGTCTGGTTCAAATTCCACACTTGATACATAATTGCTCCTATGACCTTCAGGAAGTCACTTAAGCACTCTGGGCCTCCACTTCTCCAAGGATAAAAGGAAGGTATCAGAGTAGATGTTCTGGGGAGCCTTCCTGCCCAAGATTTAGAATGTTAAGACCCAAAGATATTGCAGAGTCCAGGTAGTAGCATATCCTTCTGTCTCAATCCTAGACCCGTTTACAGGGTCTTCCAAAACTGCCAAACCCTTTGGAGAGCATGAGTACAGTTTGAGTTCAGAAGCTGTTAGCTACTCCTGAGGTCAAGCAAATAAATCCATGGCAAAGGAAACAAAATTGATAAAATATGTCTCCTACCCAAAGTTTGGTCCCCGAAGCTGCCATTCCCTCTGGGGCCAAGAAAGTCCTTTGAATGTTCCTAGACTTGGGGTTAGATGGCACATGGATAGTGCACTGGACCTCAGGACTCATCTTCCTGAATTCAAATCTGGCCTCAGACAAAAACTACGTGAGTCTGGGCAAGTCACCTAATCCTGTTTGCCTCAGTTTCCTCATCTGTAAAATGAGTTGAAGGAAATGGCAAACCACTACAACGTCTTTGCCAAGAAAACCCCAAAATGAGGTCATGACGAATCAGACATGCCTGAACAACCATAGACTTGGGGCTCCACAGCAGAAGTCCAGATCAGCTCCTTTCTATCTAAACCAAAGCCAGCATGGCAGCTGTTCTTTGATCTCAATAATCCTTTTCCCAGAAATACAGCAAAACCATAATGAACTTAGGCTTTTAGGAGCCTGAAGAGAAACAACGATGAAAAACTCTTTACAAGAAGCATTTTTTAAAAATCCATTTCTTAAAGACTAAGATTTAATTACTAAAGATAATTTCTAGTCATCTTTTCCAGGCATAGAGGTTGATTGTCAGGTAGGGGACTGGGGAGAGGTGGAGAGAAAATCTGAAAAGTTGTTAGAAATTTCATACAAGCTAGGTAACTGAAAGAAGCTGCTATCCCCTCTTTTTAAAGGGGATAGTCTTAGTATTCGCTTTCAGATTTTGAAACAAGATATTTTAAAGTTGAAAAGGAGCTTGGAAATCACCATCTTTGTTTGACTCTCCAGGGCTTACTACAGTGCCTAATATATACATATGTGTGTATCTGTATATATGTGCACACATACATGTATGTATATGTATATATACAATATGCATACATTTATACATATGTTTATATATAAATGTATGCATATTTGCATAGATACTGTATACATACATATATCAGGTGATTGTATGGGATTTCTCTTGCATGGCAACCCCTTGAACTAAGACAGATTACTACTCATTTATAACATATCCTCATGCATGGCATAAATCAGAGAACAGTGATGCTATAACTGACCCTGCTGGTGATCAGGTCCCTACTTGGTATATTTCAGATGGTATGCACTATCACTGAACAAATATTTAGAAAACCTAGGTTCGAGTGTGACTCCAGCACTTACTAGCTATGTGACCTTGGTCAAAGTCATATAAACTCAGCATCTCAGTTGCCTCATCTATAAAACGGGGCTGACAATATTTATATTACTTATCTCAAGTAGTTTTCATTAAGAATGTAAAATGTATATAAAGTGTCTTATCATCACTAAAGCAATAGGTGAATATGATGAGTTTCTTCCCCTTATAAGATGTGTGACAACCTCTTTGTAACCAACAACCAATGTGGAATATGTGTCTGGGGCACCTCTGACTCTTTGAGATTTCTACAAGTTCATGAGTGTGATTCGTCAGCAGCCTTCCTGCCTGAATTGTGACATCCCAGGGGGCTTGGGGTACTTGCAGAAAAGGCTAAGTGGAGGAAGCTTAAGACCATGCACCTACATCTCACCTCTTCGGAGAGACAAGAAGTGTCTGGGCACAGGGGAAGCAGACCTGCTCACTGTGGGAACATGGGAATGGTTTCCCAAGAATGGACTTGCTTCCTGAGAAGCAGTATACATGGCTAAGAGGGTTAGTTCTTTAGTATTAAAATAAAGGAGATTAGAAACATCAAAGTCTACCCATGAAGAAGACTGAAATATGCAATGAGCTTTGGAAAGAGTGAGAGGAGTTAATCCAGATATGCAAAATTCATTTGTCAAAGAGCAGGGCCTAACAGGTAGATTCTACAGGGCTTGTAGCTTCATTCCCTTCAGTCCTGGGCCTGGAAACTCTCTTCCTTTTTAATAATAATACTATTTAATGATAATAAGAATAACAGCTATCATTTACATTTACCTTACTTTAAGGTTTGCAAGGCACTTTCTATATACTATTTCATTTTATCATTACTCTATAAGGTAAGTGCTATTATGATCTCCATTTTACAGATGAGGAAACTGAGGTAGAGAGATTAAGTAGCTTGCTCAGGGTCACTCAGCTAATAAGACTTGAAATCCAACACTGTACTCATCTACTGTACCCCCTGGCTGCCTCAATCTTACCCACTTTTCTACCTATCAATGAATACATTCTATATGCCAGGTCTGTGCTAGGCACTACAGATACAATTCCAAAGAGCGAAACAATCTCTTCTGAAAGGAGGAGCCCACTGGGAGCCGTCCATTCCTTCTGTACCACCCTAAGAGTTTTAACAACGTTTCCAAGTTGACCTAAGTTCAGCACTGGCCAGGGCAGCTGACAGGGCAACGGACCTGCCAAGAAGGCAGTAAGTAGAAGCTGCCAAGGGGCAGATTTGGGCTTGATAGAAGGAAATATTCCTAACAATTACACTGGGCAGCCAGAGGAAGTCCTGGGTTCCCTTTCATTTGAGTGCTGAAAGTGAAGGCTGTTTGACTCCTCTTGTGGATATGGGAGAGCCAAGGGATGGGTTGAATGGTCTCAGAGATCCACTTCAACTCTGAGGTTCTGGGACATTCCGATCCGATAAAGAGACTTGCCAAGGGTGGCTGGGGGGTTGCGGTTTCTGTGGGGAAGTCTCCTTCAGCAGGATCCCTGTTTCATTCAAGAGAAAAGAATTATAATCCTTCCAAAGGGCTTGGAAGGGAAGGAAGACAATGGATGGGCCTGCACCCCCCCCCTCAAACTGCTTCATTCCAGAGAGTAGGCAACATATGGAGGCCCCAGGGAGAGCAGAGGGGTTATTAATCTCCCAGTGATATCTGAAGACAAAGGAAGAATCGAATGATGGGAGGGGGACATACACCAGACAGAAATCTTATGGCAATCGTAGTCATATGATGTATGTATCTCGAGCTTGTCCTATATGCATCACAAGTTATAAAGGATACAATCTGACTTTCAAGGTGATATCAAAATAAGGAGATTATAATGTTAAACGTTCATTTTACTGCATTTTACAACATTTAAAATAAACACAACTTTGAGGTCCTTTCACATAATCGGCTCTTTATATTCTCACAACAATCCTATGAGGCTGATACGCTTAGCCTCATTTTGTGGATGAAGAAAAAATATGCATGGCCTTTGACCCAGTGATATCCCTGCTGAGTCTGAGACCCAAGGAGATCCAATAAAGAGGAAAAGGAGCTTTGTGTACAAAAATATTTGCAGCGAGTCTTTTTGTGGTGGCAAAGAACAGAAAACTGAGAGGGTGCCAATCCACTGGGTGATGAGTGAACAAATAAATTATGGTATGTGAATGTAATGGAATATTATTGTGCTGGAAGAAATGACAGATGGTGTGGTTTCAGAGAAACCTGAGAAGACTTTTAGAAAGTGATAAAGAATGAAGAGGGTAGAACCAAGAAAATACTATACTCAATAACAATAATATTGTAAGCCAAACAACTTTCAAAAACTTAAGTCAAGAGTCGAGAGGATCCATGATGAGGCACTATGGCCCTGCTTCTTGACAAAGAGATGACAGGCTCAGATGCGAAATGAGACATACATTTTTAAACATGGCGAACATGGGAATTTATTTTACTTGACTACACATTTCTATTTCAAGGGTATTTTTTTAATGTGGGAGAGATTTTTTAATGAAAAAAATAATGAATGTAAAAGATGTTTTTAAAGAAATGGGAAACAGAAAAAAAGGGCCTTATAAACTTACAGCCTTCCTGATCCTGGTCAAGCCATCAACTCTATCTGCCTCAGTTTCCTCATCTATAAAATAGATATTACAATAGCACCTCCCTCTCAGGGTTGCTGTAAGATTCAAATGAGATAATATTTGTAAAACCCTCAGCACAGTGCCTGTCACGTTTTGTAAATACCTAAAAAATGCTTGATCTCTTTCTTTCTTTCCCTTCGAAGAGATGATGGAAAGGGATCTTGTATCCTCGTTTTTGAAGCAAACACTTGAGAGAACTGGGGTTCAATCAATAAGTATTTATTAAGCATTTGCTATGTGCTAGGTACCATACTAAGCACCTGGAGTGCAAGAAAAGGAAAAAATCTTCCCTGGCCTCAAACAGCTTACATTCTAATGATCCTCCAAAATAATGCAGATGCAAAAGTTTCACCAATAAGCCTGCTTATGCAATTATTGCTTGTTTCCGCTTTCAAAAATAAACTCATTGTCATGCCAAGGAAGCATTAGCAACACGATGCAATGAGTTCTGGCTTTCAGGTCAGAGGACCTAGGCTTGAATGGCAGGTCTCACACTGATTACTTATGAAAACTTGGGCGAGACAGTTTCCCAAAAGTCAGTAAATAGCTTCTGAAGTGTTTCCTAACTCTAAATGAATGACTGAAAGTTGAATCTTTCTTAAGGAAACCAACACAAACGTCCTAAGCTTTGGAAGGGAACAGTGTTTTCTCAGTTTTGTCATTAGTACTGGCTTCCCCTTGATTTCATCATTGACTTCTCCTAGGACTTACTTTCCAGATCTATAAACTGGGAATCTGCCCATTGACTCCTAGCTCGGAATCACTACGGTGACTCACATAGCAGATTTCGGATTTCCATGGAATATATGTTTGGTCTCACTTTTGTATACCTGTTCATATCATTAGTATCTAATGCTTTGTTCAGTATAGGCAATCAATAAATGTTTGCTCTTGAATGTCATTCGGTCTTCTGCTGGGAGCTCATATTTCTTTAATATTAATTCTTGGATGTTAGCAGACTTATAAGATGAAATTTTCACTGTGTGAGAAGGGGTATAATTTCTCCCTCCCCCACACTTCAGTTCCTCCTATTGTCCATACCTTTCACTGGATATGTTATTCATTATTTTTTTCATGAATATATGTGTTGTCTTTTCTCCTGGTCAAGATGAAACATTCCTAAACACAAGAGCAACTATATTTCTTGTCTCCCCGACAGTGCCTAGAATAATGTTTTAGACATCTAACACTCAGTAAAAAACTGACTGATTTAACATTGAAGTACCAGACTCAGTGGAAGAAGCATGATGCTGGGCATCCGCAACCCTAAGATCTAATCCTGTGTCTGCTGCTGTATAATTGTGTGACCTTGAGCCTGTCTCAGAATCTTTGCTTCAGGTTTCTCCTCTATCAGATGGGCAGAACACCTATCATACTGCCCTCTCAGTTAATACTGATGATAAAATAAGTGTGATTTTTGTAAGTATCAGAGTCAGGCCTCAAAAATCTAGGTTTATTGATGATAAATCTACTGTTATAGGAGTCTAATGATCTGCAAGTTAAATTGGTCAGAAACCTGTGTGAATTTCAATTGCAATTTTCAACTTTGTCTTCCTCGATGTTCTACTTTCTACTGCCACATATCAGGGAAAAGAAAAAAACAAAAATCAAGTGCTTGGGGCTTATGGGTCAGTGATTTAAAGGCAGAACTTGAGTGAAGGCAAAACAGGAAGAATAGGAGTTAAGAAGCTTCTTTGCTAATCTCAGCAGGAGAGACTGTTCTATATTTCAATCTAATTGCCCCCCAAATTGGAAATCTATTTTAAAATCATCTATGACAATGGTAGCATTTCAGGAATGGGATCATGAAGAGGTCAAAGATATGAGAATTGAGATAAAGCCATTTGTAAAAAAAAATAAAAGAAGAAGAAAGAAAGAAAAAGAAAGAAAGAAAAGAAAATGCTCCTTCCTCCATCCTCCCGTTACTGCACCACTCACATAAGAGACAAGATTTATTTGTCTGGAGGCCATAGAGAAAGGCTAAAAAAAAAGTGATGGAAGGTTCTTCTTCTTTGGGGCCATTCTGCAGCTGCTTGCCAGTCTATCAACTGATTTAAAATTAAAACAAAAAAAAACAACTCAGAAATAGGTTTTGTTCTTTAAACAGTGTTTTCTCAACAACCTAATCTTGATTTTCGTGAAACAAGAAACTCCTGCCATGATTTCACATGATGAACATGTTGCAGAATCTGACTGTTCTAGATTTCCTGCTGCAGTAGAAGTTTTATGCCGTGTCAGTGAAAATTTAGACCAATTCTTGCCACAAAAAGAGAAAGAAAGAAAAAGTTGTAAAAGAAAGAAAAAAAAAGGCAAGGAGTCTTCTTGCTCACTTTTGGAGACAGACAATGTGTTGCCATTTCTATAGCATCTGCAGCACCATGGATCCCAGCTCTTTATAAATCCCTGGGCATTAAAACAATCCAGAAAAGGTAGCTCAGAAAATGTTTAACCCTTCTTCAGCCTTCTGCTGTCACACTTACTAGCCAGCGTGGGCTTTTTTCAAGATAAAGCTAAAACAGATTGTCTTCCCCCACAGCAGCTGACAATTTCTCCCCATTCCACTTTGTGGTGACTACTGTGGCAGCTTTGCTGTGGCTTGAGTTACAAGAGCTATGCTCACTTCCACCATCAGTCACTTATCATCTACTGTGGGCCCAGTATGACATCTCCATCCCCTCAGAGGCCTTCCAGGACATGCTTTTTCAGGAGAAGTCTCTCTTCATAGGCTTAAAGGACCAAATACAGAGAAAAGAGCCCTTGTGTTCCCAGGTCCAGTCATAGCACTCTATAGTTAAGACTCCATAGTTAAGCTTCACTGCCCACCAGCTCATTACAGCTCAGGGGCCCTATTGATTAGGCCATTACTCATGTGACTCAGAGGGGAGATTTACACTCTACTTATTCTCAGCTCAATAAGTGGGGAGGGGAGGGCCCTGTAATTTGAACTCCTACAGATAAAGGATAGTACAAAGGAGTCTATTTCCATGTATCTATAATGGAAAAGAGATGTAATGTTAATTTCTCTTTTAAAATTTCTAAAATGTGATTCATAAGTGTAGGGGGCTCCTTGGTAAGGAAACTCTTTCATGCAGATCAGCAATTGTACTACATTATATAGTCTCAGGCATTTGGAGTACTGAGAGGTTAAGCATCTTTCCCAAGGTCGCACAACCAATATGTGTCAGAGAGAGAACTCAAAGCATGTTGTCCTTACTCTGAAGCTGGACCTCTGTCCACTACAAGATGCAAATTGTTAATGAATATTCTGGTTGAGTATTCATATGTGTTTTACATGGATGGTCACTGTTCTCAGAATTCAATTATATTGTTTGGAAGAAGTAAAGTATTACTGTAATGGACAAACATCCATCCTTTGAGTCAGGAAGCTCTGGATGCAAATGCAGTTTCTGAGGCATATAAGTAATGGTACCATGGCAAGGTCACTTCATCTCTCAGTGCCTCAGGTAACACAACCCGAGACAGCTGTTGAACAGCATCTGTAGAGGGTAACTTCCACACTGAGAGTTCCCAACACAACTGAACTCACAGATCCAGTCTTCCCCTCCCCACAAAAATACACATATGATAAGTAAACTGAACATCATAAATTCTTTTACTGAGAATTCAGAAGTTACTGTAAGATCTTATGGTAGGTTTACCTCTATGAATATCGGTTATCATTGAGTAGGAGTGTCATAAAAGAAGAGGGTATATTAGATTTGTATGGGTCCTTTGACCTCCATTATAAGGTAATTTTTAAAGCATATTAATCAGAAAGTAGACATTCAATTTCCTTTTCATTTCTTTCTCACATAAACACATGTGTACACAGAAAAGTAGAGTGGGAATAAAATACCAACCAACCTCTAGAATTCTTTTGTTTCTTAATAAATGGAAATGTAATGGATTCTTAAAAAAAGCATTCACCACTTTCCTCTCTTTGTCCCATACCTCTCCTATGTTGCCTATAATTCAACTTTGCTTCAAAGCATTCTCCAGTTTCATTTCTGTCTTGTTCAATTTTTATGATCCCATTTGGGATTTTCTTGGCTAGTAGATTTTCTTGGGATAGTAGAAGGTTTTCTTGGGATAGTAGAAGGTTTGCTGTTTTCTTCTCCAGCTCATTTTACAGGTGAGAAAACTGAGGCAAACAGGGTTAAGTGACTTGCCCAGGTTCACACAGTCAATAAGTATCTGAGGTCAGATTTGAACTCAGAAAGATGACTCTATCCACTGTACTAGCTGCCCCAGTTACAAACTCACATCTAAGTCTAATTCCCAGTATTAATTTATTGTGATTAAAAAAAACTCTCAAGCTACATTATGGGTTACTTTACCCTCAGGTCACTCAAATGTGGTCAGAAGTTCTGGATTTTATTAAAGTGAAAGAGGTATTACAGAACTCAAGGTAGATTTTTTATCAGAAATGTATCCTCTCAAACTCTAAACTATAGATGTCCCAAAATGGAATAGACTAATTTATGAAGATAGTATTGGCTCCCTGTCACTCAAAAGTTCAAAGAGGCACATGACCTGATAGGAGTGTTACAGAAGGGATTACTATACCAAGTGGGAGATTAGACTCGATGGACCTATCAGAATTTAAGATTCTCTGATTCTAAATTAATCCTTTCAGTTTTTCAGGCTTTTCCCTATGACTACCTTAGTTTATAGGTAGAAAATAAATAATGAAATTTGGGGAGAGAAAAAAGATTTTAGAGCACTGTTGAAAGCCATTGGATTAGTCAAGGGTTCAAGAGGAGGGGTGGGGACATAGAAGAGATTGGGTAAGAAGAAACTGAGGGGGAGAGATGTCTGACAGTAAGTGTTTTGCTATACACAAGTCAGGACAGTTGGAGGATTATTTTTGTGAATATGATACAAACATATTTTTTCAGGAGAAATGTTAATGCCTCAAAGTTAAACTGATGAATTCTGAAAATCCATTTTTAAATAGCTTTAACTATGCCATCTAAGGCCTTTCTCTAAAATAATGTATTGTACTTTGGGAGTAATGAAGCTGAAAATAGAAAGCACTGGAGCAAAACTAACTCACATGTCTGCAAACTTTTCAGAAGATTTAGGATAACAGCATTTGCTAAGCTAGCACTGTTTCATGGAGGTATATCCTATATTATTAGCTAATAAAATTGAACATTAAAGAGAACATATACACATATAACTTATCCACATATCTGCACATGTGTATTTTCACACATACAAAGTAGTATGTATAGATATATACATACATATATATCTAATACAGTTTATATAAAGACAAATATACATATGAGTTGTACATACATATCTGATATAAAGACTTAGTTAAGGTAGTCATTTATTATCTTTTATAACAGAAATATACATAGTACCTGCCTATGAGTGTTTTTAGTTGTTCTTCCCTACTTGATATTAGCCTCAACTATTTGTTCAGAAATGTGTGTACACACATACATCTGCATTTATGATACATATATCTATTTACACTCAGGTTCATCTGTGTGTATTTGTGGGTAAATACATATGCATTATATCTGTACAAAATCATGTATGTATATATGTATATCTATATCTATCAATCTGTCTATCTATATCTACATATAATATAGCTGAACAAAGAACTGAAGCTAATTCTTCCTTGTCAGGAAAAACCATTAGGAAACTCATTGATCTGGTACCATATACACTGTCATTGCAACCTAATCATTTGCTAGCTTAACTAAGATGCTATGGCTTTGATTATTGGTAGGGGAAAATCTTAAGAGGTCTTTCTCCCTTCTAGAAATTCAAGGAAAGACATCGATATAGATCTGTAGAAACTGAATGCAATTTCCTAGAGTTTCCTAAAGTCAATGAGTATCCAAGTAAGTGAAATATTAGCATAAGCCAAAAATATAAATAGAACTAATTAATGAATTCTAATTGTTCTTAACTCACAAAGCTTATGTCTGGCCTTCAGCTGTGACATATATATGGTGTATTGGAATATGACATATATTCTGACATGTCATCAACAGATTTGGACAGAAGTCCCACCCCTTTCAAGCAAAGCGTATAGGCCTGGTATTTATCTAAGTACTTATAAAACAGAAAGGCATATAGAAAGGAAATAATTATCCTGTAATGATTTGGTATTGAAATAAAAATATTCTTAGCACAAGGACCTAGCTCAAAGCAAGCAGTTAATAAATATTTGTCTGATGAATCACTCACAGAAGCTCCTTGAGAAGAGGGATTACATCATCCTTTATATTTGCACCCCTTGTGCCTAGAACATGATGGACACATAGTAAATGATGGTTGACTGGATGATTTATCTAGTTTTATCCCTCTCATTTTGTACATGGGACTTGGGCCTGTCCATGCTCCTGATCCAGTAGGATTCAGGAAGGTGCTGGAAGCTATATGTGCCTACAATTATCATGCAACCTTCTCCTGTTTCACCATCCCCACACCATAACTGTAGTATGGCAGCACGGGCTACTCACACATAAGCACCATAAGAACTCAGTAAAGCATTCGAATCTCAGCTTTCGAACTGGCCACTCACAGCTCACTGGAAAAGTATCTCTAGAGCTTTATGCTGAATGAGGACTCGTAGGTAAGCTCTCAATGGCACCATGTAGCTGGAGGAACCTTTATCTAATGGCCAAACCTTTCCAATGCCAATTTGCCCTGGTTTTTGAAGGGGTCCATGTGTTTGGACTCCCCTTGAGCAGTTTTTTTCTCTTTTTTTCCTAGTTTGAGCAAACTTTCTTCTGTAAACATCCTACAGAAGGCTTAGAAACTTTCCATTAAGGAACAGAATCTGACATTTTTTCATCACAGTCCCCAGATATTAGCATTATTGCACAGGGCAGGAGCCCAACATGCCCACAAAGTGACACACACCTAGGTTCTTCCACAAATCATTAGGGCTCCGAGCTCACAGATACTGATTTCACGCATGCTATTTTTGCTTCATTTCGTGCCCTCTGTCCCATTCACAAACTCACTACTCTTATCCATTCTTCCCTCTTAAATACAGTCCACTTTCAAACTTCCTTACATACATATATGTATATAAGTGTATATGTGTATGTGTGCATATGTACATGTATATGAATATGTATATGGTTAATGTTTACCACCAAGCCTCTAGCAAAAATCAGAAGCAAGATTATGTTCCAACACATCTTAGTAAGCTGGAGACATAATTCATAACTGTGGGCTGCTGGGTGCCCCCACCATCTCCCCTACACATCTGCTCCCTCTTATTGACAATGTTATACTTCTTGAGGGCACAGATTATGTCTTTTTTCATCTTTTCTTTTAATTTCCAATGCCTAACAATGCTTTGCACAGACACAAATACCAAAAACTCTGTGATTTTTATCAGCCAGAGGGACTCCTCATGTGGAACCTTCCTCCATCAACGCTCTATGACTTAGTAGGTAATCACAAGGAGTCACACAGAAATTAAATGACATGTCCAGGGTCATAAAGCTAAGATTTGAACTCAGGTTGTCCCAATTACAAGATCAATACTTTGTCCACTATAGTATTTCATCTCCATGCCTTGTATTTTGTAGGAACTTAGGCATGTATTTAAATGAATCTTTCACATTGATGTAGGTCTTTACAATTTCAAAATCATATTCTTTACAATGATCCCATTAAGTAGGTAAGTACAAGTATCATTTTCCCCCATTTTAGGGTTGTGGAAACCATGGCTCACAGTTTAAATCACTTGGCCAAGATCACAATTTCAAATAAATGGCAGAGCTAGGTCTAAATTCCAAGTCTCTCGACTCCTATGTTCTTTCTCTTATACTATACACTTCTGAATGTATGCATGCATGAATAAATGATTGAATGAAACAAAACAGCAGCTTGATATTATTTAAAATCATTTCACTAGCATGTTTTCAAGGGAAAAAAATACAACTTCCTCTCTTCCAAATCTGAATTTCCAACAGATTTTTGAGGGACATATGTAAACTGGGAGAGGGAAGATGAGCGAATAAAAGGCACCCCATATGTATCTACTACTCTCTATCATACATACATATATATGTATATGATACCCTGCTATCATACATACACATATATGTCTGTGTAAATATATGTGTATGTATTTATATGTGTGTATATGTGTAATACACACAGGTATGTGTATATATACCTATATACATACATATATATTTTCCCATTCCATATATATTCCCATTCATACACACACAGACACACACAGACATGTACGCATGCACGCACGCACACACCCTACTACTCCAGCAGCATAAGCTCTCACTTCCCTTTTCTCCCTCACTTCATCCATCTAGTGGTCTTATGAGAATGAACTGAAACCACAGGATTTCTTCTCCAAGCCACTCTGGCCTGGGTTCCTGGGGAGGATAGCAGTGGTCCAGAAATTGTGAAGCAAATCTCAGGGCCTTTTTTTCACCCTGGTAAATCATCAAATGCTTTCAGCTGAGTTTTATGTGCTCTGTGAGGCCTCAAGCAGTTGTGTTGCTAAGTAACAAGTGTCAGAAGCTTCACAGGTACCAAGAGTTGTAAATTCCACTGTTTGCCCTCCCTCTATTACACCTCTTCTCTCCCAGACCTACTGTCCCATCTCTCCATTCCTAGAAGAAAGAGAGGGAGAGGGAGAGGCTGGGGCTAGAGGAGGAGGCAGGCAAGAGTTGTGCAGTCCCATAGCACACCAGGCCTCACAGCAAAGTCCCCCTGGAGTGACCTTCTGTCCCACAGGGGAAATGCTGATGTCTCAGAGAAGATCCATTTCTGGCATTCTCTCTGCTTCTTGGGGGAGTACACAGCCAACTCTGAATTGCAGGAGCACAATAAAGATGGAAATAGGTGATGCAGTTTCCTCTTGAATACCTTCTCCAACTCTCACTGGGTTCTGGGCTAGTTTTGCTTTATGGAAATATTGACAGTCATTTCCTGTTTTCTCCTCCCATCCTCTCCTTGCAACTCTGCTAACTAAAATACAATACAATCTCCTCCTCTAATAGCAAAACCCAAGCAGTGGGGAGTGGGCAAAAAAAAAAATGCCAGCTCTCCTCATTGACTCATTTCCCCTTGCTTGTCAAACAAGAGCCTCCTTCTACATCCTGAATGGTGCAAGAGGCAGTGTTGTAAATAACCATACATGCTGAGTGCTCTAGACTTGGCTGTAATTAGATCTCAGGGTTTTGCTTGGGGTTTGGAAACCACTTGAACTGCACTTTCATGGTTAACGGTGTCAGCAGAGCCAGCCTTGGAATTACAACCTTGGTTTCTCTCCCTAAGAACATATCATTTGCAGATCGCCTTCCTCCTAATCACACAGATGACAAAGCCTACTAAACGACATTACCCAGATTTAGTTCAGCCATCTTATGCAGGCACATATTTCATTTAACTGCTCAGTCTGAAAATTAAAGTTTGCCACCTGCCACATGAAATTTTTATATATTAATCAGGCAGAAAATAGCCAGTGGGTTCTCCGAGAGGGCAATAGATATATTTTTCTCTGGCAGAAGCTCCCCTCTGCCTGCTCTGTCACCCCTCCTCACCTTCAACTGGAACTCTAAGGACCAAACGGAAATTGTGGATAAAGCTAAATGGGAAGCCCCGAAGGCAGCCCTAGAGAGTGGGAGAGGGCTTGAAGCAGTCTCTGAAGTCCTGGACTCTAGGCTTGGGAAGCTGGAGCTTCAGTTTTCCATAAGGAGATTACAGAAAAAAATATCAGCTTAATTTCACTCAACAGACACTGGAGGAGTGATCACCTCTGGGTATTGAGATAGATAATGGGCTGGGTATTGAGATAGATAATAAGAGGAAGATGGCACGGCACCTGCCTTGAAACAGACTTCACCCAGAGGCTCTACAGATGTAGGCAAAGTACTCTAAAAACTCTTAAGTACTATATAAATTCCAATAATGACATTATTATTAATATAGTATATATAATATTATATATTACATGCCACATAACATTATATAACATATATCTTTAATAGCAGAAGCAGCACAGTGAATAGAAGCATAGAGGTTCAGTCTGCAATCAAGAAGACCTGAGTTCAAGACTCGACTCCGACCCATATTAGCCGTGTGATCAAGACACAACTTCTTAACATCCCAGGCAAATCAGTCACAGATGATCTGTGGACCCCTTTCCATGTACAAAGTTCCTTATACCAATGAAATCATAGGTCCATCCCCCTACTCCAACTATTAATACAATACACAAATCCCTTTATTCTCCATGACAGATCTCTATGGGGCTATAAGACTGCAATGTAACAGAGACTATGAATTCCCAGCAAATTATTGTGACTTGCATCCCCAGAGTGAGGAATAACTTAAATTTAGGACCATAGGTTTAGCACTGAAAGGGAAATTAGAAGCCAGGTAGTCCAACATTCTCAATTTTCATATGAAGAAACTGGGAGGAAGCCCAGAGGGATTATTTTACTTGCAGGGACCCAAAGTGACAAGGTAAGCAGCAAGAGTAGGCATCTAATGTTAAACCCTGGAACTGAAAGATCGGGCTCTTTCCACTGTACTTCAACTTGATATTGGACCTTCCAGTATTCTAAGACACACACACACCAAGCAAAAAATAGCCCATGGGTTCTCCACAAGGGCAATAGATATATTTTTCTCTGGCAGAAGCTCCCCCCGTCTGTTCTATCACCTCGTCCTCACCTTCACCTGGAACTCTCAGGATGGAACTGAAATTGTGGAAAGCTAAGTGGGAGGCCCCAAAGGCAGCCTTAGAGATTGGGGGAGGGCTGAAAAGCACCAACTGGGGGCTCGATTCACCATAGAGATTCTTGCCGCTCAAGAAAGGTGAAATAGACGACTGAGATAAAAGATTCAAATCTTGTTTGTTCTTAACATCCAAACCCAAAATATCAAGTCATACAATGTACGCTAGACCTTGTCAGCCGAAGAAGGTAATGAGGGTTTCCTTAAATGAGAAAGAAGCTTCACTATAACTGGTAATGACAGAAACATACTTTTGATTAGGTTGCTTCTTGTTTTGGGAAAATGGCACGCCATCACCACCATCACACTCTTCCTCTCACATACACATTATCTCTCTCAAGTCTACCCATCCAGCAAGGTCTACATCAAATGCCACTTTCTTCATGAAGCCTTCCTTGACTTCCCACGCCCAACAAGATGCAACCTCTCCTTAGGAAGACACACATTCTTTGTGTTATTATGCTACATACATATGTGCTTTATATTCCCTGTTAATGAATAGAGGGCAAGGCTTGGGCCTTCTGAAGACAAGAGAGGACATGTCTTGAATTAGACTTGACCTAAAATTTAATTCAAATGCAGAACTTCCAATGAGGAAACTATGTCTATCCTTGTAAGTCAGGACCTACTCCATCAACCAAACATTTATTAAGCACCTACCATGTGCTAAGGATACAAAAAGAAGCAAAAAATAGTTCCTGCCCTTAACATAGAGTACTGGAATTACCTGCGATACTAAGAAGTTAAGTGATTTGTCCAGGGAAACATAGGATGTGTCAGAGCCAGGATATGAACTAAGGTCCTCTCAGATTCCAACGTTAGCTCTCTACATACATAACAGCCTTTATAAAGTCTCATTCCTCAACCACCATGACTTGGAGAGAATCCTGAACTTTGAAAAGCTATGCTAGCACAGGACAAGTTCTTGCAAGTCTTAAGAAGCTGGAAAGATTTCCATCATAAGCCAGTGGGGGCCAGCTATGTGGTACAGCAGATAAGAGTGCTAGAACCTGGAGTAAGAACTCTCATTTCCCTGAATTCAAATCTGGCTTCAGACGGTAGCAAGTCACTTAACCTATTTGTATCAGTTTCCTCTTCTGTAAAATGAGCTAGAGAAGGAAATGGCAAACCACTCCAGTATCTTTGCTGAGAAAATTCCAAATAGAGTCACAAAGAATTGGATATGGCTGAAATAAATGAACAACATAAGTCCAGTGATAAATTAGACATCTGTCTTTCAGAGAGCAACCAAGCTATGGTTGGGAAGGCACACTGCCAAGTCAGTAACAAGGTAATGGATTTTTTTGATCATGGCAGTGCTAAGATCATGTATTAAGCTGCAGAGAGGTTAAAATCCTATTTGGTAGAGGGAATACTCATATAGACAAAATTACTGTTGTTCAATAAATATTTTTAGCATGAATGAACATACTGCCCAGCCAAGAAATGACAGCAGAATTTGTCCCAGAACAAGATTTCTTAACACCAAGTACATGAACTTGCATTTCAATATAATTGATTTCTTTTGTAATTCCATGTCATTTTCTTTCATTTAAAAACATTTTTCTAAGAAGGGATTCAGAATTGCCAAAGGAGTCCATGAGGTTTTCTGATCATGTACCATTATCACCCCCTCCCAGCACTGAAATCTTCAGTTAAGAAGTCAGTAGCCCTGCTCAGATCAGATTTCAAAGGGCAAGGATCCCCTGTTTTTCAGTTTCATGTCAAAAGAGAGAGAAGCGAACAGAAGCAGGGCTAGAAATGGCCTGGTGAGCAGGATTGGGACAGAGTCGCTTCCTGTTTATATTCAGAGGCTGGAAGCATGGTGCAGAAGAAAGTATACTGACTCCAGAGTCAGAAAATCTGGGTTTAAATCCCTCCTGGGATGATTACTACCTGTGTGACCCTGGGTAAGTCACAATCTTCCTGAGCCTCAGATCTATCATCTGTTAAATGAGGGGGTTGGCCCTTTCCACCTGT
Organism: Bettongia penicillata ogilbyi; assembly: GCA_023548195.1. Classification (NCBI taxonomy): domain Eukaryota; kingdom Metazoa; phylum Chordata; class Mammalia; order Diprotodontia; family Potoroidae; genus Bettongia; species Bettongia penicillata. Next base: position 22,405,006 of record JAJHZJ010000009.1, on the reverse strand, counting down.
GGAGCTATGAGCCTATGACCAGCGGTAAAACTAAGAGAGCAGAGGATCACGGTTGGTAATAGTGACTTTCCCACCCCCAGGGCTGCCAATTATTAACTGTCCACAGGTTAGGTGTGAGGCTGTCAGCCTAATGATAATATCACAGAGAAAGACTAAGGAAGACGTATGGAAAGTGCTTCTGAATGCCTGTTCTGATGGCAGAAAAGGCACCAGAGAAGGACACTGGACTCTGCCGAGTTGGGTCCCTGCTGATGACAAAGGCACAATTTGGAAAATCAAGTTGACATATTCTGCCTAAAGCAGCTGCTCTTCAGTAAAAAAAGGGGCTGTTCTGCCATCAAGGCAGTAGCTTAATTTCCATCAGAATTAATAGGATTTATGCACAGCAGTGACAGGCAGGGTGCCTAAAAGACTCTCAAAGCAAATTTAATGAATGTGGTAGGAAATTTGCATTTAAAGGTGCATTACCCCTTAGGCAGTCACAAATGCTTCCAGCTGAAAAAAGAAACTACTCATTGCTGCTTGAGACCCCCTATAGATAGAGATCATATTTTCCGAACTCCGAATCAAGACATGTGATTTATAAAAGGAAGGTCCTTTCTCTAAGCCTGACATTTTCCTGGAAGCAGGATTGTCTCAGTAAAATCAGAATATGTGGTCACTTCATATGTCAAGGATAAAGAGTTATGTGAATTGTGCCAAAAGACAAAAGGCCATGGGGTTTTGCTGAATGACAGTCGTAGGATTTTAATTTGAAGGGCCTCGTTTAAGATATAGTCCAACCCTCTGATCCAGAGTGGCTCACAAGCCTAGAGTTTGATCTCATGTCTGCTGACTCCAAATGAAGGACTCTCTCCACTACATCATGATAAATATACCTCACATGGAACTATGGCTACTGATGGTAGATACCGTGACGGGAAATGTTGTGTCACACAGGTGAGCATCACCAGCCCTGGGTATAGACCTCCCATATCTGGTGCATGGGTGGCCCTAAAGAAAGAGATCCCTTGTCAGGCTCGTTAATTATAAGGGTCCCTGATGATAATTCATTCTATCTGCTATAGGACATATATCTATTCTATTTTAAGTGTATGTATTAATATATTTAAATATTGGGGTAAAAAAAGACATATATGCAGCCCAGCAACTGACTAGACCCAAGATGGTGAAAGTGATGTCCTGGAAAGATGAGAAGGTTCTCCCTGGTGGAGACAGCCAGCTTGTTTGTGTTTAGTTTGTTTTGTTCAAGACACACAGAGGCGTTTCCTTAGCATTGTTGATGTATGACGGGGTTAATCTGAAATAACCCTCCCAGACTACTCCTAGACTTGTAGACATGGCCAGAATCTCTTCTCCTCATGACTCTTCACCCGGACAGAAATCACTTCATCTTGTCAGCTGCAGCCCTTTGTTCTAGGGCAGGAACTGGGAAGTGGCATTGTGAAGACCAGAGACTTTCTGCTCCATTGTCTCCTGGCATCATTTCCTTATAGTTGGCATCAAGGGTACTGGCAAGATGACTATATGGTGATGAAGCAGAAACAGTCCATCTCCCGGAGGGCTAGTGATTGTGACAGGACATGGGGACTGGGAAGGGAGAAGAGGACAGAAGATAGAAGGAAGTGCTGACAAAGGATGCTAGCCAGCATTACCCAGGGAGCCTCATATCTCAGAGGACACAGAATTGGCACAAGACCAATGAGATAAGTGCTAAGTGTCTGAACATCTGCAAAGGGGGTTTGGGCACCAAGGGGTGTGTGAGCAAAACACACACACACACACACACACACACACACACACACACAGGTTGGAGTTGCCTGGCATCCCTGCCAAATCAGGCAGGTGAGAAAGAGAAAGGTTAACATCTGTTGCTTGTCTCCAAAGTAGGAATGACTTTTAGCATTTCATTTCCTGTATTTACTATAATACAGCTGCCATAAGGACACGTCAAGGAAGTATGATTGATTTGTGCAACAGCCTACGTCCTATTTTCTGGGTCAGTGGGGAGATGTATCATAACAAGGATAAAATCATGCAGATTTATTTGCTTCATCTGTAAAAACTTTCCCACTGCACTCTGGGACACGCCGCAATGTATCACAAGAGAAAGCCCAAGAGTTTAATAAATGTCTTCCTTTATTACAGTCCGCTCACTGAACATTTATCATATAGCAACCTGGCATGGCTGGTCCTCTGGGATTCGCCCTGAATGAAATTTCTCACTCTGTTACTGCTTGGGCACCCAGAATAACACATCATACAGCAGCAAGGGCCTCTCCTCTGGGAATGGGGGCTGTGGGGCAAGAGTCTCATGTGCCAGAGAGATGACCCCACAGGCCCTGTCTCAGGAGCATTACTGGGGGAAAGGCAGGTTGGCAGCTGAAACTGCAGAGGAGCAACAAAGATGGGCCTCAGGCAGCTATGGGGAGTCTGATCTTCCTTAATAACTCATTATGGATCTGTCACCCTTGAATTTATCTAAACCTTGTTTGAATCTGTTTTCAGGCTGCCTCAGCACTTAGGATAAGGAGACAGACGGTTTTATGGAATCTGCAAATACAAAACTAAGGCATTTAAGCCAAGGGAATCAGATAACACCTCAAGTAAGCATATCATTTTTAAAAAGGGTATCTTTATATGGATCTGTCTCTGCTAACCAAAGTCTGTGATTCAAAAGAGCTTTTTACAGAAACTGAAGTTGGTAACATCCAGTCCTAAGGACTCTAATATATCTACATAATGGATAAGAGAAACAAACTGGATGGATGCAAATAAATGGGGCACTGGATGAGCTGTGCAAACAATGAGCAGATGCAGTCTAATGAGATAGTGGCTGAGAAGGGGAGGAGATGTAATTGTACCAATCCTCATCCTCCCTCTACAGTGATTGCCACCCTAGCAGGAAAGGGCTGCAGGAGGTAGCAATTTCCCAAACCTCATTCAATCCAGCCCAATGCAACAAGCATGTATTAAACACCTAATGCATGTCAGACACTGGATTCCCGGGCATAGAGGATACAAAGACAAAAATGAAAAGGAGACAGGACCAAAAAAAAATAAAAATCTGCTTCTTTTAATATAATTTAAGTCTTTAAGACTATATTATTTGATGACTATATCTTTATCAGCAAATAGTCTCAACACAGCATTTGAGAATGGTTCTCATTTTCCTTGTTATTCTCAAATGGAATTATTCTCCCATTTCTAAATGTTTGAATTTTGTAAAATTCACTCTGGGTTCCACCCTGTGCTGCAGTAGCCTCTAAAGCAGCCCAGAAACAATGGGATGTTGTCCAGAAGGTGGCACTAGCTTCATGGTAACAGCCACCATTTGTTTCATTCATTGGAAGGAGCCAGGCATCCTTGTGAACTGGAAGGATCATGACTGAGTTTTTCCACTCCCTGTCCTTTATAGATAACTGCCTAAGTCCCTTATGAATCTGTTGCATGTCTTTCTGGTGGCAGCATGCTCTGGTAAGCATGTTCAAGGCTCAGAAGACTTGAGTTTTAGCCCAGCTGTACCCCAGTCATTCATGTGACTGCAGGCAGGTCATTTAGTTTTCCTATACTTGTTATCTTATCTGTAAAATGGCAGAATTTAATTAGACAAAATTAAACATTCATTTAAAATCCTCTGGTGTGATGCGTGGCAAATATGTCAGCTTTTGAGTTGGGGGACCTGGGTTCAGAGCTGGGATCTGACTGCCACCTACTCTCACTGCAACCTTGGGTAAGTCACTTATCTTCTGCGTTTCTCAGTTTTTCATCTACAAAATGAGAGTTGGAATAAATGGGCTACAATGCCTTCCACCTCTAAATCCAAGGTACTTTTTAGTTCTAATTCCCTATGATAAGAGAATATAACTATTTGACATCTTCCAAAGCAGAAGAACTGGGGTCATTTCTGAAGCCAAATCTCTGCAAGTCAGGTGAACTTTAGTACATACAATGAATGAACTGGTAAATGTTACCCTTACAAACTCTACAAGTAATAGCAAACCTCCTAGAACAAACTAGTGCTAAAAATTCCCTGGCCATATGTGGGGCAATGACATCAGTACCATTCCAATTTAACCATCCCACCCACATGTCCTAGTGCAGCTGGTGTCTGGAAGAGTTATAGCACATTAACTGCTTCACACATTGGATACTCTAAGAAAAGCACTATTTCTGGGTGACTTGAGCAAACAAACAGTAAGAGCAAAGCCAGCAGATTCAAGGCTTTGTTGAGGGGAGGATCTTCCAATGTGCCCCTGGATAAATAAGAGTCTTCTTCAGAAAGACTTCTGTTATCATTGCTGAACCCTCGGGTGTGGTTGGCATCCCACAAGATACTTAACTAGCCTATTTTGGAATACTCATCTTCTTCCAGGACTCTTAGCTGCAGAGTACGCATTGACCTGGGAGAGGCTCCTTATCCAGGAGTTCCTGCTCTCAGTGAAATCATAGGTCCCTATCCTTGCTATATTCCTAGCTACAACCACAGCATAGGTATAACTTTGGATTCTCAAAGACTACACCAGCAGAGCCAAGGTTCCAGTAATGCCTTACTAAGCTTGAAAGGTCCATGGAATAACTGCCATAATGAGGTCTGGTTATTTACTACATGACTGTGTCTTCAAAAAACCAGCCTACCTAAGATGAGAGAGTCTCATCACCAGGTGATGAATGTATTTTAGCCACAGCAATGTAAGCAGTTGCAATATATGGAGGGATTATGATCTGCATCAATGGAGAACACCAATGAAATCATGAGACTTTTGAAAAACTGAAGTAATCTAAGAAAATCCTCAACCACCAAAGATTCCAGTGAGTTCAGTGTACTTTTTTTTTTTTACAAAGAAAGGAAAGTGAACTAATGCTATTTTACATAATTTACATAGAGTTTAAATATAGATTCAAACTTTTAAGAAATGGATTGAGATTCCTCACCTAACCAAAAAGTTCAGTTAACCAGAACCTCCATTTCTCTTCCCATTACTCAGAATCTGATTAACGGAAGATTTATTGTAATAACCTGATTTTAACTGTCAGATCCAGTGGTAAGATAATAAGTTCTTTGTTTCCTAGCTAATGTTTTAAACCAGTCTTCTGCACTTTCTCTACCCTATCCCCCTGAAATAAAAAAAATACAGGAACTGTCTAAGGATCTGTGATTTTGCTACTGGGGCAACTCCTGGTGGAAGAATTCCACACCTACAACTTAGGACTCAGTTTGAGGTATGAAGAGGCTACCCTGGGCTGTCACAGCTGGCCTCAGAGTAGGAATGTGAAGCCAGTCTTTCTAAGTTTACCATTCCATCAATTACATCATCACATCCTCTAAAGCGGGGCAGAAAACAAAGGAAGCGACTGTTTATAAACAATGCCTTTCACGTTTCTACTTTACTAGAAGTCTTTCCCAATCCCTCTTAATTCTAGTGCCTTTCCTTTGTTAATTATTTACTGTGTATAGCTCACTTTGTATATATTTGTTCAAAGGTGGTCTCTCCTTTAGACTGTGAGCTCCTTGAGGGTAAAGATTATCTTTTATCTCTTTTTATATCCCCAGTGCCTGACACATAGCAGGCACTTAATGTTTTTTGATTGATGGATTTTGTGAAGCTATACTATCCAGGGATGAGGAACCTGCAGCCTCAAGGGCACATGTGACCCTCTAGGTGCTCCAGTGCAGCCCTTTGACTGAATCCAAACTTCAAGGAACAAATCCTTTTATATACTCCAAGTTCTTTCTTTCCCTTTTATTAGGGATGTTCTGTGAAGTTTGGATTCAGTAAAAGGGTCACACTTAGAGGACCACATGTGGCCTCAAGGTCGCAGGTTTCCCACCCCTGCTTTATACTTTATTTTTTATTATTTACACCAAAAATTTCCCTGAAAGGGACTAGATCATTTAGCGAACTGGATAGCTCCTGGTGCCACACACAACCATCTTTCCCTTTTGCCTACTAAGTCCCCTTAGATAGTCTTGTTTCTGTTAAGTAGTCAGTGGAAGATACCATTAAAAACTACAAATATTCACTCTAAAGAATAACAATTTCCCAGTGGAAATGAAATGAAATCTGGCCCCTTCAATGAAGCCATCGGATTCTATCACAAGAGCCCCAGCCAGTTTTGGACCCTTACTTAAGTTATTTTTTTTATTTCCTAAATAAGAAGATGGTCCAATTTAAAGGACAAGGCACTGGGTCTAGAGTCAGAAAACGTACATTCAATTCCTGGCTCTGCTCTTTGTTGGATCAACCTTGGGAAAGTCACTTAACTTTGTTTTGACTCATTTTCTGCATCTATAAAATCAGGAGGTTGGGCAAGACGAAACATGGGCAAGTCAACTATTCTTCTCTCAGTTTCTTCCCATGTAAAAGGAGGGGGTTAAATGAAATGACCTGTAAAATCTCCTCCAGCTCTAAGTCTATGATTTTATGGTCTTATGCCAACTAAAGTTCCCTACAGCTCTAAAATCTATGATCCTAAAGGAACATGGTCTTCAGGGAAAGTAGTTTCCCTTCATATTAAGTTACTTAGTAAGCACTCTATTCTAACCCTAAGGGGAACCTTGGATGTTGTAGGGCAAATAACCCAGTGCTTGGCCCAATCATTACGGTTAAAAGCTACACTTGCCTAATCAAGTCATTCAATATGAGATCATAGATTTAGAGACGAGGAGACCTTACAGGGAATCTAGCTCAAACATCCATTTTACCGAGCAGTAAACTGATATAAAACAAGGTGAAATGATTTGTCCAAGGTCAGACAGGCAACATGTGATAGAGGCAGGATTCAAACTTGGTCCTTCTAACAACCAAATCTAGAGTTCAATAAAGTAGTGATATATATTAATAATGCATACCATGTACTAGGCACTGTGCTAAATGCTTTACAAAGATTATATCACTTGATCCTTACAATAACCGTGGAAGACAGGTGCTATATATTAACCCCCTTTTACAGATGAGGAAACTGAGGGAAACAGATTAAGTGACTAGCCCAATGTCACACAGCTAGTAAGCATCTGAGACTGGATTTGAAATCAGGCCTTTGTAATTTCAGACCCAGCACTCTATCCACTTCACCACTGAGCTGTCTCCAAGTTTAAAGGGTAATCGACGGGGAGACAGAGGATCTGGATTTGAATCCTCTCTGTGCTACTTGTGTGAATCTGGCAAGTCAATTCATCTCTTCAGACCTTAGTTTTTGGTTTGTTTGCTTTTTTAATGCTAAAGTGAGAGGGTCTAATGACCTCTGCTTTTGACAATTTTTCTACCTTTCAATCTGTGGTTGTTCCTCTATAGCTATGAGGTTGAACCCAACCACCAACTAATATTTCTCTTTACAAACCTGAAGGAAGTGAGACACAGTAATATACCATTCATTGAAAAGACTATAATTTCAGGTTTTGAACTATACTCCAAGTTCTTTTCCTACAAAAACACTCCCACTGTACTCATCATTCCCTACCTCTCCCTCCTTCTCACATGGGATGGTCAACTCTCCATGACTCAAGATTTGATGATGCAGCTGTGAATTATCCAGACCCCTCCCTCCCTTCCTCCCCTTTCCTGTGATTTGCCTTTAACACTCTCATTATTCACTGGAAACTCTGCCTCAGAGAGCACTCATGGAAAGGCAAAGAAGGCAAAAATCCAAGCAGTCAAGCTCAGGTCAATGAGCTGAGAGGCTGAAATTATTAATGAAAATGGGATTTAGAGATTACTGTGGGTTTTAAGCTGCTATTTCAATTTCCCAGAAACATGAACAAGCAAAATTTGAATATGGACCCTTAGGAGTATGGAACTTCCTTGTCTTTTACAGTCATTACTCTAGCTAGCTCGGAGAAACCCAAGAAGTAGCAGAAGCCCTGGTAAAAGCCCAGCTCTGGCAGTTACTTGCCCATGGCCAAGTTTCTTGGCAGTACATGTGGCCCTGATTCTGGTCCCAGAGAACTGGAGTGGGTGACCAGGTGATTTGTTGTTGCCGTGAACTAAGATAACTGACCAAGACTGGCCATGAAGACCAGTCCTGCCAGAGAGCAGGGAGATGTTGCTGTGAACCCTTTGGCAACCCAGGTACTCACTGACAGGTTCCCTGTTTGTGGTACATGACCTGTGCAGCTTCAGCACCAGTTGAATCTACTACAGAGACATTTTGTTCAAGAGCAGAGGGATGACTGCAAGTATCTAATCTGCCAAGTTCTCACCACTAAGTAATTTATAGCATCCATTGCACTAAGGCTTTAAATATAGCTTCTCATCAAGACAAGCACATCATAAAGGAGTATTGACTTACGATCCCATTCTGCACACTAAAGCCCAGCTGGTATTTCAGGTCGGGTCGTTTGATGAGGACAGTTGTGACAGGTGGACAGCTGACAATGTTGAGTTTCACTTGTGTCTGATTCTTCAAACCCTGTCAAACAGGCAGAGATATGTATGATCATACTAACCAAATATCTGGGGCACCTTTAGAATCACAGAAATTTTAGAGATGGAAAGAATCTTAGAAATCACAGTCTAACCACCTCACATAGAAATGTCAGATCTTTGAAGGTAGGGATTGTTCCAGTCTTTGTATTTATATCTCACAGGACCTAGCAGTCTTTGGTATGTAGTAGGTGCTTAACAAATGCTCTTGTTTGATTTTACAGATGATAAAAGTGAATATCATAGAAGACTGGGTTCATATCTGGAAGGAATTTTAAACATCTTTTAGTTTAAACCAATTCATTTTACAGATTAGGAGACCGGGGACTAGAGAGGAGTCACTCATCGCAAGATCACAGAGGTTTCTCCTAGGTCAAGTGACGCCAAAGCCAGTTAGTTCTTGTCACCACTCCACAGAAATTAATTGATTTGCCCAAGGTCATATAATCAATTAGTGGCAGTCTAACAATAATAGACTTAAGTGAAACCAGTTGACTTAACCTAGTCCATCACATTCACTTCCTCTTTCCTCTAATTACTGTAGAGAACAAATATTAGCTTCCCTTTGGGACCTATATTCTTTCAAAGACTGGTGCACAAAATCCACAGGTAATGATGATACCTTAGCATGGTCTCTGTTTAGACAAGTCTATTTTTAATGGATACAAGTTAGAAACTGCACGAAGGTGTCAGAAGCATTAAGATGCAGGTTGAATACTAGAGTAGCAGAGATTGAAAGAAAGGAAAAAAGAAAAATAGAAACTATTTCTGGACCATACTAGTTGTCTGTCTGGTAGAGTCAGCCCTTCCTGCCCCATATCATCACAGTGACTCATCTATGACTCCACCAACGAGCTCTCTGGTAGAGTTAGCAATGGACACCCTTCACTCTGGTTCCCAAGATGAAGCCATGGGAATCTCTACTTCACTCCACTGCTGCTATGCTCAAACCTAGCACCTTTAAGACTGAGGCTTCAACATTCCCAAGCTGAGGAGAACTGGCTTCCAGTCACTAAAGCTTCACATTCATCCATTTGACAAGTTTCAAATACCCTTCTTCTTTTCCTTATACTCCAGTGCAGGTAAGATGCCAGCCAAAATGATGGAGATAAGAAGGAAGTGAACTATATGAAGAGACTGTAGATACCAATATAATAAACCCATGGAGGAGCGAAACTTGTCTATGATGCCACAGCCTTGGGAAGTGGGTGGTAAGAATACTTGTTAACCGATTTCATTATTTGTTTTTGGTTTTTCCTTGTTCGGTTGGGTTTACTTTACATTCTGTTTCAAGTAAATGTTTCATGATGCCATGTGTTTGATTCTGATTTGGCAGAGAGGATACAATGGAAATGAAAACCTGTAAGCTATGGATGACACCTTCAGTATGATGTACGCAAGATGTTAAGGGTGCCCTGAGTTTCACAAAGATGGAAGTGAATGTATAAGATATTTTTGAGAATTTGCGCATCAAAATACTTGAGGAAGTTTTGAGGCGTGGGAGACGAGACAAACTCAGAGAGGTTAGGTCAGATGTTGAGGAGACAGAGAACCTAATTCAGAGACTAAATCCAAGGATTTGGGATTCAAGTTGGGCTATGATTAGGGCATTTTTAACCTGGAAACAAGAACTGTGTTCGTGGCCCAGAAACAAAGCACCTTGTTTTTTCCATGACCAAAAAACAAAAGCAAAAAAGCTCAGAGAAATATCTCTGGTTTTGAAATGGGTATGAAAATATGAGTGAACTAGGAAATAAAACTGGAAAACAAAAACCTTTTATGGGTTAATGAGGCCAAGCTTATAGTAAGCAAAAAACAGCCATACTTTTGATGAAGCAACTGCATTTAGGGATATATAAAGATCTTCCCTTTTAGTTTTATACTTATTTAGTCTGAATATCTATACATGTTGGGAAAATAATTCTACACTCTCAGAAAATAAGTGTATAATATGGTATTGTGGTGGAGAGGTTCTATAAGATAAGGTAAAATAGAAAGTGCCTTTGGTACATAGCACAAAGATCAAGGGGATGGCTAACAAAATAAATAAATGATTCAATATCCAAAAAAACCTTGACATACAAGAACAATATGCCAAATTTAACAAGATGAAATGTAAAGTTCTATATTTGGGTTCAAAAAATTGATTGCTCAGGTTTAGCATGGTAGAGACATGGCTAGACAATGTAAAAAGACTTTTAATGTCTTTTAATGGGCTGGATGTTCAGCATGAGGCCACAGTGGACCAGGCACTCCATAAGGATCATTTTATCTTCAACTTAGTAGATGCGTGGTGTCCAAACAAGGCAAGTAATAGTCCACCTATAATCTGGAGTCCTGATCTAGGTACCCATTTTAGTGAGAACACTGAGAAGCTGGAACTCATCAGAAGAGAATGACCAGACTATGGATGGAACTGAGGAGCATGTCATTTGAAGACCGGCTGAAGGAACAAATAGTGTTAAATCAGAAAAAAAGATGACTTGTGGAAAGTGAATGATGAATGCGGTGAAAAGCAAATGATAGAAAAGCTGTCTTCGAATGCATTAAAAAGTAGTGAATTTATTTTGCTTGGGCAGAGATGCTAGTTTCGTTATTAGGATACAGCTCGTTATTAGGAAAACTGTCTTAGAACTTTAATCTCTTTTATTAGAATATAATATCCTTGAGAGCAGAGAATTTTGCTTTTTCCTTTGTGTTCTCAGGGCCTGGCACATAGTAGGCCCCTGATAAATGTTGGTTGATTATCTGATTAATAATCAGTTATCTAAGACTGGAATCAGATAGCTCGGAAGTCATGGATCCCTCATCTTTTCAGTGTCTGGCAGTGGCTTGATGGTGCTTGCTGAAGAGTGTATAGACAGGGGTTGGTTCATATGGCTTTTTTGTGGTTGCCGCTGTTCAGTCATTTTCAGTCCTGTCCAACTCCTCATGACCCCATTTCAGGTTTTCTTGGCAAAGATACTGGAGTGGTTTGCCATTTCCCTCTCCAGTTCATTTATACATGAGGAAACAGAGGCAAACAGGGTTAAATGATTTGCCCATAGTCACACAGCTAGTAAGTAGCTGAGGCCAGAATGCAACTCAGGAATATGAGTCTTCCTGACTCCAGGCCCAGCATGCTACCCACTGTGTCACATAGGGGCCCCTCAGATGACTTTTTGGGGTCTTGCCAATTCTGAGATGCTATGATTTTTGTATTTCCATGATAATATGATGTCCAAGGGCTTCTCTAGCTTAAAAGTCCTGATTCTAAACAGTAATATTTGAATGGGAAGTCTTCCATTTTCTGGCCTCCTGGGGCTGGAATTTGGTGATAAAAAGTAAGCATGAAGGCACAGGCTACATTTCTGAGACAATGCAACCCTCTCTGCCTCTCATTCTCTGTAATTGGATATGAAAAGAGCATTTTCTGTGACTGAGAACTACTTCAATAGCACTAAATCAAATCTGCTCCCTCTAGCCTAGGGGAGCTGCCCTCCGATCAGACCCAGAGAAGTCAGTTCCCTTTCCTCGGTGACTTTTCCAATAAGATGACGTTTTATCGACACTTAGAACAGCTTGGAGACAATGAGAACCTTTTGTCTCATCAAAAATGCCTACCCTAATAGCAGAGTTTCACCCCTACTATCTTATGGGCACACATTCAGGTAAGACAACCTTTATGTGGAGCTCTTGCCCAGAAAGAGAGACATCAGGGTAGTACGCTGTCCTCTGGCTGACTGGAAGGAACCCAGAGCTTAACATTCAGCTCTGCGGGGAACCTGGCTGGAAAGCAAAGAATTCAGTCAGCTATGTATCCATATGGAAATCTATCCTCTGGTTTATCTGTACGATTTCCCCATTAGGTAGATGCTATCTGATTACTCCAGTGTGGAGACACTGTGTTTGATTTCCTGGAACAAACAAGGCCTTTATTTTACTAGATAAAAAAGAGGAATGAAAATTCTTTCTCTGGCCCCAAAGAATACAGAGGGAGGGAGTGTGGGAGGAGGACAAGGGAACCAGGCCCTCATCTTCTATAATACTGTGGCCTTCCTTGATTAGCTGGTGAATAAATTATAAACTGACAAGATGGTTCTGTATGTGTACAAAGCATTGGCTAAATCAGCACTGTGCTCAATAGCTCATCAGGGGTCCCTAACAACCTTAACCTTGCTACTTTCTGGAGACACTAAAGCACCAGGAAAAGGGAATCTGGACCTAAGTGTTCCTAAAATACCTGCCTGCTACCTCCTCCCCCTGCATAAATGCACTCCTGCTTCTCTTGGAGGTGATCCCTTATGCTGAACATTCAAATTTACAAATAAATTAAGCAATGATGAGTTACAACACAATAGGTTTTCTCAAAATTTAAAAAGAAACATTTTCATATTTTTTTCTATATAGTGAGCTCCTTTGATGCATTTTAAGAAATCACGCAAAAAATAATTCATAAATTGGGCCCTAGTCCTGGTTCTGCTACTGACTCACTTGGGCAAGTGTCATCTCTGGGACTCAGTTTCCCCCACCTAGAAAATGGAGGTCCCTTTTAGATCTGATACCAGACAGTACGACATGGTGGGAGGAGTCCTCTACTGGAATTCAGGAAATCTGGGTTCCAATTCCTGGCACACATGACCATCAAGTAAACCAAATGTGATCTTTCTGACAGATGCTTTGTTTCCTCATCTGTACAAGCATGAGCTTGGGTCATGAGACCTCTAATTGATCTTTCTAGCTTTGACTTTCAACAATTTTACTACAAATCTTCAGAAACATGTCTCCTGTTTAAAATGTGGCACACCTGCAGTCATCTCCCTACTTGAAATGACCTTCTTTATTTCCCCAACAGTAATCAGTAAGTTTCAAAGAATCAAATTTAGGTTTGTTCTGGAAAAAATAAATTTCTTAACAATACTCGGTGCAGCCTTGAGGATACTTTGGAACAGTGGGATCCTTTTGTTTCATCAAAAACCTAAGATAAGACTAGCATCTCACCCCTAGTATCTTACAGGCAAATCTTCATGCCTTGTAGATAACCATCATGTGGAGCTCTTGCCTGGAGAGACATTGGGGTATCACACTGTCCTCTGACTGACTGGCTAAACTGGATGGCCTCTCTCTGGAGGTCTTCACGCAATGGCTCAATGAGCGCTTGTTAGGTATGTTTTAGAAGAAATATTTTTACAGGGATTACCCGAACTCTAGACCTCTTGCAACTCTAAGATTCTATGAAATATTCCTATCCACATTATAAACCCTAAATATTCTATGAGTCTCACTGTTTGTGAAAGGCCACTTGGAACAGCAATGGCCTTGGACTTGAGGCAGCCAATGCTATACTTGGATAAATGTGAAATGTCTCCTCTTCCTGACCAGTTACTGCATTAAAGGGATGCTGACCTAGCTCTCAGTGAAGCAAAACCAGACTTCTCCCCACTCCCAAAACCCTTACAGAAAGAGTTAAGTCCCCAAAAGTTGATGGGGAGTGGTATGAGGGAGAGAGAGGAATAAAGAGAGAGAGAGAGAGAAGAAGGAGGAGGAGGAGAGATAGAAGACAGGAGAGGGAGAAGAGAGCAGAAAGAGAAGAGGAAAGGGAGGGTAGAAAGAGAGAGGGGAGAAGACAGGAATGAAGGGAAGGAGGGAAGGAGAGAGTGGTGGGGAGGGAGAAAGAAAAAGAGAAATTAGCAGTACCTTAATGATTCCCTGGCATGTTGCAAGAGGAAGACCCACTAAGCTGGTGCCATTGATGGACATTATCTGGTCTCCAATGCTCAGCTTCCCAGATCGGGCTGCTGGACCTCCATTCATCATGTTGGCCAAAATCACTGTGGGGAGGATGGAACCCCAGCCTGACTCCACAATCACCACACCAAGGATTTCCCCCTTTTGTTTTTCTATATGGAGCTGCAATGAAATAAAACAGACATTAACACATCTGGCTTTGATCTTGCACCCACGTGGCACATCAGTAAACAAATCCTAAACATGACCCCCAATTTTGAGAACTGGACAAATGCCCACTCTCTCCACCTGAATCCCAAGGAAACTGGTCATAATGTGAAGCCATATTAACCTTAGTAGAGCTGTGCCCTTGGGTTCCAGGTTTGGCCACAAGAGGATTTCTTACTTACAACATCTATCAATCATCTTTTTCTCTCTGTAGTAAAACTCAATCCCCATCACTCATATAGCTCCGCATGCTAGATAACCTCAAGAATTGGGGAATATGTAATCAGTGTCTTTGAAATTCATTACACCTCAGAACTTCCAATAGATAATAACACCTATACTTATATGACCTTTGAGAATAACAAAGCCTTTTCTTCACAACTCTCCTCAGTGGATATTATCCCTGTTTCACATGTGGTGGTATAAGGATGATCTAAATTATCAATTAAGGTTAAAGAGGTTCCAAGTCTAGGGGGAATTATGAATGACTGATTTTCATTAAGGAAAGTGTTCCTTTTTATTCAATTTCTGGGCCTTTCCGCTAGGAAACTGATAACCAGGTGCATACAATATAGACTATATGTAGCAAAGTGATCTCTGATGCTATGTTAGCATAGGAAGGAAGGAAAAATGGAAAGCTATGGGCTCTGTTCCTTTCTATGCTTCCCTCATATTTAGTTAGAAACAAAATCCTATCAATTTTTGTTCTTTTAAATCCTGCTCAGACCCATTCCTTCCTTCCTATTTTTACTGTAACCACCTGACTTTAGGCTCTCATCATCTCTGACTTAAACCACTGCAGTATTTTCACTCATGGTCTCCTTACTTCCAGGCTCTCCTTTCCGATCCAGCCTGTATACATCCCTTATTCCAAACTTCTTTAAACATAGCCTTTATCCTGTTTCTTCTTTGTCCCTACTCAGAGATATTCAGTAATTCTAGAGCTCCTATCACATCAAAACTAAATTCCTTTGCCTGGCATTCAAGGTCCCATTCCAATATTAGCTTCAACTGAATCTCAAAACACATCTTAGACAAAACACCATATTGGACAGATACTTTTTCCGGTAAGAACAAAAACAAAATAGAAACCCTCGGTGTCTTATTACTTCAACGCTAATCTTTACCCCCTGAACTCAAGGTCCACCACAAACTAACTATACTCACCTTTCCATAATTATTTTGTACTGTTTTGTACTACATATTCTACATATCCCCGTAGCTCATTCATTTATTCATCATCTCTTAATTCATCATATGTTTGTTCCCACTGCCCCTGTTCCATGACATGCCATGCTCACCTGACCCCTAGACCTTGGTTTGGGGTGCATCCTTCAGTTAGCATGCACTCCCATTTCCCTTCTAGGTATATAGATTTTTATCTGTCTGTCAGGTGTTTTTCAAACGTGATCTCCTACAAGGAATCTTCTCAGTTTGAGTCCACCACTCATTCGATCGATCAATCAATCAATAGACATTTACTGAGTGACAATCATGCTCTTAATTGTACAAGGCAAGTGCTAAGCACTAGAGAGAGAAAATGTTTAAGACAGTCCCTACCCTGATCAGACTATAGTCTACCTAGGGATATGAGACACACGTTAAAAAATAATAACTAGCATGACCAGAGAGCATATTCCAAGCGCTAAATGAGTTCAGAATGTAGATCAGAGAAAAAGGAGATCTTTGTGGTCAACAGTATACAGCAAAGGCTTCTTGGTGGAAGTGGCACTCAGATTGCACTGGCAAATAATAGGAACATTATAAATGCTTGATTGATTGATGGAAGGAGAAGTATAGAAAAGGGTTTGATTTATGAAAAGAAAGAGAATACTCTGGATAGAGGAAACAATGGGAAGAAAAGTGTGTTCAAGAGATTACGAATAAACGAGTAAGCTATGGTGATATGTAGAGAAATAGTACAAAATAATTATGGCGAGGTGAGCTGTAGGTAGACTGTAGTGGACCTTAAATACAAGGTAGTAAAGACTAGGCGTGAAGTAATTAGACACTGAAGGTTGCTGTTTTATTTCTGTTCTTACCAGAAAAATGATCTATACAATATGGTGTTTTAGGAAGATTAATCTGTATAGGACAGATTGGAGGAAAGACTGTAGATAAGTACCAGTTAGATCTCCAGTTCTCCCTTCTTCTCACTCTTCTAGAATATAGTATCTGTTTCACACCAGTTAGCACCTATAATAACTATAATCTCCTTTGTAAGCAATGCTCAATGTTAGGGTGCTCTGCCGATTATTCTATGACTCATATTTCCCCTACTCAGAGTTGTCTATGGAAAAACTCAGACTATAACTCATGTCAATATCCACAAAATTAAAGGATCCCCAGTTCCCATATAAGCACTCAGGGTAACAAACACATATATTAGGTATAGGATAGCCTTTAGTTTTCCCCACAGGAAATACAAAAGACCCATAAAGGATTCAGAGTAACTCAATCAATACCATTTTCTTTACAGGGAGTCTCTCAATCTTCTCCAAAGGTTCTAAAGTCCTCCAGGCTCATAGCACCACCCTGTGGTTTGGATACATCCTACACAATTAAATATTGTTTCCTGTGTCTATTTCCGTAATCCCCACGTAGATGAAGCTCCTAAAAGGTAAATATATTTTGTACTACTTCCATATTCCACATACGGTAATAAACTCCTGTTGACAGGTTGTTAGTCCAGAATAATTCTGAAACTAAACAGGACTTGGATAAAGTCACTACAAGTCCAACCATTATTCCTCTTCCACCACACATAATCATATTTTGAGAATGAGTCTTCAAAGCTCAGAGAACATTGCCAGAATACAATTTTAGACCTTCCACATTTTCTAAGACAAGACTTAGCTCTTCTCCCATTCAATGTACACTCACTGGAATAAGCAAGTCTTCTCTGGATTAACTTCCCAGCAGGCCTCAGCCAGAGAGAATTCAAAGGATCTAGCAGGAGGTAAAGGGCAGCTAGGTGATGCAGTGGATAGAGTGTTAGGCCTGGAATCAAAAAGGCTCATCTTCCTGAGTTCAAAGCTGGCCTCCAACACTTACTAGCTGGGTGACCCTGAGCAAGCCACTTAACCCTGTTTGTTTCATCTGTAAAATGAGATGGAGAAGGAAATGGCAAACCACTCCAGTATTCTTGACAAGAAAATCCCCACATGGGGTCACAAAGAGTGACACAACTGAAAATGACTGAACAGGTAGGCTGGAAAAGTCTTGTGGGAAAGGATTATGTCATTTTTTTTCCCATCTTTCTATCACTGGCCACTAGTTTAATACTAATGAGTTGAGTAGAATTATCAAATGGAGGTTTTTGCCAAGGGCAATGTCATACTTACTCATTCCCCTTTAAGTACAGACAAGACCACCTTATTCCTAAACACAGACTTTTACCATGGATCTGGATATAGAGAATACTTATCAAGATGTTAAAACTCTCTCCCTACCAGCCAATACAAGCTCTTCCCAAAGTAAGAAAACCAATCATATCCCTTTTATTTACCTTAACAAATAGCAAGAACAGCCAACTGAGGCTGAAGCTTCACATCTAACTGCGAAAGGTACAATATAGTGTTGCCCTACCATCCTGGACTGGCAAACCCTACTAGTCACGGAGCCTCAACAGGCTCAACAACTATGAGTGGCATGGCCCACATATTATGACAAAGGGACACTTCTCTTCACAGCCAAACTACAGGCTCCATTTCTAGAAAGGTCATGAGTTTATCCAAGAAATTAATTGGCGAATATAAAGGTTACTTGGCCCTACAGTGGCAACAGCATGTTGATACTAATCTTACAGATCCATAGGAGAGTTAGTGACCACACACTACACTAGTGCCTACACAAGAGCTCCTTGTCAGTCCAAGCAAGCTGGCTAGACAAGGGTAGTCTTCCTCTGCCTTTTCTTCTCTCATTTTGCTAATGGGCCATGTCCAGTGAATGCCTCCATCCTCAGAGTTTTGCAAAAAGCCTCCTATGGGCATCTCCTCACACTTAACCAAAACCAGCTCATAGCTTTGGAATGCATCCAGGCATTCCAAAAACACTCAGGAAATATTACATTTCAAAAGATGGAAGAAAGCTTTTCTGAAATGTCAGCTCTGTTTTTCCAAACTGCTGAGTGCCAATCAGTGACAATAAAAACCATTAAAATGTAAATTTTCAAGGTCATTAAAACTGATTACAATCTCCTTTGTTATATCAACACCTCATTACAACATACAAGTAGGCAACCCTACAAGGACATGTAAGATGCAGGCTTTGTTCTCCACTTCAATCAAATGTAAGAGCAATTATTTTTATGATGGATGTACAAAGGCTTTAACCAACAACGTCAGGCATCCCTGATAAGCCTAGATATAAGGGAGGTATTTTCTCATAAAAAATGCCTTCATTCCACCTCTGCATTGTTCAATTATGATAAGAAGTTGGAGCAGGAATGCATAAGTTAGTAGATAAATATAATTTGAGAATTTTTTTCTGGAAAATTAAAGCAATAAGCTTACCTCTTTGCAATTTTCTGAATTAGAGAAATGTATAAGGTCATCATTATACATTTCTTGAGTATTGATAATGTCACTATATTCTTTCTGACTTAGGTCTTCAGGGTTAATCCCATTGGCCCGTAGAAATTCTTGGTAGGCCACGCTGAATGCCTGGCCAATGGACTGAGCGATCAGCTGCGCCTGTCAAAAAAGAAAAAGACATAATTGAGAACTTTGTTCTGCATGACCCCTCTGGCTCCAAGCAGTACAGCCACAGGCTCCTGAGAACCATTCCCAATAGGAGAGCTTGCAAAGTGAGCACACAGGGTTACAGGGGGTCAGTTGCTTAGAAATTTGCCCTTTAGAACCAAAAATAAGAAAGGAACTCCTTCCTCCATCTGGCAATGATTGAATCTCAATACTCATGGCCAGGAATAATTTCAGGCAAAATTGTGAGGTTGCTCGGTGGTCTTTGGTGGGTCTCTTCTCCCTCCTTCCCATACTCACTTGCAACACATATATCTTTCTGTCTCCTTTACCCATTTGCCTGTTACCCCAGCACTTGGGGCTTTATGCTTCAACCAGAGTCCTCCTGTTAAGTAGAGGAAAGTAATACAACAGTTGAATTCTCATTCCAGTGTTATGGATTTAATTCTCTGCCAAGGAAATATCTATAGCTTTAAAAGCAGATGCAGTAAGCAAAACAATACAAAGGGGACGAAAATCTAATGATGGAATTGCAGACACTGTGGCAGCTGGGTAAGGGAGATAATTCTGAGCAGAGGTGCCTATGTGCAGGGCCAGCCCTGCCAATTGCCCCCAAAGGTACCTTCAAGGTTTAATGCCAGGTATACTGGCCATTCCTCCCAGGTTGAATTTCCTTTCTAAGTATCCAGACAGAACTGGGGATTGGTCAGAAATAAGACGCTCATTCCTACAAGCTTCAGGAGCTAAGGTACAAGAGGGATACAGAGAAGAAGATAACCCCACTAGGTTACGAGGATCTTTAAGGGAAGAGTTCATAGTACTTCAAAAGTCAGTTCACTGGTTCTAGTCAGAAAACATGGGATCAAATCCTGCCTCTGATGCTTTCTACCTGTGTGATCTATCCAGGAAGGCACTTTCTAAATGTTATATTGTTCTCAGCACTGATGTAAATGATAAAGAGGAAAATGGAGAAAACAGATCACCTAAATCTTTTTTTAAAAATACATCGTGGAACTGACCTTAATGATCTCTACAGATCCATACTGAAACTCTTAAATTCAGAATAACTTAATAAGGATGTGTCAGCAGCATCACCAGCTTTCAGAATAAGAAAGGACCTCAGAGGTCATTTAGTCCAACCAGGACCTAAACTGATAAATATCCTTTACAACAGAGGTATCAAACTCTGGACCCTCTGCTTATATCCTGCCTTCTGAATGTGGCCCCAAACAGATTAAAATGTAACTGGGAATTAAAAAAAAATACAACTATTATTATTGTTGCTCAGTCATGACTGACTCTTCCTGACCACAGTTGGGGTTTTCTTTTTTTTTTGAATAAAAATTTATTTATTTAAGTTTCTGCATTCATTTTCACAAAATTCTGGGTTCCAAATTTTCTCCCCTTTCATCCCCTCCCCCCACCCCAATACACCAAGCATTCTAATTTTCCCTATCACCAATCTGCCCTCTCTTCTATCATCCCTCCCTTCTCTTGTCCCCATCTTCTCTTTTGTCCTGTAGGGCCAGATGACTTTCTATTCCCCATTAACTGTATTTCTTCTTTCCTAGTAGCAAGAACAATACTAAACAGTTGTTCCTAAAACTTTGAGTTCCAACTTCTCCCCATCCCTCCCTACCCACCCATTCCCTTTGGGACGGCAGGCAATTCAATATAGGCCCTATCTGTGTAGTTTTGCAAATGACTTCGATAATAGTCATGTTGTGTAAGACTAACTGTATTTCCCTCCATCCTATCCTGCCCCCCATTGTTTCTATTCTGTCTTTTGATCCTGTCCCTCCCTGAGTGTTGACTTCAAATTGCTCCCTCCTCCCATTGCCCTCCCTACCATCATCCCCCCCCTTGCTTATCTCCTTCTCCCCCACTTTCCTGTATTGTAAGATAGGTTTTCATACCAAAATGACTGTGCAATTTTATTCCTTCCTTTAGTCGAATGTGATGAGGGTAAATGTCTTGTTTTTTTCTCAGCTCTCCTCTTTTTCCCTCCACTAAAAAGTCTCCTGCTTGCCTCTTGAATGAGAGATAATTTACCCCATTCCATTTCACCCTCTTTCCTCCCACTACATTTCTCTCTCACCATTTACCTTCATTTCTTTTAAAATATGGTGGGGTGCTCTCTGTCTTTGTATGTGCGTGCATGTGTGTATGTGTGTGCGTGCACACGTGTACGTGTGTGTGTGTGTGTGTGGTCCCACCAACTACCCTGATACTGAAAAATTTTAGAGTTACAAATATTGTTTTTTCATGTAGGAATGTAAACAGTTCACTTTTGGTAAGTCCCTTATGACTTCTCTTTGCTGTTTACTTTTTCATGCTTCTTCTCATTCTTGTGTTCGAAAGTCAAATTTTCTTTTCAGCTCTGGTCTTTTCATCAAGAATGCTTGAAAGTCCTCTGTTTCATTGAAAGAGCATATTTTCCCCTGAAGTACTATACTCAGTTTTGCTGGGTAGGTGATTCTTGGTTTGAGTCCTAGTTCCTTTGACTTCTGGAATATCCTATTCCATGCCCTTCGATCTCTTAATGTAGACGCTGCTAGATCTTGTATTATCCTGATTGTATTTCCACAATACTGGAATTGTGTCTTTCTAGCTCCTTGCAATATTTTCTCGTTGACCTGGGAATTCTGGAATTTGGCCACAATGTTCCTAGGAGTTTCTCTTTTTGGATCTCTTTCAGGCAGTGATCAATGGATTCCTTCAATACTTATTTTGCCCTGCGGTTGTAGAATCTCAGGGCAGTTTTCCTTGATAATTTCATGAAAGATGATGTCTAGGCTCTTTTTTTGATCATGACTTTCAGGTAGTCCCATAATTTTTAAATTGTCTCTCCTGGATCTATTTTCCAGGCCAGTTGTTTTTCCCATGAGGTATTTCACATTCTCTTCCATTCTTTCATTCTTTTGGTTTTGTTTTGTGATTTCTTGGTTTCTCAGAAAGTCATTAGACTCCATCTGTTCCATTCTAATTTTGAGAGAACTACTTTCTTCAGTGAGCTTTTGAACCTCTTTTTCCATTTGTCTAATTCTGCTTTTGAAAGCATTCTTCTCCTCATTGGCTTTTTGAACCTCTTTTGCCAATTGAGTTAGCCTATTTTTGAAGGTGTTATTTTCTTCAGCATTTTTTTGGGTCTCCTTTAGCAAGGTATTGACCCGTTTTTCATGCTTTTCCTGCATCTATCTCATTTGTCTTCCCAGTTTTTCCTCCACTTGTCTAACTTGATTTTCAAAATCCTTTTTGAGCTCTTCCATGGCCTGAGCCCACTGGACATCCACCTGGGATGTCTGGGATACAGAGGCCCTTACCTCCACGTCTTTCCCTGATGGTAAGAGTAGTTCCTCATCATCAGAATTGAAAGGTGGGAACATCTGTACCCCCTCAAAGTAGCTCTCTATAGTCTTATTTTTCTTCCCTTTTCTGGGCATTTTCCCAGCCAGTTACTTGACTTCTGAGATTCCTGTCCACCCCCGCCTAGATCTGCCCAGCTAGTGCTTGGGGTCTGAGATTCAAATGGGCTTTCTGCGGCGGGAGCGGCTGCTATTCAATGTGAGCTTAAGTTCTGGTGCTTGGGTGGGGGCAGGGACATCTCCCAGGCTCAGTTCCCTCAGGGGGTTTATGCAGCCACCTGAACTTCTGCCTCCTGCTCTGAGAGTCCCAGGCTGCTGCCACCGCTGCCTCCTGAGGGGGCCCTGAGTCACGGAGACACCCCGCTCCCCTCTCGGCCAGCCCAGACGTTTCTCTCACTGACCTGTAGCATCTGTGGGCAGAGGGACCTTCCCGGCCACTGGAAATTCCATCCCTGAAGCCTGCTCAGATCCGCTCCTCTGGGGCCCCACGGCCAGGGCAGCACAGGGGTGGATTCCACTTTCCGGGGCACGACGGACCCCTGGGAACGGCTCTCCAGGGCTCTCTGGAACGGAAATCTTTTCCACTGTGTTTCTGCGCGCCTTCCAGTGCTCCAGAATTTGTGAGGAGTTCTTCTTGCAGGAACTATATGGGCTGTGGGTTCAGGGCTAGCATATGTGAGTCTTTCTACTCCACCATCTTGGCTCCACCTCCCCCATAGTTGGGGTTTTCTTGGTAAAGATACTAGAGTGGTTTGCCATTTCATTCTCCAGTTCATTTTACAGATGGGGAAACTGATGCAAACACTGTCAATGTCATCAGACTCCCATCTCCCTCATTATGGACACTGTGCCTTTTTGAATATAGCCTCACATCACTTGTCTTTAATGATGGCAATGTGACACATTTCTGTATGCTGAGTTTGCAACTTATACAAACCCTCAGATCTTTTTTCATACAAACTTGTCTAGTAACATCCCCCCACCTTGGCCCAGTGGAACCAACTTAAGTGCCTTGAGGGCAGGGATAGTTTCATTTCTGCCTTTGTCATTCCATCACCTAGTACTGTGCTTGGTACATAGCAGGTACTTAATAAATATTTACATAATTGCATTAACTTGTGCAGTTCATTCCTGGCACCTTTAAATGATCTCTAGTCTATGTCCCAGGAAAGTCTTTAGCATCTTTGAAGGGTAGATGGCTAAAAGTCAGAAAACCACTTAGTAGAACAAGTCTAGGATTGTACCTAGAGATCTGTATGAGACTTAACAGCTATGTGATTAAGGCAATGGAATTCTAACACCGGGACCTTGGACAGAAATGCAGTATAGTGTAAAGGATGCTGAGCTTAGAGTCTAAAGACCTGAGTTTGAGCCCCAGCTCTGACATTTGCTAGCCATGAATTTTCTTCATGCCCTCAATAAAAAACAAGGATAACATTATTTGCATTACCTGCCTCCCAAGGTTTGGAGGGAAGCACTTCATAAATGTGAATGGCATTGTTATCCTTTTCCTTTCAGTCACTTAGGAAATGAAACATCCAGGGAAATAAGATTCCAGTACTGAGGCACTTGCCAAATGAAAACAGGCTTTGGCTTCCTGGCATTAGATCACTATCCTGAGTCTTCAATGTGCTGCCTCTTAAGGAGCACAGGTCCCTCCTCATTAAGGGAGTCCCATGTCTCCCCACCTCAGCTGAGGCAGGTCTTTATCCACGATCACAAGGCAGAATCAGAAGATTTGCCCCAGACGCTTTCCCATTCCCCTCTGCAGTTCTTTTTCTTCTCACGTCCCTCAGTCTGGGTTTCATTTTGCCGAAGGTGATGACATGAGGACTTCTCCCTGCTGGGCCTGCCTATCCACTCCAATCTTCTCTGCCAGCAATAAAAGGCATCTCATAATCTGGCTTTCACTCGTAGCCTACGAGACCTGCATGTTCATCAATGTCACAACACAGCCTGCTCCTGGCCAGGGCGCTCTTTCCTCTGCTCTTTACAGGCCCAGCAGCTGTGTCCCCGCTACCAGGGCATTGATACAAGAGAACCAATCAATCCATTTGTCCTTTGGGACCTGTTTTCTTTAGACCTGGCTATATTTTAAGCATATCTGATACCTGCCACATTGTTGATGGAAAAGAGCACAATGTTTCAAAATCAATGCCGTAACTCTTGTGTATTTCTTGCTACTACTATCATTCATAGGACAAGATTCGAGATCCAAACTCCCAGATCAGGAGAAGATGAAAATAAAACCTTGGTGGTTTGTAATAATGAAGTGAAAGGCTCAGGAGGAGTATGATAGTGACAGCCACAGAATATTTTAAAAGAAAAAAATTAATTTACTTATTTTCCAATGTCTGGCACATAACTGTTTAATAAATGCTGGATGACTGATTAATTGAAAGTACTCTACTAGCTTTAGAAGAAAAGAAATTTGAAGCCTAGTGGATAGAGAGATGGCCTCCAAATCTCATCATGGTCCAGATAACAGCACTTAACCTCTCAATGTCCCAAGCACCTATCTAAGACCCGGCTGCTGACTGTTAGCTGTGGAAAAGGCTCATTACCCAGAGCTCTTCACACCAGTGAAATCACAGGCCTGGTTAATGATAACAGTAACAGTAGCAATATTAATTACTATTATAATGCCACCTACCTTATTATTATTAACAGAAAGAATGCTCAGCTTGGACTAAAGAAAAGCCTTTAGATTTGAATCCCACCTCTTAGATATACTAGATGTGTTACCCTAGACAAGTCACTTAACCTCTAACTTGGCTTAGGCTACTGATTATGATTTATCTGTTAAATTACGGTCTAAGCTGGTAGAGCTAATACCCCACCCCAACAGTGCCCCATGTTGCCAAAATCAAAGATGTATAGTATATCTGCATATACTAGTTTTATAGTATATCTGCATGTTATTTCATGGTCTCATCTATAAAAGGTAGGTCTTGACCACATTTATGGTATAGTAGAGAAATATGATGGCCTGGGAATCAGAAGATCTAGGTTTTTAGATCTAGGTTCTAGTTCCAACTCTCTGCTTATTTAATTTTCTCCTCTAAGATTCAGTTTCCTTACCTATAAACTGAGAAGGTAAAAACAGAAAATTTCTCAGAGGTTCTTCACTTTTAAAATTCTTTACTCTCTTTATTCCCAAGATTCCATTGAGTTTAAAATTTTACAGTCCTGCTTATGATACTGCTATTAAATTCCTATACTAATATTTTAATCATACTATAGAAATGACCCTGAGAGTCACTGAAGGCTCAGCCAGTAGACCACAAACTCTGGCAGATCCTATCCCATTGGCAAGGCTTTGAGTTGAAGTGCCTGTCATCAGAGGAGAAGCTTAGTTTAGATAAGAGAAACTCATTGCTAGGCTGGTCACCAGGTGATGAATTTTTTAAATAGCAACAATTCCTGAAGTTGTACTTCAGGATGGAAAGTGTTGTGATCTATATCAGCTGAGCCAGTGCCCACACCAATGGGCTCTTTAAAGCCTGAGGAACTAAGAGACAAATGACAATTAGTAAGTAAAATGAGGAAAATTAATAGAAATATTACAACTCACAAAACCCATTCAGGATGACATCCTTTTAATTGATGGCACTGCATTAAAAACATCCTTAAATTCCTATGTCTTTTATTTTAAGAAGCTACTAATTTCAGATGATATCTCCTCTTCTACAAATAAAGCCCAAAAAATTTAGAAGTAATTATTTCCATTTCTTTTAAATTAATAAGAATCATACCCGCTTACTGAAATGATCATAAACTCTAAATTTCTGGAGTTAATAAATAGGTCTCTACTGTTGTTCCTGGTTTATAGCAGAGTTTGGGGGCATATGAATTTTAATGACGATAAGATCTGAGATCCTCAGACAACAGCACATCGTTGTGTGGCGCCATGTCCACTTTTCTGGAAAGGGGAACTTCAAGTGCTTCACATATAGCATGTGTTGGCTTATAGGGCCACAAGGTGTCACCATAGCACCAGTAAATGGAGACATAGGGACATGTATGGCAAACACAGGATGGGGAAAAAGGTTACCCAAGTTGACCCAGGCTAAAAACCAAAATTGAGGAAGTTTTTTAGTGAACTTCCCTATCACCACAACCAATCCCAAGCTCAATAAATCGCCCTTGGCCTAGGCCTATCCTTCATCCCCTGGTTCCAGACCTTACACACCCATCACAGATGCCTTAAGGCCCATTCCCTCAGAGTCTCCCTTTCCAGGGTTTGGATGTATTCATGAGGATCGATAATTGCACACAGCACACGCCTTCTTCCTTCTTTCACTAATAGTATTTCGGTATATAAAGTATCAACCCCAAAATAGACATTTCAGGCTGGATGGTAGTAGTACTCAGAACCTTCTTCCCGAGTTCAAAGCCAACAGCAAACTTACTAGCTGTGTGACCCTGGGAAAGTCATTTAACCTTGCTTGCCTCCATTTCTTTGTCTGTAAAAAAGAGCTGGAAAAGGAAATGGCAAATTACTCCAGTAGTTTTGCCAAGAAAATTCCAAATAGGGTCAAAAAGACTCAGATACGACTGAAAAATGACTCAACAAGTCAAAACTTGATATCTCTTAAAATGTACCTGTGGGCTTGCTCTACCTGGGAATGGAGCCAGTCCTATGATGGTGGCACATAGGAAGCCTGAGAACGAGAAATTACTTAGGGGGAGACAGATCGAAAATAAATTGCCAGTAGTAATTATCTGAAAAACACATTGTTTAAAGAAGGATATTTCAAATGAATGATAGTCAAGTCTCAATTATTTGCTGCAAATTTTCATTATCAAACTGATTTTTTACTTCTAAACACCATGCTTCTACTCTCCCCTCTTGCCATCAATCTGTGTATGCTAGGGGAATGAAAATTAATTTCAGTATAATCCCAAGCGAATTCACCATCCTCCAAAAAAATCACACATCTAATGCATTTCAAATCAAAATATAAATTGTTTCGGATTATCTGATTGCTTCTCTTAGCATGGATAATTGGCAGTTGACAGCATCAGGATTCTAAAATTTGTTTCAAATTGGAGACTTGCAGAAATGACCATCAATTGCTTCCGGGCATTAGTTTCATCCATCCAGGAAAATGATGCAGTTCTACTAAGTTCCAGGGACCTGCTGGATAATTACTAGTTTTCATAAACCAGGCTGCTTGGTATAGTGGAAAGAATTTTGAATTTGGAGCTGGAACACCTACGTTCAAATCCCAACTCTTTCTTTTATTACCTATATAACTTTAAGTCCCTTAAATCTATTTGGACCTTTTTTTCTTCATCTATAAAATTAGGTGTCATAAGATCACAGATTAAGAGCTGAAAAGAATCTTAGAGATAATTTAGTATGGTCCCCTTAGATCATAGATGGGGAACCTTCTGAGACCCAGAGAGAGGTTAAATAATTTACCAAGGTTACATAGTTAGTAACTATCAGGCCCTTTCCACTGTACCACACTGCCTGTCTTGGGTTGGATAAGATTTGATTTACAGGGCTTATGGCTTTAAATCTTAGGTAACCCAGAAGGGTGACGGGGGCTGAATTTAGATGGCATGGTATTTACAGACTGTTGACAGTATATGCAATTTTTCAGTTACATATAAACACTAAAGTTTAGCAGGAATAATAATTAATTAAGTAAAACATTAAATAATTAAAAGAGGATGCCATCAGATAGGGACAAAAGTGAGTTACTACTTCCCCCCCCGCAATTTTATTTCATTACCACCTCTATCCCTAAACAGTGACTTCCTGCTGCCACCAACTGAAGAAGGCATTTGCAGTTCTTGCCTGCAGTCAAACATTCCTACCTCCAATCTTGAAACTCTACAAGGGGTGGGAAACCTGCAGCCTTAAGGCAACATGTGGCCTTAGGTCCTTGGGTGCAACCTTTTGACTGAGTTCAAGTTTTACAGAAGAAATCCTTTTATTAAGAGGATTTGTCCTGTGAAGTTTGGATTCAAAGGACTGCACTTGAGGATCTACAGGGCCTCAAGGCTGCAGGTTCCCCTCCCCTGCCCTACATATTGTTAAATTCTGTTTACCCTCTGCTACAAGAAGGACCTCTTTGCAGGTCTTCATCATCACTACATGGAGCTCATGAAGGCTAACCTTGAAGGTTCATTTTTTTTTACCCTCCATTGGACTGGAAAGTTTGAACCTTTTACATTATTCACTCAAGGTTCACTAGCTGTTCTTCTTATCCTTTCCTACATCCTGGTCTTTTTTCTTCCAACCTCCGGACACAGATTTAGATTTCCCTCCGAATCTATAGATTATTTTCCCTCTTCATATTCATTTTAAACTTCTATTGTTTCAAGGAACACTTTCTCCTTGTTCCTCTAGCCCTTTTATCTCTTAAATTTAGACTCAGAAATATGGGAAGGAATACTGGGGGAGAATGGGAAAGGGCAAAATAATTGAGGAAAGAAGTCCTGGTAAACAAAGAGGAGGTTGGTCATAATTATAATAATCTTTTAAAAACCAATAAAGGAGTTTGGACCTTATGAAGCAGAATTAGGAAGCCAGTGAAGGTTTTTGAGTAGAGATGTCTCCTAATCAAAGTGGTATTTTTAGAAGGATACTCACACTTTCATATAATAAATTTTAGAGGATGAAAGCTTGGATCTTGAAAAGTAAGCTTGAAGTAATTCAAGCATGAAGAAATGTGGGTCTAGATTAAGGTGGTAGCAACAGGAGTAAAGAGAGAAGGACAAATGTAAAGAACCTTTAAATTGAAAAAAATATTCAATGGATATGATTAATAGTGATTAATTAGATAAGAGGTAAGGAGGATAAAAGGTCAAATATAACCCCAAGAGTTCAAGACCTAGTGACTTAGAGAATGGTGTTACCACCAATAAAGAGAAGAAAGAGAGAAAAAGCAACCTTTGGGGGAAAGGAGAACTTTGAAGGAACAGATGATGAGTTTGGTTTTAGATATGTTGAGTTTGAGGCAAGGAAATATAAATGCTCTGTAGCTAGTTAGAGATAAAGTAGTAAAGCTTGCACAAGAAGTCAATCACATCAGCTGGTCAATAAAGCACTTATTAAGGAAAGAAAAAGTGAAGGCAGTTCATGCCCCAAGCAGCCTTCACTCGACTAGGGGAGCCAAAAGAATGTGTCTGCATACACATACACACAAGTATATAGATATGTGCAAGATATCTACATAATAAAACATGACTTTAGAGGGAAAATGCTGAAGGCTGACAATATAGGAAATCAATAACAGAGGCAAAGGTTGAAGTAAAGAGAATAAAGTAGGAAAAATAAAGATTATAGACAGGACCAAGGACAGAGCTTGGGGAGCACACAACTGCTGGATGAAGAGAAAGAGAAGACAGAAAAAGAAACAGATGAAGAGATCAGCTCATGGAAAGAAAACCAGGATAGTAGGGTGTCATAAAGCCAAGGAAGGAGAGAATAGGAGTGCTCAATAGTGTCAAGTGCTGTAGAATGATCAAGGATGAAAAATATGGCCATTGGATTTCTCAGTTAAAAGGTCAATAATGACCTTCAAGAAAGGAGTTTCTGTTGAATGGTGGAAATAGAAGCCATGGCATACCCTCTGATTTTTCCTTCCAACTACTGTGTTCTTATTTTGCATGTTCTGATTTTAAGGGCATATAAACTCCTTGAGGGCAAGAACTGTTCATATATTTTTCTTTATTCCTAGAACTCAGCACAGTACTTGACACATAGTAAGTACTTAATGAATGTCTGTGGATTGATTTAGTTTGATAAAGTTCCCTTCGAAAGCAATAATATTGAAGAATCTCCAAGGGAAAAGTACTATTAAATTGAGAGTCAAGAATAACAAAGTCTATTTCCCCATTATTTTTCTTTTCCATTCTGTTTCATTGCTCTTCCTTTCCAACGCTCATACTTTACCATGTTTCTTCCTATTTAATCCATTCTATTCCTAAAAATCTTAATACATTTCTAAATCTGATTCCAAGGGAAGACTTGAATTTAATAATTTAATTTCCCATTGATGTTATTACTGCAATTTCATCTTCCTAGAGGTGGCAGGAAAGGGGTGGAAAAAGTCAGTTGGGACATAAAAAATCTTGATCTGGCTCATGTCCATCAGAGCTAAGATTTTCTTTCCCAAATAAAGTTTATAATACTGCTTATTAAAATTACTTATAAAGACTAGGGAAATACTAGACTTAGTTCCACTGTTACTGGTCTCTAAGATACCCACAAATCCTCTTTACACAAGAATGTCTTTCCCAGGTTTCCAGATTTCCATGAATATATGTGTATAGGTATATTTAATTAAATTTATCAAGAGCAACCAGAGCATCTCAAGCCCAGGAACCTTGTTGAATTGCCTCAAAACAGGCAAAACAAAACCAAGAGAAAGGGCCCATATGAACTTGCCAAAAAGAACCGAACGACCGGTTTTCCTCACTCAAGCTCTTTGCCTGAGCTTGCCCTCTGCTGAGATTCAAGTCAGCTAGATGGGTACTTAGAGAAACAGGGGGCAACAGTATTATTATGATCCCAGACTGGCTCCTTGGACTCTTCTCCCTTCCATCACCTATGTAATCTAACTTTACTCAGGATGACATTAACAGCATATTTGAGCATTCAGAAGATATAGAGGTGATTTGATCATATATGGTTATTTTTTTTAAACTTTAATGAAATTAAATATGCCCAAATGAATTTGCCCAGTGTTTTGAAGTAGAAAGGCAAACCTCATAGAAAGGCAGGGAAAGCACTACCAAACACAGTTTCAGATAGAAGTTTTAAGCAAATTTAATACCTATTTTTAAAAGATAATTTTATGTCAAAGCCAATTGAGAAATTTAGGAGGGAACTATTTGCTCTAATAAACTATACACAATAGGATTTATTTAAACAGAAAGTTCAGTAAAGTGAATCTATAATGTGATTCAATTCTTGAAGAACACATGGTGTAATGAAAACAGCACCAGACTGAGTCAGAAAATCTGGGTTCTACTCCAGCCACTAACAAGCTGAGTATCTTTGGACAAATCACTTAGCTTCTGAGGGGCCTTGGTTTCTTCACTTGTAAGAAATAAAGGTTCCTGGGCTAAATGACCTCAAGGTCTCTTTGAGCTTAAAAAAACTGTTGTATAATATTTGGCTATTGATGAAACAAATTAAAATATTAAATAGCTCTTATATCCTGTGTGGCACCCCTGTAGCACTGGTCAGAGAGTGGTGGAAAAGAGTCAGAGAGTTCTAAGGATTAAAGAAAACTGGCCAAAGTTGTATTACCAACTTAGAATATGTAGATATATGGCTGATCCAAAACATGTTTGACATAAGGCTTAACAGAAAAATTCGGGACTCCAAGACTTTCTATTAACTCCTACAGGATTTATTTACATTGGATTTATATATAATACATCATTTCCAAAGAGTTCTGAATGTTTTCATCTAAATAATTCCATTTAACTTCATAACATGAAGTAGAGAAAAAATACAGCTATAGTTGCCATCAAAAATAATAATGATAATAGCCACTACCATTTATATAACAATTTACTTAGGGTTTACAGAATGCTTTACATATATTATCTCATTTGATCCACACAAAATTTTTATGAGCTACGTGCTTTATATCCATTTTATAGATAAAGAATCTAAGGACAGTGTTGCATAGCTATCTGACATAGGAATGAACTCAGGCTTTCCTAACTCTAAGCTATCTCTGCCTATTACACACTCAAAGAGAAATGAGGCCACTAGACTGTACCAAAAGGATCCCTTGAGGCAGCATTTTGATTTGGAAAACAACATATTAACTCTGTAAAATCTCAGTTCTGGATAGGAAGACATGAGTTCAAATCCAACCTTAGACTCTAGCTATGTGATCCTAAGCAAGTCATTTAACCCTATTTGCCTCAGTTTCCTCATCTGTAAAATGATCCAGAGAAGGAAATGGCCACCCATTTCAGTATCTTTGCCAAAAGAAACCCCAAATGGAGTCATGAAGAGTCCTACCTGACTAAACAACCACAACACATCTCTGTTCTACTATATTTTATTTACTTTGTTAAATATTTCCTGATTACATGTTAACTTGCTTCAGCCACACTTGGGAGTGTTGGCAGCAGAAATGTGGCCAGTGAACTGCATGTTGGATACCTCCTGCATTACATAATGCTGCTTCTTTAATACCACTTAACAAGTAATTTACTTACATCCTCTGACTCAAAGACATGGCAGATCATCTTGTATTGTTTCTTCCCTTCCTGGGCACCAGGTGTGGTCTCAATACAGTCTTGAGAAGCTGATCTGGGCATCCGACGTCTCGCCATTAACACCACAATATTCCCAATGTCAGCAATGTAGGAAATGGTACGCAAAGCATGATCCATCATGGTTTCCTACCAATGGAGAAGGAAAGCCAAATCAAGAAGCACCTCTGAACTGTGTGACTGTGCCTACTGGGTCATGTCTCAATGCCTCTGGAGACCATTACTTAGACATCTTATTAGAGCTAGTACTTTTCACAAGATGATCTCCTCAACAATGGAAGAAGCAAGTATACATACTGTACACAAGTCCTTGGGACATCCATGCAAGTAGCTTTTAAATAGACTCACCTGCTAACTGCGTTTACCTGACTCCCTCCAGGCCAGACAACAGGACTGAAGATATTCAGGTATGCAGAAAGAAGGCACATAGGTAAGCTAAATCGGCTCTATTTCTTTCTTCCAAGAGTGAAATTAGTTGATAGTGAAGGTACCCACAAGGAACATAGGTAGGTACAAACATCGTAGCAATAGCAATGCATATCCAAGGTTATAAGGCAGCATTCCAAAAACATATTAGAAAACAACTATTGAGATATCCACCAACATGACAAATTCAATAAAACCTCCATTAACCAGACCTTTCAAGAAAGAAGAATTTCCCAGTATACCCTAGAGAAAATCAGGCAAAGCACAAGAATATATTTTATTATTAGTGATATATGTTTAAAAAACCAAGAGCAATAACCAATTTCCAAACTTTGGTCTGGAATTCATACATACTTAGACCAATCTCTTCTATCTCCTATACTAGGAAAACTACTTCCATTTGGGTGCCTGTGCATATCTTACAGCAGTGATTATTATTCCTAACTTTAGCTCTAGAAAAGTGGACAAGTACATTTAAGAAAGCTCTTTGGTAAAATTAAAACAAACAAAAACAGTTTTCCTACTTAAAACCTTCAGTGAACCAGAAAATTAAGGTGTCCAGAATCAGTAAAAAGCATTTGAAAAGTTCTCTTCATCTTGACTCCAAGATTTATTTGTTATAATGTCCTGGCCAACTCATTTAATAGCCATGAGCCTCAGTTTTCTCATCTGTAAAATGGGGGGAAATTATACCTCCACTAACAGGGCTATTGTGAAAATAGTGCATTGTAAACCTCAAAACAACATGACAATATGAGTCACATTATTATTCTTACCACCCTTGACAAAATCTGAGAGCTGGCCCCCTATGTGTTTTTGTCTACTTTTAAGGCTTTGAGATTTCATTCTTAACACACTGGATTTGCCTTATCACAAAATAAGTGTCTATTAATGCTTTGGAAAACATTATTTTCTGGAATTATAAATATGTGCATTTATTTTTTTAAAAGTATTATTCTAAGTGTCCCTTGTTTCACCTCTCCCCAAACTCTGACAGCCCCCCTCCTATACCTCCATGAATTACATCCTAGGAGATGTAGACAGGCCTAACTTGAATAGCCAGAATATTCTATTCCCCAAACATTCAGGTTCACTGGTATTTTATTATGGTAGAACAAAGTATCCAAGGTGAAAACTTTGGTTATGTTAGAGTTGGCCAAAACCATCAAGCTCTGCCATTGGCTGAAAGCCAAAGAGATCATGAGTCCTTTCATATTTGCAGAAATGTGAATCTATGGGGGAGCAAGAGCTTTTTCTTGCTGGTAGGACAAGATTAAATTTTTTAAAAAGCAGCTATTCTAGAAGAGTTCCATCCCACCTCTCATTCCCCTCAGAGGGATGACCCTTTAAGCACCCTTCAATTTCTAAAACTCAAAGAGCCATCTTCAATTAGAACACATTATGCTAGAACTTGAAAAGCAGCCCTGGCTGTGAGCTTGTGTATGCACACAGAGAGTATAACAATTGCCTGGCCTAGAATTTCCTTCAGAGAACAGGGCGAGGAAGCTCAGTGCTCAATCTTCCATAAAAAGCATTCTGTTCGCAGAACATAAAGCAATTAGGCATTGTATGGGCAAAGTGCAGACCTGTGTGGGCCACACCAAATGGCCCAGTGCAGTTTCTGAAACTCACTCCACTCTTTTGACTCAGCTTAAGGACATATTCTTGTAGCTTTGATTTATTTTTGTTATTTTGTCCATTAAACCATGGTCCACTGTCTTCCAAGAACATTCTCCTTCTCAATGAAGCAGCACACAATGGCTTTGAACAACAAGCTTCTCTTCCAGAGTCATTGCTCCCCTTCCACAAAAGGAGAGGTGAGACATGACATGTTTCTGTGATCTCTGAAGTCTTCCAACCTCATGAAGTTCCATGTTTGTCTTTTGTACTGATCTCACTCAGCCTGCCCTGCCGATTTGAGGTTCAAGCGGTAGCAATTGTGTTTTGTTTTTAGCTACTCAAAACTAGAGATTAATTCAAAAAGAAATGCTAAATGTCAGCTCTTCAGTATTCCATCATCTCAGGCCTTGGTAAATGTAAACATCAAAAGAGTCACCCACCTGTTTGCCAGATATCCTTTGACATTAGCAGGGTAGGACACATAGAGGGTTGATTGTGAGACATCAATGTAAATACAGGGGGACTTCAATCAAACTGATTTCTCATTTGTATGTGGAGAAACCTGTCATTCTTTCCATATTGACTTCTCTTCTCCTATAACTTAGAGATGGTCTAGGACAACTGGGGTGGCAAATAAAAGCATGGCTGGGTGTGTTAGGAAGTTTTTTCTTCCCTCTCTTCAGCTGAAAATTCCATTGCTTGGCACCTGTAGAGGTACTCACTCTCCAAAGGCTGGATGACCACTTTTCAAGTATGTTTTTACAGATGATTCCTTCCATGGACTGACTAAGTAGCCTTTGAAGTTCCTTCAGACTTAAATTCTGTGATTCTGGTGAAGCAGAACTAGGCCAGAGGTCTAGCAGACAAGATAAATGAAGCATAAAGGAAAGAGCAGCAGGTACTACTTGATAGTTTTGTCCTTAGAGGTTAAGGTGACTGTTTCTAAAGTTTTTCATGATTTTAAAACAATTGGGTGGAGTGGTTTTATGCAAAAGGGGAAAAAGGACCTTGCTTGGGGCCTAGGAGCACCTCTGGAAAGCAAGGAAATCTGTTAAACAAAAGATTTCCTGTAAAATCTAAACAGCCAAAAAGAATGAAAAATAAAAATAAAACCATAAATAGTGAAAACCAAAATAGATTATTAAGGACAACAGAAAACAACATAACATTATCATGATAAAATCAGAAAGCCCAGGCAAACAGTGAAATACAACTTTCAGTAGAAAATGGGAGACAGTTCTTCAAACAGATCAGGCCACAGTGGACTTCAGAGACAAATCTTAAAGGAATAGGACTTCTTAGGCATCGAAAAGATGGAAAAGGTTACTTGTTTGTTTTCAAATTTATGAAAAGTATTATGATAAAAAGGGCCATGATAACTTTTCCTTCTCTTTTCCCATGATGTACTTAAGCTATAGTATTAATGAATTACAAGGAATATTCAAAAGCATTGCCTTAAAGTAAAAATAAAAGACAACATCATGGGTTGTCAGAGACCGTTATGGAACTTTCTTCCATAAAACAGAAAATCATCAGCTTGGCTGAGAGCGAGGGACCTCCATTCAACAATCCTCTGAACTCTCCTGTGGCTACTTTCTCTGTATCATGGCAGACACCCCTTATTTTCTCAATGATCATTCCCCCAAAAATACTCTTAGCGACTTCTTCAGCCCTGGAATTGAATGCTCAGTGATTAGCAGAACATTCATTGCAGATGAAGCATGAAAACAAATGCTGAAAAAGTTTCAAGTTTCCTCTCCTCTGTGATTCTGCAAAATTCCTCTCTGCAGGGAACTCTTCTATAATGGACACTTCCTGGCAGAATCTCAAAGACTACAGGGCAAGACACTTTTCAATATTCTCCACTGTATAACTTAGAAGGGTATGATAAGCGGGGAAGAGTTATAAAAAAATGTCTGCCCTCATAGCTAAGTTACAATGAATTCAACTCCCCTCCCCATTTTTTAGGAAGACAATGGGATTCTTTAATCATATACAGAGATATATACACACACACAGACACACTTATATGCACATCGGTGGCCTTCCTTATATACAGCCCTGCTTGACTTGTAGCAATAGAACACAGAGGGAGAGAAACCTGTTTTACAGAATTGGAAACGATTATAAAGCAATGAATCTGGCACCCCTCAGCTGCTGTAGCAGTCAAACAATATCAAAAGCCAGGAATTATGTCAAAACACTTTACCCTCTCAGAAATATGATCAGTCAGAAACATATAAGCACAATGGTGAACGTAAGGCTATTTGGAAGAAATTTACCCCCTACTCTGAGAAAATGGAGAGAGGAAGGTTGCTCAGGAAAGCTTTTATTTACAGCACCCCTGAAAAGAGAATCAATTTCCCCATCAGCATTTTCATTCCATTAAAGAGAACAATGATTCTTCTTTTGCTCTGGAGTGAAAAAAAGTCCACTGGGAGTAAGCACTCATAACGGAGCATCAGAGCCAAGCCACGCCAAGCATGCGATCCCCTTGGAGCCGTAATCATTAACCCCCAGCTCATCTACCCTCGGCCAGTTAGATTCAGAGATGCTGGGTTAAGATTCCAGTCATTTGCTTACCTTACGCTAGAACAAAACATAATTTCATGCTTAAAATTGTACTGGCATTCTCAAAAGCCAAAGAGTACCAACTAACGAAATAAATGAAAGAATTGATGTGCTCCTGATGTTTGCAGGGGGCAGATAATGGAACAAAACCTGGGTCTATCAGTAGCAAAGGGCAGGATGCTGGATACTGGGCATGGTGGTGCAAGCCTATAGGAGGGTGGTGAGCTTGAATTCTGGAGGACCATCAGGTTGCCTAAGGAAGTGTGAACTAGTCCAGTTCAGAAAAATGGAGTATATAAAATATATGCATATACATATGTGTATGTGTAAACATATAAGTATGTATATGGATATATGTGTGTGCATACATACATATAAATATATATAGTCAAAAGCAGGTTAACCTATCACATCAGGTATAAAAGACATTTTTCTCTGTTCTACTCAGAAGAGGATAAAAATACACGTTTGTAAGGGATAAAGTAAATAGATATAACTTCTCTAAAAAGTGTTAATTTATGATCATTAACATGTACTCAGACTCTTAACTCCAACTGGGATGGTAAGTCCTCATGTAAAAGCCAAAATCTGACTCTGTGAAACGAAGTTGTCAACAGAAGTTTTGGATAATTGTGTCAAGAGATCTGTGATGTGAAGAGGGATGATGAGATACTGGAAACAAATTCATGGTAATCCTTGGGGAGCTAGTAATGGGCTTCTCTAACTAGATCTTTGTTTTTAACTTTGGGAAAATTCCAACCCATTTCTTTTCTAAGACATAAGGGATCTCTCTATGAAAAGTGCCTATGCTAAGGAAAGGAAAGGAAAGAGGAAAGGAAAGGAAAGAGGAAAGGAAGGAGGAAAGGAAAGGAAAGGAAAGGAAAGGAAAGGAAAGGAAAGGAAAGGAAAGGAAAGGAAAGGAAAGGAAAGGAAAGGAAAGGAAAGGAAAGGAAAGGAAAGGAAAGGAAAAAGTTCAACATTAAGAGATTCTTAATGCTAATCAATGGCTAGGTCAGTGGTGGGGAAACCTGAGGCCTCAAGGCCACATGTGGCCTTCTAGGTCCTCAAGTGTGGCCCTTTGACTGCATTTAAACTTCACAGAAAAAAATCCCCTTAACAAAAGAATCTGTTCTGCAAAATATGGACTCAGTCAAAAGGCTGCATCCAAACACCTAGAAAGCCACGTGTGTCCTTGAGGCTGAAGGTTCCCCACCCCTGGGCTAGGTGATATAGGTAAGGAGTAGGTAAAAGCAAGGAATTCTAAAAGATTTGCTCTACGGTGTACATGTGGAAGAGATGACCAATATCTCTCTCAATTATGTAAATTCAACGAAATAACTAGAATTACTAGGCTCACCATCCCATCTCTCAATACTAAACTAGATCAGAGAAAATGGTTACATTATTTCATACAATGCCAAAACTCATCAGTTCCACTAAAAAGGGAAGGGGAGGAAGAGAAAAGGAAGGCAACACAATCAAATTATCAGTATTGCTAATGTATGTCCAATGGGAAATTTGAACATATTTTTCCTTTCTCAATAAGTTGTGTTAGTATTGCATTGACAACCAGAAAATCAGAGCATAAGCCCCAGGGGAAAGTAACAATAGAGGTTTAAAATGGAAAGGACAATCTACCATTATCTGTAGAATGGAAAAAGTAGAAATATCATTATAATGAGATTTGTTTGGTTACAGCCTCCATCCATGACTGTGAGTTTGAAAGTCCCAATTCTATTCCAGAATTGATAAGACATTTTTGAGAGTTGTTGTTTTCCTTTTCTCACTTCTTCAGGTCCACGAGGTTTCTACCTTTGCTCTCCTACCTATCAAGTTAATAGCAAACAAAATCAATACCTAGCTGATGGAGTAAATTTTTATTTTCTACAAAGATAACTCTCCAAAACTACCCCAAGAAGAAAAAAAAAATCAATGTAAGGATGGATCAGCTGACCTTTTGGGGAAACATTCTGGGTTTGTAGGTACTTGACATATCTATGTCCTGAAGTAACCTTCGTACTCAAAAATCTCAATCCCAGCTAATTCTGAAATATCTATTGAAAGCTTTTAAAAAAATGCCCCTGGTCCTGATCCAGGCTTCTAAAACCACAGGATTTAATCAGACCATATTTTCTGTCCCCCAAATCAGGATATATATAATCTGAATAAAGGGTATTCTTCTTGTGAAACCTCAGTAAAGTAGATTATCTTTTCTCGGAGACACTCAGAAATTCCCAGTTCTAATGCTGCCACCAGTACAATGTCAAATTGACAAGATCTGCAGCAAGGTGGCATATTAGATAGAGGAATGGGCCTGGAATTGAGAGGACCTGCATTCAGATTTGGTCCCAGACAATTACTAGCTGGGTGACTCTGAGCAAGTCATTTAACCTTTTTACTTCAGTATCCTCATCTGTAAAACAGGGATAATAAAACCTACCTCCCAGGGTTGTGAGGATGGAATGAGGTAATAAGGGTGAAGTACTTTAGCAGGGTGCTTGACTCATACTGTTATGTAAATGATGATGTAGTTGGGGATGACGGTGATGATAGCGACCCTAGCTTTGTCTGTTGTTTCCCACCTCTGTAAAATGAAGTAGTTTTACTTCACAGCATTTCAGGTTCTTTCCAATAACTAAAATTCCTTTACTTGGTCAATATTAGCTTATAATTCAGAGACCATAGGACTTAGAGTTGGAAGGGACCTTGGAGATCTACCTAGTCCAATCTCTTCATTTTAGGGATGAAGAAACTAAAACTGGAAGAAGTTATATCTTTTACTCGAGGTAATATAATATTGAGTAGCACAGCAGCCTTGAACCTAGGCCTTCTGTCTCCAAATCTAATGTTCTTTCCCTCTACCAGAATGAAACTAAACCAATTTAACATTCTAATTAAGCAACAGTTCCCATATCTAGATTCTTCTTAAACACAATGAAAAATGATGCAATAGAGAATCAGAAACGTAGACTCTGAGGCCCTGCACTGACTATCCCTGACACTAAGCTATAGGACCCTGGACAAATCCTCTTTTATCCTTAGCTTCCTTAGCTGTAAAACAGAGATAAAAATATTTACATTACCAGAGAGTTTCTGAGAAGAAATTCCTTTTTATAGACCTCAAAGTGCTATGTAAATGTGAGCTATTATTATTTTTATACTAACATTAATAAAACTAGATCTACTGGAATTATTCTTTCAAGAAGTCATGAAAGGCATTCTAGAACCATGAAAGGTCAGCTACAATAACTATGTGATTTCTAACTCAGCTCATGCTTCTTTCCAAAGTAACTTAGTTTC
This sequence comes from Bettongia penicillata ogilbyi, assembly GCA_023548195.1. Taxonomy (NCBI): domain Eukaryota; kingdom Metazoa; phylum Chordata; class Mammalia; order Diprotodontia; family Potoroidae; genus Bettongia; species Bettongia penicillata. Next base: position 22,364,407 of record JAJHZJ010000009.1, on the reverse strand, counting down.
TCAAATATTTATGATTTCTGGGTAGCAAATAACTGTTATAAAGGAACATTTTCTTTATAAAGCTCCCTATCCTCAAATGAACTAACAACATTTTCTAAAATTGGCACTTGCCCATGATCCTAAAGTACAGATTCATCTGTGTCACAGATAAACATTTTTGCCCCCAGACATCTAATGGAAAGGTTTTGCGGTTTGTTTGTTTGTTTGTTTGTTTTTGACAATTATAGTTTTCCATCTAGCAGAATTTCTGTGTAATTATATTTTAAATGTGTTAGGCACTGACCTGTGTGTCTGCATTTAAAACCTTAATCCTCTGAGTGGAGATGAAGAGATCCACTTCAGTCAAAGTTTGAGAATCTCCTTCGGAACTCTGAGAAAAGAAAACACTTGTTAAAAAGCAAATTTTAATTGCCTTCAATGACTTTACTTTAGCAAGACAGAACAGGGAGAGGAGGAGTGCTAAATATCTAAATTGCTCAAAGATAAATCTAGAAAGCACAAGCTTACAAGAAAGTTTCAGGGAGATTGAGCTTTACCTGTGGGATTTGAAAGTGCAAAGCAGAAACAAATACTTACAGTTTTGAACATTGAAAGTACAGAAAAGCCTTTGGGAGAAATGCTTTCAAATATTCCTTCTGTACACCACCATCCATGTAGATAAACTAGAAGCAACAAATGAAGCTAAGCTCATGTGTGTGTGTGTGTGTGTGTATACACCTCTTGACTTGGCCTATATTAATTCAAGTCAAGAAACTTGATCCAACAGTAAAAATCTACTCCATAGTTTGATTCCATAGATGGATGACTTTTCTGCAACTACCACAAGTTATGTAGTAAGTAATAACACTCACAGACTTTGCTGGTCAATTTAATCTTGAAAAGTATCACTCATGAATAAAGGGGGCATATTTTCATTTTCTTTTCTTTGGGTGGTAGAGTGGGGAGGGAGGCAAGTTAAGTGACTTGCCCAGGGTCACACAGCTGGTAAGTGTCTGAGTTAGTCCTCCTAACTCCTGGACCAGTGCTCTATCCATAGTACCACTTAGCTGCCTTGAAGGTTTATTTTCAAAGAAGGTTAATTAAAATATCAATGTTTTCTCTGGAGGTAGATATTCATAATCACATTTGCCATTCTGTCCCATTAGCTTATCTTTTCCCTGAAACTAGAAACTGAACTACTATGAAATACTGATTTCTTTAACTTGCTATGTGATCATGAACAGGTTATTTAACTTCTCTGCTTCCATTTCTTCATTTATGGAAGAAGTTGGCTAAACTAGAGATTTCTAAAGTTTCCTCCAGTTCTAAAGTAAGGGGATTATAATAAGCACATAATGGAGAGGGAGTATTCTGTAGTAGGAGGAGAGCTAGCCTTGGATCAGAAGTCCTGAGTTCAAATACCAACACTGAGATGTGCTTGCTATGTGACCAGGGACAAGTATAAGGTTGTGCTGGAACTGGCTCTTATCAGCTCTTAACAGTAAATTGTTAAATTTTTAATGAGAGCATTCACACCTTTAGAATTTTCAAGCACTACAAATCAGGCCTTGATTTATTGTTCAGTTGATGGTCTAGATTTAAGAAAGGGATGGAGAAAATATTAGCAATAAGATTAAACTTAAAAGCATGTCATGTGTGCCTTTTTCTCCCCCAGTGACCCAGCTGCTAAACATTTATCGGAACATCCCTGGATGAGTCCCTTATCTTTTCTAATATTCTGTTTCCTCATCCAAAAATTGGAATAATACTATTTCTACTACCTACCTTGTAGGGTTATTATAAAGTGTCAACCTTATACCTCAAACAATTATAGAAACGACTAACTATGAATGTCGCATGATTCTTCTTCCTTTCTATATAACTGGGAAATATTGTTTTTAAATTAATAGTGATAGTAATCCATCCCATAATAACTAGGAAATATTATACAAGTTAATAACAATAAATAATATAAATGTTGAAAAGCCAAGTGTTTTTTTTATTTTTTTTTTAAACCACAGCATGCTTGTTATTGGCCCAACTGACATGGTATACCAAGCTACATTTAAGCTGACCTTTTCCAATACCTGAATGTACTACTCTAAGCATGCTTAAGACCAGGAAGGTGTTTTAATTGGTTTTAAATCAGTGGGAATCCCAATTACTTCAAAATAGTGGAAACAGAAAAGTGTGTTTAACTAGTATGCCTATTGAGTTAAGTAATTCTCTATGGTCACTCAAATGCCAATGGGTGCTGTGCTTCCCAATTCACAATGTCATATGGGTTTGACTTGATCCTTCCCAGTATGTGATTAAAACACATTTTCCCTGCTGGCCATACCCTAAGAACTCTGAAAAACCTGGAGATCACATATTATGATGATGTAATTGTATTTTCATGCTGTTCTTAAAGAGAAAAAACACAGCGTGCTATCTGTCCCTCAGCTACAGGGCTCTGTAACTTTTACCTCATTATTATAGCTACTGATTCAAACAAATCCTGCTAAAGTATATTTTCTGTGGAATTGGGAAGAAGCCACTTTATGTCTCTGCTTACAAACAAGACCAAAACCACAAACCACAAGTTTTGATATAGTCTATTCAAATGGGTTTCCAAAAGTTATAGGCTTGGATGATAAATGACTTGGATCAATTATAATTCTTGCTGAGACAGGTTGAGTCAGAAGCAAGTTGTGACAATTAATTTGCTGGGCAAATGCAGTTTTGTGTTTAATGGGTATTTTTCAGTGCTATGTGAAAATCTCAGAAAAGTTATTGATCAGAAAAGAAGGAGGAAACTGGGAACAAATTAGGTGGAGAAAAGGGAAATTTAGTAGGCTCTGAGTAGACATTATAAATAAGGTATTTTACATAACTGAACAAGAAAACCAACTGCTTTCTCTTGCTACTGGAAGAACTGGGACCAAGAGACAAGTCTATGAAAAGACTGATAGCCTTTCTTCCTAAGACCAAATAATTAAACATACTTAATTAAACATTATACTAGGAGAGTTTAAGCTTAGCACAGAAGAAAGCTAGCAAGGGTTTTTGATGTCATGCTGCTCTGAAGCTGTAAAACTTTCTCTATATAAGCATTATACTTTGATTGGGCATATAAATTGACAAATTAACATTTATTATCACCTATGTTATATCATAAGTTTTTTAAAAAGCATAATTAAGAGAGAAAGCATGATACCATCAATGTCTTTAATCATGCCTATAGTAAATAATCATATCTATAGTAATATTGCAAATTCAGTACTAAGGCTTTCGTTTCCATCTGATAGCAACTTCTGCTAATTACATGTCAAGTACCAAAGTGTTCCAAATATAGGTCACCTTCTCAATATGGGGGCAAACTATTAAAATCTAATTTTTGAAAAGGAAAACATATATATATGTACATATATTGTAAACATACATTAGTATGTATTTATTATAGTTAAGGGACTACTTAATATATGAATATATACTCAAAAATAATTATTCTATTTTCTACATAAAATGTATTTCCTAAAAAAACTGAATTACTGAAAAGGAGGTATAAAGGGCTGCTTATATGGTCTGGAAATGTCCCTCTTAGAGCCAGAGGGGGGAGCACCTGAATGAAAAGTTCTCTGACCTACATTTAAGCAAAGGGAAAAAAAGCAGGGGGAGGCCAGTTTGAACTGACTGAAAATTACACTTGAGTTCTACTTCTTACCTTGTGAAGCAAGAGCAAGGTGGGTAAAAGCCAGAATTGGGGAAAGTGTGGTACACATTTAGGCCAATATAGTACTTAGGAAGGAATAAATAGCTTTATGAGTGCCAGCCTGGAAAACCTAAACCCATAATGCTATAGCTTTGAAATCCCAAAAGGGATATCTATTTAATAGGAATGAGAACAGAGGCTAGCCAGTTTGCTCATCACTGAACAGAATACAGAAAATGAACAGCTAGAGACATGCTGTTGATCAAAAACCTGAGAGAAAAATGGAAAGCCAGAAGCCAAAGTGTATAGGTCATAGAAAACCAAGAAATGATGTTTTCTGCCCAGGTGTAAAGAAAAAAGTGTCAACTTCGGGCATATATATTCTTGGTATCAAAACAATAAGATTTATGATTTTTTTAGCCTATTTTTCAACTTTTCAGCTTTCCTTCCTAAAATACATTTATGATTTAGTATAGAAACCTAGAGTTACCTAAGGTTATGATTTCTCCAGGGTCACACAGTTCTTAAGGGTCAGAGTTGGGGAAAAGAGGTTTTGACAGAGAAATGACCAAATTTGTCATCTAGGCCCATGTCTTTATGTTATATATGAGGAAACTGAGATTCAGATTCAGAGATCTCATAGCTAGTAAGTGGCAGCATCAGAATTCAAACTCATGTTCTGTGACTCCAAATCCACTTTTCCACTAAAGCAGTTTTCAAAATGTAGTCTGGGGACCCAAGACCCTTCCATGATATCTGCGAAATCAAAACTATTTTCATAAGACATTTTAATTTGGAATACAATAAATTTCAACAGACATCACCTGTATTAACAAAAGCTTAATAATTTTTGAGAGGATAGTGAAGTTGGGGCAGCTAGGTGGCAGAGTGGATAGAGCACCAGCCCTGAAGTCAGGAAGAACTTAGTTCAAATCCAGGCTCAGACACTTACTGGCTGTGTGACCCTGGGCAAGTCACTTAACCCTGATTGCCTACACACACACACACACACAGCATATAATAGCGTTCAGAGACCAAAAAATGTGAAAAATATTTGCACTACATCATGCTTGCCTGTCCAGGTTTAATTTGAACCCCGAGTTCCCCTATTCAACCCTAGCACTCTATCCATTGTACTATGTTGCTTCTATCAGTGTCCACACAAAAGAAAAAAGAAATCTGTCAAATGGGCATTTCAATACCAATCAGAGATGTTTAGTTGTTAGTATTCTGAAACGGATATTAAAATAATGATTATAAATCTCCTAAACTCAGTAAATGACTGAGTTTGCAAATATATTACTAAGTATTAACTCTATTTTGAAATGACAGCTAGCCTGACCCCACTCCAAAACCTTTTTTAATTAGGTTGAAAATGTATGTGCACATTACAAATTGTAGTACTCATGGTACTGATTTGGTAAATTAAAATTAATGAGTCTTTAAATATCAGAATAATTTAATTAATGTCATAGTTAGGCCTATGCTATAGGAAGATATATCACTCTGTCAGCATAAACTGCCTCACCTAGAAGTACAACCACTATTAAATGCAAAATTAGTCATTTCTCCGGACAAGGTAAGTACTGGAACATTTGAAAAAAACTAAACAGAAAAGAAAGGAAGCAACGACCAGTAAACAGGTAACAGGAAAAATAAATAAAGCCATTTTTTAGCTCCATTTGATAATATGGAATTAAGCAATCAAGAAGAAGGGAAAGAAGACTCAGCATTACCTCTTTATGAGGATTCCTAACGCAAAAGCACAGCTCCACAAAAAACAAGCCACAGAAACACAAACAAGCAGCGGTATTCTAGAGAAACATTTTTTTTACACACCACTTTTTTCTTGATCTTAGTAGCTTTCTGCATCCTCTGAGTAGCGCATAAGAGAAAAAGAAAAACAGATGGGCACAAAAAAGACACAGCACATAGTATCAGTCTTTTGGCCATTGAGCTAAATACTTAGAACCTATATAAAATGGAAAAAAAATCTACGCAGGTAAACAGCCCTTTGGATTAAGCATAGATATATAAATGATAAACTAATCATTAAAGACCCTTAACAAGTGTGTTTCTTAGCCATTTGAAACAGCTGGGGTGCTCTAGTATGGTTATATATGGAATGATAAGGACTAAGGAAAATATTTTAATGACAAATCGTGCCAACTATGAGATCGAAGCTTATTGCCTCAGGCAGGAATTAATTCTTCAAGTCTGAAACTGTACAAGTAAGGCTGTGGAGTCAGGCCTTCATTTAACGGACAAGTCTGCTGTTAGGAGGCCAGTGTCAGGACCCTTCTAAACTCCCTGGAAGAGTGCTGGCTTGTTCCTATTCTACCAGCTGTTTGATAGTATCTTTACTCTAATGAATACCATGAGGAAAATCTGAGTGGGGGGCAGGGAAGCCCATACTCTCTCAGTACAGAATCAGGCTATATATTTTTACACTTTCTTGGACCATTTAAAAAAAAGTAGCCAAAACTCTTTTCCCAGGTGGTAAAGCAATACTTAGGAAAGCTTTCCTTCACCATAGAAGTACTGAGGCCAAACAGAAGACAAAAATTTAACAAAGAAACATGCACTATTCCATTCACAGATCCCAAGGAACTTGGAGACACCAAAGGTCATCAATAGAATTGGAAAATGTGACCCAGACCCTATAATAGGTTACTTCTAGTACAGGGTAAGTTCCTTGAGGATAAACATTAGATTCATATCTCTCCCAATGACCAACAGTTGCACAAACAACCTTGCACAGAATGGTGCAGGAGAAAAAAAAAAACACATTGCATTGGGAATCAGGATACTTGGGTTCAGATTTCAGCTCTGATACTAGCTAATTACTCAGTTTCAGGCAAAATCATTTCCCCTCTCCGGGTATCCATTTTCTCATCTGTAAAAACAAAAGTGGAGCTAGACTATATAATCTCCAAGATCCCTTCCAATCCCAATGGCCTATTCAGGGTGTGAATCAAAGAACCAGAAGCATTTGAGAAACATTCCATGTTGATTTGATTGTCAGAAATCACTAAGTATACTCAAGCCTAGGAGGAAGTGCTATGTTTTCACATCTTAGGTTAAAGTTGTACTGCGTAGCAGGGAGCACGGGGATCCAAGACAGTGGGTACTATATCTACTTGTACAGGTATATTCATGTGGCCACAATCTGTGACCCAGGGCAGCAAAATCATAGACTTTTAACCAGGACCAAGAGTCTCTTTCATGGCAAGAACTCTCTAGCCATCACCAGGATTTCATTCCGTTTTCTATGGCTCCAAAGGGAAGCTGCTATAGTATAGAATTGCTCTCAGGACTGGCAAGAGGAAAAATTGGGGGTAAAAAGCCCATACTCTTTTAGTTCAGAATCAGGCTATATTTTTATTTTTATACCTCTCACCACCCCTCTCCCATTCAAAAAACATTTCCTAAGAGTATCTAATGTGTACATAGAGCTCAAATAGCATGTTTGCTGTTAAGTCACTAACAGCAGTTCCTTAACACAATAATTCCTTTGTTTTAGCACCACTGACTCAGAAAATACTCAACCATCTCTAACACATATAAGCAGTGTTAAACCCTTGAACACTGAAAGGGCTTTACTATTGTAGCAGAAAGAAAACTGGACTTGGGGTTCAAAAGATACAAGGTTTAAGGTTTGGCTATACCTTGCATGTGACTATGGCTTAGTTACTTAACCATTGTAAGGCTCAGTTTTCTGATCTGAAATAAATACATTATAATATTTATAATACAACAAAAAATAATACAGTAATATAATAATACAATATAATACAATTTATAAATTGTATTTATACTACCACACATAATAGAAATTTAATACAATATTACAAAAGCATAGGCTTCAGAAGGGATGGGACCTTAGAGGTCATGCAGACCAGAGGTATCAGATAAACACATGGTCCTTGGGCCTCAAACCAGCTTAAAATGTAATTGGAAAATATTTAACAAAATAAAACTACATAAAACATGTATAATATTACATTTTAAAATTAAGTCAATACACAGCCTAAAGGAATCCATATGTATGGTTTTATGACCTCTATTTTGGTTTGAGTTTGGTGCCACTAACACTCCCTCATTTTATAACTAAAGAAACCAAGACTCAAAAGAGATAAATAATATACTTAAGGTCACCTATGTACTAAGTGGCAGAAACAGTATTCAAACTGAGGTCATCTGACCCCAAATCCAGTTCTCTCTCCAACACAACACATGCTTTTATGGGGTTCATATGAGCATGGCATTATAGATTAAGAATTGGAAGGGTCTCATTTTATAGATGTGGAAACCAAGACCCAGAGGTAGTGAACCAGTTTGCCTAAGTACACAACTAGTTAGTAGCAGAATCAGGACCCAGGCTCTCTAATTCCAAACCCATGGGTCCTTGTGAAGAAGGCATTGCTCAAAACGAAACATAGCTCTGACTAATACATGGGAGTTTTAAGATGAATGCAATGATTTCGATGAAATAGGTGTCTAACATTAAACAGTGATATTAGAAAATCACATCACTGTAGTTATCTAGATGCTATCAGAAGCACAAATTTATTTGGATCTAAGTTTGTACTTGCCAATTCTAAGCAGCTCCTATCTGAGTTATGAGTACATTCAACTTCTTTCATGAAATGATTTTCCCTCCCCATCTGTAAGTTCTTTAACTAGAATAAACAAGGAAAATATCATTGCACTGGGACTTGAGGCCTTAAACAATAATAATTTTTGGCAGCTAGGATGCTTGCGAATAACCTCTTTTTTAAGGAAAAAATGTTTCCAGGCTGCAACTTAGTGAAATGAATTCATATGGAAACTAATCTCCTGTATTCTACAGCCTGACGATCTTCCCTTTGTAGACTGGATTCTGCCTCCGGATCCTCACAGTGCTCCGCCAATCTTAAGGCTCTTTGTTCTGACCTCGGCAATAATTTATGTCTCACTCACTGGCGGCCTATGGGTTTCTGTGCACTTTCACACCAGGCCTTGGGAAGCAAAGCAGGTCTCTGATGTGGTAGAGCTAGACTCACTTCACTGCACCCTGAAGTCAATCTGAAATTGTGTGACTTTAGACAGGATCCTTGAGAGCTCAGCTGCCAAGGGACCTAGCCCCTTTCACCAGCTCAGAGACTGAGGCTACCTTGACGCGGCTGACTGCCTCTTGGGCCTGCATCATTCTGATATTTTTGGAAGGGTTCCGTTCAGAGAGCAGTTGTGTAGACCCCAGGTAATTGGCAGCAAAGATGATTCCATCGATCAGATCTTCAGGTTCACAGGGGCCTGGAACTAAACAATGGACAGAGTTAGTTTCTTCCCAGAAATATGGAGCTGACTTCAATTAAGGGCACCTAGGACTGGTAGTGGGAGAGACAAGTATACCAAATGGAGTCAACATGCAGACCACTTGACAGAAGGAGAATGATTTATCAGTTGTAAGGTCAGGTTTAATGGAGCAAATCATTGCTATCCCCACCATTACCCAAACCATCTTTCCTAAACACCTTTCTTTACGTTGTGAAAATGACATCAGAACCACCAGGCATGCAGTCAATGCACCGGCCATAAAGTACGTCAAGAGATGATAAAGAAAGCATGTTGTTTTCCAAAAGAGGGCACCATCTCTTAGTCTCAGACGACGACAGAGGGGAAATTTATAGAACACCAACAGCTGTAACTTGCAACACGTCCTCATAGGAGAAGGCAGCTACACATTGATCGATGGAAACTGTTTGGTTCCTGGGTGACCTCACACAAATTACTGTATTTGCCCCCTTTCTGCATATTAGTTTTCTCATTTGTGAGATGAGGAGGTCAGACATGATTTCTTTTTTAACAAAGTTTTATTTTATTTTTTTCATGCCTTGATGCCTTTCCTGTTAGGCGAGTTCTGAATAGTATGATGTAAAGTTATTGTTTTCGGGCCTTTTTATAAAACAAAATCATCTAAAATACATGTTCAGGTCCAATTATGTTGGAATGAATTGAAAATGTTAAAATATTTTTTCAAACACCTTTCACTTTGCAAAACATGAAACAGATTTTGTCTAGATATGTTTCCCTCAAGTTCTCTTAAAATTGTATACTGCAAGAGATATTTTAGCTATGTGTTTCTTTTTATAGTAGATAGTATTTTATTTTTTCCAATGACATGTAAAAACAATTTTAACATTTATCTCTATATAAAATTTTGAGTTCCAAATTTTCTACCTCTCTTCCACCTTGCCCTCCTCCTTCCCTAAGACAGTAAGCAATTTGAAATGGGTTATATATGTGCCAATTATCAGACATGACTTCTAAGGTTGATTCCACGTCCAAATTCTGTGAAGAAGTGAAGGGAGTATTGGACATGGAGGGAAGAAGATTTGGGTTTAAATTCTGCCTTGGACACATTCTAGATATATGCCATAACCTGGGCAAGTCACTTACATTCTCTCAAAATTTCCTCTGCACTTCATTTTTACTAATTTAAAAATAAAGACATTTGCTAGCTATGTGACCCTAGACAAGTCACTTAACCTTTATTGTTTCCTCAACTAATAGGAGATTGAAACTGGAAGTCTCCACAGTCTCTTGCAGCCCTAAATATAGGTTATGTTGTGAATGTGTCTATCCTAAGACCACAACAACACCCTGGCCATGGGGAATGAAAATGAGTACTAGTATAGTGACCTCCAATGGAAAGGGTGTTGGGTGTGGAATTAATTACTGTCCTTTGAATTCTGACTCTAGTACTAACTATTCATAGCACCTTTGGTTAAATCCTTTCATAGTTCTGCTCCTGTTTTCTCCCCTGTGAAATAAAGGCGTATTACTAGATAATTCCTAAGGTCACTTTCAGTTCTAAATCTATGACTCTAGAATAATACCGAGTATAGACAGTTATCCCTTCCACACTGTGGGGAGGGCTAAGGGCATGGCATCCCATAATCTAGAAAATTCACATAAAATGTTTTGGCCCTCCCTTCATACCAGAGAAGAAATCTGAATTATTATGGTATTAAAAGTTAAAATATGTTGCTATTATACAACAGTATACATTTCTGAGTTTCTAAACTTTTCCTATGTCATCTGCTGACCTTCATGTGTCATCCGCAGCTTCTGTAAAACTCCCCCCAAAATTCTCATTTAATTTCTTATGCCAACCCACAATATATTGAAACTGCCAAAGGGAAAATTGGTATATGGAAGGGATAACAGTATAGTGTGCCCCTTCATAGGGAAGTGCAGAAGAAAAATGAAATCTTTTCTATAAGCAAAAGTGGAGAACAGAAGAAACTCTTTAGCTAAATGTTTATCATGTAAATATCCTTCTTTTCAAATGCTCCCTTTAGTAGTGACATTGCCATGTAAAGCAATAAAGCAATTATTAGCAATAAAGCGTTATTAGTACCTCTAGTAGATCATTTTTTCCACTAATTTAATGAATTGTTCTCGTATACATAGTTGGCTATTGAATTCCTTTATTGGTTTTTGCTACTAACCCATGCTCCAATCCCAGTTATGAGCCGTAGGCTCACCATTGATGAACTCAGCCATTTGTGCAGTTTATAAAAATTTGTTCTATGAAAAAAAATCCCTATTTAGTACATTAACACATATGATAATAACTGGAAGCAATGCAAAAATGAATTTATGATTAAACTGCAACTCCACAAACACTGGTTTTATTGGAATGCTCTGTGGCATGTGCAAGATTTCCAAATTCATTTATTTCTGGTACTTTTTTTCAGTTTCACCACAAAAGCTCATATACATACGCATGTAGCCAAGTCAATCAAGTATCCATTAAAATAACCTTTTCCCAATCATCCCGCAAATCCAATTTCCTTAAGGTTTGCCAAGGAAATCCAAAACATTTTCTAGGTTGGTATTAAAGTCTAAAAATAATGGAGCTGCTTTGTCCACTTGGGGCTCTGTGTTCCTTGCATCTAAATGTGGGATATAAATATTTGGGAGGAAGAGATTAAAATGAGTCATTAACATCTATTTCACACCAATGCAACAACTCATATGCACTAAAACCTAATGTAATAAACTGTTAAGAGTCTGGGGGGATGATTTCAAAGTACTTCAGAAGAGCCTAAATGATCCTAGAGATCACAGAGAGCAGACTCCTCAAATTGTGAACTGACAAACAGACCAGCCAACAGCCATTCCAGGCTTGTCCTCACTTCCACTGCTGACATACCTACTGGAAATGTCCTGTTCTTTCTATTGCTACTGTTGACTTCATTCCACCCACTGCTTTTAATTCAGTCTTATTACCCCTCATCCTTCTCTTGAAGTTCTGGTGCTTTCCCTGAAGAACCAATAGTCCCTGAAAGCCCCCACCCTAGTTCCTTTTAGAGTCATTGAGAAAGAAGGAAATTTAGATTGCCTAGTCTGACCACACACCCATGCAGACATTCCCTCCCTACCACATCCCTGACAGGAAGCAGCATGATAAAGTAGGACATGTATTATTAGTCATGGAGTCAAAGGACCCAGGTTTGTGTCAACTCTGCCTCTTACCGTCTATCCAGGTGAACTTGGACACTTTTCACTTAGCCCTTCTGGGTCTTAGATTCTGTAACAGTAAGCACCTCAACATACACAGGGGAGCCTGCTGTCACAGGTTCTTAGATTTGCATTCATAAAAGGAAAGCAGCTTTCAAGGGATTAACTACCACTTTCATCAAACACACGTATCATTCCTTTAACCAAACATATATCATTCAGTTATTTCAGGGAGTCAGCACCCCAAACTTCAAAGAAAATACAGAGAAACTAAAGACCAACAGACATGAATTCAGTCTGAATTCAACAAACAGTTGGACCCCAACTGCCTGACCATAGTCAGAGGGCACTCTGTGCTTCCCACAGAGAGGAAAGCATGACATCTGGGTTCTCAAAGCCAGGAGGCTCTTTAGCAGCTTCCCAGAGCTCTCATCTGGCCAAACAAACACTTCCAATCAGTATGTCCGACCATAATTCAACAGACAGGTATAGTTGTCTGACCAGTTACCAGAGAAGGAAACATGACATTTGGGTTCTCAAAGCCAGGGGGTTCCTTAGCAGCTTCTCAGTCCTCATCTGGCACTCATATCTTATTACAAAAATTAAGCCCCTAAAGTAAAACCTCAACTGAGGGAATTTATACCATTTTTAGAGCCGGAGGGCATCACAACTCTTTGACCCAGTGCCTCAATAGAAAAAACAAAAGGTACTTGAGACCCTCATAGAAAACAACTTCTCCTAATCAAGCTTCCCACAATGGGAAGGCCCATCAATGAGTGGTAAAGATCTTTAATCACCTTAAAATAATTAACAATACAAATACATACATTGATTCCAGTTAAAGAAACTCTTGTTTCTGTACTTTACTCCTTGATTGATTGAAGACTCTTGATTGATAAAGGCAAGATTCAATTAGAGGCACTTGATTATACTAAAACAAAAATAGCAAAAGATCCTATTTTGATTGCCATCACAGTTTCCTAATGTGTAAAAGGAGAGTGTTGGGTCAAATGGCTTCTGAAGTCTCTTCCAGCTTGACATCTGTGATCTTAAATGGTTATTCAGCCTCAATTTATATATCTCAATTGATGAGTGCAGTTACTGACCTGGAATCAGGAAGATATGAGTTCAAATCTAGCCTCAAAGAATCAATTGACAAAAAGATGCATCAAACACAAAAGACGGCCCTTTGAGATTAGATAAAATAATTGTGCAGTGGATCCAGTCAGCATAGTGGCAGGACTTTCACCAGTAGCATTCAGTAACTCAGGAATAGGTTTGAATCAGAGATGAGAAGTGGCATGAAACAGATGATAGAAGGACAAAGGGGAATGGAATTCAAAGATGAAAGACTGTATATAATCAAAAATAGTTACAGGGAGAAGACTGTAAAAGGAAAAGTACAAGGACAGAACAGTGGTGATAGATTCGAACAGCAGGAGGAAAAGAGGAATGTGAAGTCTAGGTGAAAACCTAGCATAGACTTAAGAAGCATAGGAGGGAAACTGAAAATTATGATCAGAGTGGGGAATTTCAGAGTTCATACAATGTGGGGTGAGAGTGTTGTATGAGGTATGACAAATCTTGAGATATAGCTTATAGGAACTGAGGAGTTGTATTAATTGGGAAGACAGGATGTTTGGAGGGACCTCAATGTGAATATTCAAGTCTTCAGGTATGAGTGCAGGGAGTTTGAGAGAGAACCTCTAAAGAAGAGAGAATGCTTAGGAGGGAAATAGATGGAAGCATAAGGACCTGGGTACGAATATGTCAATGATTAGAGTAAATTTCAAAAAAGAAAAGGTTGCCGAATGATAAAAGTGGAGAGCAAATGCTATTACAACTCCTCCTGGGCTAAGATGTTGTGGGACATAAGAGAAAGAATGATTAGTACTGGAAAGGGAGCGCAAAGACAGACAGACTTACATGAATACAAAAATATGGAAAGGAAGAGATCTAAAATAAAGTAGAGTTTATTGATACCAGACGGTGGTTTCAGAATCCACGCTGGAGAGGAGACAGAGGAGGAAAAGATTTTGAATCAGTGAATGGGTAAGAACTATGCTAAATATGGATGGAAGTAAAAGGAGAGGTATCAGGGAAAAGGCGTTTCCACTTTGGTCTCCAGCAACTCTGAAATAAGGGGATTAGAAAACAGGCGGTGAACTTTTGCTCAGAATGGAGCAGAGAAAGTACCAGCTGTCTGGGGAATTAAGTTGGCCAAAGCAGGATAACTGATCAATAATGACAGCCACAAAGGTAATATCGTAAAGAAATAAGTCTTCTCACGCTTCTTTGTTCCATAATAATTCTAGAAAGGGACTCTCAATTGCAAGTACTGTAAGAGTGCATTGGAAAGGTTACATAGTGAAGAAGAGCTGGAAATATGTGCCTGTTTTTATCCAATAGATAATGGATAGATAAAAGAATCTACCACAATTTCATCTAGAAACTAGTGTAGTCATGTTGGCAATTAGGGTCTCCCTCAGTAAAGACCCCTCCTAGGTCTTTACTGATTATAGAAGGCTGATTGGGTGCTGATTTCAAAGATAAATAATGAAGTATGAGGCATGAAACCATAAGCAGATGAATCTAATTTCACCCTGTGTTAAATCTCTTTGTCTACTGGCTCTTTCCTTACTGACAAGAAATTTGCCTATGCCACCTCCATTTTTCACTCCAGAAAAGACTCTCACTTGATCCTTCCAACTCTACCACACTAACTACCGTCCTACTAACTTCTGCCCTTTGTACGAACATCCTTGTCTACACTAGGTGCCTCCACTTTCTCTCTTCTCACTCTCTTCTTTTTTTTTTTTCTGGCTCTCTCTCTTTTTCTTTTTTTTCTCAATTTATTTATTTATTTTTGGTTTTCAACATCCATTTTCACAAGATTTTGAGTTTCAAATTTTCTCCCCATCCCTCCCCCCTACCCCAAAACACCATGCATTCTGATTACCCCTTCCCTCAATCTACCCTCCCTTCTATCATATCTCTCCCTTCCCTTACTTATCCTTATCTTCTCTCTTTTTCTGTAGGGCAAGAAAGATGTCTATACCCCATTACCTGTATTTCTTATTTCCCAATTACATGCAAAAACAATTCTCAACATTCACTCCTAAGACTTTGAGTTCTAGCTTCTCTCCCTTCCTCCCTCCCTACTCATCCCCTCTGAAAAGGCAAGCAATTCAATATAGGCAACATATGTGCAGTTTTGCTAAAGACTTCCATGATAGTCATGTTGTGAAAAACTACCTATATTTCCCTCCATCCTATCCTGTCCTGTCATTTATTCTATTCTCTCTTTTGACCCTATCCCTCTGTCTATATGTGTATGTGTGTATGTATGTATGTATAATCCTCCAACTACGCAAATACTGAGAAAAGTTTCAAGAGTTACAAATATTATCTTTCCATGTAGGAATGTAAACAGTTCAGCTCTAGTAAGTCCCTTGTAATTTCTCTTTCTTGTTTACCTTTTCATGCTTCTCTTGATTCTTCTGTTTGAAAGTCAAATTTCCTATTCAGCTCTGGTCTTTTCATCAAGAATGCTTGAAAGTCCTCTATTTCATTGAAGCATCATTTTTTCCCTTGAAGTATTATACTCAGTTTTGCTGGGTAGGTAATTTTTGGTTTTAGTCCTAGTTCCTTTGACTTCTGGTATATTCCAAGCCCTTAGATCCCTTGATGTACAAGCTGCCAGATCCTGTGTTATCCTGATTTCCACAATACTTGAACTGTTTCTTTCTAGATGCTTGCAATATTTTCTCCTTGACCTGGTAAAGTTGGAATTTGGCTACAATATTCCTAAGAATTTTTCTTTTCTGATCCCTTTCAGGAGGTGATCAGTGAATTCTTTCAATATTTATTTTACTTTCTGGTTCCAGAATATCAAGGCAGTTTTCCTTGATAATTTCATGAAAGATGAAGTCTAGGCTCTTTTTTTTGGTCAGGGCCTTCAGGTAGTCCCATAATTTTAAAATTGTCTCTCTTGGATATATTTTCCAGGTCAGTTGTTTTCCCAGTGAAATATTTCACATTGTCTTCTATTTTTTCATTCTTTTGGTTTTGTTTTGTAATTTCTTGGTTTCTCATAATGTGATTAGCTTCCATCTGCTCCATTCTAATTTTTAAAGAACTACTTTCTTCAGTGAGCTTTTGAACCTCCTTTTCCATTTGGCTAATTCTGCTCTTTAAAGTATTTTTCTCCTCATTGGCTTTTTGCCTCTTTTGCCATTTGAGCCATTCTATTTTTAAAGGTGTTAATTTCTTCAGCACTTTTTTGGGTCTCCTTTAGCAAGCTGTTGATTTGCTTTTCATTATTTTCTTACATCACTCTTATTTCTCTTCCATCTCTCTTACTTGATTTTCAAAATCCTTTTTGAGCTCTTACATGGCCTGAGACCATCGACTATTTATTTTGGAGGTTTTGGATGCAGAAACCTTGACTTTTAGGTATTCCTCTGATGGTATGTATTGTTCCTCCTCATCCAAAAGGATGGAAGAAAATACCTGCTCATCAAGAAAGTAATCTTCTATTGTCTTATTATTTTTCCCTTTTGGGGGCATTTTCCCAGCCAGTTACTTGACTTTTGAGTTCTATATCAAAGGGAGGGTATACTCTGGGGACCTGTAAGTTCTCAGTTCCTCCAATGTGGCACAATCAAGGGAGAGGAGTTTATTCCTCTCCTGGCCTGTGCGCTGGTCTGTGAGGAGGATTCCCTCTCCAGACCCTCCACCAGCTCCACCACATCAGCACTCTTCTCCCCCCAGGGCCACCACTCAGGGCTGAGATTCAGATTAGCTATTCAATTTCCCCAGGTCTTTAGACCAGGGCTCCAACAACAGAAGTTGCTGCTGCCCGGGGCTGGGGCTAGACCACTCTGTTCCCTTCTCACCCAAGTGAAAGAGCTTTCTCACTGATCTTTGAAGCTGTCTTTGGCATTTGTGAATTGAGGAATGTGGGACTTGCAGCTGCAGCAGGTGGTACGTTGAAGTCTGCTCCAGTCCTGTCCTTGCCTCAGCATGGCCCATGCTGTGCTACACTCTGCTCCATGCCCAGTGCAACAGACCTTACCTGTTGGCCTTCCATGCTTCCTTGGGCTGGAAATCTCTTTCACTCTATTGTTTTGTGGCTTCTGCTGCTCTAGAATTTGTTTAGTCATTTTTTACAGGTATTTTATGGGCTGTGGGAAGAGAACTTCTAGAAGTGCATCCTTCTACTCTGCCATCTTGGCTCTGCCCCTTCTCACTCTCTTCTTAACTCCTTACAATTTTGATTTCCAGCCTTTTCATTCCACCAAAACTGCTTTCTCCAACGTTAGCAAGAATCTCTTAGTTGCCAAATCCAAGGAACTTTTCCCAATCTTTGTTCTTGACTTCACAGCAGCCCTTGACATGGTTGATCACCCTTTCCTTTCCTCCTTGATCCTCTCTTCTTTCTAGGTTTTCAGGACACCACCCTCCTCATTCTCCTCCTACATATCTGCCTGTTCCTTTTCAGTTGCCTTTCCTGGATCCTCTTTCAGATCAGGCCCTCTAACCATGGGTATTCCCCCGAGTTATCTCCTGGATCCCCTTTCCTTTTCCCTCTATACCACTTCGTTTGGAGATCTGATCAGCTCTCATGGATTTAATCTCTGTGCTGACTACTCTCTAATCTACCTATATTGCCTCAACTTCTTTACATATTCTCAATCTCAGACCCCCAACTTCCCAAATAATGGGTTTGAACTAGTTATCCAGTGGACATCTTGAACTCAACATGTCTAAAGCCAAACTCATTATTTGTTCCGCTAAAGCCTCCCTCTACCATTGCTATATGGCAGCACTATCCTCCTGGTCCCTCAAGCTCATAACAGCAGTCATGCTCACCTCCTCACTCTCTCTTAACTCGTGTGTTCAATATGTTGCCAAGGCCTGTCAATTTCACATTTTCAGCATCTCTCCAATAACTACTCCAACACTGCTACCACTCTAGTTTGGGCCCTTATTACCACCTAAATTATTGCAATAGCCTACTGGAAGATCCACCTGCCTCAAGCCTCTCCCACTTCAAACCACTCTCCATTTGGTCACCAAAGTGATTTTCCTAAAGCTCAGCTCTGATTATGTTACCCCCTTCCCTACCCCATATACCCTCCAGTGACTCCTTATTATCTCCTGGATCAAATACAGAATCCTGTATTTGGCATTCAAAACCCCTTGTTACCTTGCTCCTTTCTACCTTTTCAATCTTCTTACACCTTATTACCTACCACATATTCTTCAAGCTACTGACACTGGCTTCCTTTGCTGTTCCCTAAATAAGAAACTCCATCTTTTGGTTTCAGGCATTTTCTCTTCCTATCCCCCATACATGGAATCTCTCCCTTCTAATCTTTACCTACTGGTTTCCCTAGCTTCCTTTAAGTTTCAACTAAAATCTCATCTTCTACAGGATACTCTCTCAACACCCTCTGAATTCTAGTGCCTTTCTTCTTTTAATGATTTCCCATTTATTTTACATGTAGAATTGCTTGTACATACTTGTTTGCATATGTCTCTCCCATTAAGTTGTGAGCTTCTGAAAAGTGGGAACTGACTTTTGCCTCTTTTTCTGTCCCAACATGGAACACAACACCTGGCACAGAGTAGACACTCCAAAATTTTTTTTTAATTTTTTAAATTAATTTTGTTTATTTTCAGTGTTCTACAATCACTACCATATAACTTAGATTTTTTCCCTCTCCCTACCAAGATGGCATACAATTCTATATAGGATCTACACATACATTCCTATTAAATACATTTTCACTATTGCCATGCTGTGTAGAAGAATTAAAATGGGAGAAATCATATAACAAACCAAAACATAATACAAAAGAAAATGATCTGTTTCATTCTGTGATTGAATTCCACAGTTCTTTCTCTGGATGTGGAAGGCATTTTGCCCTAAAAGACCATTGGGGATTTATGTAAGTCCTTGCATTGTAATGAAGTTCCAAGTCTACCAGAAAAATCTCTCGCACACTGTGATCATTGCTGTGCACAAAGTTCTCCTGGTTCTGCTCCTTATGCTCAGCATCAGATCACATAAGTCTTTCCAGGCCTCTCTGAAGTCTTCCTGTTCATCATTTCTTATAGTGCAATAGTATTCAATTACATTCATATACCATAATTTATTCAGCCATTCCCCAATTGATGGGCATCCCCTTGATTTCCAGTTTTGGGCTACCACAAAGAGTGCTGCTATAAATATTTTTGTACATGTGGGACCCTTTCCCATTTTATGATGTCTTGGGGATACAGTCCTAGAAGTGATATTGCTGTGTCAAGGGATATGCAAATTTTTGTAGCCCTTTGGGCATAGTTCCAAATTGCTCGCCAGAATGGTTGGATCAGCTCACAGCTCCACCAGCAATGAATTAGTGTTCCAGCTCTCCCACATCCTCTCCAACATTTATCATCTTCCTGTTCTGTCATGTTTGCCAATCTGATAAGTATGATGTGGTACCTCAGAGTTGTTTTGATTTACATCTCTCTAATCAATAGTGATTTAGAGCATGTTTTTGTATGATTATAGATAGCTTTAATTTCTTCCTCTGAAAACTGACAGTTCATATCCTTTGACCATTTATCAATTGGGGAGACACTCTAAAAATTTTTATTGACTGAACAACTGATAGATCACAAGCAAGAGGCAGTGTAGCACTTGGCTGGAGAGCCAGCCTTGAAGACAGGAAAACCTGCCTCCAACACCTACTGGTTTATGACCTTCAGCGGATCCCTTAATCTCTCAGTACTTTCTAAGACTACAGGTTGCAGAGATACAACCTGCATTGGTAAAGGAAGCTTCCTCACTTGAGATCTCCCATTATTAATGAACTCACAAATCTATTCCCTGTCTCTATCCAAGCAATACAGATTAATCTCTACTCTCAGAAAATTCGACAAATTATGAACATAATTCAGTTTATATATCTGAAAGTGTCATGGAGCCAATTAAATATTATAATGAATACTAAAATGGTGTCTGTATGTTCATGATAAGCCAAACTAGTGTTCTTGCTAGTCCTCGCACATGACACGTGGTAGAATGGGAAAGAAGCTTGAGAGTCAGAGGACCTAGATTCAGATATCTACATTACACTGGGCAAGTCATTTGTCATCTTTGGGCCTCTTTCCTCAGCTGTAAAATAAGGGGGTTGGAAGAGATGGCCACTAAGGTCCCTTCCATTTCTAAATTGTTGATCCTATGATCTCTAATCTCTTGGGCTCCTGGCCCTAATTATCCCCTCATGCCAGGAATGCACTCTCAAGTCACCTCTTCCTTGTTTCCTTCAAGATACCACCTTCAACCTAAAGCCACCAGTGCTTACCTCCTTCTTTCACCACCTTATATTAATTTTATATAGATTTTATTTATTTATATTTACATAGGTACATAAGCTACTTAAGGGAAAAGACTATTACATTTTTGTCACTTTATACCCAGAACCTGTCACATGGTAGGCACTTAATAAATACTTAGTAAGGGGCAGCTAGATGGCACCATGAACAGAGCACTGGTCCTGGGTCAGAAGGACCTAAGTTCAAATCTGGTCTCAGACACTTGACACTTATTAGCTGTGTGACTTTGGGCAAGTCACTTAACTCCAATGGTCTAGCCTTTCTCCCTCCAAAAAAACCAACAAAAAATAAATACTTAGTGACTGATTGACATAAACTACATGTACTTTCCCATTAAATGAAAAGACCCAGATTTTATAGACCAGTTCATAAGGGACCTCTTTAAGGGATAGCTAGGTGGCACAATGTATAGAGTACTGAGTCTGGAGTCAGAAAGACTCATCTTCCTGAGTTTAAATCCAGCCTTAGACACTTACTAGTTGTGTGACCCTGGGCAAGTCACTTAACTCTATTTGCCTCAGCTCTTTATCTGTAAAATGAGCTGGAGAAGGAAATGGCAAACCATTCCAGTAGCTTGGCCAAAAAAACCTCAAATGAGGTCATGAAAAATTGGACATGCCTGAAATGACTAAACAGGCATGGGAGCCATTTGAGAATCAAATAGTCAGTGAGCCAGAACAAAAGACACAAAATACTGTGAAAATCATGTTAGGAGTGTGCTTTTTAAGTCACTATACATGAAAGAAGATGGCTGAGAGGAAGGTTAGACAAAGTGTCATTTAATCCTAGATGAAGCTCAAGTGTTGGCAAACTATGTTGTCAAAGGCAATTGTAACCTAGAACACCCTTCAGACCAGACAGTACCCATTCTTCATGGCTATATCTCAGGGGAGATAAAGGGGCTGTGTCTAAATGGAGGCCAGATCCTACTGAAATGTCATACACTAAACATGGGCTTCCTCCTACACATGAGCCAGTGGGCTCATTTCAAAATGACTCTACTGTGGAAAAGGTCTGCTCCCATCCCCTTCACTTCAATGCCCCTCCTTAGAAAGGAAAGTGTGAGAAAAATACTGTATACACAATTGTATGATTTCTTGGCTGAACTTCAAATGGAATCTTTTCATGTCTCTCCTTTTGTCTAAGATGCTTTTCTCCTTTGCTCTGAAAGCAGCAAAATGCATTTGTGCTCCCTCATGCTGAGGGAGACTCAATTTGACTTATACCAGCCCTCCTTTCTTCTGTGGTCCCTGGAGACACCCCAGCAATAGTGAAAAGTCTAGTTTGTAATGATCCCAGGTTGAAATGTAAAAGATGGAGGGGAGGTGGGGTAGGGGGAGTTGCAGTACTGTGGTAGAGGAAACCTCTTCTCTGTAAATGTAGTCCATAAAGTTCGCACTTATCCCTGAGTGATATGCCTTTGTTGGGAACTGTTTGCTCCCCGACCCAGAACACTAAAGCCATATGCATACCCCAACCCCGCCACTTAACTGAGCATGAACTAGAAAATGTCCCTGATTTTAACTCTTTCTCTCTCTCAAACCATTTAACCTAACTATTGCTAAAGGAACTCCTCAGTAGCAGTTAGCTAGCTGACATGAGCTCAGAGAGCTCCAACAATACCCATACAAAGCAATTGCTCTGCATAGAAAGATTCACATGGAGGCATATCTCCCCATTGCCTCCTTGATCATTTTCTTTCAAGTCATGTCAAAAAAAATAAAAATTATTTTCTTTCCCAAGTTACTGGAGCCATAGTTTAGAATGACTTAGAATAGAAGACGCTACGTGGTAAAAGAGATCCCCAAAAGCTCATCTAGGTATATCCCCAGTTTCTAAGCATATAAACCAGTCACAGTACTTAAGTGTAAAGCACTGGAAAAAGAGTATTAGAATTGAAATCAGACTCAGTGGAGCCTCAGATCTGAATGTTATCAGCTGTATGATCTTTGGGAAAAACCATTCAATCTCTCTGAGCCTCAGTGTTTTCATCTGTAAAATGCTAATAATCCCTGCTCTACCCTTATTATGGCAATCAAAGGAGATTAAAGTACTTTGGTTTCACTTTTGATGACTTGGGATGTCTTCAGATGACTTTTTTAATGAATTTTAAGGCATCTTAGAGATTCAACTCCCCAGCCAAAGCACACATCCCCTCCATAATATGGAAATGCAGGAATTCAATTTCCACTTTTCAAGGTAGTTTGGAATGAACTAGGAATTAAGTATAACTCACCCAAGTTGGTATCATCTATATTTCGAGTCTCAAAGCTTAAGGCAAGCCACCCAAGTTTTATGTCTCTGTTTTTTATTTTATGCTAAATGATGGATTTATAATAATACATGAGCCTACTAAAACTCCAGGACTCAAGGACCAAAAGCTAGAGAGACCTGGTAAGCCAGAATGTGTAGGCACACATTTCCCTGAATTATTTAGTTTCTAGTTCCTTTTAGCCTTTGGCTCAGGCAGAGAGAGAGAGAAATTAAAAAAAAAAAAAAAGAGGAAGGATGATTTATTCTGGAACTCCATGCTTATCCTGACATGTAGGAAAGAATGGGATAGGAGTATGTGAGAAAGACTGACTCTTACTACTGGTACTGCTACTGGGTAAGTCATGCAGTATCTGCTAGCCTCAGTTTCTTCATCTATAAAATGAGCACAAAAATAGCACTTACCTCACAAGACAATTATGAAAATCAAATGAGATGATATAGGCAAAATTGTTTGAAAATGTAAATTACATGTTCTAGCCACTATCAGATCACCTTTTTAGTGATGGCTAGGTGAGAGGAAGACAAGAATATAACAGGAAAGGCAAGTTTTGAAAGTAGAAAATTATCCATGCTTCAGACTGGATTAAGTACCATAGTATGGAACTTAGGGTCCTAGGGAGGACTATGAGCACACTGGTTATCTAGAGTATGTATGACCAGTAGAAGAATGTTATCATGGAGAAAGAAGCTGATGGATTGGACTAGGAATTTGTGGGGGAGGGAACACCGAAAAATTTGCTTTATAATTTTTAGTCCAAATGAAAAAACTGAGTCCTAGGGAGGTTAAGTGATTTGTCCAGGGGCACATAGGTAATGAACAATACAGCCAAGATTCGAAATGAGGGGCTCTAAGAGCAAGCAAAGAGGGATCTTTTGCTGTTTTTGCTTTAGTATAATCAAGTGCCTCTGATTGAATCTTGCCTTTATCAACCAAGAGTCTTTATTAGGAGTAAAGTACAGAAACAAGAGTTTCTTTAACTAGAAACAGTATTTGTATTGTTAATATCATTAAAGATCACCCCTACCCATTAATGGGCCTGCTCATTAAGGGGAGTTTGATTAGGGAAGATTTTGTAGGAAGGGCTATACCTTGTGTTAATAAGGCATTGGTTCATAAGGGTTGGGATGCCTTCTGGCTCTGAAAAATGTATAAATACTCTGAGGGTGAGGTTTTCTTTGGGGGCTTACTAACTGGAAGTGTCTGTTTGACCAGATGAGACCCTGGGAAGCAGCTAAGGAGCCTTCAGGCTTTGAAAATCCAGATGTTAGTGCTTCCCTCTCTGGTAACTATGGTCAGACAGTTGAATCTGTCTGTTGATTTGTGATTACAATTTGATTTATGGTCAGACAGTTGGAAGCCATGTCTATTGATCTTTGGTTTCTCTGTATTTTCTCTGAAGTTCAGGGAGCTGACTTTTTCCCCTGAACTAGGTGAATGAAATATATGCTTAATTAAAAGCTGACTCTCCTTTTATAAATGTAGATCTAAGAACCTGTGATAGCAGGCCCCCTGTGTATGCCAGGGTGCTTAGTGTTACAGGAGCTCTCATTCTACATCAAATATATTTTCAGCTCTATCATACCACATTATCAGTATTATTTAAATCAGAGTTATGGAAGAAAAAGATGTCATGAATTATGAACATATAACTAATTCTTGATTATTTCAAATGGTAAATTGATTTGTATAGTATTTCAAGGATCATAAAGCTCCCTCTAAACACTGAGAATAATTTTATTATTATTTGAAAAGTCTTACTAAGAGAATATTTTTACATAGCTAAAAAAAATAACAAATTCATTCAGATTTGAACCTTTTTTAAAAAAATATATACTTTTTTTCCTTTGCTAGTTCAGTTTAGCTTCCTCCCATTTAAACCCCTTGAGGCCTGTAGGATGGTTTGGGAATCGGAGTCATACCATACCTCTTCTGCTGTCATCTGCTTAAAAGGAGTAGATGTGATTTACCTTCATTTAGGACTCATTAACAAATAATTGGCAACTCTGTCAAATGCAATGCCTCTTGGTGGTCATTCAATGTGGATGCACACAATCTCTGAGTTCTTGTCTCATAGCTAAGACTCTCAAAGGACCAGACTGGGTATAAAAAGTCTGCCCAAATTCAAAGAGATAAAGGGGAAAGTATGATTAATTCAGGCTATTTAGTAAGGAAAGGCATTTAAGGAATTCAGTTTAATACAACCTTGGTTTAAACTGGGAAAGGAAATTATCATAGAGCAAGATCCTAGGTATTTCAGGATAGTAAGACAATCAAGTAAATCTTGTCTGAGAACCAACTTACCTCAACCCTGTAGATAATTCACAGAGAAATGCCAAGCCCACACAAACTGAACTGCCCTCCCCAGCCAATGGAGTGGTGCTAGCAGTAAAATAAGTGAAATCAGAAGGTTTTATTATACTCCAATATAAGTTGTGTTCCTAGTGGTATGGGTGAACTTTCCCTTGGCTGCTTCAGCTCATATCTTAGAGTCAGAAACAAACCTTCAAAGATCCTTAAAGTAGCATCAAGAAAGTATAAGAAGTATGTTTGACAAGGCTTTAGAGCTTAGCTAGTAAGTAGATGCATACTCTTTCTATCCCCAAAGAAGGCTGTCCTATCCCCATTAAAATGGTCTCCACTTTGCTTATGAAATTGAGCCACACACTAAGACAAAGAGCACGGCTGTTCATCTACATTTGAATGCGAAGAAAAAGAAAGGATGGGAAAAAACAATAACACAAGAATGTCAGTGTGGAAAACAACAGGATAGCGAGTTTGGATGCAATTATAGCCACTGGGATCAAAACTGTTGTCATACAATCAGCCACTTTCAAGCAAAAGCATTTCATTTCATTACATCAATCATCAGTGCTGGCACATGGCATAATTAGCTAGGTAACAATTAAATGAGTCAGACTGTTAGTTTTCTTTATATTAAACAAAAGAGCCATAACAATGAATGGAACAGCTCCAGTAAGTTGGCTAAGTATTGCTATACAAATTAAATAGTCCTACGTTGTACCTTATTATAGTATTTTATTAATATTTGAGTTATATTTTCTTAATAGCCATTTTAAGAGTTAAAGTAGAATGACCATTTTGTTATAAAATGATGTAGACCCCAAATCACTTACCAGCAACAAAACTCGGAAATGAAGCCACCTTCTTTGTCTGTTTGGAAATATTAAAAGCAGAACAATAAGTCAAGACTTGTTTTATATCATATAAGACAATTAGAGTGTTAAGAAATTAAAATCAGTGGTTAGCATTCCTAAGAGATTAGCTCCACAAAAATTACTCCAACTTGAGTAATACCATGCTCAGTTGGGGTACATGGTTCATTAACTCCCATAGGGAATCAATATCTTGAGTGCTACATCAGTGTAAGATAATGGGTTTAAAATCAAGGAGCCATAACCAAGGGTAAGTGTCTGACAGTGCTAAGTATCTTTCCCATCACATCAGTGACTTATGACATTTAGAGCTCAAAGGAAACCTAGAGATCACAATGTCCAACTCCCTCATTTAACAGATAAGCTCAATGAAGTCCAAAAAAATGGAATGGGTTCTTTCGAGTCACACATTTAATAGACTATTTATGATCAACATTGGTCTATAAACAATTTTAAGATAGGAAAGATGAATTACTTTTGTTGGATTAAAAGAGTCATGTTGAACATGTGATGAGAAGTTGCATGTCACATTGTGAATAAATTGAAATTTGGGGTAAGAAAATATGGCTTCAAATCTTAGTTCTGTTACTTATAACCTATGTAATAATTGTGGCCCTGGGCAAGTCATTTAGCCTTCTTTGCCTCAGTTGCCTCATCTGTAAAATGAGCTGGAGAAGGAAGTAAAAATTCCAGTATTTTTTTGCCAAGAAAACCCCAAATGGAGTTAAGTATATAAAGGACTGAACAGTAACGATAACATGGCAGACTGTATCCTTTTTCTGGACCTCATAATCTATGAACTGATGCTCCTAGAGGTATGTCATGAATCCAGGATGAAATAATGCTATGTGCACGTGTGTGTGTGTGTGTGTGTGTGTGTGTGTGTGTGTGTGTGTGTGTACGCTATGATTTCATCATTATAGGAATTCCCCAGTATTGAGACAGACTCCAAACATGTAGATGAGCAACTTGTTTTCTTGGAACTTTATCTAAGGAACTGAGATATCCAATACTAGTCCAAGGTAACAAAGTGAGTATTTTGGAGGTAAGACTTCTATTCCTGATTTCCTTAATCCAAGCTGTCCTGTCATTATACCAACCTGTCTCTACTCCTAATTATAAGGTAAGAACTTTCTCTTACTCTTTCAACATGAATTCCTTTTCCTGCAACAAAACTTGACTTGCTCAGACCCTCCCAAAGCCACAAGCTTACATGCACAGCCCTAACCCATCCATCAAATATTCATGATTTCAAACGGTAAAGGTGTTGAACAATAAGCTTGACCAATACTGGAATTTTACTAACCACCATTAGCCTAAAATACATGACCCAGAACTCCATCCCCTAATGAAATTACCTCTTGCATATTGTTGTTATCAACTGGTCCATTGAGATCAGAACGCTGCTGTTTCCTTGGCTGTTCTAAACTGTTGCAAACCTATAAACAATGAATAAAGAAAAATCAGACTCACGGCAATAGTAAGACATATGTGAAGAACAGATTCCAATCAGAATCAGACTAAATGACCAACTGATATTTCATGGCTCTTCCCACAAGGAAAGGCATTAAGCTATATTTTTCATCTTGTATGTTAACAGAATGTACTCATTTAACCAAGATTTCAATTTATCCCATGATGAATAAAGCAGAAGTTAATGAAAGCACTATTAGACACCATGAGTAATATGTAAAGCACATCTTGCAAGCCAGGTGGTAAATCTAAATCCTTAATCTCAGAACTAATTGACGATTTGTTAAGCACTTTCCTAGCATTTGCTTGTTGTGGTAGTGATACAGAAATATATGAAACTGTCCCTACCTGTCACAGATCACACGTAGGAATCTATCCTCAAGACCATCATGGAATTTATAATCGAGTTGAGATAAAACTAATACAATTAAGCAATTATAGAACAATAAATTTCTGAACTGCCTTAACAGATAAATATAAAAAGGGTTTAAAAAAGGCATCAGCATGATCTCAAACCACCATGACAATCACTGAGCTTTAAGATTTGAAAAGGACTTTACATATATTATCTCTCTTGAGGCATTATTTTACAAAAACAGTCCCTGGGGAAAGCTTTACCAATAAGCCAAGGCAGGGTCTGGACCATGGAAGATAGGAATTAAAGCAGAAATAAAATATAACCTCTATAAGGTCATGGTAAAGCAGAAGATCTCATCCACTAATGTAAAACTATTTGTTATCCTTAGATAAGAGACATGCTTGTAGCTTTCTCTTAGTGGTTACCTCAACCGTGTTTGCTTAAATCAAGCAGACTTCTTCAGCAAAAAGATTTGGTCACTTTCTCTTCTTTCCTGCCCTTGAATGTGTTCTCTTTCTGATAATAAATCCTGCAGGTTACATTATAAATACTGCCCCCCTTTTCTCCCTTGAATAATTCCTCTTTCCTCTACATGTACCTATCTTGTGAAAGGTTTTGCTTATCTATCCTAAATTGCCATGAAATGCTTATGATTGAATGTGCTTTAAGGGGGTCTGAGAAGTTATAAAAACCCAATCTGCACTCTAAGAAACTGAAGCAGCTACCATTCCAAGCAGTCACTTTTGTTTGTGAGAAGCCAAACTGAAATTAGCATAGACCTCTGTTCATTTAAAAAGTGGCAATATAATGTTGCTGTCTGGATACAGCTCCATTTTTACCTCCACATACTTCTGTATCTCTACATTGGCATGCCTCCAAGATTACATAAAATATTGACCAAGATCCAGTCTAGCCTCCTAGGAGATCCAGTCCAGCCTCCTAGCAGCTGCACCATTTCCCAAGACTGTCTTAAGGACAGTAGAAAGTAAGGGCTGGGTATATGATCTCAGTATTTCTTCATTCTCCAGTCAATACCCAGAATGAGTCTAGGGGCTTTCCCTGAACTTTGTATCCCTCTGCTCCTCTTTCTTTTTCTGACAAAATAAGCAAATACTCTCCTCTTCAAATTAGCTTGTGGACCTGAGTTAACTGGGAGAGTGTATGTGTTCAGCATATGTAGTGGAAAACAGTTTGGATGCAAGCCTAAATGACTTCACACATTCAAATCACAGTCTCCTAGATCTGTAAGAACTCCACCCTTCCCAATCAAACACATTTACTTACTTCACTGTCTAAACAAGACTCCAAAAGCCATGTTTGGAGGTCTCCAGGTCTTCCTGAAACGAGGTTCATTAGCTACAATAAAGATTGCATGTCCTTTACTGGAAGTTGGACTGTGGTTAGGAACTTCCCACCACACTGTCTAGACAACCATGCCTCTTTCTCTGCTTCTGATGTTTAAGAATTGAAAATGGGCTTTAAACCTGTGCAGTTACACAGATGAGCCTATAAAGTAAGCAGCTATATAATGAAATATGTTAATATGGTGACAGTGGGAGATGGAATCCCTTCAGGATTATGAGAACATAGAGTAGATGGACATAAATTAATTATAAAGTACCAACACCAAATGATATTTGTTTGAGGAAGAGATTATTTATTTGCCTATAATAAAAATACACCAATTTGAATAAACTGTTCCAATCTTGGCTCCAGTTGGTAAAACTACTGCTTAGAATTTTTCTCAAAGTGTCATGTCCAATCACTGTGTGCTTAATTGAATTGAAAATACATTAATATAGCCCAAATTACTTTGGCTGTGATAATAGCAAATTAGTTGTCATAAACTTACATTGCTTGTAATAGATGACTTTTGATTGCATACCTAGTCAGGAAATATATTTATATACAAATGTGAGCATGTTTGTATGTATAAAATTTAAAAATCTGGGCACCAGGAACACTAAATTAAAAATGTAACCATCAACAAATCCCAACACACACACACATACACACACACACCAGAATGTCACATTGCATTTTGTATCATTTCAAGTCTCTGAAATATCAAATTAGATGACTTAATCATTTACATGTTAATTGTGCTTAATTTCTGGTTTCATAGTGGCAGTCTCCTCAGCTCATTATTTTTGCAAGAGAGTTAAGTTATATCATATTTCCACATTTGTGTCTTTATTAAAATGTCAATTTGTAGAGACTAAGCTACACCAATTCTCAGATCTCAGGCTCCATACATGACTGATTTAAGTCCACTTGCTCTGAATAAATACATCATTCTTCCAATAGTTCTTTAATCTGTCCTTTGTGATATAAGTGGCTCTGAATAAATTATAATGTTGCTCTTATAGTTCTCCTAAATTTAGGCTGACCTGATGGCTTTCATCTAGAGGGCAATCTGATTAAAGCATCTATTCTGGAAATAAGTATTCCTATGAGAATGGCACATCTTTTCAAAGATAAGTTGTAGCTTTAAAAATAAAATCAAATAAATAAACTCCCTCCTTTCCCCTTTAAAAAAAATCTCTACAATAACCTCCATGGAAGATGAAGAAAGTCAAAACTTATTTTCTCCACAATCTCCACATTCTCAAATACTAGTATCTGTTAGAACGGTTAATAGTAAATCAACACCAAACTTTTTATATTTATGTAGCACTTTTCAGTTTACAAAGCACTTTCTAATATAACATCTCTTTTAATATCCACAATGCCTTTGTAAGGTAGGTAGTAAAAGCATCATGATCCCCAGATAAGCAAACTGAGGTTCAAAGAAACTAAAGTGACATGGTTGGTGAGTGACAGAATCTGAAATGAAATTTATGATTTAAGAAATTTATGATTTTAAGGTAAAAAATTACCTTAATGATCTTCCAGTCTAGCCTTCTTTTATTTGTGAAAAAAAAATACTGATGCGTTATATCTTTATATCACAGATATTTCTTGGAGGGGTGCAGAACCTCCACATCACTGTGGATTGAAAAGTCCCTTAAACCTATCATCTCCACTACCAACGATGCCAACATCAACTGTTGAACGGACACCACCAAAGGGCAGGCAAGGCGCCCTGTGGGAGAGACAGGAAGTGTCATCTTCCAGAACAGTCAGACCACCTCAACCACTACCTCCTCTCAAGACCCAGGTAAAGAAAACCTAGTGGTGGCACATCATGAAGAAGGAGATAAGCATTTATTGAGCATCTACTTTGGGCCAGGTACTTTATAAATCAGCACTTTATTATCCTGTTTGATTCCCCACAACTCTGGGAGGTGGGTGTCACTTTATCCCCATTTTAGAGTTGATGAAACTCAGACAGGCAGCAGTTAGGTGACTACTTCAGGATCACACAGCTAGTAACTGTTGACTTACAAGGCCCCTATTGAAACCCTGGTCTGTCCTGCTCCAGGCCCAGTGCTCTACTCACTGTGTTACCCTGTCTCTTATAATAACATAATTATAATTAATGCAATAAAGACTTAAATATTTACTCATCCATTTATTCACATACTATATAGATCTCCCTCCATTATATGATAAAGCCAAGATAAAGATATTCTTGTGCCAAAGAATTATTTACAATAAGAATTTTGTTGTAACCACAGCAATAAAAGGCAGCTACTCTGTGATCTTGAAAAAGTCAGTCTTCCTCCCTTTGGGCCTCAGTTTCCTGTGAAATGAGGGAACTATGGTATAAGAATGTGAAACTAGGATATAAGCATTTAAGAGAACATTATGGTGCATTAAGAAATGGAGAGAATGAAGAATTCAAAGATGCATCATCATCCTCATCAAAAATAGCTAGCACTTTGCAAATACTGTCAAATTGTGCTAGAAATAAAGACCGGAAGAGCCAGAGAAAGGTATCTCAGACCAAATTTAAACTGAACTTAATCAGCCAGAGAAAGATAGAGTTTTCAAGCAGGAATGTCACACGTGACCAGAGATGTATCTCCAGAAGATTAGTCTGACACCATGATGTAAGACAAGTAGAGAGACATGTTGAGAAACCACTGCTACAGTTCAGCTAAGAGATAACCAAGGATAGAAAGAAAAGGGGGCAGATTCGAAAGATACTACTGAGGTAAAAAAATCAGTATTTGTCTCCTGATTAGATGTAGAGAATAAGAATCAGTGAAGTCTTTAGCACACTCTCCTACCCCTACAATGGTGCTAAAATCTTGAGAGTTCATAAAGGGTAGAATAAGAAGGGAAAAGATTCAAAAGACTTTGCTGAAGGACCTTGTCCAGTTATTAGTCAGCGATGTCTTTAGTCACCTAGGACCAAGAAGAAGATGAGTGAGAAGAATGACAGGCCAGGGCATCCTGCTCCAACACCTTATTTTTGTCGTGATCTCAATTTCAGGCTGTGGGGCAGTTGGGTGGGAAGAGTGACATGGCTGCCCACGCTCCTTGGATGAGCAGGGAGGCACCAACCATGGTCATTCCAATGATCTAGACACGAGGCTTTACCACCTACCCTACCAAGGCATCCTAAGGTCCTCTGGGTGTTACCTACACCCTCCAGACTCTGCACATTGTTTGCTGATTGGCAAATGCACCCTAAACACTCTGGGACCTTCTTCTCCACCCCACTTCTCTACCCTTAGGATTTCTAAGTCTTTCCATTTACACTGCAGTGGATTTCTCGTATATATCTTCCCTCCCCAGATTTTTGTGTGAGTTCCTTGAGAAATGGGACTATCTTACTTTTCTATTTGTTTCTCCATCACATATAACTCACTTGATAAATATTTTTTCATTCATTTAATATGAGAAATAAGGAAGAAGGAAAAACTATTGGGGGGAATGGTTGTAGTAGTAGTAGATCGCATTTTAAAATTTGCAGAAGATTTTGTAAATATCTCATCTGATCCTCACAACAGTCCTGGGAGGTAGGTGCTATTATTAATCCACATGAAAAAACAGACAGACAGAGGTTAAGTGACTTGCTCAGAGTCACATAACTAGTAAGTGTCTAAGACAAGATTTGAACTCAGGACTCCTTGACTCCAAATCCTACATTCTATCCATTATGCCACCTATTTGTTGTTCAGGTATTTCAGTCATGTCTAATTCTTTGTGACCTCATCTGGAGTTTTCTTAGCAAAGATGCTGAAATGGTTTGCCATATCCTTCTACAGCTTATTTTACAGATAAGTAAACTCAGGCAAATAGGGTTAAGTAACTTGCTCAGAGTCATATAGCTAGTTAGTGTCTGAGATCAAATTTGAACTTAGGAAGATGAGTTTTCCTGACTTCAGGCTCAGAGTTCTGTCCATTTTGCCACTTAGCTGCCCATTATGCCACTTAGCTGCCCATTATGCCACCTAATTGCTTCTAAAGGGAGTAAGATAATGATCAGTGGGAATTAATTAAGTTTGAGGTTCTGAGTGGAGATGGATGTGGAGACTGAAATTCCTCCAAATGTTCAGGGCTGGATATTAATATTTCAGTAATGTCCAAGTAGAGATAACTGTTAAAGTTGTAGATATAAATGAGATTGACAAAAGAGAGAGCGCAGAGAGAGAAGGGAAGGGAACCAAGGCCAAAACATCAGGAGGTGAACGTTTAGATAGCAAAACCACTTCAGTCATACTGAGTTATTTAACTAGGGTCCCACAGATAATGATGAGTGTACTTTGCATAGGAAGGCAGAATAAAATGGTAATTACATCGCTCTGTCATGGCTATATTTAACCATATCATCCAGGGAGCACAAGGAGCCAATGAAAGGAGAAAAGGCAAGAATCACAGAGAGAAAAATTAGTATAGCTCACTGTCATGGAAACCAAGGTAGGGTAGAGTTTCAAGAAGGGTTTGTGAACACTGTCCATAGGGATGAGGACTGAGAAAGGACTGTAAGAGTTGATGATTAGAAGATCATTGTTGTCCTTTAATAGGGTGGTTTGAGTAAGGGGACTGATAGCCAATTTGTAAGGAGTATATATAGGATGAAGAAATTACTACAAACTGCTTTTTCAAGAATTTTGGCAGGGAAGGTAATAGAGGACATGAAGATCATGGCTTCAGAGAGCAATGAGATGGATGGAAAGTCTCTTAGGATAAGCACATTGGAAGGTATTTATAGACTGACTAGAATGATGGTGGTGGAAGTATCATTGTACTCTGCCCTGGTCCTATCTGGAGTACTATGCTGTAGTCATCATATTTTAGAAAGGACATAGACCAGATGATAATACTGAGTCATACAAGAATCAACTGAATGAGTTCAGAATGTTTAGTTAGAAAAAAGATTTGGTTGGAGGGTGGAGATTAGGAGCAGGCATGATAGCTATGTTCAAGTATATGAAGGATTATTGTGTGAAACAGTGCAATTAAGTTTGTTTTGCTTAGCCCATAAGGGCAGAACTAGGAGCAACGTAAATTTCAAAAAGGTTGACTAAAGATTGATGTCAAAGAAAACTTCCTAGCAAGAACAGACTGTTTTCAAGAAGCAGTGGAATCTTCCTCAACAGAGCACTTTGAGCTTTATAACAGCCACTTGTCATCCATATTGCTGAGAGTTTTTGCCATAAGTTGAACTAGATGGTCTTTGAGGTCCCTTCCTGCTCTGATAGATTGATCCTATAAAGAATTAGAAGGGTCTTTTTTAAGGATACCTCCTATGTAGGGTGATCTCATACCATGAACTCTAAGATTGAGCCTAAAACAAAGCTCAATTTATTTATATTTCTAAAGATATGATGCAGCCCAAAGGGTTCTTGAATGAGTATTGATTAATCACATGAAAAAAAGTTTATCCTCATTCTTCACATTTAACGAGTCTTATATATCTGAAAGTCACCAAGAGAAACTGTCACAAGGAAGAGTCAAGGTATAAGTAGACAGTATTTGTTATCTGATTGACAGCAAAAGAAAAAAGAAGAGCCTGAGAGCAGCCAGCAGATAAATTTTATTGTAAGATTTCACCTAAAAGTTTGAAGACAGCTATAGTTTGCTACTTGTAGGCGAAATGGGCCTGAACAAGCAGCATCAGACAAAGGGAAAAGAGGAAAGAAAGGTCCAGAAAATAGGGGATCCAGAAGATAGCTATAAAAGGAGACTCACCAAGGAGTTCCTGGTGGCAGAACCCAAACACAGTAAATGGGAAAGATAAACAGGTAGTGTTTGCTAGCATTTAGCAGCAAAAGCCTTGGATATTCAAGGATCTTTGCTTCAGTGAGTATAAGGGCAAGGAGAATATTTTAGTGACCTAAAATGGACTGTGCAACATTCTCATTTCTTCCAGGGTCAACTAATAAGCACTTAGGTTGGTGCCATACTAGAAGAAAAGTCCAAAAGTTTAGAGAAATTTTTCTTTCTTCTTTGGCTTATAAGATAGAATTGAGTTTCCCTTCATAAAATAGAAGCATTTTAGAGAAAAACTAAAAAAAGACAAACATTATATAGAGACAGATAGAAATCTTAACCTGTGTCAGGAGCTTGGAGGATGAAAATGAACAAACAGAAAAAATAAAAGAAGGGCCATTGAACCCTTGAAGTGATACAATAACTCCAACGCTATTCCCATGGACTGTACACCTTGGATCCTTGGAGGAGGGATCATCTTCTCAGCCAGTAAACCATAATGAAGGCAAGGAGAAGGGAAGAAACATTTATATATTACCTACAATATATCAGGCATTTTATTAATCTCTCTTGCCCCCCACTTTATCAAACAAATATTATCTTATTTGATACCACAACCTGGAGAAGCAGGTGCTATTATCTCTATTTTGCAGTTGAGAAAACTGAGGCAAACTGATTTTAAATGACTTCTCCATGTAGCTAGTAAGTGTCTGAGATTGGATTTGAATGTAATCCTTCCTGTCACAGACCCAGCACTACGCCACCAGCTATTTCAATGAGACATAATGAGGAATAGCAAATTCTGCCAGAAGATAGGATAGTGCTGGTCACAAAAAGAGAAAGAAGAAAAAAAATGGAGAGGGGGAAGAAGGTAGATTAGTTGATCAATAAATGAAGTATTTATTAAGTACCTGCTGTGTTTCAAACATGGCAATAGGTTCTGAGAATCAATACAAAATTGAAATAGACCCTGCCCTCAAGAAGCTTACCTTCTATTGGATAGACACAGCAGCATGTTCACAAATAAAAGCAAAATAAAGACAAATGATTAGGAGGGGATGACTAACAACCAGCAAATCAGGAAAGGCTTCCTTAAGGGTAAAGCATATTGTGTTTCCTAGAAGGGAACTTTAAGGAAATTCTAGGAAGTGTATGTGAGAAAAGAGAGCATTCCAAGAACAAGAAATTGCATGTAAGAGCAAAGAGATGAAATTCTGTGTCCAGGGAATGGAAAGCAGGCCAGCATAGAATGTATAAGGGGGACATAACACTTTTGAGATCACTTAAAATGCCTGAATTCTTTAAACTGTTGTCCAGTGAGCCTAATTACTACTTCAGGGGAAAAAAATCTAGAACTTCTTGTGGAAAAAAAAAAAATGGTTCAGAAGCGGAACTACCATGACTCCATTTGAGTACATCAAAAACAAACCACATCAAAATAATCTCATTTTCTTTATTGATATAATTTATTTCTTCCTTCTTCTCTAGGCTCCAGTTCTGACTTTCAGGATTTCTTTCTCCACTATGACCCCAGAAGCCTTCTCCTCCCAGAAAATCTGTGATCCTTTCTCCTGAAGGGACAGTTCTTCTCAGATTTTCCATTATAAGGAAGGACCCAGTCCAACCATACACATTTTTCCATTTTTCTCCAGGGTTCTCTCCTGTCAGGATTTCTTGTTCCACATGCTTCTATGAAGGCACCTTTTGCCCTCACTCTTTTCAGCTTCTTTTTAGATGTTGTTTTCTCCCATTAGAACGTAAGCTATTTGAGGGCAGGGACAGTCTTTTTTGTTTTTGGGGGGCTTTTTGCTTATATTCATATTATGAGTCTTTAGTGCAGTGTCTGGCATATAGGAAACACTTAAAAATACTTATTGATATGATGATACAATTCCTAGACTAGTAGATCAAAGAAACGCTATGAACAGAACATGCCTAGATTTTAATAAAGGATTTCACAATTTTCTCAATATATTCTTGTAAATAAGGCAAAAAGATGGAGACTGGATAAAATCAATTAGGCAGAAAGAGTGGTTAAATCATAAGATCCAAGGAATGGTTATTAAATACTCAAAACCTATGATTGTATAAAATTCTGAAAGAGGTGTCAAGTTAAGTGACATAGAATTCTGTCTCTGATTTTGATGTTTAGCATTTTATTAATGTCTTAAATGAGGGCTGTATTTGTGAAGTTTGCATATAATGCAAATTCAAGAGGGATAGTTAATGTATTGAATCAGGATCTAAAAGGATCTTAAAACTAAGAAAAAAGAACAGGCTCAAATAATATAAAAATGAATAGTAATAAATGTAAAGGTTCATACTTAGGTTCAAAAAATCAATTCCACAACCAAAGGAAGGGGGAGACATGGTTAGACAACAACTGAAAAATGTCAGAAGTACTAAAAGCAGAGGCTAGTAAGGAATTCTAAAGATAACAAAAGGGTGTGTTGTGTTTTGTTTTTTTTTTAAAAAAAAGGTATGCTGTAGGAAAGAGAATCAAAAAGTTTACGAACACTAATCATGGTGGATGGAATGATAACAGACAACTGAGAGGGGGAAAGAACTACTCATAAAGACACAGAGCAAGAATTAAGCTTGCATTGTGTGGTCATCGAAGACAGAACTAGCATTAAAGTCTAAAAGGTAGACATGTGTCCACTCAATATGAGAGAAAACTTAAAGGAACTTTTCAAAAGCAGAATGGTTTGCCTTTGAAATCAACAAGTTCCCTATCCCTCAAGGTCTTTAAGCAGACCCTTGATATTTACTTATACACCAACATTCAATAATATCATTTGTTGCTGAGGTTATATAGTCAGACAGAGTTACTTAAAGTAAGCTATGGCTTTTAACCTCATGGAATTATTAAATAGACAAAATTTCATTGTTTGATGACAAAAAGGAAAAGCCAATAAAATAAAAGCTCATTACTCAGACAGTAAAAAGGTAAGGTAATACAACAGATGGAGTACTAGTATGGACATCGAAAAGGCCTTGGATAGAGACTTTGCTCTGTTACTTAGCTATATGACCCTAAGCAGGTCATTTATGCTTCATGAGTTGCCATTTTCTCAGCTACAAAATGGGGAGAATACTTTCACTACTATCCTCATTAGGCTCTTGTGAGACAAATGTTTTTGAACCTAAAAACATTTTAATAAATGAGTCATTACCATTATTTACCATCACCATGGCCAAAACAAAGATAAGTATGAACATGCTGCAACACATTAATTTCAATGAATTGTCATTAAATACAAGGGAAATGTTGCAAAGCATGTAATGAGAAAAATTTATGACAGGGGAAAAATGGGCTAGTCATGTAGAATTAAGAATAATTAAAGGTACATTGGGGTACCCTGCCACCATCCATGCCAAGTTAAAAGATCCTAAGGAAGGTATTGAGTATGTTGGTTGGACCCCTTGTCACAGATTTATGGGAGATCATGGTCAAGAGTTACACACATTGGATAGACATGGATGAGTTATTATTTGCATCATTAGAGAGAATACCCATATCAAGCAGATCATATATCCATCGAAGTGTTTATTCTGGGAAAAGAAATGAAGAGGTTGGTTTCACTTATTTCATCATAAGTATGTCTACTAGGCAAGGCATGCTGGCAAAAATACTGCATGTGCTAATAAGCTTTTGGTATTTATTTTTACAAGGAATGAATGAATTAAGCCACAACATTCTACAAGGTGTTAACTTTATTTTTTTAAAAAGTGAACAATCACTTTTTACTTAAGCGAGATACTCCTTTGACAATTCTGACTCTGTTACATTATGTGGAAAATTGGAGTAGATGTCACAGAGTCACGGACCCTGAGATAAGACTCACTGCCTCACATTTTCAAGGTGCTAAAATACTGTAGGGAGAAGGTAGAACAATATTTTGGTAACTGAGATAGCATAAGTTTTCTCTTTCCTGAAATTATCACTAGGAAAGTTCAAAATGTGAAGTTTTGGTTCTTGGCTTTTTTTCTCTTTGGCTGTATATAATATCATTGGGCTTATCTACTATGCCAGCCAAGAAAACTAAAGTGAGTTTAGGCTACCTCAAAAGAAGGAGGACTTGGGATAGGAAGGGGTTGGTCCTTCTACAGTCCATCCTGACCAGACCATATGTGGGATACTGTGCTCAGTTCTAAGCTCTGTGATTTAGGAATGGTATTGATTAGGTGGTGAATATACATAGCAGGAAAATTAGGATGGTGAATTAAAGCATCTTAAGAGTATAGCATATGAGAATCAATAGAAGAAACTGGGGATATTTAGCCAAGAAAAGACTTTTTAGGTACAGGATTGCTGCTTTCAAGTATGTGAAATATTGTAACATGAAAGAGGTATAGATTTGTTCCACCTGGAACCTGGGCATAAATAGGAAAAAAAATGGGGGTAGAAACTGCAGAGAGACAGGATTAGTCTTTAAGTGAAGAAAATCTTCTTAATGATTAGAGCTGTTCAAAAGTAGAACAGACTACCTTGGAAAGAAGTGTATATGTTATGGAAAAGATTTGTTTTTAATGAAGGGGTAGATGGAATATGGGTTATGGGTTATACTAGAAGACCCCTAGGGCTATTTCTAACCCAGGGATTCTGTGATTGTGCCCATATTCCCATTTTCCAAGTCATAAAGATGAAAGATGCTTAAGTCATTTTAAAATCAATCAGTTAACTAGCATTCATTAAGTACCTACTATGTGCCAGGCATTGTGTTAGCTACTGGAAATACAAAGGCAAAAATGAAATAGTTCCCACTCTCAAGGAACTTACTTACATTCAAGCCCATCAACACTAAAATATAACCACTTGACTTTTCCAGTTGAATTTGCAAAGGTTTTTGGTTCTGCAGGAAATCAGTCTATTTCAACTTTTTCTTCATTCCTGTAACTGTTTTCTCATTTAACCTCATAAAACAGAACATGTACTCAGAGAAAACGAACTTGCCATTTGAAATATTAATGAGATCTGGGTGCACAAGTCAAAAGGAAATGGAATGGCCAAGGCTAAAACAATATTAGAATTCAATTTTCTGGGGACTTTTGTATATTTAATTTCCACTAAAGTATACATGAGCTATTTCTGGCATTGAATTGCTATTACTAGATCTCTTATATCCCAATATTATGATAAGGATTTCTCAGTCTGTGTCAATATTATCAGTAATAAATAATAAAAGACTAGAATTATGCCGCCTAAGCTAAGAGAACACTAGAGACCATGGCATTAAAAGGTTGAATTTTTAGAATTAAAGCTTAATAAGGAATGAACATCAAGAAACTAGTCAACTCCCCAAAATTCATAATTTTTCAGAATGAGCGAGGTAAGAAAAATATCTGGATTTAATTAAAATGGGTCAGAGGACAACTTCTGTCTTAACCAGTAACTGAGAGGAATATATTCAACAACTGTACTTTAAATAAATGCATATGCTATTAAAAAATAGAAATAGATATATGTGAAAAATGAATACAAAAAGACAAACAATAGCTGTTACCAGTTGGTAAGGCCGGACCTTATTACTGGAGGCAAGAAGACAGAAGCTATTGGGAGAACAGCAGTTTCTCTCCTATTCTAAATCAATCAAGAGATACCAAATCTAGCCAGGAAAGGAATGATCCTCTGGGCTAGGGTTCACTGGCTCTTTATACTAAACTAGAGTTACACTTTGGAGTAAAAAAAAAAGGGGAGACAGTTTGGTATCCTGAACTTGGAGTCAGAAGAGTTTGCATCTCAACTTTGTCACTTGCTACCTATGAGTGAGTTATTTAACATCTCTAGATCTCAGTTTTTGAATCTGAAAATTGAAGGGCTTGGACCAAATACTCTTTAAGTGCCCTTTCAACTCTCATCTCTAAATTTATGATCATATGAAAGCAACAGAACCAAGTTAGACCATTCTGTGGCAAAGCAGTATGGTTCTGGGGAGTCTAAGTCACATGTTCAGCTTTCCTTGTTAAGTGGGACTTGGTCCTGTTCCATTGAGCTGGTGCATCCTTGAGGAAAGTCCTGTGCATTGAGTTGTCTGTAAATTACTAAAGCACAGAATATTCTCAGATAATCTCTGTGTCTCTAGGTAAATGAGAATTTTTGCTTCTGGACCAGATACTTCAAGACCATAACATTGTAAATGGAAAAAAGAATACACTATTGTCTAAAAAGGCACAGTCATTCCCCTGTTTCTCCTTCATCTTCTTCTCCCACACAT
Organism: Bettongia penicillata ogilbyi; assembly: GCA_023548195.1. Classification (NCBI taxonomy): domain Eukaryota; kingdom Metazoa; phylum Chordata; class Mammalia; order Diprotodontia; family Potoroidae; genus Bettongia; species Bettongia penicillata. Next base: position 22,323,228 of record JAJHZJ010000009.1, on the reverse strand, counting down.
GCATAAATAATATTAGAAAGGCACTAGAAGATCAAAAACTCCAATGAAGAGCTATCTTCCCACTCCTGTATGATTTTAGAGTATGGCTTTTCTATTTCTAAGGTGTTTTGTTTCATTTTTTTAGTTCAGAATATCTTATCTTCCCTGAATATTTTTTTTTCTAAAGGCTCTCTAAGATATGCAAATCCACTGAGTTAATAAATCAAAGCAGTATTCTTCTGTGTTTAAACTATCAACCTCACTGTGGAACAGGGCACAATATAATCCACCCTCAGATAAAAACTATACTTGGGCTAAAAATAGTGTACTTTGATATAATAATAATAAGCAAAACTGACCATACTTAGATGACCTAGAATCTCTTACACTTTCCAATTTTATTCCACTCCTCAGAGATATATAGGAGATATGTATGTGTATATATATATATATATATGTATATATATGTACATATGTATACCTATATACATTTTTGTATTTATGCAGATAGACAGACAAGACAGAGAGACAGATAGATAGATAGATAGATAGATAGATAGATAGACAGACAGACATAAGAGAGAGGAAGAGAGAGAACAAGATGTTAAAAGGACATTTAACACAATAAGTCCTTTCAGAGGTATAATGACTTCTTCAATCCTCAATTTAACATTGAAGCATGAATTGGGTCCCCTCTGAATCCACATTTCTCCCCTGTAAATGTGAATGGTTCCCCATTCTTATGTCAGGGAACAAGGATTATGGATAGAGTTTATATTTTTTCACTGACAATGAAGTATCAAAGATACTTCTCCCTGTCAGTGCCAAGTAGTTTTAACTAGTCTTTACAAGAGGAAGCTAAGGTCAAATCTCATATAAGCCTGTCAGTCTATAACAGACTATACACTCTGAATCACAGCAAGCTACTTAAATAAGCATAGAAGAGGAAAAGGGAAACCCAACCTATGACAACTACTCAAAGCACATGCCCTATTAGCAACAGCTTTTTCTCACTCTCATATAGTCTTATGTCACACAGTAAACTTCTATATAAGCAGGAGGAATTTCATACTTTACACACAGCAGATACTCAAATATTTATTGATTGAATGAATACATCAGGAGTTAAAAATTAAAGGAGACTCCCATTAGGTTTTTCTTTTGTTCTCTATCACAAAAACCAAGAATATGACCCAATTTAGATTTAATTTGAACTTATGCAGTGATCCATTTTGTTTTGAGGGAAGTTATGAAGTCAACCAATAGACCTGGAGTTATCTAAGTTATTTTTTAGAAAAGAGTACCTGCATTTGTCTATAACAGTATCATCATTTAGTTGTGAAATTCCATTCTCTGTATTTTAGGATGTGTGCCTGTAATATCTGTCAAAATATCATTTTCTTGATTTAGATGGTGGAAAGCTTTGGAAGGCTTTGAACACCTGAATAAGGAGTTTTAACTTTATCATATAGGTACTGTGCATGTTTGGCAGATGAGTATGTTGGTGTACAGATGTTCATCCTTCATTCTCAATGAGTCCCAACGTCATCAGGAGGGTGATGTTGCAGATAAGTATTTCCTATGTTTCAGAAAGATTAACCAGGCAGAAGTTATCATCAGAACCTTCAGTAGCCTCTGCCCCTCTGACTGGAGGGCTGGAGGGAAAAGGAAAACTACTTTCAAAGCCTCCATATTGTGGTTCCTCCTCTGTCCCTGGAGAGAAGCAATGGCATCCCAAGGGTGCAGTCTTGACTTGCATGTGAATTGGATCACATTCACAAAGTCATCAGCCTCATTCTCTCCTCCAGAGTCATCTAAGTCCAGTGGCAAGATAAAAGTCAAAACAATTGACAATGGCCCAGGATGCGGTGGGTGAGCTTGGCGTTTCCAAATTAGGTCTTTCCCAGGTTTCAGTTTGTTTGAGGCAACACCTATTCAGTGACTAAGGACTGGGTAAGAATTGAGATATAAGATGGCCCAATTTCCTATTACAAATTATCAATTTGGGAAGGAAAGACCCTTAGAGTTTCTGGCCAGAATAGAAAACAATGGCTATTTACACTCATTTTAAGTCACCAAAATCTAAGCAATGAGCCACCAAAATTTGGGTTGGGGGCTATTATTGTCCATTCAATGAGAGTCAGAGTGATTTGGGGTTAAAGGCAGAGTCAAGTAGCTCCATTTGAAATACAGTGGGCTTTTTTTGAAAATTTTTTGAAAAATATTTCAAGAAATCATAAATGAAAACCACACAGGACAAAAAGTAAATTGTCCCAGCTTTGTAAAAAGGAAAAAATAAGAATAATAAATAGAAATTCAAAAATTTAAATCTAGCCCCTAAACCTCAAAATGTCTCACAAAATATGTGACCAAAAATTGTTGGTTTCTTTTCTTTTGGTCCTTCATTTTCAAAGAGGACCAAGGACATCATGAAGGTAATGTCTTGACTTGTACGTGAAGTGGATTTAAGTGAAGTAGAGCTTCCACATTTAACATGTCTCCAATACCCAACGAACTCTTCATTTCCCATAAAGGCCCTCTTTAGATTCCACTCCACTTTCATCATCACCCTCCTTCCTCCCCACTGCTTTTTAGTTTCCTTTTGTGTGCTGTCTTCCCCATTAGATTGTAAGCTCTTTGAAGGCAAAGACTGTCTTTTATTTTCTCATAGGTACTGCCAGTGAAGGTGCTTGGCACATAGTAGATATTTAATAAATGTTTATTTTATTGTGTTTTCTATAGGTATGCATAATCAAGCGCAGTTTGATTTTCTTTGTTTTCACACAGTAGACACTCAAATATTTGTTGATTAAATTAATGAATATCAAATAAGTTATTCATAGATTTAGAACTGGAGGTTATCTAGTCCAACAACCTTCTTTTGCAAATGAGCAAAATAAGTCCAGGGGAAGTTAAATGAATTTTCTAAGATCATGCCAGGAGTTATTGTCAGAGCCAGGATTCAAATAGTTCTTCTCAATCCTCAATCCATCACTCCTTCCACTGTACCCGTAGAGGAAGAAAGCAACTGGAGAAAGGGAGATTAGTTAGGAGCCTAAGGCAATAACCCAAGTATAAGGTAACAAAGGTCTTTTTTAGGAGGGCTGGTGGTAAAGAGAACTTAAAGGAAAACTATAGGAGGGACAATTTGAGGGAAAAAAGTCAATAGAATTTTATTGACTGATTAGATAGGAAGGGTGCAGGGCAATAGAAAAAAGAGATCTTTAAGCTATGATGAGCAAAATATTTTGAAAGCATCGAGGAAGCCACCTCAACCTTTTGAAATGCCTCCTTGCACTCATTTGAGAAGAGAGTAAACCCAGGCTGATTTTTGCAGGGCTGGAATTTAAAGTTCTGGGTACACTTAGACTCCATCCCATCATACTCTATGGGGCAGAAAATAACAAAAGTGCTGACTTTACAGTAAAAAAAACAAACAAACCACAAGTTCAAGCTCTGATTTTTCCACCTGTGTGCTCTAAGGTAAATCCTTTCATCTTTCTGGATCTCTGTTTCCTTGACTGTAAATCAAGGGTTTTGGACTAGAAAGTCCATACGTTACCTTTCATCTTTAACTCTATAATCCGGTGAATTGCGACGAATCATATCTTGCTACTTTCTAAGGCTTTATGTAACACACACACTCAAATGTGTGTCCTTTTGCTGAAGATACCGATATTATCACAGGATGCACAGAATCCCTTCTGTTCTATAGTACATTGGCTCAAAGGATCACTGTGATATACCTCAACACACTCCAGCCTGTCACACCACTGGAGAACTAGTACACACATCCTTTTTTGAAACAAGCAACCTTTCATTTTTTTCTAAAGTAAAACACAATATATAACAGAGAAGTTACTTGGCTTTAAAGAAGCCCCAAGACCAGTAACATATTTAACCAGTTTCAAGTAAAACATTTGCCCATCATCGGGGATATAACTAATCAGGTTGTAAGAATAAATGAAGATCATGCAAAATCACTGGTTCCCTTAAAAGAAAATTAAAAGCTTCAATGTTGTCTGCTTAATTTTAATATTTTCTACAATGCCTAGCCCAGAATCTTGAACCTCGTAAGAGCTCAATAGATATGCAAATAGGTGAATACTTAAGCAATTATAAAAGAAAAGAACCTCTTGATCTGATAAGAGGTTGAAATTGATTAGAGATGTCTGGTTTCACTATCAGGATATATTATAGCAAGATGATTTGACTTTTGTGTGTCATTTTCCCCTAACATTTGTTGGGTTTCATACAAATATAGATTATAGCTACAGATAGCCATGCTAGTATTTTGAAGAAGGGAAATCATCTTCCTGGTAGTACTAGGGTATTTCCCAGTATAGTACTGTCAAAGTTGAGGTACTGTCTTTCCCCAACATAACCCATCAAAGCAAAACAACATTGCTGATTAAGGTATTATACAACATCAATACTAACATATCACAACATCACATAGTTCATGATCTTTCAACCAAGAACAAGTCTATAACTCATAAAGATCAATCTCAAAATTCTCCCATAAAAAGGCCCTGTTTTGAAGCATTCTCATTCTTAAATAAGTCAATTTACTTTTATTCTTGTTATTAGTTGGCTGGAATATGTGCTTTCTAGTGTTGGCAGTAACAAAGAATACATTGCCTATGGTGACTGTGTGGTTGTACAATGTGGCAAATGGGCCTGGGTTTTAAGGGATATATCCCTCTTTACCCACCAAAAAATAAAACTAATGTAAATTGCCTGATTTACATGAAACCAGCTTTTCTGGAAACAATGGGGTCTATAGCCCATATTCTGAACACAATTTATGGTTAAGTGATACATACATAGATGCATCCATACTGTTTATTAAGCACTAAATCTATATCAGCCACTGTAGTAAATGCTGGTAATACAACTATAACCAAACAAGACATTACCTGCCTTCAAGGCACTTAAATGCTCAGTGGGGAAGATACAAATAAAGGGGAGCTGGAAACAAGGAGTGGGAGAAGATGGCTTGAGTACTGTCAGTATAGTCAAGAGAAGAGGGGTGTGGAAGCCTGTTTCCAGGAAAGGTAGAGCCAAAGTTCCTCTAAAGTGAGGTCCAATCTCAAAACTGTACCCAAGGACACTGAATGAATTTTTTCTCCAAATAACAGAGGTATTTCCAACATACATAGGTACTCAATAAATGCTTGTAGAGTCACTATCTTAGAAATGTCCCTCCCTTCTGGCTACCTTCTCCACAGCTAACTACCTCCCCTTTACACTGACGACAGAGACTATCCCCTGGAGGAACGTCTGCCTTGGGCCCCTGCTTCCCTGATGAGTGACTGCTTCTCCTGGAACACAATTTCAGGAATGCCCAAATCATTTTTATTTCATTCATCCCTCCTTCTGCCACCTCCTCTACAACCTCAGTGTCCAACCACCTCACCATTTGCATACTCTTTTCATAAGAAATGACAAGTGAAGAGGAATATAGGTGAGTACCACAAGGGAAGGAATTGATTAGAACAGGTACAGAATCCAAGTCATTTCTTTCATCAAGAAATCTGTCTCTAGAGGGGGCAGGGTCAAGATGTTAGAGTAGAAGGACAGACCTGTTCTAGCTCTCCCCATATAGTTCATAAAAAATGATTAAACAAATTCTAGAGCAGCAGAAGCCACAAAATGACAGAGTAAAACAGATTTCCAGCCCAAGACAACCTGGAAGGCCAGCAGGAAAGGTCTATCGCACCAGGCTCAGAGCAGAGTATAGTCCAGCCTTGGATACATGGCATGGACAGGACTGGGGCTGACTTCTGGGCACAGAATCAACGGTAGCAGATGTGGTTCCCAAATTTCTCTTAACTCACAAAAGCCAAAGACAGCCTCAAAGGTCAGTAAGAAAGCTCTTTCACCTGGGTGAGAGGGGAGCATGGTCGGGCCCCAGCCCTGGGCCCAGCCCCAGACCAGGTGTCCACTTTTGGAGCCCTCAGACTAAAGACCCTGGGGGAATCAAGCAGCTGATCTGGGTCTCAGTCATGAGGAGCACTGAGTGCCCAAGAGGAGGAGGAGCATTGGCTTGATAGAGCTGGTGGTGGCTGTGAAGAGGGGATCCTACTGGCAGTTCCAGGGCAGAAATAAATGCTTGTGGTTGCTTACAGACCAGAGCACAGACTAGGATAGGAGTATATTCCTCTCCCTTAATTGTGCTACCTTAGAGGAATTGAGAACTTAAAGGTTCCTAGAGATATATCAGAGAACTGCTACACAAAACCTCTGAAGTCTAGGGTAGTATACCCTGCATTCAGACTCCAAAGTCAAGTAACTGACTGGGAAATTGTCCCAAAAAGGGGAAAAAATAAGACAATAGAAAGTTACGTTCTTGATGAAAAGGTATTTTCTTCCATTCTTTTGGATGAGGAAAAACAAAGCATACCATCAGAAGAAGACATCAAAGTCAAGGCTTCTACATCCAAAACCTTCAAAAAAAATATGCAATGGTCTCAGACCATGAAAGAGTTCAAAAAGAGTTTTGAAAGTCAAGCAAGAGAGGTGGAGGAAAAATTGGGAAGAGAAATGAGAGCAATGCAAGAAAATCATGAAACAAGAGTCAACATTTTGCCAAAGGAGACCCAAAATATTACTGAAGAAAATAACACCATAGACTAACTCAAATGGCAAATGAGGTTCAAAAAAGCCAATGAGGAGAAGACTTTAAAAAGCAAAATTGGGCACATGGAAAAGGAGATTCAAAAGCTCACTGAAGAAAATAGTTCTTTAAAAATTAGAATGGAGTAGATGGAAGCTAATGACTTTATGACAAACCAAGAAATTATAAAACAAAATCAAAAGAGTGAAAAAATAGAAGACAATGTGAAATATTTCATTGGAAAAACAACTGACCTGGAAAATAGATCCAGGAGAGACAATTTAAAAATCATTGGTATACCTGAAAACCATGATCAAGAAAACAGCCTAGACATCATCTTCCAAGAAATTATCAAGGAAAACTGTCCTGATCTTCTAGATCCAGAGGGTAAAATAGAAATGGAAAGAATTCACTGATCACATCCTGAGAACCCAAAAGGAAAATTCATAGGAATACTGTAGTGAAATTGCAGACTTCCCAGGTCAAGGAGAAAATATTACAAGCAGTCAGAAGAAAACAATTCAAGTATTGTGGAAATACAATCAGGATAACACAGGATTTAGCAGCTTCTACACTAAGGGATGGAATGTCTTGGAATATGATATTCCAGAGTTCAAAGGAGCTATAATTACAACCAAGAATCACTTACCCAGCAAAACCCGAGTATAATTCTTCAGAGGAAAAAGTGAAATTTCCATGAAATAAAGGACTTCCAAGCATTCTTGTTGAAAAGACCAGAGTGAAATAGAAAATCTGACTTTCAAATACAAGAATCAAGAGAAACATGAAAAGGTAAACAAGAAAGAGAAGCCTTAAGGAACTCACTAAAGTTGAATTGTTTAGATTCCTACATGGAAAGATGTTATTTGTAACACATGAGATCTCTTTCAGTATTAGGGTAGTTAGAGGGAATATGTGTATGCATATATATGTATGCATGTATGTGTGTATACATGCACATATGTGTGTATATATGTAGGTGTGTATGGGTATGTATGTATATGTACATGGGTGTGTGTATATATATAAATGTGTATATATACATATATATGAATACACACACACACAAAGGGCACAGGGTGAGCTGAATATGAAGGAAGAATTGAAATAAAACCATTTACTGTTGAATGGAATGTACTAGAAGTAAGAGAAAGGAAGAGGTAGAATGTAGCAAATCATCTCACATAAAAGAGGGAATAAAGAGTTTTCACAATGGAGGAGAAGAGGGGGGAGATGAAAGGAAATAAGTGAGTCTTACTCTCATGGGATTTGGCTTGAGGAGGGAATAATGCACACTCAATTGGATATGGAAATCTCTTTTACCCTGCAGGAAGGCAAGGGGGAAAGGGATAGGAGAGGGAAGACAATAAAAGGGACATCAAATTAGGGAAAAGGATAATTAGAAGCAAAACACTATTGTGGGAGGACAGGTCAAGGGAGAGAATGGAATAAATGAAGGGCAAGATAGGACAGAGGGAAATGTGGTTAGTCTTTTACAACATAACTATTATGGAAGTGCATTGTTACACATGTATGACCTATACTGAATTGCTTGTTTTATCAGTGAGGGTGGGTGGTGAGGTAGGGAGAGAATATGGAACTCAAAGCTTTAAGAATGAATGTTAAAAAGTGTTTTAGCATGCAAGTGGAAATCAAGATATACAGGCAAAGGAGTATAGAAATCTATTTTGCCCTGCAGGATAATAGAGAGGAAGGGGGATGGAAGAAGGGTGGGTAATAGAAGGAAGGACATACTGGAGGAAGGAGTGGATGGGGTACATGCTGTCCTGCGGTGAGGAGTGGGGAGAGATGAGGAGAAAATTTTTAATCCAAATTCTTGTGGAAGTGGATGTTGAGAACTCAAAGATAAATAAAAATATAAAATATATAAAAAAAGAAATCTGTCTCTAAGGGGTGGGGGTGGGGGAAGTACAGTGCTGAGGGGATCAGACCATAAGTGTCAACTAATTTCCTAGCATAGATCTGAGAAGCAAAAGAAATTCAACAGGTACCGGGAGGGATTTCTTTGGAGCAGGCAGACAGCAAAGAAAGGTGCTTTGTTTGCTCTAGGACTGCTGGCAGCTATTTTTTTCTTTTCTTTTGGATAATTTTATTTTTTATCTATTTTCATTTTTAACATCCATTCTAAATTCCAAATTCTCTCCCTCCCTTTAGCCCCTCACACACCCACTGAGAAGACAAGCAATATGATGCCCATTATACATGTGAAGCCATGCAAAACATATTTCCATATTGCAAAAAAAGCAAGAAAAATAAAGTAGAAAAATAAAAGCTATCTATTTTTCAAGCTACCTTTGCCTACAGTGAACTAATAGCAATATAAAACTTTATTCTTATGTCAGAAACTGCCAACAGGAGGTCAGCATATACTACTGTCATTTTTAATACACTGAAGAATAAGGAAAGTGATAGAAACTGTCTATTTCTCTTGTCTAGTCTTAGGAACAAGAATTTACAAGTACAGAAGAAAGGGATTCGACCTTGACAAAGGTGGAGTTCATTTAGTCATGGCAGACTAACGAGCCTTTCTTGAGAATACTTATTATAGAGGCAAGAGAAAGGAGAAAAGAAGCTTAGACATTTGACTTCAGTAGAGTTTCAGCTTTCCAATTCTCCCGGGGCCTCATAGTAATGACTCTTTGTGGACTTTAAGGTCTTTAAATAAAAGACGATGGCATACAAGATGCCACCTCTCATGGGTCATCCTTAGAAAGACAGGAATGTTCAATATAACAAAGCAATGGCAAATAGAATAAACTCTTCTATGAAGAACAGACCTGGAAAGGGGATTACCATAAAATACCCTAGATTAAGGTGATGACGCCCTCTGGACAACAGTTTGTTTCAGAGTTTCAAAGAAGCATTTTTAGGTTAAGAGTGTATTGAGGTTTTTTTCAATCTCTAAGACTGCTATAATTGTCATTGATTTGAGCAAATAATAATCAGTGTGTATGGGAATTCTTAAGGTAGTGCTGGTATAGTGAAGTCAATCATTTCCTTGAAAGATGGTAATTATTACGAAAAAAATATTTTTGCACGTGGAATGGAAGACAAAAGAAAGGGAGTACAAACACCAAGAAAGCTCTACAAATAACATCTAGTCATGGAAAATAGCACTCTCTTTTGTTTTCAAGATCTAGTTGTATAGCGTGTGTGTGTGTGTGTGTGTGTGTGTGTGTGTGCTTAGTCTCTATAGAATCTTTTACACTTCTTAAATTTTGACCCACAGAATCCAAGCATTACTTCTAATGATGGAGAAATGCTGACATGCAGTCTTGTGGGTATTATGTCCCTACATTCCGAAGAAGCCAAATGCCAAGAAGGCAAATGATCCCAGCCCAATCTTCCTCAATTTCAGCATTATTTTTAAAAACAATGGTAAGAAATAGCACCAAAGCTATTTTGACCATTAAAACAGCTCACATTTATGAAATCATAGAAATCTTAAAGGGCTGAAGTAGATACATAATTATTAAATTTACTATGAAAACTAAAATGGTTATTCCTGAGTTTGATAAACTAAATCTCTGTGTATAGCCAGCCTTGAGAGCCATTTATTGTAAGTAAACTATGATCAATCAACAAGCATTTGTAGGATGCCTGCTCTCTGCCAGGCACTATGTTGCCAGGGTAGGGTAGTTCCTGTCATCAAGGAGCTTATATTCTAACATTCTACAAAATGAAGATTAAAATATTTTCCCTCCTTTTATACATTTTTTCCCTTGCAAAGCACTTGACAGTGCCTAACACACAGTAGGTGTTTAATAAATGTTTGTTTCCATCTCCCTTCCTCTGATTACACTGAAAAATAAGAAAAAAAAATATTGGGCACAATAGGTTATGGGTAACAAAAGAATGACTTATCTAGGTAATCTAAATAGAGTCAATTCATTAATATTCCTGGGGGAATTTTCCACTTAACTTATACAAGAACCATCTTAATTGGATTATTGGTCTTTGTCTTATATCCTATTGGACCAGAAATCAAGGTATCTCATATGACAGGCATCCAAATATTTGTCAAATTAATTTTAAAAATTAAGCTATAATTAGTTAAACAAATTTAAATGGCTCTCATACCACTATGGATCACTTTTGGCAGGACAGATTGCCAGCCTGCATTGGCACCAGATTCGTTGAATTCTGAAACTAGAACAAGATAATCATTTTGATGAAAGATGGAGGCTGAAAAGGAGTCCTTATGATACAATGGCTGCTGAGACCCATGAAGAGCAGAGCAGCTCATCTTAGAAGCCCATCTTGCCACACTGTTTCTCTGCCCATATTCAGTGACGTGCTAAGCAGCTGCTGCGGAGGCAGCTCAGCGGCTTCATACCCTGGTTCCCTGGCATAGCGAATGGCAGCAGATGGCCTGGAATGGAAATTTTAGCTCAACTGGGATCCAGAACACTGTATTTGCTCAGCTTCTGCAACTCACACACTTCTATAACTCTCACAATTCAGGTTAACATTTTTTTTTTTTCTGAATGACAAGTCAAGGGATGAGGGAAGGGGATATTCTTGAAAGATGTGTTCTAGGTAGGTCAGGGCCCTCAACTCTCAATATCTCTCTTTTTCACAAGATAGCATCCTAAAGAGAACCTCCAATGTTTCATTTTAAGTGTGACCAAATCAAAGAAATGAACACTTTCTGCTCAATCTGAAAGGATGGTCTAGCTTTTGAAAAATAATGGCATCACTGAAAGCTGACCCTTCATTGTCTTAGGTCCCCTTTTTCAGGCCCAGTGCTTAATTATCAAAAAGAGAAGCTGAATACTAAATGGGCAGATAAGGACTGCCATAAAACCTTCCCGATACTGTATAAAAGCAAAAAGGCTGATATGGTGAAATTTTTATAGATGAGAGATAATTCAGTCAACTGAGCCCCCAATTTCTACAGCAAAAGTTTGCCGAGGGCAAAGAAAAATGTTAAAAAGAAGAGTAGGATTTTCCTCAGCTACTCAATAAGACAGCTTCCCTACAACTCTCAGTGACTATAAGGAGAAAAGATAACAAAGAGAGAGAAAGACAGAGTCAGCCTGGGAGTAGGAATGAGGTAGAAGGGGTGGGGAAGAGGGAGAGTGAATGCCCTGAGAGAGTGGGAGAGTGTCACATGAAGGATTTTGATTTTTATAGTTTCTATCTGTAATTAAATTGAAAATGTCAGGCTGAGAAAGAGAAAGTAGGGATTTTGTACAAAACAAGGTTATTTAATATTTTGTTTGAACATAATACCTTCACTTGGGCAAAGATAAAACAAGTTACATGGCAAGAACAAACGAGAGATCGGAATGATTTTTTTGAGGTATTTGGGAGTGGGGTGAAATTTGATTAGTCCTTTTGGGAAGAGGTTTCTCCTGACTACTTTTACTAGGTCTACCCCTGTGGGCTTAAAAAAAGAAAAAGAAAAGCATTCTATTATAGAATGATTGTCATTTGATGAGCACAGCTGCAGCTATACATGATTTTCCTAGATTGTAAAAACAGCTTGAAAGAAATTCTGGGTTTAACTAGGTTTTAAAAACAATGTCAGCAACCTAGGAATTTAAGCTAAGGAAACTTCTGAGTGACAGCCAAGGTCATCTCTGGTAATACACCATAAATACCATCAAAAAAATCAAATAAGGCAATTCTGCTGACTTGTCAACTCAAGACCACACAATGAAGTTTGGTTGCTAGATGCAGTGAGGTAGTTACAACTTCAGAATCATGCCTGACTTTCCATCTTCCATGCCTAAGATTCTGGGACTCATATACTGTCAGTAAGCAAAAAGGGTTCCTCACCAATGATTACTTATTCACCACTGAACTTAATTTTGTGAAGATCAATAGAAGTATTTCCATGTGGTGCATGTGAGGATATGCATTCCACATCATTAAGCAGATTTCCCAGTAGAGTATCGATCTCCCTGCCTAAAAAAAGAAGTCTTCTATGATGCACTCCCAATTTAGCTAATATTTGCTTCTGACCCCAAAGGTAATATTATTGCCTGAGAAATCACAGAATTTTTGAACTGAAAAGGACCTTAGTAATTATTTTAATCCAACCTCTTTCATTTCACAGTTGGGGAAATCATGCCCAGAACAGTGCAGTGACTCATCCAATGATACATAGCTTGGCCAAGGTCAATGGCACAGCCACAACCAGATTTTCCATTCTGCTGCTCTTTCCACTTTGCTATGTGTAGTACCTTCAGACTCTTCTACATACCTGAATAGGAGAGCAGTCAGTAGTTAAATGAAACCAAATGTCCTAAAATTGGCATTCTTGAAAAATGAGGGTCTCAATTAACTAAAGTAGTTCGCATAAGAGATAAGCCCATTCTTACAAACCCATTTCTTAATGGATGTCTACCCATTTGTTTTTCCCTTATTTAGGGAAATCTGGCTCACCAGTTTCCAGGCACTGTCCAATCTTTGGCATGTCAGACAAAAAGAAGCCAACTGTTTTAACCTCCAAACAAAACTCCCAATCGCAGTTAAAGTGCTAATGTCCTTCTCATTACAAAATAAAAGGCATGTGCTTCACCCTATGTGCTAATTCAGCTGTGAACATGAGCTCTTTCCCCCAACAAGCATTGATTTACTGAGAATCTCTCTTTTGCTGCTGTTTTCTCACCTTGCCTGGATCATACATCCCTATTTCAAGTTGTCCTTCACTGAGCAAATATCATTTCATTTGCAAAATCAGATCTGAAAGCATCTTTAAAATGAATGGCAATAAGCAATGTTGCTTTTGATGTTGTGTCCATAGCTATTTATTAGTTTGTGCTTTTAGCTTTTTTTATCAACTTGGCTAACACATATTGATTTTTCTATTTACTATTGTCAGAGGGCTTTTTATGAAAAGAACCAGCGCGCCCAGTGCGCACAAAGGAAATATCTTCTATACTCACAATGGAATGACAAAAAAAAAATGCATAATCAAAACATGCATTTGTGTGGACCTTTCCCATAGTGTGGGATGATTTTTCTAGGACTGCCAAACTCTTGTTATCCAGTCTGCCATCTTCTCTAATACTGACAAAGGAGCACCAATCGGTTTATACTTATGCTGCACAAATTTAATAAAACCATCATACAGAAGAAAGCATGAAGAATTAGGAGTTGAAGGATCTGTGATTCAAGCCTGGCTCTGTTGATTCTCAGTTGCATGATAAAGGGCAAGCACGTCTATTTTTCCCTGGGCCTTGGTGAATTTCATCTGTAAAATGGCTAGATGACTTCTCATGTCCTTTCCAGCCTTAACCTTTAAAAAGAGTAACAAGCTTTACGAAATAAATGTGTTTTTGGAAAATTGTATACAAGTTAATTCACATTTTAAATGCCTTAGGAAGCTTCATGAGAGTTAAGTAATTTTTATTTTCCCTTTACGTAAATGAAAATGGTAACTCCTAAGTAGGTGGCAGCAGCACATTTTAACCAATGATGACTTGTGCATGGGAAGTGGCACAAAAGAAATTATTGAGGACATATATGTTTAGAAAAGGAGGTGGGCATATAACAAAAGAGAGGAAAAAGACTAACAATTCAAATGCTGCACTAGTATTCACAAAATATTAGAAGACCTTGACAAAGGCTTCCAGTGTACTGGGTAGCTCCTCCATCAGGGATCTGTGGAAGGATCTAGATGAGAATCACATGGCAAGATATCATCTTTTTAGTGACCCACTAGCAATGATTTGGGGATAGTCATTCACTTCAGCTTCAAAATCAATAAAGTCTAACCAACTATAATTCCCTCCAAATCCAAAAGATGGTCACTTACCTACAATATCTTAAAGTGCTTGAAGTATCCAATAAGTTTTGGTTTTAATCCATAAAGTCTTTATTTTGACTATATAAATGCCTAAAGTGAACACCACCTATCAGGCTCGTGAATTATGCTTTTTGTGGACTGGGCTGCTTTTAAAATGCAATATATGTATATTAAGAGTTACTGCTATTTTAATGGACCAACAGCTTCCACAGAATCAGACGAACAATCTTGTATCATACTTTCCTTTTGAAACAACTTGGCATAATCAGGCAATTTTAATAACTTTATGGAAATATCATACAATCACATATATGGCCAAGGAAAGTTCTCAAAATTTTCTTTGGGTAAATGTGAAAATATTCTGAATTCAAGTCAATATCATAGAGGTGAATAAGAAAGCAGGAAAGAGCCTCAGAAGGTTATTTGATACAGCCCATTTCCTTCCATAAAATGAAGTAAATCATCTGAGAAAAACTGACTACCCTACTTGGAAACAACCTCTAAAATTAGGATTCCAGAGTATCATCTGCTAATCAGTTTTTGTGTTAATCAAAATTATGGCCAAGAAATTCTTCTTTAAATCTGATAACACAGTCTCTTCCTATTTAATGTTCTCTTTCATCACCAACTATTCCTAATCTGCTGATCTCTTGGACTTTTCCTCAATGCAATTATGAAAACAGAAGGAGAAACAAATGCAATTCTATCTGGAGCTCTCTGTCCTCATCAGCCAAATGCAAGTCATTTGATAATTAAAGCAGGCTCTTGGGGCAAATATGGACTCGAGTCCTGAATATCAATGATGCTCTGTGTGATCTGGGGTAGTGCTTTGAGGGAGGGTCATTCACTCTAGTGTTGGAATCAACTGGCTTGAACAATAAAGATGAGACAGGTATAAATCCCTCCAAACCCAAAGGATGACAGTTTATATGTAACAGATGTAATTGTTCTGAGATGCCCAATTAGCTTTTAAAAATAAACAAAAATCCTTGGTTTAAGTATATGTAAATGGAGAGACAGAGCTGCTTGTTTTGTTTGTACTTGTTTTTTAAACTATAGCCTTCCAAGGTTTCTAAGGGTCACGATGTCAATTCTTTCCTTCAGACATTGCACAAAAGCTTATTTTGGCAATGTTCCATACATCTAGAGCCTAAATATGGGCACTAGTTTCACTAAGCACAGAGTTGATTTCCCTTAGGAAGAGTACGTGCAAGACTTATCAGGATGATCCAGGGCTTGTGGTCTCATTTTTTTTTTTTTTTTTTTGGATGATGTATGTGCCACATTTCAGGCAGGGACTACAGCTGCTAAGAACACAGTCTGGCAGTCTCAGATTTTTAAATTTTTTATTGGAAAATCTTTGCTACAACATTTCTTTACTAGAGAAATCCTGCTTTCTAACATCTGCCTATGGCTAATGGTTCATTCTATCAATTTCAGAAGAATTAACATTTAAGACTGGGCTGTGTTACCTGGGTTCAGTGAGAGAGAGAGAGAGACAGAGAGAGAGACAGAGACAGAGACAGAGAGAAAGACAGAGACAGAGAGAGAGACAGAGAGAGAGAAGGAGGGAGGGAGGAAGTAAATTTAACCTATTTGGATCTTGGTCTGCAGAAGCAAAGATCCTTCCCATTCCCTCAAAGATTCCCATATTCCAGTTTCAGTTTAGAGCCCTCTTATGCCCCATTCCTGATCCAGTCCTAATTTGACTTGCCAGGCATGTCTTGATGTCCTTGCATACAGTTAAGTATGCTGAAGATTAATTCATTTTGCAAAAATCAACCTTCCTAAATGAATAGCACATTCTAATTTGAAGATTATACTTTATTTCATAAAGGAACAACAGTGTGATAGAAAATAAATCTGCTTTTTCTATCTTTTAAAAAAACAATAATCTCTTCATAGGTTTTAATAGGTTACAGATTTTAATGCTAGGAGGGACCTCAGGTGTCATCTGATCCACTAGAGATTTAAGGCATGACCTTCTTCTAGGTTCATATCTATACATTAAGACATTTTCAAGATAAATTACTTACCCAACTAATTCTCGCCTAGTTATACTGTTATCCAACTTATATTTTTCCATCTTGTTCAAGGGATCTTGAAAGATGTTGTCAAATGGCCTCACTAAAATTCAGTTTCACATTAGTACCTTTTGTAATGTATTAATTCCTATAGTAATGTATAGTATTATTATATGTAGTAATACTTGTTATGACTAATGGGCTATTTCATTCCAGGCCTCACAGCACATAGAAAAAATATGGTATAGATGGTAGGACACTAGATCCAAAGTCAAAGTGTCATAGATTTAGACAAGATTTGAAAGTCCATCAACTCCAATACCCTCATTTTATATAGGAGGAAACTGATGCCAAAAGAAGTTAAATGATTTTCCCAGGGTCACACGGTAAGAATCTGAGGAGGGATTTGAATTCAGGTCTTCCTAACTCCAAGTCCAGTACTCTATCTACTACCTTATACCACCTCTCAAAGAACTTGGGTTGAAATTTCATGTGGATCTGCAACTTATTGCCTGTAGGGTTATTCAGTCATTTTACTTGTGTCCAACTCCTCATAATCCCATTTAGGGTTTTTCTTGGCAAAGATATTGGAATGCTTTGCCATTTTCTTCCTCGGCTCATTTTACAGATGAGGAAACTGAGGCAAACAGGGTTAAGTGACTAGCCCAGCTTGTGACTTGACATGACTAGTCAGTATCTGAGGCCACATTTAAACTCAGGTCTCTCTGACTCTATACCCAGCATTCTATCCACTATATCACCTAGCTTCCCATATTGCCCTAAGGCCCTTTTCCCCTCTCATCTGTAAAATGATTACATAAGCCATAACTATTTATAACTATGATTTACTTTCCTATATATACACATGGGCATTCCTTCACCCCACTCTACATAGAATGTAAGACTGCTGATGAAAAGGACAGTTTCACTTTTTTTAATCATCCTTGCCTATTAGTGTCTTATTTAAGTGAACCATAAATCCTAAAGGAAAAGAGACCTTCCACCTCAACCAATCTAAACCCTTTCATTCTACAGATAGACTTATACAAGGTTACCTAGGTGACAGAACAATGGAGCCAGAAATTGAACCTAGGTCCTCTGACTCCTGGTCTAAGGCTCTCTTTCCGTTATGCCACCTGTGTTTATTCAATTGAATTAAAATCTTAGGTCCTTTTCTATTTTAAGTTCTTTGATCCCTTCATTTTACAGATAAGGAAACTGAGACCCAAAGAATTTTAGTGACTTGCTCAAAGACACACACCTATTAAGTCATAGGGACAGAATTTTAAAAGTGGCCTTCTGATGATAAACCTGGTGCTCTTTCCATCATATCATGAAGTACATTGGCAGAAATAATAATAATAATAAATTATCGCAACTCATGTCTATGGAACATGAAGGTTTACAAAACAGGTCCCTGGGTGAAACAACCCTGTAAAGTAGGTAGCGCAACTACTATTCAATACATTTTACAGATGAGGGAGCTAAAGCCCCCCCAAAAAAGATATAAGTAACTTGGGTGTGGCCCCATAGGTACTAAGTACCAGAGTCAGTATTCAGAAATGAACCTCTGGATTCCAAGGTAAGTGTTCTTCCTCATTTACTGTGCTCAGCCATCCTACTCCTTCTCTCTGCTGTGCCGTACACCTTAGCTTTTGTGTGTCCATCTCCCAGGTCCCTGAACACAAGCTGAATTGAAAATTAATATAGACTTTCTCCAATTCCTACTGCATTTCAAGGCATTCTAACCAAGGGATTCTTTGATTTCCCAGTTTCCCCAGTGCCTCGCTAAGCTGCAGGGCAGTCTGTTTTCCCTCAGTCTTTGGTTGCAATGAAGCAACAGCAGCAAAATATTAGGTCTTCTACACTTCCCCCACTCTGCTCTAAAAAGATAATTTCCTCCTGACAAGAGCTTTGCCAGAAAAGTGATTTGTTAAAATAGAGCACAATATGTTACTGGATATATGCCACAAAGCATCAATCATTACTATGCCATCTCCATTATTAAGGGGAAGATTTCAAGGCATCTGTCCAAAGACTAAATAGAGACAGCACTTTAACTTAAGCCCAGGCATGCAGTTCAAAAGCTTTCACGCCCTTTTGTCTTGCTTTCCAGCGCTAACCATTATAATATTAATTTTCCTACATTCCAAAGCTCCCAATGTATTCAAAATTGACATGAATGACAGGCACACTGTGGAGGTGAAGTTAAGTTTTGCTCAATAAACTTTAAAGGGAACAAAAGGTGTCAAATGCAAATGCAATTTTAAATTTTAATGAACACCAAACTTTTAGTCAATATCATTTACATTCTACACATGAAATTTTACTATATATTTTTTCCAATTCATGACCTCTTCTTGAAAAAGAAAAAATAAGATTTTGAAAAAAACATGAAAGTAATTTTCTCTCATTTGTTCTCAAAATTGGCCAAATAGAATACTGATTTAAATTTATCCAATACTTGTTTCATCTTTTCTTACTAACCATTTATTCACAAGAGATTTTTTAAAGGGATTCCTTTGCAATACATTATAAGGATACTTTGAATAAGTTTATAATTGAATAAAAATTATATTAAAGCCGATCACCTCATTAGTATGCATTTCTTCCTTGTAGATTTTGCTGTTTTTTTACTTAACTTTAATATCAAAGTTTGCAGCACATCATCTATAGCTGACTTGTAATGAAATAATTAACTATGTGATAATTAAGTAGTAGTTTTCTTGCTGATGATTTCAAAGTTATAAATTTCTTATTATGTCACTTCTCATGTTGTTAGTATAAAGGACTTTAATTAAAACTATTAATAAAGAAAAGATCAAGTATAAGGATGTTTATTTTCTCATATTACCTAAATGTAAACTGAACCTATAAATCACCAAACAGTTGAAAAGGTACCATTGTATGGTAGAAAGAGCATTGAACTTTAGTCAAAAGATTTAACCTGAATCTTGAATATTATATTTAATCATTCCATGGTTTAAAACAAGTCATTTAATTGTTCTGAGCTAATTTTTCCAATAAGTAAAATAGGAGATGAAAATTTTGAATATACCTCATTATTTTGTTGTACACCTTAAAACATAAATTGAATATTTTATTTTTTGAGTTTCTACTCCATTCTTAAACCATGTTATGGGGTTTGGTTAAAAACCAAAAGGATATGATCTGTGTCCTCAAAGATGCAATAACTAAGTTGAGGAGGCAATATCCAATACACAAAAGACAATTATCTGAATACAAGTACAGTAGTACAAGTACAGGGTAGTACAGTACTGATTGTTATCACAATTAAAGTTCTAAGAAAGGCAAGATTGCTGCAGGCTAGAATAGTTAAAAGAAGCTCCATCAAAAAGCATAAGCATTGATGTGGTCTTGTAGAATGAGTAGAAATTGGAGAGAAAGAAGATGGAGGACACCTACTCTAGGAAGGGTGAGTAGCAAGGTGGAGAAAAGCATGAGATTAATGGGACCTAATGTATACAAAGTAGGAGGGGAGACTAAACAGGGCAAAGGATGCATTTTAGTAGGGAATAAAGTTTGAATATATTGTTGTAGCATAGGCTAAATGACACAATAGCAACAAATAGGGGTGGGGGAGGACAGTTTAGAATAAAATGTTACTTGTGCAGTAAAAGCAGTAAGTACAAAAGATCAAAGAAGAAAGCTACAAATTTGCACCGATGTTATCAGCAAACACTTCCCCAAGGTCAGACGTAGAATGATGGGCAAGATACAATTAAGCAGAAAAAGGGACAAATGATATTTCATGTTCAAAGGGTATGGTTGCAGTATAAACAAAGGAATCGAGATGGCAGTCAGCATGACTGGTGGGGCATGATAAGGACTGTAGCCTCAACAGAATGAAGGATACACGTTGAGAAATGATGGAAACAAGCCTGATTAGGACAAGTGGGACCATATTAAGGGGAAACTTGAAAACTAGGTAGAGGAATTTATAATTGACATTGTGTACAATAGAGATCCATCATAGCTTCTTAAGCAGGACAGTAATATGTTGCTCCTGATAGGTTTTAGGAAATTCATATGCTAGCATAGTATATCATGAGTTCGAAGGGCTGAGAGAAGGTGGGAAAGAAAGATCAGTTAGGAGAAGTTATTGTAATCAAGGAGTAGGGTAATGGTGATGGTTCTGGTAGTAACAGAGAGGAAAAATATCTAACAGACAATGCAAAAGAGCAGCATTTGGTGACTGGTCATTATGTGTAAAAACAAATGAGGAATATAGCTTTAAATATGTAATTTGAAGAAAGTGGAAGATAGTGCTAATAAAATTAGGCATTATGAGAATGAATATGATTTGCCTGTATGATAATGTGTTTGGTTTTAGAAATGTTGAGTGAATTGTCTTGAAAATAGTTTGAAAAATCAAGTTAATGTCAAATGAGAGTTGAGTTAGATTTCAAAAAACTGAAAAATGTTGAAATCTAGAATTCAAATATTGATCAAATGATCTCAGTGTAACAGAGATAGATTTTAATTATTAGCCAAGTAGTTGTCATCAATATGACTTTTAATCTTTGACTTGAAGAGAGGAGACATTCACTTCATGTAGATGAAGTGAATTTTCTATAGAATATTAGTATAAGGTTCTTATAAAAAACTTTTATAAAATTATTCATAAAGCCAAAAGAAAGGGGCTAGTTGGTGGGAGATATGAAACCACAAGAAAGAAGTATGCAAATAATTTAACTGAAACACAGTCAGTGTCCCAAGTTAAATAGTTCTCACAAATGGATACAAGTAATCCCTTTCCATAAGGAGATCTGAGATCATCATTTGAGTGTAGCTCAATCATTTCAAAACATAATCAAATCAAAAACTATCCATGGTAAATTTTGAGTTGACTTTGACCTGCCCAATAGGCTTCTGGGCTGCATAATTTGAATATTGAGGAAGGCCAGTCATAAGCCTTATCTCAAACATGACAAAATAAAATGGTCAATGTGGATGATTCAAACAGATATAAATAGTTAATTCAATGATAAAATCACTCAAACTGACTGCTTCACAAAATTGACTGACCAATTTGATTGAATAATGTAATTGATTGCAATTGATTGTAAATGATTGTAATTGATTGAACAAGTAGTCCTATGCAGACACTTCTGTAATTAAATAAGTAAACATGATTTTAAAAAAAAAAAACAAGGAATGGAACCTTTCTGTGCATTCATTAACTACAGCATTATCCATGTATCTATCCATTCTATTAGCAAAGGATGATTTAACCTGAAAGCTTTGGTCTGAATCCTGTAATTGGTTTGTGATTTCTGGCCATTCTGGAGATGCTCATGGTGAAAAACTACATTGTGTTATCTCTTCTCCTCAGAAATACTTTATGGTCTTTAACATCCCTCTCTTTCCCTTATCACAAATGAAAAGCTTAATTTCTCTGATGATGATCATATTAGAGACCTATATGCTTTCCAGGACTATACTAACTCCATCATTCATAAAGATCAACTCTCAGCTCTATTGGATCTTGCTATGAAGTCAGAGATCACCTGGTCTTTAGGTAAAGGGCGTTGACCATCTGTGAATGAAGAGTTTGTTCAATGAACTAGTAAAAGCTAAGCCGGCCTTTTGAGGAACCTATATTCCAGTAGAAGCATGATGGGACAAACTGGAAGGTCATCAATCTTAAAGCAATTTATCTAGTTGGCAAGAAACATAACTCCCAAAATACTCCTATGATAAATTCTAGCTTGAAAATCAGCACCTCAAAGAGGAGCTCTCATGATTTGTTAATTAATCTGATGGAAAGACTTACACCAATTTTTTTTTTCCCTAACCCATCTAATTTAAGAATTTGCTAAATATAAAATCACAATTACGCAACAACCAAAATACAGCTTTAGCCCCAATTCCATGTACCTCATAGGAGATAATTTAATATTTTTTCTTCTGAAGAAAAAAAATTGCCAGGGATAATGTAAAACATGACAAGTATAATCTTTTATAGAACTCTTTTTCCTCCCCATTCCCTTCCCTAAAGAAAATCACAACCATACCTGTTCTGGTGGCCATTTCTGTCTCTCTTCTGGTGTTCTAGCCTTGGTTTTGAAGCCTCTTGGTGCATCTCCAGCATGTTTTGAAGCGGGGGGCAGAGTCAGTGATTTGGGTCTTCCTTCGTGCCTGCTGGCACAGTGATCTGCCTCTTCTGGTGAACATGTTTCTTGATAGTCATTTGGCACATGCTCCATTCCAACGTGTTCTGGGCTCATTTCCCCAGCACTGTTGATACTGCTCATGCTCATGCTCATCTTGATCTCTGCTACGATCTGGTCGATGTCTTCTTCCTGCTCTTCCAGGTCAGCATCTTCTTTTCTTAAGTGATATGGAGATGTCCCACCTGAGTTTCCATTGGCTTCTGCTGGATAATAGTCCTGGTAACTTCCTTCACTTGGACAATATTGTACACTTCCCTCTTGGTCTTGGATCTCCAAAGAAGATACCTCATCTTCCAGGATCTGAACATGGCTTTCTGGGTACTCCTGCCTGTCTTCCGCATCATTTCCATCATGGTGCTGGATTTTAGATTCAGTCCACTCTTCAACAGCCTCCTGGCATTCATCGGTTTCAACATTATGCTCATCATGGGGAATATACTCTTCCCCATTGCAGTCCATTCCTTCCAGGTAACTGTCATCTTCAGGACAGTATCTAATGTAATATGTGATTCCCTCTTCTTCTTCTGGAAGGCCTTCATCGTAGTCTTCCTCTTCTGAAGTATTATTCACATAGTCAGAGCTGGAATCTCCATCCCCACTGTTATCATTACATTCCTGTTCCACTGGGGTGGGGCTTCCTTGCCTGATGGTGGCCAGTTCCACATCCTTTGCAGCATACTCTTCAAGTGAAAGGTCTGTTTCCTCACTCTTGGACTCTTTATTGTGAGAGGAAGTTGGGCAAGACCTCACTCTATGATCCAGCATGTTGCTTGCAGTACTCTGATGTTTCCTATTGGCCATAGCTGACTTCTTACACAGCAATCATTTCGAAGTAGTCACTATAAAGAAGAAATTTCAGAGAGAAGATATACTCAGAAAAAAGTTCAATTGAAATAACAAATTAAAATAAGACTAAAACTTAGCCACAATCTTGATTTCAGGAAAAGTTTATATTATTATCATTTTAAATCAACCACTCAATTTGGCCTAAATATTCCTAGCAAAAATTCTAATAATATAATCATACATAATCATTACACAAGAAATATATCACAGAATCATAGAATAAGGACATTTGATTTCAAAAAAGCAGAATATCTCCCATACAGTGTGTGCTTAATAAATGCTTGTTGCCTTTGCTTGAAAAAAATTAGAATTTTAGTTTCAGAGGACATAAGGAGAGTTATAGAATTAATTATATCTTCTTTCCATAGTCTATAGTACAACTAACCTGATCTTAGTTCTTTCTGAGGCCCTCCCTACTCCTGTCACCATGTTATTGGCCTTGTCATCATCCCGCATGCCTGTAATGTGCTCCATCTCACCGCACACCAGAGAATCTCTATACACCTTTCTTGATCTCCCCAAATGCTAATTCTCTTCCTCGTTAACTATCCGATATTTATTTTGTATTCTATAAGCCCTCACCCTAAAAGACTATAAACACATGAGAGAAGGTGCTGGCTCTTTTTTGTATTTGCTTCTCATGTACCTTATAAAGTGCTTAATATGTATTTTAAAAGTGCTTCTTAATTGACAGATATAAACTCATACAGATTTAAATCTATTTCTCTATAAATCTCTCCACCTTTCTTTTATCTCCATAGTTTTTTTCCTTATGCTATTTATTTACTACTTATCTTATAATGTTTTATGCTAGTTGATGAATAATGATAATATCTTTGTACATAATTGTCTTGTCCTCTCCCCCCATTAAATCATAAATTCTGTGTCTTAGGTCTTTAAATCCTTCCAAGTTCCTTGTACAGAGTAGATAGTAAATAATTATTTATTTATATAGTAAATATATATAGTAAATAATGATAGTAAATCATTATTTATATTTATTGACATATATATTTGATATATTTATCTAACTTTTCTACGGATGATCAGAGTTGTATTGTCATCAGTCATCAATCCCAAAAGAATTATGAAGGAAATATTTGATTTGTTTCACTTCATTATATGTACATATTTACTTATTTAACTATGCTCTTCTAGTGTACAAGTGATTCTCTGAGTAAATTTGATATTTTCAGAAGCTTTATTCACTCTGTCATAAGGTAGTTTCTAAAATTCTGTTGTGGGACACTAACTAATTTCCTTGTAATGTCTGACCTGATCAGGATGCCTTGTACACAGTAGGCCTTCAGGAGTAGAGCAGTATACTAGAGTGGACAGAACACTAGATTTAGAATCTGAGGTCAATATCAGTGGGGAAGAAGGTCTCCACTGAAATGTTCCTGGTGCTGTGAATGTCCTTGGCCTTGTGCTACTTTTGTCAATGACATGGATGAAGTAGTAGGTGGCAGCTCTATCACATTTACAGATACTACAAAGCTGTAACTTTGAAATAACTAACACTTTGGATGACAGAGTCAGGATTCAAAATGATTTCATCTAGCTAGTAATTAACTAATTGATCACCTGAAAAAATATTGTCAAATAAGAATAAATGTAAAGTTTTACACATGGGTTCAAATAATCAACTTCAGACATATAAAATGGGGACATGTGAAAAATGTCTGACGTTTTAGTAGACCGCAAGTTTAACGTCACAGAGCAACATGGAAACCAAAATAGCCATACTAGCCTAGGTTGCATCAAGAGAACACAAGGTCCGTAATGAAGGACTCAATTATGCTTCATCTGAACTGAAGCAAATCACAACTTCAGTGTTGTGTTCACTTCTAGGAAGGATATTAATAAACTAGAGAGAGGTCAGAGACTGCTATTCAAGTACAGATTGAAAGAACTACGTAAACAGTCTGCCAAAAGAAAAATTTAGACAAGGAGATTATGACTGTCTGTAACTATCTGATGGGCTGTCAGATGCCAGAGAGAAGTAACAATATTTACTGGCTTCCCTACAAAGGTAAGAACTAAAGGAAGGGTTATAAATTGCAGAGAGCCAGATACAGGCTAGAGGTAAGGAAAAACTTCCAAATAATTAGACCTATCCAAAAATGAAACTGGCTGTTTAGGAAAAGCAGATTCACCCTTATTCAAATAAAGGTTAGATGACTGCTTCTCAAGAATATTGTAAAGGGAACTCTTCCACAAATTCAACAAGATGGCGGCCTGTGAGAGTTTATGGTTTATGACCTGGGTTTGAATTCTAGCTCTGCTATTTATTAGCTATGTAACCTTGGATAAATATCTTTCTGGAACTCAATCTTCTCATCTATAAAATGAAGGGACTGGACTAAAGGATCTCCCAGATCCCTTACAGTTCTAGGCCCTGCAAATGTATCATAAGGTAGTATAATAAAGTTATACATAAGTTGTCATTGGAACCCTTGTGACCTGAAAGTTAAACTGGTTTCTAAAGCAGTGGCATTCCTAGAGAGATGCTCCACTAAATAGCATCCTATGGGGCCTAAGAGTTCTCCTAAATGTGCCAAGTTATCCTTACTCTTAAAGTTCATCATAGAGGCTGGACATATCATGAGGAGAGTTTCCTGGGGAAAAAAATAGATGTTCCAAGTACACTAAAAACAACAGAAAACTAAAGCATGTGAATGGAAATCACTAATCTCATTTACAGAATATGAACAAAAACATTTGAAGTCCTCAGGTAAAGTTTAAAAATTGCATCCTTGTCCTACAGAATCTTTGATTTTTCTATTTTCTAAGACTTTTCCCCCTTTATTTCCTCATTCAGGGCCCAGTTCCCGTAAATCAGCCTCTGAAGGACATTACTGATAGACAAAATTACCCAAATCCTCCCTAAAAAAGGCTTCTGGATCTTGGGCAGGACCCCATCCAATAAGAAGACCTTATTTCTGGTTAGAGAGTATAAACAGAATCTGCTCTAGATGAATTACAGCCCTGAAACAATAAGTCTATGACTTTGCAGCCCAGACCAGCCGTTTAGGGCAACCCAGCTCATGAAGAAGAAAATTAACCAGAGTGGCCTGGGTAGAGATGGTTTCCTTCATCCAGATTGCTGGAGGTGGCTCAGTCCCATGATCAAGCCATGTTCTCAGTCAGAGGAGCTAAAGGCTTTCCTCCCAAATCCACATTTGAAAATTCACACCCTCATTCAGGGTTGATTTCACTTATGAGGGACATCTCCTTTTCCAAAGGTAATGAAGCATTCAGCAATCTCCAAGGTTTTATCTTTGGTTACCAAGAGAAACCACTGACCATCAATTTATTGATTAACAAGCTAGCCTAATTTATAAATTGATTCTGGATCACCCAGAAACTCTGTCTCTCCAGCTTTTCATTCATCTCACCGTGTAGAAGAGAATTTTCTGAAATTTCAAGTATGTATTTTAAAAGTAGCATTTAAAAAGAGATCATCACTTCTTCCTGTGTGTTGCATTACAGGCAGCTGTGTACTTTGCCTATGTCTCTAATTCTGGCTCAACCAAAAGCCCTCAATATTTTTTATAAGGGGCAATTTGTTTACCACTATTCACTAAGGACATGTTTCTCAGTACTTTAGGAAATCTGTCTCAAGAGTATAAAAACATGCATTCAATAACAATATTAAAATGTTACCTCAAGATTTTTCAATACCATAGTTAACATAATGACTGTTTTACAACACGTGAATATCGTTATTCAGGATTACAAACAATGAATGCAGTTAATTACAGATGAACACAACCTCCATTCAAGATCTAAAAAGATCCTTGAGAGCAGGGACAGTCTTATACATTTTTTAAATCACCTCAGAGCCCAACATATAATAGACATTCAGTACCTATGTGTTGGATGAAAGCACTGACTTTCATTCATATGGGTAACCAATTGCTATAGGGGATAGAGCTCTGGGCCTGGATTCAGAAAGAGGAATTCCAATCCTGCTTCAGACACTCACTGTGTCACCCCAAGCAAGTAAATTAACCACTGTCTGCTTCAGTTTTCTCATATGTAAGGGGAATATTAATAATATCTACCTGGCATAGTTGTCATGAGGATAAAATGAGATAATTTTTGTAAAGCATTTTGTAAACCACTAGATAAATGCTAGTTATTATGGTTATTGCTGCTATTTTAAATGATATTAATACTAGGTGAAAATGTATTATATATGTCTATATTCGTGTGTATCTATGTACACACATGTACAAATAGCCTTTCTTAATCAGTGAAAGAAAAGGGGTTAAAAATGTACCTTACAGTGATATGAAAAAAACAAAGCAAAATTTTGTTTCTCTTATGAAAGACACACATAATTCCATTTAGTCGATAAACATTTATTAAGCACTTGCTATGTGCCAAGCACTGTACTAAGCACTGGGGATACAAAGAAAGGTGAAAGTCTCTATTCTCTAGGGCCTCACAGGTTAATGGAGGGGACGACATGTGAATGGCTCCATACAAATAATATAAATACGGGATGAACGGGAAACACTCAAAAGAGGAAAGGCCCTAGCATTAAGAGGGATAACGAAAGGCTTTCTTAGAAGGTCAGATTTTAGCTGAGCCTTGAATGAAGCCAGAGAAGCCAGGAGTTGAAGACAGAGAGAGAGAACATTCCAGGTATGGGGGACAGCCATTGAAAATGCCTGGTATCTAGAGATGGAGTATCTTGTGAGGGTGTGAGCTGGAGTGCAGGATGTTAGTAACAAGACTGGAAAAATGTAGGGGGAAAGGATGTTATAAAGGGGCTCTGAATGTCAAAGGACTTTATATTTGACCCTGAAGGAGCTAGGGACATGCTGGAATTTATGGACGGAAAGGTAACCTGAGGATTGCTACTAGTATTTATTCATGGTTTTCAGGTAATTTTGACCAATAGACATATTCAGATAAACTGAGAAGCTGAGAAAACAGCTCTGGAAATTAAAAATTACAGAAGATGAAATCTCATATGTAAGGAAATAAAGGGAATCATCTCTAATAATCTCCACTTGTCTACTTGTTTTATCTAAAAAGGTTGTTCATTCTCATTAATTATTAATTACTATTTTGTTCATTCAGGAACATAAAATGAAATTTAAAACAAAAAAAGTTGAAAAGGAAAGAGTTTAAGGGGAGGTAGACTTGCTATTTAACTAAGAGAAACATAGAAGGAAAAAATCTGACAACTGGATTAAAAAGAAGTAAAAAGAATTAATAAATTACACAAAATTCCAAAATCAAGGAAAGGGAAAACAGAGGTAGGGAGGACAAAATGGTTCCAGGGAAAGGGAAAGAAATCTGGTGGGAATAGAACTGCCTTAAAAAAACAGATTAAACAAAAAATAACTGAAGAGGGGCAAAGTACTGTCTTCACAAAGGAGGAGAAGAAAATCCTAATTTAAAAAAATGTTAAAGACAAAAGGAGGAAAAAAATAAATGTAACTCATAACTTTAAATACGAATTATTCAGCAATCCAGTAAAAACAAAACAGAGTGATACTGGATAAGAAAACAAAACACCATTATCTGTTGCTTACAAGAAGCACATCTAAAAACAAAAACATACTCAGAATAAAAAATAAAAGGCAGAAACAATTTACTATGTATCAGATAAATCCAAAAAAAGCAGCAACATCAGACAAAGCAAAAACAAATATTGACAATGTATAAAGAGATAAATGAGGAAACTACATTATACTGAAAGGAAACACAGACAACCAATATCAATATTAAATTTATATGCACAAAATGCTTTCGCATCTAATTCATAAAGGAAAAATTAACTGAACTACAAGAAGACATAAGAACATAATACAATAGTGGCAAGATATTTCAATGTCCTTTTATACATTTGGGACAAATGTAACAAAAAGATAAACAAAAGGGAAAATGTAGAATTGATTTAATTTCTGGCGAAACTAGAGCTTAAAAGATATGTCATCTTCTAAATAGAAGAAATACCTTCTTCAAAATTCAGATTCTTCATGAAGCCTAAGAAAGATGGGCTTCCTACTCACCCATACCATTCTATAACTCCCCACCCTCACCCCCCATTAATACTTTATGTATCTTTTTATGTATACAGTTGTTTCAAGGTTCAGTTGAATGTGAGATCATTGAGGACAAGAATCATGTTTTGTCTGTCTATCCCTAGCCATTAATATGGTATATTTCAGACAGTAAAATGAAATGTTTGCTATCTATGAATTGCAAATCCTGATCTCTAGTTTTATCACTAGACCAATATAT
Organism: Bettongia penicillata ogilbyi; assembly: GCA_023548195.1. Taxonomy (NCBI): domain Eukaryota; kingdom Metazoa; phylum Chordata; class Mammalia; order Diprotodontia; family Potoroidae; genus Bettongia; species Bettongia penicillata. Next base: position 22,293,519 of record JAJHZJ010000009.1, on the reverse strand, counting down.
TGCTTCAGTCTAAAAGTTTCAGAGTTGACTATAAAAGAAATTAGAAACAGACTAGAAAACATACTAGCCATGTCAAAAAGAAAAAAGAAACTGTTCTTTCATACCTTAAATTTGCTGTTTAATTCTAGCTATTATATCCACAGAACTAACACAAAATAGCAGTACAAGTACCATATGCTGCACAATTTGCTCCATTCTCAATAATGGTTGAAATTTTTAGTCTTTTTATTTTAAATTCTACCCTAAGGACAGTTGTGAATGTAAATGCAAGGACTTTCATGTATTATACCAAGTGACCAAAAAAAGTCTTCATTAGATCAGGTAAGGTAAGGACAGAGAGAAAGGTGGGTCAGGTAAGGACACCTTTGGGACAAATCTAATAATACATTTTACTCTGGAAAGTGTATCTGAGAGGAGATGTGGTCTAAGTCTATTTTAAAAACTATTAGGAGATAGATAATTTGAAAGGAGAATTGCAAAATTAAGGAGCAATCTCTATACATACACATATACACATTCACACATACACAAAACTACACAAAAAAGCAAAAAAATACTTTATACAGTCGATAGTCATCGTGGAGAACTAATTAAATTTACATGTTGGGAAAAGCTACTATGGTTAAAGAATTCTCACACAGTTATCAACTTTTTGGAAAAAATCATCAGATTTAGCTATGTTGCAGTTGAAAATTAGATAAGTATACTTCTTAACTCAGTAACACCTGCCAAAGTTCACACTCGGTCCCCCTATGCACCATGACAAGACAATAGAGTAGATCTTTTATAGATATACTAATAAAATGAAAATATAAATATTCTAGGAAGCATTTTTTCCCATCATATTATTGATGTTGAAAGAAAAAGAAACCCTAAATGTGTGAATGATTATATCCTTAGCTTTCTGAACGTACTATGATAAGTGCTAGCATGCCCTTTCAATGAAATATCCTTTAATACCACTTTCAGCAGAAGACGGTTAGTTTGCTGGATTATATGTTTGATCTACCCTGGCAATTTTTATGTTCTTAATTGGATTCTCAAATGGGACTTTAGCTTCCTTTAGTGATCCAAAAAAATTTTATTAGCCATTTTTCATAACACATGAAAGTTCCTTCTTTTATGACAGTGTTCCCAAGAACTCCAATGTAGTTATAGTTCTGATTTATCTATCCACAGGCATTTGTATGATATGAAGAAAAAATAAGACTAAACATTTCAACCAATATGGATAGGAGAGGAAATTGTACAGTGACTTGCATTAAGACAGGGATGTTTGTATTTCTCACAACCAAGCAACATTTTTCCAAGAGTAGGATGCCTTTCCTGGAGAAAGTAAAGGGGATTGAAAAACAAGGCTTCTCCATACTCTAAGCTGTTAGAAGAATAAAATATTCTTAAAGGAATCAGAAATGAGATTTCAGTGGGAAGAAAAAAGGATATGAAGTGGAAGAGGGAAAACTTGACACTTGTCAAGATGTAGGGAGTGAAGAGTATGACACAGAGGAGAAAGGAAAACAAAAGGATATTTGTACAATTAGGGATATATCCATATATGTATGTGTGTATATATATATGCATGTATGTGTGTATATATGTATGTATGTGTGTATATATGTATGTATATATGTATGTATGTATATTTGAGCTCTTCCTAAAGAGGATGCTCAATGTTTTGAGGGAAAAGTGCCACCTATTCCCCAAACAGTGATACAGTAGTCACAGAAGTCATCAAGTAAGGGTCAAGAAGAAAAAAAGAAGAAGAAAACAGTTGGTGATTCCTCATTTAAGGCTACTGAAAAAGCTTGATTGTTAGGCTGATAATAATAGAGAGAAAGGTATATTTTCTTCTTTAAGGAACAAGACAACAGTAATCCAAAACTTATCTTGATAGAATGCAACTATTCACTTCCAGGAATTAACATAAGCAAGATGACAGTACCAGAAAGAACCTAAGAAGTACCAATGATTATAAAGTTTTGGACAGAGAAATAAAGACCACAAGAACTGTTTTGCTCACTGTTGCTCCTGGAAGGCAAGGGATGCAGAAGAGAAAAATAAATTTGAGAAGTGAAAAATTAGCTAAATAAGTGATACCTATGAAATGGATTTGGATTCTTGGATTATGGTTCACAATACAGAGTTGAATACACCTAATAGAAACAAGAATGCATTTGTCAGATGTCTTAAAAATTTCATTAAAAAAGACTTAAAACTAAAAAAGATGAGAAAGGTAGAAGAACGTGTGTGTGTGTGTGTGTGTGTGTTTGTGTATCTCCCAATGGAAAGTAGCTAAAAGTTGAGGATAGCATGGAGAGTCAACTAGAAATAAGGAATAAAAATAGGATTTGAGAAACCAAAAGCTCACAGAAGCCAAAATTCCAGAAAAGAACCATTATTAAAATTCATGGCCCCAAATGTCTGTAGAGAAACACTCAAAGTTAAGGCAACAATAAAACGTTCCAGAGATCCTAACAGAAGAAAGCAAATTCAACTTCATGCATGTCCCTGAAATTTGGGGGAATGAAATTTGGGGTTGGGCTGATCTCTGGGCAGTATTATTGTTCTGTTTTTACTAGAACCTGTGATTTCGAGGAACTTCCCTGTCAATATAGATTGGTCATTTCTCTGCAGCTTATAGTCTTAGAGATCACTTGGCACATTGAAAGGTTAACTTGATGAATCAACTAGTATTCATTAGGAACCTACAATGAGCAAGGTACTGGGAATACAACTACAGTGAATGAAGCCATCTCTACTTGCAAGGAACATTCTTTCTAGCATGGAAGACAAAATCATTATATCTAGAATAAATATAAGGAGAATAAATAAAAATAAATACAACACTACACTATATGATAGTTTGAGAAGGATGCTGCTAGTAATTGGGAGGATCCAGAAAGGCTTCACATGGAAGATGATGCTTGAACTGTGTCTTAAGGAAAAGGTGGATTCTATGAAGCAAAGGTTGACAAGGAATGCATGTCCAACAATGGGGGATGGCCAATACAAGGGCACAGAGATAGGACATGAAGAACATAGAGTCCAGTTTGGCTGGCTACATGGAGCATGGTAGGAGAAGTAATCATCAAAGAGACTACAAATATAGGGTGGGGCAAGGTTATGAAGAAGTTTTAGAGATAAGCCAAGTTTATATCTTATCTTGGCGGAGACTGGTAGCCATGAGAGATAACTGAGTAGGGGAATGACATTGTCAGATCTACTGTGAAGGGAAATCAGTCTGGCAGCAGTGCGTAGGGTGCACTGAAATGAGGAGAGACTTGAGGCGGAAATACTGATTAGAGGTTATTGTAATAATCTAGACAAAGTGTGCTGTGTGAGTAGAGAGAATAGGTGAGAAGTCTTGCTCAGGATCACACATTTAGCATACATCAGAGGAAGGACATGAACCTAGCTCTTTATAACCCTGAGGCTGATTCTGTTTCTATTATATTATACTGACTCTCTGAATAGGTATACTTACTTCAGAAGAAACAGGACAGGGAAAAAAGACAAAGGGTTCTACAGTAGCATTGTGTATTGTATGAGAAGATTCCAAAACCAAAAAAAAAGGGAAGTAAGAGGGAAAATATTTGGGTAATTTGGCAATCTGGACAGGGACCAGCATAAGTGATTTTGTCATTGGAGTATAATACAGACCACCTAGACAGAAAAAAAGAAATATATAAGGAGTTTGGGAAACATCACAAACCTGAAATAGAAACATGATACAGTCATCATTTTGTTACTTGATCATTTCAGTCACATCTGACTCTTTTTACCCCATTTTGGGTTTTCTTGGCAAAGATACTGGAGTGGTTTGCCATTTCCTTCTCTAGCTCATTTTGCAGATGAGGAAACCGAGGCAAACAGGGTTAAGGGACTTGCTCAGGGTCACACAGTAAATTTGAACTCAGGTCTTCCTAACTCCAGGCCAGGCTTCTATTCACTGTGACACCTAGCTGCCCGTGGTAGTTGGAGGGTATAATTTTATCTAGAATTAATCAGATATCTGCTGGTTTGTAAAAATTAGAGAAGATAATGACTTTTTGATCTGTGTTAGTGATAATTTTAACCTTCAAAAGATAAAGGGAACAAAAAACTGAGATTTTATTCTCACTACATGGAGCAACTTGTTGCTGGGATAAAAATGATGGGAACCCTGGAGAAAGTGACTACTCTCTTTAAGATTTTGTGACACAGGAGAATAAGGCTAGATACAGTCTTACATGTCCCGTAGAGGATCTTCTCCCCTCCTTATGCCTGGCTCCCTACTCTGCTGTCATGCCTCCCTCCTCTTCAAAGTGGCACTTAATGTTCATTTTAACATTAGTTCACCCAAATCAAAACATTCACCCTGGGAAGAGGGAAGGAGGCTCTGCAGTGATTCTTCCTCCTAAAAATGGCCCTCAGCCAAACAGCCCCCTGCAGACAAGCTAGGGTTGAAACAGCAGCATTCTGCTCAAGACTATCTTGTTGCAACATTAGCTAGGAAAAGAACTGTGACTCAGTGATTTAAAAATAAAAAAGTGGGATTTAAAAGGAGGCCAAAACAGCTATTATCCCCGGGAACTGTTCTTTAGAAACAGGCCTCTCTCAATGAATTCCCACCTCGTACCTCAAATCCCCACCCCCTTCCTTCCTTATTTCCTCCACAAAAGCAGTGCTGCTCAAAATGCTGAGTAAAAAATGGTCTTGGAACAAAATCAAATGAGAATAGTTTATTAGTGACAACATGAAAAGAGCTGTCCTCCAGATGCCCTCTGCCAAGGATCTAGCCGGGGATCTCATCCCATTTCTTGTGTCAGGGCTTCAGTTGACCTCGGATGTCTATTATTTCAGCAGCTCCTCTGAAACCTTACATTCTCCTAGTGTGCACACCCCAGATTGTGAAAGGGATCTCTCCTATTTAGAATTTCCACAGTCAGGACTCAAAAACTCATCAACCACAGGCACTTGAGGAGCCTTGTAAATAACAAAACAATTTATTTAACAAAGACACAGTGGCTAAGTGTGCTGACAAGAAACTGGTAATCCCAGCAACCAGGGAGGCTGAGGCTGGTGGAATCTTGAAGCCAAGATTCTTACACAGCAATGGGCTAACCTGAATGGGTATCAGCATTAAGACTGGCATCATTACGGTGAAAGGGGCTGGGAGGGAGGTCCACCAGGGAGCCTAAGGTGGGGCAAACTGGTACAGGTCAGAAAAAGAGCAAGTCAAAGCTCCCTTGCTGATTGATCATTAATGGAATGGAGTCCATGAGTAGTAGCCCCTGTAATTTCTGCCTAGACGAGATAAAGAATGCACAGGAGTAACTATAAGAAAAACTATAAGTAACTATAAGAAGACAGGGATTTCATTAAGATGGCAGAAATGACTGTAGAGACTATCAGTTTGGCCTTTCCTTATCTAGAGGAGGCTTATCAGGGTCATTTTTTTACACTGGAAAGAAAAGCCAGGACAGAATTTGAAAATCACTTTAAAGTACGACTTCTACCTCCTTCCACCTACGCCCCTCCCCCAACTCCCAAAAAAGGTCAGCACCTACTGCTGAATCTTCCTGAAGCTGGGGGGAAGACTCACAGAACATTTCCTTTCTCCTTACTCCTGGAAAAGTAGATCGACCACCACCTCTATTCCTTAATTGGCCAAAGTTTTAGTTTTGTTTGTGTGGCTCTGATTACAACTCATCTAGAATTTGTAGGCTCAGATATTTAATTGCCTATACTCTATTTGACCATGATTACACAGCTAATCTGAACAAAGGTCCTTTTGACTACAATTTCAGTCAAATTCTGGCCTCAGATACTTTGACAATTCTTGTCCTCTATCCGTACTGGGTGAGTACATGGTAGATAAAAAATCTGTCTGTGCTTATCTCCAAAATAGAATTTCCTCTTATTTCTAGGATGAACTCATTAAACATGTTGTCCCTGGTCATCTTTTCTCATTGCTCCCTCTCAAAATCCATCTGTTGTGATTTTTTTCTTCCCTTCCTTCTCTTTTTGGGGGAGGCGGGGAGATAATCAGGGTTAAGTTACTTGCCCAGGGTCACACAGCTAATAAGCATCTAAGGTCAGATTTGAACTCAGGTCCTCCTAACTTCGGGGCTGGTACCCTATCCACTGTGCTATGTAGCAGCCTTATGCCACTCTGATTTCTATATGCTGATCTCACACACACACACACATACACACACATATTATATATATATACACATATATGATACATACACATATACACATATATAATATATACACATATATACACATATATGATATATACACATACATATACATATATATGATATATACACATACATATACACATATATGATATATACACATACATATACATATATATGATATATACACATACATATACATATATATGATATATACACATACATATACATATATATGATATATACACATACATATATATGATATATACACATATATATATATCTCTATCTCCAGTGCCAACTTCTCAAGGGTTCTTCATGTTCCATGGCTCCAACTCAATTATCTGTCTTCCTATGATTTGTAAATCGATACATCTCAAAAGCCAAGCTCATCATCTGTCCTATCCCTCAAACTTCCTCCCTTGACTTGAAACCTTAGAATTATCTTTCATTGCTCTCATTTCGTCCACATGTCTAATAAGCCACTCCCTCAAGCTATCATCTCATAGCTATCCTTCACTAACAACCCTGCAGAAAGAATAGTGGGCATTAGTTGCTTCTGGTTCCTTACCACCCAACTCATTCCTCAACTCACTGCAATCCAGGTAATCAAAGGTCTCGCCACTCTCTACAGAATTCCTTCTCGTTGATTAACAATTACATTTCTTCTTTTCTAGGCAGCCTATTGCAGTTAATCTTTCATATACGTTTGAAAATAGCCTAACGAACAGGTCTGACTGTGACACTTCCCTGTTCCAAAACTGCCCGTGGCTTTCCATTGCCTGTAGAATGAAGTACAGAACTTTAGCTTGGTCATATCCAGTGCCCCTGACTGGTGACTGCACACCCAGAACACTATCATGGAAGCAATACTCCACTCCACTGCAAATGCCACTCTCCTGGCTGCTTCTAACCATTCTTCGTTCCCCACCCACAGCCCAACTCTTTCAGGTTCCTCTTTTCATTTTGACTAGTCTCATTAGAATTTAAGCTCCTGGAGGTCAGGGCCTATCTTGTTTGTATTTGCATCCTACGCATTTAACGTGGCTGACACGTAGTGATAATAAATGCTTATCTACTCATCTGTGTGCATGTCACATTATTCCTATTAACAAAAATCATTGGAGAACTCTAAATTCAGATTATTAAAGAAGGATCTTTTTTTTAAAAAATCATGCAGTCCCACTTTCTTAATCTACATTTGAGAAAACAGAGGTCCAGAAATGCAAAATGCAAAATGCCCAACGTCCTATCACTAAGGTAGTGGAAGGTTTAGAACTACAAACCAGGTGTTTGGAATCCAGGTCCAATTTCTTTCCACTACATGTTTTGATTCTAATAATCTGTTGCTGGTTTAATTTTTTTTTTGAAGTGGGGGGGGTCTGCTCTTAATTTTAAATAGTCTCTAAAATAATAATAGTAGTAAAAAAAATTAGTCAAGTGTTTCTCTGAAATTTTAACCAAGAATTTCCTAAGTATTTCCCTTTGTACTACATTAGTGTATATATACTACACTACAAGTATCTATACTTGTCTCTCTTCCATTTGTAGGGTTTTCAGTCACAAATCATATAGTAGCATAAAATAGCAGTATATAGTTACCTGCCTTCTCTCTTTTATTACATGCCCTTTTGCTTCTCTGATGCCTTGAGCTGGAGAAGGAAATGGCAAACCACTCCAGTATATTTTTCAAGAAAACCGCAAATGGGGACATGAAGAGTAAAACATGACTGAAACGACTGAACAATAACGAGATATTCCACATACCATTTTTTTCTTTAACCTCCCCCCATGTATTTTCTCACTGATTTAAATAGTCAGTACATATGCAGGATGGTTCTAATAGCTGATTAAATAAAGTAAACTTGGATGATACTTGATTATTACTAGATATTGCCTACCCAAAAATCAGCACAATCAAAAAAACAAATCAAATACAAAATTGCTTGACAGGTGTTCCCCAGCTATGATGTAATCAAAAATATCAAAACTTTAAACAATAAGATAATTAACTGCCTAACAAAGAGGAAGGAAGGAAGGAAGGAAGGAAGGAAGGAAGGAAGGAAGGAAGGAAGGAAGGAAGGAAGGAAGGAAGGAAGGAAGGAAGGAAGGAAGGAAGGAAGGAAAGAAGGAAGGAAAAGGAGAAAGAGAGAAAGAAAGAAAAAGGAAAGAAAAAATTAGGTTCATAAAATGGACTTCTCAAAAAGCTTATATAGAATTTTCTTAGAGTTTATACCCCCTAGAGTATCACAGGGAAGCATAGGTTTTATGAGGCAGTGGAAACTCTTAGACTGACCTAAAAAAACAAAACCAATTCAGGCAGTTTTCAAAAAAGGTGCCGCCAAGGCTTGAAAAGGGGAGATGGAGAGAGAATCTCTCACTTGGACCTGAAGATGATGAAGAGGAAATAAAAACTACTTCAACTGCTACATTTGCAGCAAGTGGGAAATCTCATGGTTGTTCATGTGTGGGTTTGTTTTCAGTTCTGGGACTTATATACTGGAACTAGCATAAAGCAGAGTCTTCCTTTGAGAGAATCTGATATATGACCCATATCTGGACTTCCAAAACAGCTACATTATGGGGTAATAATTCACTTTACAAAAAGGATCCAATGCAAGTGTTACTTAAATAAGTAGCTCAATTACATTTAAAAATATGATTCAGTCAACAATTCAATTTATGTATAATTTTGTCAAGAATATATCCATTGCCTGAGATATTCCCCCAGATCTCAAGGACACATGATGCCGAGCTCCACAGATTTACGTTGGGCACACTAATGGATAAATCTGTGGTTATCATATCTATAGACTGGGTTTGAAAATGCAATTGTTCTGTGGGTACAGCTGCTATGTAGGAGGGTGTGAAGCAAATCGTTCCCTACCTTCGGAAATTGTCCCAGAGACATGACTAATCTAGCTCACTGTTTGCCTTACTGATGTGGGTAGATTTATATACCCAAGAGACAACAACTTCTCAAGTCACACTGCTTCCCCAGGATATATTTTAAGATTTTCTTTTTTTTCTTCTGGAATTTTGCCCTGAAAAATCCATAGAATCACATTTTGAGATTCTTTTTCATTATTTTACTCAGTGATAACTGCAGGTCCTTCTCCAATTTTCATCTGCATAGTGCAAAGGACACCACTGAGCTAGTGTCCCCACAATTTGGGGAGGGGTAGCCTCTGCTTTGTAGAACATATGAACAAACATATTGAGGACTTTAAAAAATTAATTGCATTAAAGTTAAATTCTCTACAATGGACCATCTGGAAAATAATTCACATTTACATGAGAAGCATGATTACCTGTGATCCATCCAAGAAAATGAGGCACTGTTTCCAGACTCAATTAATTCGAAAACAGCACATAAATCAATAGAAAATAAAATCACTGACATCTAACTCACCACTTTCCATCCAAAACAGCCAAATGAGATGTGGGTAATAAGGTCTCATTGTCAGCATCAAAGAGTACCAGTTTCCTAATTCTAAACTGTGTTTTCCACTTTTCAGGAGAAAATGTCATTGCCCAGCTCTAAGAAAGTTTAATGATGTAGGAGAACAAAGATGAAAAGCAGCTGCCAAATGACCAGACTCCAGGACACGTATGTAACAGGTCATGCAAATGACACCTAGGTGTAGATGAATTGTGATTTTGACTGTTTATTATTACCCAGTTTAATTCTGCATATGTTGAATGTATGTGTTCACACATATGTAGAGGTGGCCTCTGAGCGGGGCAGACTGGGGTTCAGGTCTCACCTCTCACATACACTAACTACACAAATTTGGACAAATCATTTAAACTCTTGGTGCTTCCGGTCACTCTTGAAGACTGTAAGTTTCAGAGGTGCTGGGACTGCAATGGCAGAGGGAATTAACTCATCATTGACTTCCCTTCACCAATGAAATCACAAGTCCAGTCCCACATGCATACATATACACACACGTAACACAAGGATTTTCTCCTCTCAGTCATCATTTATCAAACACCAAATATGTGCCAATCACTGTGCTAGGTACTGGAAATAGAAAAAAACAAATGTGAAACCAGCCCCTGCCCTCACATCCTAACAAAATTAACTCAATTAAGCAAATTAAATAAATCAATTTAATTCATCTGCTTTGGTATATGCAAGTTTTGGGATCATTTCTTTTACTGTTTCCAGGGTGAAGGTTACTGGAATTTCCAACTTCAAGATTATAGACAAACCAAACTTTTAAAGGGTGAATTAATAATAACGAAATAATGAACAAGTATAACAAATAAATCTCAGTTGCCTTTGGTTTCCAGTTTTAAGTACTTAAAATCTAGATCAGGGCACCAGAGAAATGGTCATGAATTGCAAATGGTCCTGCAGACGTTCAGTGCTTAGTTTAACTTTGTCTGGTGTCCTATTTTTCCATATGTGAATAAATGTCTTGGGCTTAACTTGGTCAGGAATGATGTGTTTCTGTCCACAACAAGATCAGACTGGTGAAATCCACACTTTAAATTTGGAAGGAACAATATCAAGCATATTTTAAGCCCACGCTATTGTTCAAGGCACTGTTAGATGCTAGGGATTTCACAGTTGAAAATGACATCGTCTCTGTGCTGGGGGTCAGGGGACTGGTGGATGGGGAGTTGTGACCTCTGTAAAGAGAAGTATACAAGAGTAAACAAAGTAGGTACACAGGAGAGAGCGCTCTATGAAAATCAGATGAAACAATGCTTGATGGGACACGATCAGGATAGAGGTGGGGTCATGGAAAACTTCACAGAGAAGTTGGCACCTGAGTTGAGAGTTGAAGGAAGATAAGGATTATGAAAGAGATAATGAAGGGATATATTCTGGTACAGGGAAGAAAATGCATGGAAATAAGACAGAGTTGGGACAACAGCTAGTCATCCAGTTTGGCTGCACCATATAGTATATGAAAAGGAAATTATGAAATAAGGGTGAAAAGGTCCATCAGGTACAACTATCAATACATTACCCATTTCACATAACCTCACACTGCCAGAAGGAGCAGCGGTAATGATCTTGGACTCAAGTACTACAAAAATTGGTATCTGCTTCTTTTTTTCCCTCAGAGCTATTATTTCATCGGAAATGCCCAGTGCATTTCTATCTCTACCAAAGCAAACCAATAATCTGCGCCATTTTTTATTTTAGAGATTGCCTGGGACACTGAAAAACTAAATAGTTTACCCAGGATTACACAGAGAGTATATGTCAGAGGCAGTTTGGTCTTCCCAACGCTACCAAGACTGGCTCTCTATCCGTTACCTCTCTAGACCTGGCACTTAACCAACTGGAAAGCTCTAGTAATCTGTATTTTTTATATTCCTCCAATATACTAAGAGTTCACATTTACATAATACTTTGAGGCTTACAAAGTGCTTTTCTTCACAAGCAGCCTGTAAGATAGGCATTATAATAATATCAAGCTTACTTTGCAGATGAGAACAACTGAGACTCATGGAGATTAAACTACTTGCTGAGAGGCATAGATCTTGTAAGTGTCAGTGAGGAGGATTTAAGTCCAAGTCTATCAACCCAAAGCTGGGACTCTCCATCACATCTCACTGCCCAACTAAAGGATAGGAGAACAGAGTTTGGAGCTGGATTTCTTAGGTACAGGGACATCTCATATAAGGAAACTCCCTCTATCAACGCAAGCTGACACGCTCTCTACAACTTAAGAGTCTCTGAGAATTGCCTAAAACACAGCAAGCTTAGGTGACTTGCATAGAAACATATAGCTAGTACATTGTCTTAGGTCTGACTTGTACTCAGGTCCTTCCTGGTACCAAGAACCACTCTCTCTCCGCTGACCCATACTCTAATACAAAATACTGATGCCAGAACAGAGGAATAGGACCCACTTTTAGAGTGGTTAGTGGATTATTTACTCTGCTGTTTCTTGGAAAAAATAGATGATATGCTTGGTAAATCACAGCCCCTAATTCTAGAAGTATAATGCCCTAGGTACAGAGGAAGGCAGGAAATGAACATTTAAGTGCCTACACTGTACCAGGTACTGTGCTAAATATTTTACAAATATTACCTCATTTCACCATCACAGCAACCCTGGGAGGTAGGTGCCCTTATTATCCTCACTTTACAGTCAAAGAAACTGAGGGAGAAAGGTTAAATAACTTGCCCAAGGTCACATCGCTAGTAAGTGTCTGAAGCTGGATTTTTAACTCAAGTCCTCCAGATTCCAGCTGCAACCCTCTACCTTAGCTGTCACCTAGTTGTCTCAAGAGAGGAACCAAGACTCATGAGGGATAATATGAATGAAAACAACATGAATTAACAATAAATTTTACAACTAATCTCACACCTCCCTCATTTTCTTAACGGATTAAGGCTTTTATTGTGTGATAGATGGAACCAATGGGTTTGCCCAGTATAAAACATAAGATGCCAAACTGCATACACCACCAACTAGCTATCCATAAACATGTCAAGGCCATGATGAATCATCCCGCAGATGAGAACTGAAGTAAAGTGTTAGACCTTCACATCTGCGGCTGCTCTTTCTCTTTCACATATTGCCTCGTTACTTTATTCTCACTCCAGGCACACTAAGTTCATGCATCATTGTACAGACTTAAAATAAACTCACTAAGTCCATAAGGATTTTATGTGCTTTACTGAGAGAATTCCATTTTTATGAGCCTCCTTGCTTCTCAGACACTGGAAGCTTTGAAGGAGGTTTAAGATTCAGTTTTTTTGTTTTGTTTTGTTTTTAAAGAACCTGCTGAATAACTAAGCAATGGGCACATTTTCCCCTCTGATATCTAAATCTAGAAGCTCTGTTCCTACTTCTGTGATAATAAACAATGTCCCTTTTAAACACACGCAGTGATTTGTGATCGTTCATAGCTGCCTAATATTGCTTAAGTAATATTGGCCAAAAAAGGAATAATAATTCCCTATTTACCTGAATAACTAAAGCTATTGCTTTTCTTGAATTATGCCACATAGTGAAAAAATTAGTTCTGGAATGAATTTGACCATTCTTACAACGTGAGCTCAGATAGATTGCTTGAACTTGGGAATTTTAAACAGTGGCAAGGAAGGCAACTAGAAGTCCCCATTAAGTCTAGCATCAATAATAGCGAGCCCCTTGGGAGGGGGAACCAAGCTGAGTAAGGAGAAGCAAACTGGCTCAGGTCAGAAACAGAGTTGGAAAAACCATGCTAATCAGTAGGGGGATTGGACACATAAGTAGACATTGTACTTCCAGCATGGGTGAGATAGGGAGACCCAATTGAAGAAGGAAGAGGAGGAAAAGGGAGATGACGGGAGAGAGGAAAAAGGGAAGAGAAGGAAGGGAAAGGAACGTTTTTGCCTTTCTATGTATCCCTATCCTTTAGCACAGCACACTGCACATAGTAAGTACTTACTAAATAGTCATTGACAACCATCCTGAAATTCCTTTTTCAGCATATAAGACAAATCATCTAGAGGGTCTGTAATGATTCTATAACTGAATAAAACACTGAATTCTTGTTGACTTCAAATTTCACATATTTGAGAGAAGGAAGAAACAGCCCATTCTTCTAGAAACAGCCCATTCTTCTTTGCTCACCATCTGTCCCTTGAAACTTATTTTCATTCATCTTGAAAACCACTTGGAGAGATATTTTAAAATACATACATGTGTGTATATGTACATACACACATATGTATGTATGTGTATATATACACACATATATGTATATATATACATACATATATTTTAACAAGCAACAAAAGTCCACAAAAATTCTAAGTAATTGGTAGGAGGGTTCTATTTCAATGTCTCTTCTGAGACTGGGGTTCTCAAAGGCTATCCAAGCTGTCCAACCATGTTGAAAAGGATTTAAGTACAGGTCAGAAAATGGACTGAGTCTTTTATTCAAGGACAAGCCAAGGGAAGTTCAGAAAGTCCCAGCACTTGGAAGATGACCACTAAGGAGTGGGTTTAGGAAATTATTTTTTGGTCACAACAACTCATGGAACCACCTGAAAGATGGATAAGTTGCAATCTCTGCAGCATAGCCTACCCATAAAGAGACTGTCCACACAAGGAAAAATTGAAGATATTTTGAAGTAGCTAAATAATATGGATGAAGGTTTAGTATTGATGTCTGAGGAATCTAAATAACATTGATTAGGAAATGCAGGTTCCTGTCTATAAAATAAATTGTAATGGCTGACTATTACCTTCAAGATAATATATAAAATCCTCTATTTGTTTTTAATGTGGCCCCATTCTGATATTCCAGTCTTATTTTTTTAAATACTATATTCTTTTCCCCCATTACATATAAAAACATTTTCAAGATTTATTTTTTAAAATTTTGAGCTTCAAATTCTCTCCCTCCCTCAGTCTTCTTTAACTTATTCTATACATACTCTACAATCCCGCAATACTTCCCTCCTTGCTTTTCCCCTCCTAACTCCATACATATGCGATGGTTGCTTCTCATACCTGGAATGATCATGCTTCTCTTCTCCACTTCCTGGGTTCCTTTTAGTCTCAAATCAAATCCCACCTTCGGCAATAGGATTATCCTAATCTCCCTCAATGATAGTGCCTTCCCTCTGAGACTATCTTGAATTTCTCTAGCATATATCTTGCAAATACATAGCCATTTGTAAGTTATCCACTCCATTAGGCTGTGAACTCCTTAAAAGCAGGGATTGGGTATTTTTGGATTTTTTTTTTGGTATCCCCAGTGCTTAACACAGTGTTTGATAAATGCATGTTAACTTGACTCAAAATGGGTAACAATAACCAGGTCTTAATTATAATTAGTACTAATACTTATAAACAAATAAGGGGCTAAAATCCTTAAAAACAGGGGGATGGAGTCAAGATGGCAGAGTAGAAAGACACACATACTCTAGCTCTTCCCCCACAGGCCATAAAATACTTGTAAAGAAAGACTCTCCACAAATTCGAGAGCAGCAGAAGCCACAGAACAATGAAATGAAGGAGACTTCCAGCCCACGGTGACCTGGAAGGTCGATGAGAAAGGTCTGTCACAATGGATGTGGAGCAGAGCATGGCCAAGTCTTGGTCACATGGCGCCAGGAGGAGCAGGACCAGACCAGGTTTCTGGGACAGCAGTTCATAGATCCCTTAACCCACAGGCGCCAAAGGTCAGTGAGAGGGCTTTTTCAACCAGAGTGAGAAGGGAGAAGGGTCCTCTCCTAATCCAGGCCCCAGGTGGTGGTGGGGGCAATAGCAGCAGCAGCTGATACCTGGCCCAGAGTCCATTGTTGGAGTGACTGAGCTTACAGCCCCTGGGGGAATTGAGCAGCTGAATTGAGCCTCAGCCCTGACCATGGTCCTGGGGCTTGGCAGAGCTGAAGGTCCCTGAGGAGTAAACTCCTCTCCATTGATTGTGCCACCTTTGAGGAACTGAACCCTTACAGATCCCCAGAGTATGCCCTCCCCTTGACAAAGGACTCAAAAGTCAAGTAACTAGCTGGGAAAATGCCAAAAAAGGGGGAAAAGAGCAAGACAATAGAAGGTTACTTTCATGGTGAGCAGGTATTGTCTTTCACTCTTTCATATGAGGAAGAAAAATGCATACCATCAGAAGAAGATCTAAAAGTCAAGGCTTCTGCATCCAAAACCTCCAAAATAAATGTGCAATGGCCTCAGGCCATGGAAGAGTTCAAAAAGGATTTTGAAAATCAAGTAAGAGAGGTGGAGGAAAAATTGGGAAGAGAAATGAGAGCAACACAGGAAAAGCATGAAAAGTAAGTCAACAGCTTCCTAAAGGAGACCCAAAAAATGGTGAAGAAAATAATATCTTTAAAAATAGGCTAACTTAATTGGCAAAGGAGGTCCAAAAAGTCAATAAGGAGAAGAATGCTTTAAAAAGCAGAATTAGCCAAATGGAAAAGGAGGTTCAAAAGTCACTGAAGAAAATAGTTCTCTCAAAATTAGAATGGAACAGATGGAAGCTAATGACTTTATGAGAAACCAAGAAATCACAAAACAAAACCAAGAGAATGAAAAAAAATGGAAGATAACGTGAAATATCTCACTGGAAAAACAGCTGACCTGGAAAACAGATCCAAGAGAGACAATTTAAAAATTATGGGACTACCTGAAAGCTATGATCAAAAAAAAGAGCCTAGACATCATCTTGCATGAAATTATCAAGGAAAACTGCCCTGATATTCTAGAACCAGAGGGCAAAATAAATATTGAAAGAATCCACTTAATACCTCCTGAAAGAGATCCCAAAAGAGAAATTCTTAGGGATATTGTAGCCAAATTCCAGAGTTCTCAGATCAAGGAGAAAATATTACAAGCAGCCAGAAAGAAACAATTTGAGTATTGTGCAAACACAATCAGGATAACACAAGATCTAGCAGCTTCCACATTTGAAATTCCAGAAGTCAAAGGAACTGGGATTAAAACCAAGAATCACCTACTCAGCTAAACTGAGTATAATACTTCAGGGGAAAAAATGGTCATTCAATGAAACAGAGGACTTTCAAGCATTCTTCTTAAAAAGAATTGAAATGAAAATTTGACTTTCAAACACAAGAATCAAGAGAAGCATGAAAAGGTAAACAGGAAAGAGAAATCACAAGGGACCTACTAAAGTTGAATGGTTTACATTCCTACATGGAAAGATAATATTTGTAACTCTTGAAACTTTCCTCAGTATCTAGGTAGTTGGAGGGATTACACACACACATACACACACACACAGAGACAGAGACAGAGAAATAGAGACAGAGCACACAGGGTGAGTTGAATAGGAAGGGATAATATCTAAATAAATAAAATTAAGGGGTGAGAGAAGAATATATTGTGAGGAGAAAGGGAGAAATGGAATGGGGCAAATTATCTCTCATAGAAGAGGCAAGAAAAAGCTTTTCCAATGGAGGGTGAAACGGGGGAGGTGAGAGAAAAAAAGTGAAGCTTTACTCTCAAGGAAGAAATAACATGTACATTCAATTTGGTATGAAAACCTATTTTACACCACATGAAAGTAGGTGAGAAGAGGATAAGCAGGGTAGGGGATGATAGAAGGGAGGGCAAAGGGAGGAGGGAGCAACTAGAATAAACACTCATGGGGAGGGACAAGGTCAAAAGAGAGAATAGAAGAAATGGGGGGCAGGATAGGATGGAGGGAAATATAGTTAGTCTTACACAACATGACTATTATGGAAGTCATTTGCAAAACTATACATATATAGCCTATACTGAACTGACTGCCTTCTCAGTGGAGATGGGTGGGGAGGGAGGAAGGAAGAGAAGTTGGAACTCAAAGTTTTAAGAACAAATGTTGAGAATTGTTTTTGCATACAACTGGGAAATAAGAAATACAGGTAATGGGGTACAGAAATTTATTCTTGCCCTATAGGACAAGAAAGAAAATGGGGATAAGGGATGGGAGGGGTGTTAGTAGGGAGGGCACACTGGTGTAAGGGGAAATCAGAATGCAAGGCATTTTGGGGTGGGGGAGGGCAGAGATGGGGAGAAAATTTGGAACTCAAAATTTTGTGGAAATGAATGTTGAAAAAAATGTAAAAAATCTGAAAAAAATAAAAAAATAAAATAAAAAGAATCTTTAAAAATAGTATGTCCATTTAAGCTGATGAAATATGCTCCTACTTGTTTACACTATTAAATTCCTTAGTCAATTCTTTCTCTGTAGATTGTTGAAAAGATAAACCATCCCACCATCTCTCTGAATTTAAGCACAAAATTTTATTTAGTAGAGTCCAAATGAATGAGATTTTACTGAAAATCAACAGTCAACTCTAGATTAGTGAGCTATTGCAAATCTTATTTTAATATTCTTATGATATTGTCACTCTTTCATGAATAGCTAAAATTTAAGAGGATTTTCATTTATTTCACCTCATTAGTTGCTACAAGAAAAGGTTTTAAAACCAGGGTAATCTCGTCCCTGCCTCCAGAGAATAAACCAAATTCGACATTAGGCTTCTGTGCATCACTCTGAAAACATTTTCACTTGTAGTGAGGAAGGACTGAGTATCATCATCAACCAGTATTAATGGAATACCCACAGTAGGGTAGGGATGCCAGAATTTTAAGTTGTTAAAATTTAATAGAAATGTGGACCACTTAACCATACACAAGGAACCCTGCTGCTTGCATGCTGTTTGAAAATACACGTTTGTATACATTCTACACATGCAACACATTAAAATCCAATAGGTTTAGCTGCATTAGGGAGTGGCATAGACTCACAGGTCTCATGTTTGATACTTGTGGTTTAAAGTATAGTTTCATTGTCATGCTTTGAACTTATCACAACATAAAAGTAACCTATTTCCTAATTTAAGTATAAAAATACATTTCAAAGTCAAATAATTTTGGATTACGATTTTGGATTAGCTGTATGATTGTCTCCCTTAGCATAGTCAACTGAGAGTATATACAAAGGGCTATCTGCCTTTTATATGTTATTGGTTTCTCCACTTTCTCTGTTGCTGATTCCTTTACCTATATATTTTATATGTATATATGCACATATATACATGTCTATACATATATACACATGTATATGCATATATACATGAATATATTTAACTCTGGGAGAGCAATAACCAAGAAGGATCCTTCAAGATCTTTAAGACTTTCAAGGTCTTTCAAGACCTCAAATACAACTTCTGTGGCTGACTAGTCATAGTTAAAAGTCAATAGTCCCTGACACAAAAGTTAAGACCTATACTTCTTCATATTATCTGAGTAGATCAACTTTTATTGATATCTCTGGGGAAATGTTAGAATAGACTTCAGAAGATTAAAAAAATAGCTTAGCAGTAGGAGTAAAAATGGAAGTAGTAGTGGGGGGAGTAGTAGTAGTAATAGTAGTAGTAGTGGTAGTAGTCACTGATATTAATATGATTTTAAGGTTTGTACCAAAAAAAAGCTTGCATATCAAATCATTCGAAGTAAATTCAAATGACACAATCTATGAGAGGAAAAACACAATGTCCCAGCAACACTGACAACCTGCTTCTCACTACCATTCAGACATATCCACACTCTTATGGGTGGCCAAAATCTTTATGTGTAAGCATTGATCCTCTTTTGCCTAGTACTTATCAAGTGAGATGATATTTTTAAAGTGCTTTGCAAACCTTAAACTACTAAATAAATGTTAGCCATTATTATTATCATCATTTCTTCCTCCTTCTCCTCCTCCTTCTTGTTCTTTGCTGATGTTACTACCATTGCTACTACTACTATTTCTACTACCATTGCACATTACTACTACTTCTATTACACTTGCATATTACCAATCAACCAATATTTGTCAAATGGATGAATAGAAACCTAATACACAAGAATCCAAATTCACAAAACAAAGGCATTTATGGAGTAATGGTGTTTTTTTACAAAAGGATTCTTTCCTTGCCAGAAATAAGCCACAGGTTTCCTTTAAATAGTCAACCATTCCCCAGTGTATTCCAAATTGGATGTGATTTACAAAAATTTGATTTATATGTAATTTCCCAAGATTGAATTCATTATGAGCTCCTGGAACACCTGTCCATGTGTACATGTAGTTTACAGGCTATACCCGGAATCTGGCATGCTAAATGCAAAGATATGTGAAAATGATGATCATTTAAAGACAGGTAAAATAATTCTGAGTTTTAAAACAGAACTTGATACAAACAAACAGCTAATTAGAACTGGCAGAAGAAGTATAAACAAGAGTCTAATTAATGAATTACAATTTGTCTCTTTCTTGATGTAGAAAGAGACTCATCACCAGGTTGGCAGCAAGGTGATTATTTTTGTTTGTTTGCTTTTTGGCCATAGCAACTCACAAAGATGTAGAGGAGTTAAATTCACATCGTTCTGTGTGTATTCATCCTTCGTTGCCGAAGAAGACCATGTCATCAGAGTAATAATGACATGATTTGCACTTGACTTTGTTTTGAGTGAGGGAGGGCTGCGTAGATCACCAGTCTCACTTCTCCTCCAGTGAGCAGATATTCATCAGGATGACTGGAGATAACCCAGGATGATTGTTGAGTGTCAAGTGTCTGAGGTGATATTCGAACTCAGGTCCTCCTGACTCCTGCCCTGGTGCTCTATCTACTGCACCAACCTAGCTGCTCCCAAAATTCTGCATCATTACTGATAGAGTTAAGACCTTACTAGTGAAATCACAGAACCTTGAACTACTAAAGTAAGATGAAGAAACTGGGCTAAGTTTGATCTTTATCTGCAATAGTGATAGGACCTGCCAGCTTCTCCCCAAAACTGAGGGAGTCTATGATTCCTCCCCACCCATCATTCTCTTACTCTCATGAAGTTCCCTCTGCTTCAAATTTCATTCCCAATAATCTTTATAACTCAAAATTTATTGTAAAACTACAACATGATGTAGAAGGTCACTTGTGTGTTTGACTACTATTTTATAAACTCCTCAATCTAAAGAAAAAGCCTTCCACTGACTCTAATTCAACTACTCTATTTCTCTCCTCCATTGTCTACTCAAATGACCTGAAAAAAAAATCTCATCAAAAGTTATCTACACCCAAAGAATCCACTTCCTCACTAATTATCTTCAAAACTGGCAAGTACAATGATCATTTTTCAATCCTCACCACCCTGGCTCCTCTGTAGCATTTAACACACTTGAACTTGACCCTTCCTACTGAATACTCTCAGATTCTTTCACCAGAAAGTCCTGTTCTCTATTTCTTATGTTGGGTGTTCACTGAGGTTAGTATTCTTTTCTCCTTTACATTCTCTTCTATGCCAATCTCACTTACTAGCATATTTCTACTAACATGTATACACAGATGACTTTTAAATCTATTTTTGTAGAACTGAACTTTCAAATGACCTCCAGAATCTGACCACTCACAAGGTCTCCCTATGTTTACAGTTTGAGCTCAACTTATCTTTTTCTTAAAGTTTGTCCTCCCTCACATTATTTTATTTTTATCAATAACTCAATTCACCTAATCTCCCTATTCCAATCTTCAATTTTGTCTGACTCTTTCTACTTCTTTGGCACTCATATCTAGTTACCAAGTCATGATTGAGGGCTCCTTCAAGGAGAATTTATGGAAGGACAGAGACAACAACTGCACAGGATGGGAAGGTATTAAGGATGATTTGCACCAGTAAGATTTTAGATATATCCAAGTAATGGCAAACAACTGCAGTATCTTTGCCAAGAAAATCCCAAATGGAGTCAAGAAGAGTCAGATGTGACTGAAAACAACTGAACAACAAAAACAGCTTTTTATAAGTCATCTTACCTACTAGACTGTCAACTCTACAGGGACAAAATCTTACCAAAAATTTTCAGCTCTCTCCCTCCCCTCCACAGCACCTGGCACAGACCTCAGCTTAGAGTAAATACTTAGTGCTTTTGGAATTGTTTCTTCCTTTCTACTTTATTAAGTATTATTTATCAGTCAAATTTATTACTCAAATTTATCAGTCCCTTTTCATATATACCTATGTATATATACACATGTGTATATGTATACATATGTATAGATACATATATATGTACACTCAGAGATCCCTCTAACTGCACCTATATTATGCATTTATGTTTATACATATAAAGATATATATATGTATATATATATATATATGTGTGTGTGTGTGTGTGTGTGTGTGTGTGTGTGTGTGTGTGTGTGTGTGTATTTCTTTATTTAGGCTTTTCCGCCCTCTAATTCCCAGTCAATTGTATTATTTTTCTTCAACATACATCAACTATTCAATGCAAAATTTATTTTCTCATTAAAAAAAGATGGCAGTTTGTCTACAATTCAAAGTCTGTTCCTTTATCTCTAGCTGGTGGGATTGATTTACTTTAAATTAATACCTTGCTAATTTGTCCTGTTTAATGCAAATTATTTTGATCCCCCTCCATGAGATAAGAATCTGCTTTCTCCTTTTAAAATCCATTTCCTTTTACCAGGAGAAGCTCTTTAAGGGAAAGACTTGAGCTGTTGCCCATTTTCATTTAGTAAAACTGTTATTTCTCTCTAGGGTGTAAAAAAATAACAAGAGTTGGAGGTTAATTTCTAAGGATGATAGGTAGAGATTCTAACATCTATAACAGTAGTCTACCATTTTCTTAGGTGGGAAGTATTGAATTTTTTTTACTTTAAGCTTTATTGATTTTTTTTAACATTACAAACATTTACAGATTACTCCCACTTATTGAGAGGTCTCTTGTAAAAAGGAAAAGAGTTAAGTAAAAAAACTAATGATACACTAACCTCATTTGAAAATATATGCAACATTTCACATTGTAGCAACACACACACACACACACACACACACACACACACACACACACACCTCTCTTGAATAGTGAGTGTTTGTCTACTGCTTTATCAAGAGGCAAGGAACTGTGGGTCCTGGGCCTGTCTGTGTCTACTGACAGCTTCATGTGTAACTCAACAATTCAATTCAAATCAAATGATATATCTCCTTAACTCTATGTGCAAAGTACTTTTGGAGGCTTTGGAGATACAAAGACAAAAGTGAAAAGGTTCCTGTCCTGAAGACATTTGTGTTCTTCTTGGAAGGAATGCACAAGTAAATACAAGATAATTTGATGAGGAAAGGAGAAATAACAACTGAGAATATTGTGAATGAAGAAGAGGGAGAAGTTGGAAAATCCAGAAAGGCTCATTCATAGTGGATAGCACCCTGAAAAGGTGAATGATTCTAAGAGGTGGAGCTAAGGAGGGAGGACTTGCCAGGCATGGAGGCAAGAGAAGGAATGCCCTGTTTGGGGAACAGTCAATTTAACTGAAACACAGAGTGCATAAAGGGGAACATTTTGAAATCAGTTTGAAAAGGGAGGTTTGAGGTAGATTGCAGAGCTTTAAATATTGGTGGTTTTGTTCAAGCAACTCCTGTAATAAGAACAAATGGGGGGGAAATTAATGAATTACATTGAGGTTTTATTATCTGAAATACATGACTATTTGAATATAAATGCATAACAAGATATGTTAACTAAAAAGTAATGAAAACCAAAAGGATTTTGGAGATGGAAGAGATTTGAGCAATCATCTTAGTCATTCTCTAGATTATCTAGGTGGGGGATTTTTCAGGATAGACATACATGTATTTATGAATATATAATAGCTATTTAAATGATTTATATATAATTATATACCTATACACATGTATATACATACACACACACAAATACATACACCTACACACATATATATGATGGGATTGAGAAGAGGTAGAATATTGTGAAGTTCTAGCTTCTCCCCTTGATCAAGTTAAGATTGTAAATTCCATAAGCAGGGCCAATAATTCTACAACCTGTCTACTCTAATACTGTACTCTGTCCTATAGCAAAGACTGAATAAGAGGCAGTTGGGTGGCGCAGTGGATAGAGCACCAGTGCAGGAGTCAGGAGGACCTAAGTTCAAATCTCACCTCAGACACTTGACACTCACTAGCTGTGTGACTTTGGGCAAGTCAGTTCACCCCAACTGCCTCATCCCGGCCCATTTCCAGTTATCCTGATGAATATCTGCCCACTGCACCCAGAAGGCCCTGGAGAAGAAATGAGGCTGGTGACCTGCACAGCCCTCCCTCACTCAAAACAAAGTCAAATGCAAAAGTCATCATTTCTCTGATGGCATGGTCTTCTTCAACAACGAAGGACGAACACACATAAAGACTGAATAATTTATTTGAATATTATTCATTCATCTCCCTTATTTTCCCTCTCCTGATAGATATATTTTGTTAAAGTTTAATAAAATGGCTTTTGAAAGCAACTTGTTCTCTCAGCCCTTGCAAATGTGAACCCATCATTCAGCATCTAGAGATCTGATCAATAATTCAAATTAAAAGACCAAATGAGGCTTCATCATTCCTATAAGGATAATCAGGTTTCTGTCTTAATTCTTTCTATCAGAAAATTCATTTTGGACATCCTGGAAGATGCTACAGTGAGATCTTCCAAGACAACCAGCACCTCTTCTCAAAAGTCATCGCTTGAGATAGTAAAAAGAAAAAAATATTGCTAGAGTTTATAAGAAAGTTAAAACTCATTGAAAAGACAGAGTTCTCCCACCATCATACATTTGTCAGTGAATTTTGATTCATCTACATACAACATCAGTCTAGTAGCTCACATTTACATAATGTTTTAAGGTTTGGCAGACATTTTATTATGTCATGTCATTTTGTTCTCATAATAATAAGAAATAAATCCTAAGCATGTAATCCCCATTTTACAGACAGAGCAACTGAGTCTTAGAAGGGTTAACTTGTTCATGGTCACACAGTTACTGTCATAGGTGGGCTTTGAGGCTTTGAGTCTAGTATCGTGACATTTTGCCCAACACACTTTCCACTAAAGCACAATCAGTTCCTCCACCCCTACTGTAAATCTAGGAATTCTTTTGGAAGGCAAATGACAGACATTTTAAAAACCATGGAGAGCTTTAAATAAAATTATGAAGGAAAAATCTACACTTGAAAAAAGCATTGGAGACTTAACTGGAGAGATAATCTGAACATTTAAGTACTTTGAATGAGAGGTACTTTTCAATCGTACTGAATTATTATTTTAATATAAGAGCCTTCACAATATAATAAAATAGAGATCCCAATACTTTATTAATTAAATTATGAATTTGTTTGTGTGTTGAGGATCCTCCTCTGTTGCCTGATCATAAGGAGGAAGTGACCCGTGGCTGACAAATTCTATGCCAATGGGGGAAAAGCAAAGACAGAACCCACCAATGGATCATTAAGAACAGCACCAGCAGCAAGGGATTCTGTGTTGGTTGTCTCAGAAACAACCTACTTAAAATGTGTTTTAAGAAGCTAGTCACTAGAGAAGTAATTGTCAAGTATAATTTTAAAATTAAATTATGAAGCAGTAATGGAGAGTCAGTCCTGGAGTCAGGAATAACTAGGTTCAAAGTCCAGCTGTGTGACCATGGCAAGTCATTTAACTTCAAATTGCCTCCTGGAAATACTCTATGATTCTAAGTTGAAGAAAAGTCACCAGTCAGCTTTGGTAGAGAAAGCAGAATGCTATGCCAGTATAAACCACAAGTGTGCTCCTCTCATCCCCTAAAAGGTCATTGTTGAACAAAGAAATAAAATACTTTAGGTTCCAAAAATTAGGCATGAAAAATAAACATCAATGTATGAAAGTAGGAAAATTATCACATTATTATGCAACATTTTAAACTAGGGAATTTAAGAACTGGAAATAGCTATAGAGTTCCAAGACATTTAAGTAACTAGAATATCTACCTTGAATAAGTATTTAAGACAATTTGAGTAGCAACAACTCAAACGTAGAGTAATAAAAACTCAGAAAGTAGCCTGAACAGATCTCCCTTATACTACTATTAAACTCTTCAAAAAAGTAGCATACATTCAAATCCTATTTCTTTACTACCCAATCATTCCTCACCTACTTGCAATCTTATATAAAGTCTCATTATTCTATTAAAACTCTTTAAAGGTCATTAATAATTTCAATTGCTATAATCCTAATAGTCCAGGGTGCTTTTTTTTTTTTTTTTTTTGCTTTCTGTCTTCATTTTCTTGCAGAGTACTAGGTTTACAGTTGGGGAACTTGAGTTCTAATACTATCACTGACACTATTTGTAGGAAAATCACCATTTAATTTCTCTAAATCTTAATTTCATCATCTATAAAATAGGAACGATCGTTATTTCTCTACACTCCTACTTCACTACAATTTATCCAGTCTACTATAATGGCATTCCAAATGGTTCATCTGTTTTCTCCCTTCTCCAATGGATTCTTCGTAGGTATGCCAAAATAATCTCAATTCAGCTCATATCCTTACCAAAAAAACAAAACAAAACAAAACAAAAAAAAAACCCCAAACTGATACCTAGAGAAAACAATACAAACTCCTTAACTTGGTATTCAAGGCCCTCCACAATCTGACTGCAACCTCATTTTGCAGTCTTCCTGCTCTTTATATACTCAAACTGCTCCACACCTTAAATTTGATTAGTCATCTCCCACTTCCACATATCCAGAGGCCAATCTAACCCTACCGCATCTCTTCCAGTCTAAATGGTGTTGCTGCTTCTGTGTAGTCTTCCCTAACCTCCCCTTACCTCTCCATCAAGTGAAATGTCTCTCCCTTTTCAAATTTACCTAGAAACTTTCCCATTCCCTCAATATGTTGTCCTTGTATTTACCTATACGTGTACTGTATGCCCTCATCACCTCGACAACTCAAGAGAAATTAAGCTCCTAGAGGGAAATACAAGATGGCTTTTCATTTTGGTATTTATATTACCTAACACAGCATCTTTCCTATAAAAGGCACTTGATATATTTGTGTCTGAATTGAATTGTTTCTAAATATAGATTAAAAATAGTATTACTATTCAGTTTTTTAATGAGGCAAACATTTTTGATTCCCATTCCTAACAAGGCTGAAGCTGAAAAAAAATTTTCAGACAGATCATTGATGACTATTGATGAAAAAAACTGAATAAAATGTTGGCAAAAAGAATTTACAACAAAATTTACAACAACCACCTGGATTTTTTTACTAAATATATAAGACTAGGTCAATAATAGGAAAAGAGTCAATAGAATAAACTATACCAATAAAATATATATAGTTGAACCAAAATTATTTGATAGAATATAAGTCTAATTTTTTGATGAATTTATGATTTCACTGGTGCACATGCAGATTGCTACCCTTTAATCTGAACCCAGTTCAATATCCATCTGCATCGTCTAGATAAAGTATACGTATATGGAGTGGGGGGGAGGGGGCCAATGTGTATGAGAATCATTGTCCCATTTGAATGCTGCCCTGGACTTTCTACATAACATCTTATACAAGTACACATCTCCTTGTTCTACACTTCACTTCATATTATTAATAAGAAGATCATTGAACAAAATCCTCTCTCCTGTCTCATGCACTGGAAATACCTCACTGGAGGACAGGCTTTAAGGAGGCACTTAACTCTATCAGATCAAATGTACTTTTTAAGAGCAATCAGCAGACAATAACTCTATTAGATTCTTACGTTCTCTGCACCTATCAGCCAATTTTGTAGTGGTACAATATTTCTTGTGAAAGCCTATTTGTTCCTATTCTGAGCTGGACAGCTCCTCCAACTGCAGGTACACAATTTGTTGCCAAATTCAAGCTTCAAGCCTTCCTATTTGGATAGAACCACCTGCCAGAGCCTGATCCAGTGTCACCTTCATTCCATGATGTGGCATCAGAAGAGAACTTTAGTAGAGTAATTTGATAACAATTTTTAATTGACCAACAAAAGTAATGTGTCCAGCCATAACTGTGTCTGATAAAAATCTGACATCTAGATTATATAAGGAACACAAATTAAAGAAAAATATTTATTCACCAGGGAATACAAGATCAAAGCACCCAGACAGACAATTTTCACAACAGGGAACACAAATTGTTAATCACTTGAAAAATTATTTAAGGTGACTAAGCTGTTCATAGCTTGATGTTTGCTCAGATGAAAAAGTAAATTGGTTTAGCTATCTTCTCAAGTCATTGACATGTAGAAGACTGAATTGCTTAGACCTCTGAAGGTATGTTAAAAGACCTGGAGCAACTTGCTGTTAAAGTAGTTTCCTCTGAAATTAAGAAAACATGTTAGACTCTGGTACAGCTTTGGTAAGAGCTGAATTCCATGCTTTGGGCAGAGAAGGAGTCAAAAGAGGGAAAGACAACATTTGGAGGCTATCTCTTTAGTTTACTTTTTTATGAGAGTAGGTCATTGTATACTAATTCAATTTTTAAATAAATATATATACACACACATTCTACCTTTAATTGATAAATATAGAACTTGTGCTCTGGGTCAGAGAAAAAATGGATTGCATTTGCCAACAGTTTGCATGCCCAATATTAGTTTTCCTAAAATATAAGTGGTTTCTGTGCTTAAAATACTCATAAGAATAAATTTCTTTTTTGTTTTCCTATCACTTTTATTTTTTCTCAATTATGTTTAAAATGTGTTAACAGTTTTTTTTAAATTTGAGTTTCAAAGTCTCTCCCTCCCTCTCTTCCCTTCCCCACTCCTTGAGAAGATGAGAAATCTGTTATAAATTATATGTATGTAGTCATGCAAAACATTTCCATATTAGCCATGTTGCAGAAGAAAACACAGACAAAAAAAAAAAGAAAACTAAAGAAATTTGTACATCTCCTCAATTTCCAATTCTCTGCTACCACCACAAGAACTGCTATAAATATTTTTGTACATCTAAGTCTTTTTCCTTTTTCTTTGATCTCTTTGAGATACAGACCAAATGGTAGTTCTGCGAAGGCGTGCACAGTTTGATAGCCTTTTGGGCATAGTTTCAAATTGCTCTCCAGAATGGTTAGAACAGTTCACAACTCCACCAACAGTGTATTAGTGTCCTATTTTCTCACATCTCCTCCAGCATTTGTCATTTTCATTTTCTGTCATATTAATCAGATAGATATGAGGCGGTACCTCAGAATTTTTTTAATTTTTTTTTAATTTTCACTAACCAATAGCGATTTAGAGTATTTTTTCATGTTTCTATACATAGCTTTGATTTCTTCTTCTGAAAACTGCCTGTCCATATCTGTCAACTGGGGAATAATTCATATTCTTATAAATTTGACTCACTTCCTCATATATTTGAGAAATGAGGCCTTTGCAGGATTAAATTTCTTATTTTAGCTATTCCTGTTAAATGGCCATGTAATAGAGCTGACTTTTTTCTAAACTAAGCCCCACATTTTTTCATTAACTTGCATCACTAACTTCTATCACAGTTTTCCTTGTACCTGAGATAGTATTTTTAACGTTACTCCAGTGAATAACTAATATAATAAATGTGACTAATTGCCCCAACTAGAATGTAAAGTAACACATCTATGCCTATCCATCCTCCATGTCTTCCCATAAATCTGTTACAAGGGGGTCCATCCAACAACTTGGGAACCTTCCTTGAAATTTAAAAGGCTGAGCATTATAATTAGTGTATGCATTTGTAATTAGAGAAAAATGGTTCCTCCTCTTTCCTTCCCCACCTAAATCCCTCTTCATTTTATTTATACATACGAAAATCAACAACACAACAAATTAACTTAGTTCCAGCTGCATGAGAAACCAAGAGATAATCATCCTTTATTGCCTTTTCTCTTGCATTTCAGCCCCTCTGTAGCTATCAAAGACCATCCCCAGTCATCCTGATCTATATCTTCACCCTGGACCCAGATGGCTCCAGGAGGGGAAAGTAAGCTAGTGACTTTGCACATCCCTCCCCTGCTTAAATCCAGTTCATTTGCAAATCATGGCATCATCTTCCTGAAGTCATGTTCTTCTCTGAGAATAAAGGACAAACAATGTCATCTCTCAAAGAAAGAAAACCACTAAAGAAAAAGAAAGAACATCAAGGCTGCCATCATAGTCATTAACCTAAAGTCCTCCAAAAGGTTTAGAAAATTCTTATCTGAAATAAGATATATTCATTCCAATTTTTATTTTTAAAATTTGCTTAGAATTATTCTTCACTAATGTTTTCAGAAAAAAAAATCTATTGCTTTTCAAATATTTTCTGGAACATACTTTGAAACACCTGGTAACCATTTACTAATGGATTATAATAAGTACTCAATTACAATCACTACATTTTCACCTGCCTGTCACTTATAAAATCCTAGAACTTCTGAATTATTTAGTTTGTTCTCACTAGTAAAGGTGAGGTTAAAAACAATGTTTCCCACTAGGATAGAATTAATTATTTTTTTTCAACTACCTTTCTATTTACATCTCTGTTTCTGCCAACACAACATACTTAATACTTAAACAAACCTACATAAACTGAAGGTTGTAAAATTTCTTAGCCTTGGACCCAGAGATTCCACTGCTAGATATATACCCCAAGAAGGTCACTAACAATAAGACAGGCCTCACATACACCAAAATATTTAGAACAATGTTTTTGTGACAGAAAAGAACTGGAAATAAAGTAGATATCCATTTATTGGGAAATGGATAAACAAATTAGAGTACATGAAAGTAATGGAACATTTTTGTTCTAAGAAATAATGAACCAGACAAATAGAGAGAAGCATGGAAATACTTAGATGAACTAAGAAAAATGAGAAATGTGAAGCCAGGAAAATAATATACAATTACCAAAACAATGGAAATGGAAAACACAATCATCACAAAATAGCAGAAAATGAATGCTACAGAATTACAAAGAGTAAGCTTGACCCCCCAAAAAGAGAAAGGTGAAGATCCATCCCTCTCCATTGCTGTAGGTCAGAGGCAGGGGTGGGAAGGAAGAGTGTATATAGGTGCAGAACATTGTATATAATGTCAGGTGGAATTTTTTATGCGATGACTGATTTTACTTAATTTTTTTTTGCTTCTTCCTCTTTTTGCTTAAAAGGTGGTTCTCTAGAAGGGAAGAAGGGGACTGAGAGGAAATCTGGACAGAGTAAAAACAAAAGATATCAACAAAAATATATTTTTTAAAAATGTTGCAGAAATAAGGATGGGCATTAGATATTTGTCAAGATGTCAGGTTTAACATACATCCTTGCATTGCAAAAGCAGTGTATACTTATTTCTGACTTTCACCTTTGTTAGGCGAAGCATAAAAACCAGACCAACTTCCACTAAAACTCAAAGCCAATGACCAAAACTATAGGTATTTACAATGAGATATTGTAGTGTTGGGGAGGAAACAAGAAATATTTGGATTCTTTTATGTAAAGAGACAATCTTCATTTTTTCCCCTCAACTTTTCAGCTAGGATATTAAGAGTCTATTGTATACAATGCACTGTGCTAAGGATACAAAAACCAAAACACAGAAACAAAAAGAAAATCAGCACCTGACCTCAGAGGGCTTACATTCTACATACAGAAGAGGAGCACATATAAATTGAGAAGCAGAACACACTACCACTGAGACAAGGTCAAGTAAGTCTTCATAAAATGCAGGTCCCTGAGCAAAAAGCTTGGGGGCAAGGATTTTAATGAGGAGAAAGTGAATTCCAACCATGGGAGGAGATCACATTTGAATACATAGATATGTGAGTTTCATCAACACTGGGCAACAGCTAGTTATCTACTTTGGGTATCATGTAAAATGAGACTATAAAAGACGATATGACCTTGGAGTCAGAAAGATCTGCGTACTAGATCCACCTCTGACACAAACAGGTCAGGTGATCCTGGATCATTTAATTCTCTAAGACTATAAAATACGGAATGAAAAAACAAAACCACCATACGTTTCTGGTGTGCATGGATAGAAGTTGTTTCCTCAATAGATGTCCCTTTTATCAATGAAATCATATGTTCAAACCATGCCTTTCCCCCAAAATTAAAAAATACAATACAAGTCTACCTAAATAAAACTCTTCATAAGAATTCAGATCCATCACAAATCTAATCATACCCCCATAAAAACTAATAACTATGTACAATTATAACTGGAATTTATACACAACCTGTAAAATGGATAACACTCCTATATTTATAGCACCATGGTTACAAAGAGGTTCTCTTCCACAAGGAAAAAAACATGTTAATCCGGAACAGTGAGAAAAGTAAAAAAAAAATACATATTCATCTTTTTGCACTGCCCTTATATTGTGTTAAAGGCATTAATTTATTCCTTCTTTGAACCCTGAGAAGCTTGGAGCTCTGGGTAACAATCTTCTTAATTTCAGAGGACTCTGGAAAATCCAACTAAGATTATGACTAAGTTTTTGCCTTCAAAGAACTCATGGTCTGGAACTAAAAATATAGAGAAGAACCTTTGGGATTTGTCCATATGAGTTTTAAATACTTGCTTTGTCAACCTGCAATCATTCTTTTTGAAACTAAGGACTGGGGTTATAGCCACTTGAAAAGGTGAAAAGGAAAAAGTGGGAGAGATGATCCTGAACTATATTAGTTCTATATATTTTCTTTCCTGGGAATAGGAGGGTAATGCGGCAAAATGGGCTCAGGGGAAAAAAAGGGATAACAAAAGACTGAATGGCACTTCCTATGATACCTTTGCTATAGGCAATAACCCTGATACCATCCAGACAGATGAGTCTTTTTTTGGGGGGGGTTAAAAATCCAAAGAATTTATTTATTTAACTTTTTACATTCATTTTCACAAAATTTTGGGTTCCAAATTTTTTTCCCCTTTTAACCCCTCCCCCCACCCCAATACCCCAAGCAATCTAATTTTCCCTATCTCCAATCTGCCCTCTCTTCTGTCATCCCTCCCTTCTCTTGTCCCCATCTTCTCTTTTCTCCGGTAGGGCCAGATGACTTTCTATTCCTCATTAACTGTATGTCTTCCTTCCTAGTAGCAACAACAATACTAAACAGTTGTTCCTAAAAGTTCCAAATTCTCCCCATCCCTCCCTCCCCACCCATTCCCTTTGGGAAGGCAGGCAATTCAACATATGCCATATCTGTGTAGTTTTACAAATGACTTCCCTGATAGTCGTGTTGTGTAAGACTAACTGAATTACCCTCCATCCTATCCTGCCCCTCATTGTTTCTCTTCTGTCTTTTGATCCTGTCCCTCCTGAAGTGTTGACTTCAAATTGCTCCCTGCTCCCCTTGCCCTCCCCTCCATCATCCCCCGCCTTGCTTATCTCCTTCTCCCCCACTTTCTTATACTGTAAGATAGGTTTTCATACGAAAATGAGTGTGCATTTCATTCATTCCCCTAGTCAAATGTGATGAGGGCAAACTTCCTGCCTTTTTTTTTTCTCAGCTCTCCTCTTTTCCCCTCCACTAAAAAGTCTCCAACTTGCCTCTTAAATAACATATAGTTACCCCCTTCCATTTCACCCTCTTCCCTCCCACTACATTTCTCTCTCACCATTTACCTTAATTTCTTTTAAGATATGGTCCCATCCTATTCAGTTCAATCTGTGCTCTCTGTCTCTGTATGTATGTGCATGTGTGTATGTGTGTGCACGTGCATGCGTGTACATGTGTCTGTATGGACCCACCTACTACCCAGATACTGAAAAGTTTTAAGAGTTACAAGTATTGTCTTTCCATGTAGGAATGTAAACAGTTCACTTCTGGTAAGTCCCTTAAGACTTCTCTTTGCTGTTTCCTTTTTCATGCTTCTTCTCATTCTTGTGTTTGAAAGTCAAATTTTCTTTTCAGCTCTGGTCTTTTCATCAAGAATGATTGAAAGTCCTCTGTTTCATTGAAAGACCATATTTTCCCCTGAAGTATTATACTCAGTTTAGCTGGGTAGGTGATTCTTGGTTTGAGTCCTAGTTCCTTTGACTTCTGGAATATCCTATTCCACGCCCTTCGATCCCTTAATGTAGAAGCTGCTAGATCTTGAGTTATCCTGATTTTATTTCCACAGTACTGGAATTGTTTCTTTCTACCTGCTTGCAATATTTTCTCCTTGAGCTGGGAGTTCTGGAATTTGGCCACAATGTTCCTAGGAGTTTCTCTTCTTGGATCTCTTTCAGGTGGTGATCGATGGATTCTTTCAATACTTATTTTGCCCTCTGGTTCTAGAATGTCAGGGCAGTTTTCCTTGATAATTTCATGGAAGATGATGTCTAGGCTCTTTTTTTGATCATGACTTTCAGGTAGACCCATAATTTTTAAATTGTCTCTCCTGGATCTATTTTCCAGGTCAGTTGTTTTTCCCATGAGATATTTCACATTCTCTTCCATTTTTTCGTTCTTTTGGTTTTGTTTGGTGATTTCTTGGTTTCTCGTAAAGTCATTAGACTCCATCTGTTCCATTCTAATTTTGAGAGAACTATTATCTTCAGTGAGCTTTTGAACCTCTTTTTCCATTTGGCTCATTCTGTTTTTGAAAGCATTCTTCTCCTCATTGGCTTTTTGAACCTCTTTTGCCAATTGAGTGAGCCTATTTTTCAAGGTGTTAATTTCCTCAGCATTTTTTTGGGTCTCCTTTACCAAGGTATTGACCCATTTTTCATACTTTTTTTGCATCTCTCTCATTTCTCTTCCCAGTTTTTCCTCCACCTGTCTAACTTGCTTTTCAAAATCCTTTTTGAGCTCTTCCAAGGCCTGAGCCCACCCGACATCCCCCTGGGATGTCTGGGGTACTGAGGCCCCGCCCTCCATGTCTTTCCCTGATGGCAAGAATATGTCCTCGTCATCAGATCCAAATGTCGGGATCATTTGCATCTGTTCGAAAAAACTCTCTATAGTCTTATTTTTCTTCCCTTTTCTAGGCATTTTCCCAGCCAGTTACTTGACTTCTGAGATTCCTGTCCACCCCCGCCTAGATCCGCCCAGCTAGTGCTTGGGGTCTGAGATTCAAATGTGCTTTCCGCCGCCCAGCTGCTAATCAATGTGACCGGGGTGGGGGCAGGGCCGCCTCCCAGGCTCAGCTTCCTCAGGGGCTTTATGCAGAGACTTTCAGGAACGGAGCGGGTGGGGAGGGGCCGCCTCCTAGGCTCAGTTCCCTCAGGGGCTTTATGCAGAGGCCTTCAGTAATACAGCGGAGTGGGTGGGGCTGGCCCCCAGGCTCAGCTTCCTCAGGTTGTTTATGCAGAGACCTTCAGTAATGAAGATCCTGCCTGCTGCTGGGGGAGTCCGGGCCACCGCCGCTGCTGCTGCCTCCGCTGCCGCCCACGCCTCTGCCTCCGCCGCTTTCTGCCCCCGTCTCTGCTGCCGCAGCTTCCTCCCGAGGGGGCCCGAGTCACCCCGCTGCTCCCCTCTTCCGGCCCAGGCGTCTCTCCCACTGACCTGCAGCCTCTGTGGGCGGAGGGACCCTCCCAGCCGCCAGAGCTTCCGTCCCTGAAGCCTGCTTGGGTCAGCTTCTCTGGGACCGTGGCCAGGGCAGCGCTGGGGTGGGGTCCGCTTTCCGGGGCGCAACGGACCTTGGGGACGGCTCTCCAGGGCTCTCTGGAATGGAAATCTCTTCCACTCCGTTTCTGTACACCTTTCAGTGGTCCAGAAGTTATGGGGGTCTCTTTTTACATTAATTCTATGGGCTGTGGTTTCAGAGCTCGTAAATGTGCGTCCTTCTACTCCGCCATCTTGGCTCCACCCCCCTAGATGAGTCTTTTTATAAAACTATTTTAATGATGCTTTTATAATGTTGCTGTTACTTCCTAAGGACTGCTCCCCTCAGTAAGAACTTTCTATTATGACAAATAAGCATAGTTATTTTATATAACATATAAATATAATATATATATTTCATATAATATATATAATTTATATAATATAAAATTAATCACACTGGCTATATCTGAAAAAACATGCCTCTTTTTGTATGGTCCAACATCTCTCATGGTAACTGAATCTAAAACAAGTCCCAGGTCACAATTTCCAGTTTTGTGATGTTTGGATCCTGATAGATCTAGCAGCTTCCATATCTCTCTTCTTGTTGAAAGTATTCATGATATATACACATGAAGCTTCTGAGTCATCTATAAGTCCTTGATCTCTCTCTTGCTTCTTCGTTGAAGACTGTATTTTTAACACAGGACCTGAGATTTACAGTGGAGAAGGACTTTGGAAATCATGCAGTCTCACCCCCTCATTTTAGAGATTAAGGAAACTGAGACCCAGAAAAATTAAATGACTGGTCCAGATTCACACAGGTGACAGAGGTAGAAGGTGAACCTGGGTCCTCACACTTCAGAGACAATACTCTGTCCAATGTATCATGCAACCTCCTAAAAAATTATAAGCCACTGGATAAGAATCTCACATTGAGAGTAAAACATATTAAGTTAATGGCTTAAAATTGTAATTTTATTACCCTCTATCCCCTTCTCTACCACCAAGTTACATAGGATTAAAGATCATTTTGCATTTTGTTTCACAAATTGTCATAATCTGAGAATTTACAACATAATGGTCAACCTCCTAGTGACAAACACATTTAGCTACTCTAGACTTGAGGCAATGGGTATAGCATGTCAGCAAACCTGTATTGGAAGACTTTTTTCAGTGTTTTCATTCAAAAACCACTGGGTTGGTAAAGGACTGAAGTTGGCACAAAGCAAATGTTCAAGGTCTGTCTGATATTGCCCTGTGTTTGTCCCTTTACCTTTGGAAGACGGTTTGATACGATGGGAAGAATATTGAATTGGGAGTCAGGGAACCTAGATTCAAATCCTAACTCTGCCATTTAGCATCTATGTGACCTTAAATAATCTCTCAAGGCCTCAGTTTCCTCAACTATAAAATTAAGGGGTTAAATTACATCAAGGTCCCTTTTAGTTCTACATTCTCAGATCCTATGAGAGTAAATGCAGTGCCTCCATTTTTAAAATTTATTATTTTTAGTTTTCAATATTCATCTCCACAAGATAGAGTTCCAAATTTTCTCCCATCTCTCCCCTCCTTCACCCCAAGTCATCGTGAATTCTGATTGCCCCTTCCCTCAATCTGTCCTACCCTCTATCACACCCCTCCCTGCTTCCTTTATCCCTATCTCCTCTATTTTCTTGTAGGGCATGATAAATTTCTGTATATCTTATTTCACAACTGCATGTAAAAACAATTTTAAACATTTGTTTTTAAAACTAAATTCCAACTTCTCTCCCTTCCTGCCTCCCCACCCATACTCAATGAGAAGTCAAGCAATTCAATATTGGTTACACATGTATAGTTATGCAAAAGACTTTCATAAAAGTCATGTTGTAAAAGACTAACTGTATTTCCATCCACCCTATCCTGGCCTCTATTTATTCTATTCTCTCTTTTGACCTTGTCCCTCCCCAAAAGTGTTCACTTCTAATTACCCCCTCCTCCCTTTTGCTCTCCCTTTTATCACCCCCCACACACCCCATTTATCTGTTGCTCCCCTACTTTCCTATAGTGTAAGATAGGTTTTCATATCAAATTGAGCATGCATGTTATTCCTTCCTTAAGTCAAATATGATGAGATTAAAAGTAAGCTTCCACTTTTTCCCTCTCACCTGCCCCCTTTTCCCCAACCATTGAAAAAGTTTTTCTTGTCACTTTTGAGATAATTTGCCCCATTCCATTTTTCCCTCTTCTCCCAATATATTCCTCTCTCATTCCTTAATTTTATTTTTTTAGATATCATCCCTTCCTATTTAACTCACCCTGTGCCCTCTGTCTATATGTATATAATCCCTCCAACTACCCAGATAAGAAAAAAGTCTCAAGAGTTACAAATATTATCTTTCCATATAGGAGTATAAACAGTTCAACTTTAGAAAGTCCTTTAAAATTTCTCTTTCCTGTTTACCTTTTCATGCTTCTCTTGATTCTTGTGTTTCAAAGTCAAATTTACTATTCAGCTCTGGTCTTTTCATCAAGAATGCTTGATAGTCCTCTATTTCATTGAATGACCTTTTTTCCCCTGAAGTATTATACTGAGTTTAGCTGGGTAGGTGATTCTTGGTTTTAATCCTAGCTCCTTTGACTTCTGGAATATCATATTCTAAGCTCTTCAATCCTTTAAGGTAGAAGTTGCTAGAACTTGTTTTATTCTGATTGTATTTCCACAATACTCAAATTGTTTCTTTCTGGCTTCTTGCAATATTTTCTCCTTGAACAGGGAACACTGGAATTTGGCTACAATATTCCTAGGAGTTTTTCTTTTGGGATCTCTTTTAGGAGGCGATCAGTGGTTTCTTTCAATATTTATTTTACCCTCCAGTTCTATAATATCAGAGCAGTTTTTCTTGATAATTCATGAAAGATGATATCTAGGCTCTTTTTTTGATCATGATTTTCAGGTAGTTCCATAATTTTTAAATTGTCTCTCCTGGTTCTATTTTCTAGACAAGTTGTTTTTCCAATGAGATATTTCACATTGCTATTTTTCATTTCTTTGGTTTTTTTATATAATTTCTTGAATTTTCATGAAGTTTAGCTTCTATCTACCACTTTCTAATCTTTAAGGAATTATTTTCTTCAGTGAGTTTTTGGATCTCCTTTTCCATCTGGCCAATTCTGCTTTTTAGGGAATTCTTCTCTTCATTGGATTTTTGGATCTATTTTGCCATTTGGATTAGTCTATTTTTTAAAACGTTATTTTCTTTAGCATATTTAGGTCTCCTTTAGCAAGCAGTTGGCTCATTTTTCATGATTTTCTTGCATCACTCTCTTGTGTCTTCCCAATTTTTGCTCTACTTCTCTTACTTATTCTTCAAAATCCTTTTTGAGCTCTTCCATGGCCTGAGACCAATTCATACTTTTCTTGGAGGCTTTGGATGGAGGAGCTTTGACTTTGTTTTCTTCTCTTTGCATGGTTTGGTCTTCCTTGTCAACAAAGTAAGAGTCCATAGTCTGATTCTTTTTCTGGTTTTTGCTCATTTCCCCAGCCATTTACTTGACTTTTGAGTTGTCTGTCAAGGCAGTTCTTTGCTTCCAGTGGGGGTGGGGTTATATTGTCAACTGCTTGATCTCCCCACACTCTGGGGGCCTAGAGCTCCAGAAACAGTGGCTGCAGCTGCCCCTGCTGCTGCTGTGCCTACCAAGGGTTCATCATTCCCCTCCCTGCTCTGCTACCCTGGGGCTGGGGTCAGACCACTCTGTTCTCTTGCACTGGTCCCACAGACTTCTTCCACTGACCTTCCAATTCATCCTCAGCATTTGGGGGTCATGACATCTGAAAACCTCCACAGGTGCACAAGATTCAGTCCCACAAAGGCTAACTCAGGTCCCTTCTGTGTACTCACAGCCCATGTTGGACTGCACTCTACTCCCACCTTGCTATAATAGACACTTCCCTGCAACCTTCCAGGCTGCCTTGGGCTGGAGATTTGCTTCACTCCATCATTCTGTGGATTCTGTAGCTCCTGAATTTGTTTAGAGTCATTTTTACAGGTATTTGGCTGAACTTCAGTAGCTCAATTTTTTAAGATTCAAGTATAGAGGGGGAGGAGCCAAGATGGCGGAGTAGAAAGACTCACATATGCTAGCTCTGAATCCACAGCCCATAAATTTCCTGTAAAAAGAACTCCCCACAAATTCTGGAGCAGTGCAAGCCATGCATCAATGCAGTGGAAGAGATTTCCATTCCAGAGAGCCCTGGAAAGCCATCCGTAGGGGTCCATCGTGCACCAGACAGTGGAGCCCATCCCTGCGCTGCCGTGGCCGTGCGGCCCCAGAGGAGAAGATCCAACCAGGCTTCAGGGACAGCACCTCCGGCAGCCACAAAGGTCCCTCCACCCACAGGTGCTACAGGTCAGTGAGAGAGACGTCTGGGCTGGCCAAGAGGGGAGCAGGGTGTCTCCGTGACTTGGGCCACCTTGGGAGGCAGTGGCAGAGGGAGCAGCAGAGGCAGAGGCAGCAGCAGCCAGGGATTCCTGGAGCAGACAGGAGCTCAGGGCCATTACTGAAGGTCTCCACATAAACCCCCTGAGGGAATTGAGCCTGGGAGGCCCTACCCCCACCTGAGCACCAGAACTTAAGTTCACATTGAATAGCAGCCCTGCCCACCACTGAAAGCCCTGAGTCTGGGGAGCAGCATTTGAATCTCAGACCCCAAGCACTAGGTGGGTAGATCTAGGCAGGGGTGCAGAGGAATCTCAGAAGTCAAGTAACTGGCTGGGAAAATGCCCAGAAAAGGGAAGAAAAATAAGACCATAGAAATCTCCTTTCTCTGGGGACAGATGTTTCTGCCTTTCATTTCTGATGACGAGGAACAATTCTTACCATCAGGGAAAGATGTGGAGCTTGGGGCCTCTGTATTCCAGACATTCAAGGTGGATGTCCAATGGGCTCAGGCCATGGAAGAGCTCAAAAAGGATTTTGAAAATCAAGTTAGACAGGTGGAGGAAAAACTGGGAAGAGAAATGAGAGAGATGCAAGAAAAGCATGAAAAGCAAGTCAACAGCTTCCTAAAGGAGACCCCCAAAAATGCTAAAGAAAATAACACCTTCAAAAATAGACTAACTCAATTGGCAGAAGAGGTTCAAAAAGCGAATGGGGAGAAGAACGCCTTCAAAAGCAGAATTAACCAAATGGAAAAAGAGGAGCAAAAGCTAATGGGGAGAAGAACGCCTTCAAAAGCAGAATTAACCAAATGGAAAAAGAGGAGCAAAAGCTCACTGAAGACAATAGTTCTCTCAAAATTAGAATGGAACAGATGGAGACTAATGACTTTACAAGAAACCAAGAAATCACCAAACAAAACCAAAAGAATGAAAAAATGGAAGAGAATGTGAAATATCTCACTGGAAAAACAACTGACCTGGAAAATAGATCCAGGAGAGACAATTTAAAAATTATGGGACTACATGAAAGTCATGATCAAAAAAAGAGCCTAGACATCATCTTGCATGAAATGATCAAGGAAAACTGCCCTGAGATTCTAGAACCAGAGGGAAAAATAAATATTGAAGGAATCCATCGATCACCGCCTGAAAGAGATCCAAAAAGAGAAACTCCTAGGAACGTTGTGGCCAAATTCCAGAATTCCCAGGCCAAGGAGAAAATATTGCAAGCAGCTAGAAAGAAACAATTCCAGTATGGTGGAAATACAATCAGGATAACTCAAGATCTAGCAGCTTCTACATTAAGGGATCAAAGGGCATGGAATAGGATAGTCCAGAAGTCAAAGGAACTAGGACTCAAACCAAGAATCACCTACCCAGCAAAACTGAGTATAATACTTCAGGGGAAAATATGGTCCATCAATGAAACAGAGGACTTTCAAGCATTCTTGATGAAAAGACCAGAGCTGAAAAGAAAATTTGACTTTCAAACACAAGAATGAGAAGGAACATGAAAAAGTAAACAGCAAAGAGAAGTCTTAAGGGACTTACCAGAAGTGAACTGTTTACATTCCTACATGGAAAGACAATATTTGTAACTCTTAAACTTTTCAGTATCTGGGTAGTTGGTGGGACCACACACACACCCACACACACCCCCCACACACACACACGCACACACACACACGTATACATGTGCATGCACACACACATACCCACATGCACGGACATACAGAGACAGAGAGCACAGAGTGAATTGAATTGGATGGGACCATATGTCAAAAGAAATTAACCGTGAGAGAGAAATGTAGTGGGAGGAGAGAGGGTGAAATGGAATGGGGTAAATTATCTCTCATTCAAGAGGCAAGCAGGAGACTTTTTAGTGGAGGGAAAAAGAGGAGAGTTGAGAAAGAAACATGAAGTTTACCCTCATCACATTCGACTAAAGGAAGGAACAAAATGCACAATCATTTTGGTATGAAAACCTATCTTACAATACAGGAAAGTGGGGGAGAAGGAGATAAGCAGGGAGGCGGGGATGATGGAAGGGAGGGCAATGGGAGGAGGGAGCAATTTGAAGTTAACACTTGGGGAGGGACAGGATCAAAAGACAGAATAGAAACAATGGGGGGCAGGATAGGATGGAGGGAAATACAGTTAGTCTTACACAACACGACTATTATCTAAGTCATTTGCAAAACTACACAGATAGGGCCTATATTGAATTGCCTGCCTTCCCAAAGGGAATGGGTGGGGAGGGAGGGATGGGGAGAATTTGGAACTCAAAGTTTAGGAACAACTGTTTAGTATTGTTGTTGCTACTAGGAAATAAGAAATACAGTTAATGGGGAATAGAAAGTCATCTGGCCCTACAGCACAAAAGAGAAGATGGGGACAAGAGAAGGGAGGGATGATAGAAGAGAGCGCAGACTGGTGATAGGGCAAATTAGAATGCTGGGGGTATTGGGGGTGGGGGGAGGGGATAAATGGGGAGAAAATTTGGAACCCAAAATTTTGTGAAAATGAATGTAAAAAGTTAAATAAATAAATTTATATTAAAGAAAAAATAAAAAAAAAAAAAGAATGTGGTCAACAGATTAACCAATTTAAAGTATCTAAGTCTACTTCCTCCCAGAATCTGCTATCCTTCCCTGAGCTATAATCATATCATTTTGGTAGGAAGGCATCACACCATCTCCCACATGCAGACTGACAAGCATACTTAGATATGGTATAGAGTGTTTTATTTTTTTTTTTTTGCGCAGAATAAATAAAAGGAATAAGCAGTGCAGAACATAGTTCCAACTGATGTCTGCCTCAAGGCATCCAAAAGGGTCAGGTGAAGGAGTCAGGAACTCTGGAGATGGGTCTTGTGTCCTCCCTGTGGTTTAGCTCATGAATCTTTGAGAAAGCCTCTCCTCAAACTCCAAAGAGAGGTTCCTACAGACAATTTTTGGGATATTTAATAACTGATTAAATCAACTCATTTTTGTTGGGTTTGATTACAATTGATTACAAATGATTACAATTAAGAGTAGCTGGTTAGCTTTCCTGATCCTAAATTTCTACCCTCCCCCAAATTTTTCCAGTACTGTAGTAGGAAACAGTTAATTGTCAATAAGGATTTATTAAGTGCTTATTATATGCCTGGCACTGGGTTAGGGTTATCTATTCTCTACCATTTGATCCTCCTAACCAATTATATTCCCTCCATTTAGAGGTCCCTAGCACCCCAGTTCATCCAACCACTTAACGTTAGATTAACTTTTACAAAGGAATATTTACTTCAAAGTTAGAGTATGGAACTCCAAATTTTTCTATAAATGAAGCCTTCCAAATAGGAATATTGCTTTCCAAGCTAGGTGTCTGTTGCTCCTGGTCTTCATAAACTTTCTGCTGCCACTACTTAAGAATCTTTTAAAAATGGAAAATACTTCTCCTCAAAAGGCCAAAAGCTCCCTGTATTGATGACCTTTCCCAAGTTTGCCTTCTCTGGTAATACCCCATCCCCTAATGAATCTATCTGTAATCTAGCACACACGGGTAGTCCTGATGTATGACCAATGAAAACAGTATAAAGGGATTTCTGGATAAATGACTATATGTCATTCATGTAAATTAAACATGCAGCCTAACAAAGCTCAGTAGCTGTATTCCAGTTTAAGGCATTCAACCATCAATTCCAAAGGTCTTGCTATAGATATCCACATTTCTCATATGATGAGCCTTCCTTTAGACTTTTATATTAAACATTAAGGCTTATGAAGAATATACCTTGCATTTCCTCCTATGAGGTACAAAGGGCTGATATTCTCCTTAATCTTTCTTCTCAACTAATAAGCAACACTCTCACTTCACAGAAAACTGGAACATTTTCCTATCTGGGGTTCTCTCCTTTTAGCCATGTGACTGCCCAATTCCTACATGGTCCCCAGAGTTCTCTATGACCCAAGTCTTTACACATTAGTCACTGAACTAAAACAAGGTACCAAGAACTTCTTCTGAATTATTCATTTTCATTTTTATGTAACAATAAAATTCCATACCATCCATGTACCACAATTTCTTTTGTGATTACCCATTTAAAGGAC
The DNA here is from genome assembly GCA_023548195.1 of Bettongia penicillata ogilbyi. Lineage (NCBI taxonomy): Eukaryota > Metazoa > Chordata > Mammalia > Diprotodontia > Potoroidae > Bettongia > Bettongia penicillata. Next base: position 22,250,010 of record JAJHZJ010000009.1, on the reverse strand, counting down.
ATCTACTTTATTTCTAGTTCTTTGCTAATATGAAAACAAGTTGTGTTACAACAATCATGGTGTATAGAGGAACTTTCTTTTTATCTGTCGAAGTACTTGGCTCCTAAGCACAGGATCCTTTTGGTCCAGATATGACCAATATAGTCATTTTCTTTGCATAATTCCAATTTCCTTTCCAGTATGGTCTGATCAACTCATAGTTCTACCAGTATATTCATGTAGCTTCCTCTAAGGGCAGAGAATTGTTTTTGTACCCTCAGGGGCTAACACAGGACCTTTCACAAGTCCTCAGTGGGGAGGAGGAAGGCTAATTGAAATTGAATTGAATGGAATTCCAAGTCATCTTAGTCCAAATGTCAGCCAGTTCCCTAAAATGATCTTTTTGACACCCAGTTACAAGATGCACTCAGATATGCATGTATGTATATGTATATATACATATATATTCTGTACATATTTATATGTATACATGTTATCTCCTATACAAGATCATAATGGTAGAAATTGTTTCTTTTTTTTCCTTTAAATATCCCCTTTATAACAACTATCACAGTGTCTATCTCAGAGGGTCACAGACAGAAGGAACCTCAGAGGTCATCTTGTCCATTCCGTTTATTAGAAATGAAATAAATAAGGTGATGTAACATGCTCATGTCCACAAAGGCAATAAATAACAGAGCCAGGTTGCCATATGCACTTAAATCATTCTTATGGATTGGTCAATACAAAACAAATTTGGGGGGAAAGTGAAATCCTTGATATAATAACAAAACTTCTTCTCAAAACGGTAAACAGGAGTATTTGAATGACTGCTAACATTTCAAAACTAAGGCCATTATGGTAGGATTTCAGAGATTTTCTTCTGCTTTCCTTAAATTGAACAGCCAGAAAGATAGTGACTATAGGATCTCTATTGCAGCCATCAAGTAAAAAAAAGGCAGAGAATATTTAGCTTGGTTTGGGGACTGGTATTTTGCTTGATGACATTTGGAAGAATTATTTTTTGAATTTTAAATTAAGAAAAGTTATCACTCTTGAAGTTGCATTGACTCCCCTGAGGCCTTTGTTTTACAATCAGTATCCTTACTATAATTGCTCTTTATAGAATCCACTTAAATAAGAAAAACATAACTAATAATTCTCTCACATGTTACGCACTCCCAACCAGGTCCCAAAATTTGGCTGAACAAGAAATATAATGTTACCCTTTCCCTTCCACTCCCTTCACAATAACAACAACTAATGTTGTAGACAGTCATGTGGATAACTCTGCTTTCTAGGCACAAACTAGAAAAAACCTCAAACCTCTCCTGCTTTTATTGCTAATGTAAAATGCCTGTGAGTTGAGGTCTTGACAGAACAATGCAAAACCTGACAATTAGGGCATGATTTGGGGCAAGGTAGGCAGCTAATAATGGTAATTCAGATCCAACATCTGTCTTCCCTTAATTATCTGAGTGATTTACTCCAAAGTGGTTTTCCTTTTTCTTTTCTTTTTCTTCTGCCTCTCCTGGATTATCTGTACACTTAGCTCTTGAAAGCATCTGTAAAAGCCAAGTCAGGGTGATAATTTGAAGCGCAGATTTCAATTCCCTCCAGCACAGTGGGAAGGTTTATATAGTTACATACTGGCAAAACCAGTTCACACCTATACCACTGGCGATGATTTGTAGAGACAAGAGTGATGGTGGTGGTAATCATAATGATGAAGATGATGATGACGATGACAACTCCTTACATTTGTAAGTGCCCCAATGGACCAAGACTGTATATTAGATGCCCCATATATTCCCAATTCTCATCACTAGAACTCCATGTGATTCTAGGTCAGTAAGCAACCTTCTCTAAGGACCTAATAAGTGGTACAACACATCAAAAAATGCTACAGTAACTTAAAGGAGGAAGAGGTCACTATAGACCAGGGTGGGGAAGGAAAAGCTTATAAAGAAGGAAAGGCTTGTGACAGTCTTTGAAGGATGGACAGCACATGTTATATTCCATCTGAAGTCAGAGGCAATAGATTTGAACACCAGACTCTACTCCTTGTTACATGTATGACCTTGGACAATTCACTTATTTCCTTTGAGCCTTAGTTTCCTTATCTGTAAAATGAAGAAATTCAACCAGATAAATCCTCAAATCTCTTTCAGTTCTACATCCTTTGATCAGACCTAGGTTTTCTAAGAAATTCTGTATGGCTATAGCAGTGTTCGTGTAGAGGAGTAGCAGGAGGTGATGATGGAAAAAAGACTGGGTCCAGATCGTGAAAGACACTGAACATCTGGTGGAATATTTTAGACAACATTATCTTACTGTTAATGGGATACTATAGAAAGTTTGTAAATAGGGAACTTACAGCTTCACCCTGTATACTTTATCCAGGGCAGCTTTAAGTGTAGAAAGAACCCTACTTCCAATACGGTTGTTCCAGGGTCTTTTTTCTATCCCAAATACAGTACCTTTAGGTGAATTGGAGATTATAAGAGGAAGTTAGCAGAAGGGTAGTTTTCTTAGACCTAAATGGAAGGACTCAATTCATTATAAGATTCCATTTCTGTCTGCTTTGCTGGATCATTGCCATCCTCTGTTCACTAACTGTGGGTAAATCTCAAAGCTTTTTCCCAGATTCTTTTCCCCTCTTTAATTACACCTGCTCTCATTGATTTCATTAGCTCCTAATTATTATCTTTACACAGATGTTTCTTAAATATGTACCTCCCTGCATGAGTCTACAGGCAACAGTATAATGGAGAGAGCACTGGATTTGGAAGCAAGAAAACTTTAATTTGAATCCTGCCTCAGGCACTTCATAGCTGTCTAACCCTGAGCAAGTCGCTTAGTTCAGCCTGTTCCTCCATCTACCAAGGGGGTATGATAGCAGCATGTACCTCTAATGAGATCACGCATGAAAAGCATTTTGCAAACCTTAAATATGAGATATTATTATTGTTGTTGCTATGGCTAATTGTTACTTCTGAGCTGCAAGCCTATATCAGCAAATGCCTACTGGACATTCCCATCTGGGTGTTTCTTAGGTATCTGAGATTCAAAATATTCAACATAGGATTCATTAACTTGCCTGCTAAGATCACTTCTTTTCCAAATATAATATCTGTTGATGGCACCATCACCTTTCTAGTTATTCAGGCTTACATCTTCTTTGAGTCTTCACATGCTCTCATTTTACCCCTTCCCCCATAACCAGTCAAATATTGACCAATTCTACTCCGACAGTATTTCTCACATTTCGCACATCTATTCACTCACATAGCCACCACTGTAGTTCAGGCCTTCATCACTTATCAAATAGCTAGGGGTGGAGAACTTGCAGCCTGATGGCCACATGTGGCCCTTTAGATCCTCAAGTGCGGTCCTTTGACTGAATCCAAACTTTAGAGAACAAATCCCCTTAATAAAAGGATTTGCTCCTTGAAATTTTGATTCAGTCAAAGGGGATCTGTTCTGTGAAGTCTGGATTCAGTCAAGAGCCACACATGAGGACCTAAAGGGCCATATGTGACCTTCAGGCTGCAGGTTCCCCACGCTGATAGGCTATTTCAGTAGCTTCTTAATTAATCTCCTTGCTTCCAATCTCTCCCAATCCATACTCCACAAGGCTGCCAAAATTTTAAAAAAAAATGTAAACTAATTGGATGTCCATCTTTGGGGGAAATGTCCGAACAAATTATGGTATATGAATATAATAGAATATTACTGTGCCATAAGAAAAAATAAAACAAATCCTTTCAGACAAAGCTAGATCTATGAACTAATCCAAGATGAAATGAGCAGAAACCAGAACTTATACAATAAAAAATTAGTCACGCAACAAACATTTATTAAACAATTACTATATGTCAGAAACTGTGCTAAGTGCTGGACATACAAAGAAAGGCACATGCCTTTGAAAATCGTGAACACTGATGAGTGTGGGATCAAACCAGGATTCAGAGGAAGAACAAGGAAGTATATTACCAACCTCCTCGTAAAGATGAAAGACACAAGAAGCAAAATGAGCCATATATTTTTGGATATGGCCAGCAAAAGATTAAATTTTTTCTTAACTATGCATATTTGGCATGAGGACTCCTTTGGTTTTGGTTTGTGCTTCAGTTCTGACAGAAGGAGAGTGGCAGGGGCAGAAAATAAATGTCTGATAATTGGAAAAGGTTAAATTAAATTATACAAAATGAACTTCCTACAGCAGAGGTGAAACTATTCTGATCAAGAAGCTTCCTTGGTTCTCTACTGCTCTTAGGATGGAATTAAAATTTCTTGTCTAAGGTCAGTCAGTATAATATGGTGTTGTTCTGCCTCTCCCAATTTCTTTCATGCTGCTCACTTTCCCACACTCAATGCTCCAATCCAACAGGTCTGCTTGGTGTTAACTGAACTCAGCATTCCATTTCTGGTTTGGGGGCCTTCACATAGACGGCCCCCTCCTCATTCTTGAAAAGTATCTCTCCTTACTTCTGTTTCTTAAAATCATCTTAGCTTTCAAGACGTGCTCACTGCCACTACTACAGAAAAACTTTGCCTCATCTCCCCAGCTGTCAGCAGCTAGTGTGTTCCAATAGCCTTCTAATTAATCTACTTGCACTCAGGGCCTCAGCTTTCGGATTCATCCTTCAGATAGCTGCCAAATCAATAGACCTAAAACAGAAATCTGACCAAGGTATTCCTCTGCTAATGAAACTTCAGTGGTTCCCTACTGCTTCCAGCATAAAATAAACACTCCTCTACTTGGCAGCTGAACTCCTTCACAAGCTGGCACAAGCCCCTCGTTACAGGATGATTACACAGTACTACTCTCCTTCATGCTGTTTATGCTCAAAATATACTTCATGTCCTGCCTCTGTTTCCTGTGCCCCTCATATGCCCCAAGGCCAAAATGCTCTCCTTTCTTACCTCTGTCTTTGGAAACCCTGTATTGTGTTTATGGGTCAGCCCAAGTGTTTCTTCCTTCAAAAAGCTTTTTGTGATTACCCCAGGTGTTAGTGTCCCAGATTACTTAGTATTTTTTTTATTTTGTGTGAACTTTTTTATTATTTAAACTTAAATACATGATAAGGAAAAGAAACATATTATAAACTTAAGTATTAAAATGTAAATACAAAATAAGAAAAAAAAAGCATTGCTATGTAAACAGCAGAATGTAAGAAAAGATTCAAAACACAGGGTAATAAATCTCCATTTCAAGAAAGCCTGTGTTCCCAACTGATAAATGGTCAAAGAACATGAACAGAAAGTTTTCAGATGAAGAAATTAAAGCTATCTATAAACATATGAAAAAATGATCTGAATCACTATTGATTAGAGAAATGTGAATTAAAACAACTCTGAGGTACTACATCATACCTATCATATTAGTTAACATGACAAAACAGGAAAATGATAAATGCTGGAGAAGATGTGGGAAAAGTGAAACATAAATGCATTGTTGGCAGAGTTGTGAGCTGATTCTATCATTCTGGAGACCAGTTTGGAACTATGTGTAATGGGCTATAAAACTGCTCATATCCTTTGATCCAGCAATACCACTACTAAGTCTGTATCCCAAGAAAAGATCATAAAAAGGGGGGAAAGGATCTACATGTACAAAAATATTTATAACAGTTCTTTTCATGGTGGTGAACAACTGGAAATTCAGGGGATACCCATCAACTGGGGAACAGCAAACAAAGATGTGGTATATGAATGTAATGGAATACTACTGTTTCATAAGAAATGATGAGCAAGAGGACTTCAGAAAATCCTGGAAAGGTGTGCATGAACTGATACTGAGTGAAGTGAACTGAAATAGGACACTGTATACAGTAACAGCAACACTGTATCATGACCGGTTTTGCTAGACTTAGCTCTTCTGAGCAATGCAATGATCTAAAAGACTAATGATGGAAAATGCTATCACATCCAGAGAAAGAACTATGGAATCTGAATGCAGTTGGAAGCAGACTATTTTCTCTTTTTTTAGTCCTTGGAGTTTTTTTAGCTTTTTCTTTCTCATGGTTTGTCTCTTTTCTACTGATTCTTTTTTCACAACATGACTAATGTGGAAAATATTTAATATGACCACACAGTTATAGCCTTTATCAGACTATATGTCAAGGGTGGAGAAGGGGTATTTAGAACTTAAAATCTTATGAAAGCTAAGGTTGAAAACTAATAATAAATATCTTTTAAAAGAAAGCCTATTTAACAAATGCTATGCATTGTGTTCAGAGCTGTCCATCTTTGCTTCCTTGTAAGTTTTCTTCTGTTCTCTCTTGTGCACTTTTTACTTTGTTCTGTTTCCCCCTTCCTCCTCCTACCCCGAGAAGGCTACAATTAAGCATATATATATATTTGTATATAAATTGTATTTCTTTTTAACGTGTATTATATTTTCTTATAGGTGTATACATTTTATCTCTTCACTAGACTCCTTGAGGCCAAGAACTGTTTGCTTTTGTCTCTGCATTCCTAGCGCCAAGAACAGTACCTGGCACACTGCAGTCAGTCATTTTTAAAATGCCTATTGAATTGAAAATACATACACACCTTCATTCTGATAGGTTGTCAGTGATTCTTGCTTTTTATTGGGGGTAGCCAACACATAAAAACTACAAATGACTTTTCTACATTTCACGAGGTTTCCCAGAGAGCAAACAGGGAGAAATTTAAAAGAATACAAGATACCTCTTAGTGAGATGCCCCATGTAAACATGAAACCTTTCAGAAAAATGTGGGGAGGCGGATTCTCTCGTGGCCTAAATGCCTTCTTTCATTAAGTCACACAGCAAGAAACCTAGGCTCTGCTGTGATACAAGTGCTAACATAACTTAATAACCACAGTTTGCAGTCTCCCTCTTAGGCCTTCTTCTACCCCTCCTAATTCCAACATAATCTAAGGTAGGAAAAGGGGTTATGATTTATCTGCCTAGAAAATTATTCACTGAGACATGAGTTTTTCAGTGCAAAAATCTCAGCTTCTCATGAACAGGAGTTAATTTTCTTCAGCAACTGACAGTTCTATCATACAGAGTTTCCAGCTCACCTACCAAGTTGGACGCTTATATGATTTATAAGACACCTCCTCTCTTCATTTAAATTTGACATATACCAGAAATGTAGATTAATAAGATGAGACAAAATTAAAAGTATAAACATCGACATGAAGGAGAGAAAATTATTCCTGTTTGTAGATGATTTGATGGTTTACTTAGAAAAGCTCAGAAAACCTCTAAAGAAATGAACTAAGTCAATTAATAATTTCAATAAGCATACAAAAATAAATTCCCAATAATAATTAGCATTTCTGTATTGTATTAACAAGAAAAAGGAAGGAATAACAGAGAAATTATATTTAAAAAGCATAAAGCATCAGGAAAGTTAACCTAGCAAGTAATACTCAGCTAAATATAACTACATACTGGCCTTGACAGAAGCAAAGGCCAATATAAATGGAAATATATTCATTGTGCCCATTTGGGCTGTGCCAATATCACAACTATGTTTATACCCTCTAAGCTAATATCAGTCATTCAATAAATATTTATTAAGAATCTACTATGCAACAGCCACTGTGGTAAATGCTGGGATACATAAAAAGGCAAAAGAAAATCACTGCCTTCAATGAGTTCACAATCTAATGAGGAGAGTCAATGAGCAAACAAATACATACAAACAAGTAATATACAAGATAAAGAGGAAATAAATGAGAACTAGATGAAGTAGTAACAAAATTAATTTGGAAATACAAATCCCTATTCTCACTCAACTGAATGTGTCCCAGGTGACAAAATTCCTACTTACAACTGCCTCTAGCAATGTTTTTGAGCAAAAGGAGCATCACTGCAATAAATGGAAGGCTCTTCAAATTGGAAGGTGGAGCCAGTCATACTATAACCACGTCTTTCTTATGTATAAAGTTAGTCAGGTGGGTTTTCCCTGAAACAATTTGAATGAAGCAAGAGTATTGGACATACCAATTTGGTGATTATGTTTGCCCATAAAAATGCCAGCTAACTTGCTTTTATGGCATTAATCTATAGCTTAAACACAAAGTGATCTTTGGAGAGTATTTTGAAAACATATACTGAAATTATCATCTTTAATGTGATAAATATTTGTGGAATGGAAATAACTATAATAATACAACTTAAATTATCTTTTTTACCTTATGATAATTTTGTAATTTTTCAAAGCATTACACAAAACCAGTTGACAACTTACTAGCTGTGTGACATTGCCACTTGAGTTCTCTTTGCATCAATTTTTTCTCATCTCTAAAATGGAATTAATAATATTTGCCTACTCTACATCACAGTGTTCTCAGAGACATAAAACATATGAAATAGAAATAAGCACTCTAAAATCTAATTAATCATAATATTTTATTTTTTAAATGCATAGAATGTTTGAGTGAGAAGGAAATAGACTTCACCCAATCCAGACATTTTACAATTAAGGGAATGGTTGAGTGACTTGCCTAATGGTTCCTACAATGAAGAGCCCTACTTAAACTCAAGGTTTTAGTCTATGTGTCTCATACAATCTTGTTTGCCAACAAAAAATAAATAAGGGACAATGTATCAACCTTGGTTAGTCAATTTGCACCTCTCTAGCTCTCAAGGTTACCCAGATGTGTAAATGTTCTTGCTGTGTCTGAGGGCTTCTCAGACTCCTTCATCAGGGCATAAGGCTCATTTTATTAGACTTCCCATACCCTGGAAAAGGCCTAGCAGGTCCCCACACACAGTGGAGTACCTCTCTGTCATCCTGTCATCTGAGACAATAATTTCTCACTGGAAAAGGAGTCTGAGGCACCTGTGAATAATCCAGATTTCCAGGGTCCAGTTCCTAGTCAAATTACAAAAATGGTACTGAAGTGTGATTGGCTTTGTCTGAATACAACTAAAGCAATAAACTCAGGAGGAACTTGGTAACTTCCTTCAATGTAATCAGTCAGTATAGGAGAGTAACCTGGTGGGAATCTAGTGGTGCTTCCGCAAAATATTTTTTCATCTTTAAAAAAAAGTGTTCATTCATTTTGTTCTTTTCCTAGTCTGTATCTTATAAAATGGATTGTGTCAGGACAGGCCTTTTTATTTAAGTATCTGAAAACAGATAAATCTACATGTAAGTCCACCTTTTCTTCTGCTAAAAACAACAGAGAGTAGTAAGTCACCAGATCCCTACTATGTGCAAAGGTACTGTGCTAAGCATTACTGGGAGTAGAGCAGTGTAAGGAATCTTTTCTGTCCCTGTGGGTAGGGGTTTTAGCAGTTACTTAGACAAAACAGGAAGGGAGAGAAAGCAATACAGAATATAATTAAGTACTAAACTGTTAGGGATTATAGAAGTTTAAAAGAGAAGACAGAAACCAGTTCAGTGAAAATAAAAAGACTGTGAATCAAAAGAGATCAGGATTTTAGTCTCAGCTCTGCTCTTAAAGACCTAAGGCAAGTTACTTGTCCATTCTGTGACTCAGAGTCCTCATCCATAAAATAAAAGGGATTGATTTGATGATCTCTAAGATTCTTTTCAATTCAGTAATGTTCCTAACAGTGTAAATTTTAGATGATATGAAACCAATCAGTATCTCACTTGTGAAATCTGATTTTCTATTGTCTATAGATTTTTTTCTAGTTTAAATGGAACAGACTGAGGCACACCCATTGACCAGCAAGACTTAGCCAATATAAAATATATCAATGCTTCCACTGAAGTCATATAAGGTTTGACCATGAGGTGGAGGTGGCATACGGTTTTCAAAGGAAAGGACAATGGAACATTAACTCTGGATTGTCTTGCCAAAATGGAACAGCTTTGAGAGTGGGATTATGTGTCCTTTGTCAAAATATTACCCCAGAAAATTTCAGAGGTTCATTACAACACCAAGGGTGATGTGAATTTGTTTTTCAGTTATGGGGGGCAGAGCCAAGATGGTGGAATAGAAAGATAGACCTGTAGAAACTCCCCAACATAGCCCATAAAATACCTGTAAAAAATGACTCTAACCAAATTATAGAGCAGCAAAAGCCACAAAATAACAGAGTGAAAGATATTTTCAGCCCAAGAAAGTCCAGAAGGCTAACAGGAAAGCTCATCACACAGAGTGCAGAGTGGAGCACAGCCCAGCATGGGCAGGACAGGATCCTCAACAGGCTTCAGGGAGCCACCAGAAGCAGCAGTTCCCAGATCATTCAACCCACAAATGCCAAAGAGAGCTTCAAAGGTCATTGAGAAATCATCTTCACTGAGGAGAAGGGAACACTGTCTGGACTGCCAGCAGCAGCCAATGCAGTAGCAGCATCCACTGTAGGAGCCCTAGGCCTAAAGCCCCTGGGGGAACTGAGGCACTGATCTGAATCTCAGCCCTGAGCATGGCCCTGGGGTGAGGAAGAGCCCTGATGTGGTGGAGTTGGAGACAGTTGTGGATAGGGAATTCTACTCACAGATTCTGGGCAGAAAAGTTTTTGGTTGCTCCCAGACCAGTGTGCAGGCCAGGAAAGGAGTAAACTCCTCTCCCTTGATTATGTCACCCTGGAGGAACTGAGAACTTACAGATCCCCAGAGTATACCCTCCTCTTGACAAAGAACTCAAAAGTCAAGTAACTAGTTGGGAAAATGGCCAAAAAAGGGGGAAAAATAAGATGATAGAAGGTTACTTTCTTGGTGAGCAGGTATTTTCTTCCATTCTTACAGATGAGGAAGAGCAATGCATGCCATCAGAGGAAACCTCCAAAATAAATATTCAATGGTCTCAGGCCATGGAAGAGCTCAAAAAGGATTCTGAAAATCAAGTAAGAGAGGTAGAGGAAGAGAAATAAGAGAGATGCAAGAAACCATGAAAAGTGAGTCAACAGCTTGCTAAAGGAGATCCAAAAAAGATGTTGAAGAAAATAACACCTTTAAAAATAGGCTAACTCAACTGGCAAAAGAGGTCCAAAAAGTCAATGAGGAGAAGAATGCTTTAAAAAGCAGAATTAGCCAAATGGAAAAGGAGGTTCAAAAGCTTACTGAATAAAATAGTTCTTTAAAAATTAGAATGGAGCAGATGAAAGCTAATGATTTTATGAGAAACCAAGAAATTACAAAACAAAACCAAAAGAATGAAAAAATAGAAGATAATGTGAAATATCTCACTGGAAAAACAACTGACCTGGAAAACAGAAAGGAGGGACAATTTCAAAATTATGGGGCTACCTGAAGGCCATGATCAAAAAAGAACCTAGACAACATCTTTCATGGAATTACTAAGGAAAATTGCCCCAATATTCTAGAACCAGAGGGCAAAATAAATATTGAAAGAATCCACTGATCACCTCCTGAAAGAGATCTGAAAAGAGAAACTCCTTAGGAATATTGTGGACAAATTCCAGAATTCCCAGGTTAAGGAGAAAATATTGCAAGCAGCTGGAAAGAAATAATTTGAGTATTGTGGAAATACAATCAGGATAACACAAAATCTAGCAGCGTCTACATGAAGAGACTGAAGGGCAGATATTCCAGTAGTTAAAGGAACGGGGATTAAAACCAAGAATCACCTACCCAGCTAAACTGAGTATAATACTTCAGGGGAAAAAATGGTCATTCAATGAAATAGAGGACTGTCAAGCATTCTTGATGAAAAGAACAAAACTGAATAGAAAATTTGACTTTCAAACACAAGAATCAAGAGAAGCATGAAAAGGTAAACAGGAAAGAAAAATCATAAGGAACTTTCAAAAGTTGAACTGTTTACATTTCTACATAGAAAGTTAATATTTGTAACTCTTGAGACTTTTCTCAGTATTTGGGTAGTTGGAGGGATTATACACATAGACACACACACATATAGACAGAGAGCACAGAGTGAGTTGAATAAGAAGGGATAATATCTAAAAAATAAAATTAAGGGGTGGGAGAGGAATATATTGGGAAGAGAAAGGGAAAAATGGAACACGGCAAATTAAAACTCATAAAAGAGACAAGAAAAAGCTTTTTCAAAGGAGGAGAAAAGGGAGAAGGTGAGAGGGGAAAAAGTGAAGCTTACTCTTTTCACATTTAGTCTAACGAGGGAATAACATACTCAATTTGGTATGAAAATCTATCTTACCCTACAGGAAAGTAGGGGAGAAGGGGACAAGTGGGGTGAGGAGGTGACAGAAGGGAAGGCAAATGGGAGGAGTGAGTAATTAGAAGTAAATGCTTTTGGGGAACAACTAGGTCTAAAGAGAAAACAGAAGAATTGGGGGACAGGATAGAATGGAGGGAAGGATAGTCCTACACAACATGGCTATTATAGAAGTCTTTTGCAAAACTACATATACATAGCCTATATTGAATTGCTTGCTTTCTCAGGGGGTATGGGTGAGGAGGGAGGAAAGGAGAAAAGTTGGAACTCAAAGTTTTAGGAATGAATGTTGAGAATTGTTTTTGCATACAACTGGGAAATAAGGAATACAAGTAACGGAGTATAGAAATCTATCTTGCCCTACAAGAAAAGAGAGAAGATGAGGATAAGGAAAGGGAGGGGTATGATAGAAGGGAGGGCATATTGAGGGAAGGGGTAATCAGAATGTGAGGCGTTATGGGGTGGGAGGAGGGGAGAGAGGGTGAGAAAATTTGGAACTCAAAATTTTGTGGAAATGAATGTTGACAACTAAAACTAAATAAATTAACATTAAAAAAGATTTTTTTAAACCATAATAATTTATCAAAACTATGTACTAAAGCTGGGTATCTATAACTGAAGAATAAGGATTGGTAGTCAAAGAACTGGTTTGCTTGTTTTTTAAACATATGGATAATTCATTTCAATATATGTGGTTTTCTTTGTAATCCTATGCATGCCATCTTATGCATTTATAAACATTCTGAGAAGGATCAATAGGTTTCAACAGACTGACAAAGGAGTTCATAGGAAAACCTAAACTAAGTAATGGAGGAATTTTAACCTGGATTGGTATAGAGAATATTATGTGAATGATATCACAATTTCTGGAAATATTGATGAAATCATAGGATGAAAAATCAAATTTAAGTATTTTGAAAATTGAAGAATGCTATAGCTTGCAGCGGAAAGAGAACCTGTGGCCTTCCCTTTACTTTGTGCAGATCTGGTGCCAGTGATTTACTCTGGCATAACTGGCATACAGAAATATCCATCTAATTTCCGTTTTTTCTCTGAGGAGAGAAATATGCCTCTTTGCAGGGAATAGTAATAAGTGTATTCACTTAAATGACACACTCAGCATATTATATGTTTCCAATCGGCTAGAGCAAAGGGTATTTAAAAAAATAAAGCATATTATCAATGTAAAGAATTGAATTTTAGTACTGTAACTGAAATTTTTGCTTGGAAAATATTCCAACTGATGTTTTCAGATGCTTAAAAAATTCTGGCAGCACATAGTTGAACCTTAAGGCTTAAATGGAGTCTGTCTGCATGCAGTTGCTATCGTAATTTCATTAGGAATAGATTCAAGGAGCCAATTTCATTAATAGACAATTTCTAAAGGGACAATCTACTGGATATACTGTTAGGTGCTTGAAGTTTGAGGTCCTTTATCAAAGATTTGAATTACATTTTAATTTGGGGTACAGTTTCCTCCTAAAAAAATCTTACCTCAATTTTTGTCCTTATTATCAGGTATATAAAAAAATGTCAGAACAGCACTGCCCCAGAATGTTTATCAGTTTTGCACCTTAGAGTTGGCTGTTTTGTTTTCTTAAGCTGAAGAGGGATGAACATACTTAAAAGCTGTGGGCTTTTTTTTAATTGAATGTAGTTACTCTGAGTACAAGACCTACACTGGAGGATTCTGGAGAACTCTCCCATTTAATTAGAGCAGATTTTGGTGAAATGTTCATATTTCCGTCTTCATTTGTCAGGTTCCATTAAATTAAATGAGAATACTCAGGAATTTCATACTTCCAGTTTAATAGTAGTTGACGTCTTGATAATTTAGTGTCTCTCAAAAGGTTTTATGACAGCATCTCTTATAAGAGGGGAATGACAGAATCAATCCATGGCCAATTTCAAGAAATGAAGAGTGCTAGTATGATCAGTAAAGGTAATCAAGTAACTCAAATGCAAAACTGACACAGACTGGATAAGTGGAATAAAATGAGTCATTTTTCCCCCACAAAAGAATATTAGTTAAGCAGCTTCAAACACTGAGTCAACAAAAATGTAACCCAAACACAAAGAGTCTTTAAGTCTTTATTGAGTGTTAGAATCAGATTAAGCAACAAGAATAGCTATTTCTGCTATAATATTGATTTTTTAAACCAAAGATGAAGTTAAAGAAGAGATGAGAAGAGTTTCTAAAAAAAAGAATGTTTACTAAATTATAGAGCAAGTAATTCCCAAAGATAATGCCTTCTAAAGATATATAACCCTTGTCACATAGAGAGCCTGGTACAACATAGTGCACGCCACAGAGATTCAATATACACTTATTAATGATGGCATGATTCAAATGGCTTTTTCTTTATTTTTTGCATTTGGTAGGGATAGGAGCTGGATAAATACTGATACAGGAAACTCCTGATTGAGTAAATTCCCTCTACCAATATAGATCAGCACCTCCTCTGTAACTTAAAGTCTCAAGAGTTGCCTAAACTAAAGCCCTGAGAAGTTGTGACTTGTCCAGGGTCACACAGCTGGTATGTATCAGTCTGGACTTGAGCCTAGTTCTTCCTAGAGCTTAGACTAGCTCTTTATCCCCAATGCCACAGATGCCTCTCCACACTTGACATTAATTCTTTTTTCATCAGAACAATCGTAGACACCCCTGACTGCTTACCAACATATTGTCCTCAGTCTTTTGGATTTCTGGCACAAGTCAGAGCTACAAAGAATGTTCCTTAATCAAGGAGAAGACAGAGTGGAGAGGAGGATCACTGTGTGGAGGAAAGGACAATGGATTTGGAATGAAAGAACTAGGGTTTTTATTCTAGGTCTGATACTTCTTAGTATGTCACCTTGGATAAATAACTTAATCTTTCTACACCTCAGGTTCCTAATCCATAAAATGAGAACAATGAGCTAGATGACCTCAAATCTATTCACATCCAGACCTTATGGTTTTATGAATTCTCTCAGACTTGGAAACTTTCACTCATTCTTGTAAAAAAAACAGATAATGATCGAAAGATATTCAGTCATTGATTTTTTTTTCCTCCTGTTAACTATATAGGTTATTCTATTATTTTGAGTTTGTGGTACATATTACTCTTCACCCAACTATCTGTCCTCTCAGTTACATACATGATATCTTCCCTGAATTTCTATAGAAGTTATCAGGGCCAAATATTCCTCTCATCTTCCTTTTCACATCAAATTTTTTAAAAGTTTCATTGATGTGTTTTGTTATTGCATTACAAACATTTACAGGTTACTTCCACTTCATGAATGTCTCTTACAATGAAGTAAAACAATATATTATACAGTGACCTCATCTGAAAGTGTATGCAACATTTCACTTCTGTAGTACACCTTTCTCTTTCTAGCTTTTTAATTAGCAAAAATCTATTTTCTCTCCCTCCCAAGCCCTACATCACTGGAAAAAAAAAAGAAAGAAAAACAAATTTCTTTTAACAAATATGCATTGTCAAGCAAAATATATTCTTTCAGCGGCTGTATACTATGTATGTGTATATACATTTTCATGTTCATATGTGTGTATAAAATTTAAGGCACAGAATTTTATATGTGTATATATATACGTATACATAAATATATTTTTTAAAATTCTGTAACCTATATCTGGGGCAGCTAGGTGGTGCAATGGATAGAGTGTTAGACCTAGAATCAGGAAGATTTATCTTCTTAAGTTTTAATATGGCCTCATATACGTCCTAGCTGTGTGACTCTGGGCAAGTCACTTAGCCCTGTTCGCCTCAGTTTCCTCAGCCATAAAATGAGGTAGAGAAGGAAATAGCAAATCATGGTGTCACAGAGAGTCAGACAAGACTGAAATGACTGAACAACCCTAAGTCTATCACTTTTCTATAATGTTTCATCATTGACTCTCTGGAATCAGGAATAATTATTATATTTATCATAGTTCTTATAACTTTCAAAGCTGTCTTTTCAGTGTTGTTGTATAATTGATCTCCTGTTTCTGTTCCTATCTCCTCTCACATCACTACCATCAAAATGTCTGTGTGTGCATATACATATACACATATATTCATATTCTCTCTCTCTCTTCCTCTCTCTCCCACTCTTTCTTTTCTCTCTCTCCTGGATAGTATAGCATCAGTAGAAAAGCTATTTGGAAGCTTCAACCCTAGCAAAATGATAATTCTCCAGCTCTAAGCATATGACTTGAACAATACTGAGGAAAGCCACAAACCATTCCTTCCCACTTGTTTTCCTCTATCATGCCATCAGTTTCTTCATTCTTTTCTTCCACCTTGCTCTTCAACTTGAAATCTGCCAAGGTCTCACATATCTTGGATAAAAAAAGTCACTAGATCCTGCTGTCCAAGGTTCAACTACCTTTCCTATTTATCCCTTGCCATTTACCTTCAAGTTTCTCAACTTCACATAGCCTGACTCAACTCCCTCACCAGGGCTCGAATCCATATCCTCTGACTCTTCCCATTTTATCTCATTGTTTTCATTAAGGTTTCACAGTGGACCTGGTCATTGAATGATGAGTAGGAATTAGTCAGAAATTTGTAATGGAAAAGATTCTAGGTGAAAGTAACAGAAGCAAAGGAATAAGCACAAAAGGGCAAGGTCAGTTAAAGGATGACAAGTTGACTATGAAAGAGAAAGGGTCAAGGATAATATAGCAAGGTCTGAAGGCAGGGTGCCTGTAAGAATTGTGATACTATTGACAGAAAGGATTAAGGATTTGGAGGATTCCCCAAAACACAATTCCAGATCTCTTTTCCCTCAGTCTCTAGTCTCATGTGTTCAATTACTGACTTAGAAATCTCCACTTGAATATTCTCAAACCAAAGCCTAAAACCAAAATCAAGTTACTCACCAAACTAGATCCACCCTCAGGCTTCCTTATCTCTATTGATAAAGTCTTAACCATTCTTGTAGTTATCCAGTTCCAAACCTGAGAATCATTTTTTTAGTTCTCCCTTTCCTTTTTCCTTCTAACCAATCAATCACTGAGTCTCGATGACTTATTCTTCTCACACATCCATCCTTTTTTACATTCCCACGACCACCATCCTCTTTCAAGAATCTACCATCTCTTGCTCAGACTACTTCTCATTCTCTAGTCTGATGCCCTCCAAACCACTTTAACACACCACAGCTAGAAAAGTCTTCCTAAAATATTTCTAGTTATTTTTCTTTACAAACACCTTCAGTGCCTCTCTACTCTTGATATGAAGAAGTTCGAAGTCTTTGTGCTGACCTTTGTAACCTGGCTCAAAACCATCTTTCAGTATCTCTGCTTTTCTCCACTGAAATACCCTCTATCCTCTTCTTTCTCCAGTCAAATCTACCCATCAACCAAGCAAAATTCAAGTCCTTCTTCTTCCAAGAATGTTTCCAAGTCTAGTCATTTAGTATTTATTAAGCAACTACAGTGTGCCAAGCATTGTGCTAAGGCTTAGGCATACCAAGAAAGGAAAAAAAGACTCCATGCTCTCAAGGAGTTCAGAGTCTAATGAGAGACAACATGCAAACAATTACATAGAAACAAAATATGTACAGAATCATTTCATCTCAGAGGGAAGGCATTAAGACTAAGAAGTACTGAGCAAGACTTTTCAATGAAGATGAGCCGTTAGCTGAGACTCAAAGGACACTAGGAAGAGTGGAAGGCAGAAATGGGAAATGGTTATTACCACAAATGGTAATAACCAGTGACAAATCTCAGGGCTTAGAGATGGCATGCCCTGCGTGGTGAACAATAGGGAGGCTGGTGTCTTTGGGTCACAGAGTACATGACAAGGAGTAATGTATAAGAAGACTGGAAAGGTAGGAAGAGTTCAGGTTTGAAGAGCTTTAAAAGTGAAACAGGATTTTATATCTGATTTTAGAGGTAATAAAGAACCATTAGAATTTGATGAATAAGAGAAGAGGGAGGTGATATAGTCAAAAGATGTATGCTTTAGGAAAACTAACCTGACAGCTGAGTGAAGGAAGAATTGGAATGAGAAGAGATCAGAAGCAGGGAAATCACCCAGGAGACTATGTCAATAGTCTAAGTGGGAGGTCATCATGATGATGACCAGATGACCACGTATCCAGTGGTAGAGAAGAGAAGAAAATTATGTTCAAGAGATGTAATAAAGAAAGAAAGGAGGGGTTCAGGTCCTATGCTGCAAACTGAGCAAGAGGGAAGTTCAGAGGCAAGCAGCAGCTGTATGGCTCAGACCCCAGGAGCAGTTCAGGATCTCAGTTTCAAATTCTAGTCCAGTTTGAAGCCTGCAGGGAATCCCAGATCAAAGCGAAGCCCGAATCTCTATGACACTGAACCAGCAAAGCTTCTCAGGTGGCTAACAGTGGCTGAGCCTAGCTTGCAGTGTGCTGTTGTTCAGATCTAAGTCCAGGTCAGGAATCTTCAGAGCTAAGACCAAGGGCAGTAATCAGACTGTTCCACACTGAAAGTTCACAGGTCTCCAGTCTAAGCTGTCCCTGATGGTGTTACTGTCCAGTCATTTTTCAGTTGGGACAGACTCTTAGTGACCCCATTTGGGGTTTTCTTGGCAAAGATCCTGGAGTGGTTGGCCATTTCCTTCTCCAGCTCATTTTACAGATGAGGAAACTGAGGCACGGGTAGTAAGATTTGAACTGAGGAAGATAAGTCCTCCTCACCTTGGTTTTAGTACTCTATCCATGGTGCCACCTTGCTGTCCCAACAGCTATCTCTGAGAACTTAGAATAACACATTCAATATCTCCAAGAAAGTAGCCAGCTCAAAGCTTCCCTCCAGGAGTGGTCAGAAGTGACCCGAACATCAAGTTGGAGGTCAGGAACTGGGCTAGAAGAACGGATAAACACCAAGATTCCTATCATAAAAAGCTGTTATAATGATGGGGATGTTCAAGACCCAAATCCAGAATAAGAAAATGTCTCTAAAACATCCACAAGTCAGGTCTCAAAGAGAAACATAGCATTCAATTAGATTTCCTATAAGACATGAAGCAAAGGTTTTCTTTAAAGATTTTAAACAATGTAATGAAATGAGAGTGTTAGAGGAATATATCAGGAAATAGAGCTACAGAAGAAAAAAATATGCAATTAACAGTTTGGCATAAGATGTACAAAACTTTGCCCAACTACAAACTCTCTGAGAATTAGAATGGACCAAATAGAAGCAAATACCTCCATGAGACAGCAAGAAATATTAAAAACAAAGGCAACAGAAGAAAAAAATCAGAAGAAAATATAAGATATGTTATGGAAAATACTGACCTGGAAAACAAATCAAAGGGGAAAAACAATCTAAGAATCATTGTATTACCTGAATGCAAGGATGCCGCATACACACACACAAACACACACACACACACACACACACACAGAAGCTAGATATCATATTTCAAATAAATCTTAAAAGAAAACTCTTCAGATCTGTTAGAATCAGAAGGTAAAGGGAAAATAAGATCCACTAGTCACCTCCTGAAAAAAAAATCCCAAAAGGAAAACACCCAGAAACATTTTAACCAAAATCCAGAGATTCCAGATCAAGCAAAATAGTCTGTAAGTGGCCAGAAAGAAAGAATTTAAGAATTGAGGAAACACGATAAGGATTGTTCACGGTGTAGCAGTCACCGTTATAAAAGAATAGAAAGTTCAGAAGATGGTACTCCAAACGGCAAAACATATACAGACTTATAACCAAGAATGGCTTACCTGGTAAAACTGAGTATAACCAGAAAGGGGGAAAATAGACTTTTAATTAAAAAGAGAACTTCTAAAAATTCCTGATGAAAAGACCACAGTTGCGTAAGAACTGAAACTCAAATATCAGAGTTAAGACAAAAATAAAGAAACATAAACAGAAAACAAAAAAGGACTAGACAAAGATAAACTGTTGTGGAGGTGATAGGACATGTTTCCTCTGAACTCTGTTATCATCAGGGGTAATAGAGGGTGCCGCAATTACACAGAAAGCCTAAAAGTGGCTCTCATGTCTTTATGATTTTAAAAGGGAAAAGGAAAACTTTGGGTCAATTGGTGGGAGAAGAGAGGGAAAGAAAGGCTAGGAAAGATTATCTCACATAATCAGAGTACAAGTAGAAGTCTATATAAACAAAAAGGAAGGTTAAGGAGGAAAGGCTGACACATGAACCTCATTCTTATCTGAGGGACTAACTCTAACCCTTCCTTAGTTTGTTTCACTTGATTTTATACATGCATAGTATACACATGTATAAACAGGGATTTTTTAAAAAGCACAACTAGTTTTGGAAAGGGAAGTCCACAGTTATTCACCCTTTCTCTAGGCTCAAATTATTAATTTATTATACTACTACTTTTGCTATTATTTATATACTGTTTTGTTACATTTCTTATATTTCCATTTTTATTATTAACTCTTACGATTAACTTTTCATTAGTTTATGCCCTGTCTCTCCAACTATACATACTTTTCCATATCCCTGATAGTGCCTAACATCTTCAAACATGTGATTGCTTTATTAGGTTTTCAATTATTTCACATGCCTCTAGAGAAAGAATTTTAAAATGAAGCTACTGCAATGAACAACTGTTGTACAACGAAATCCATGTTTATGTCTCCAATCTTAATTCAAAAAGTTACATGTTATAAGTCAATTCAAGCAAAAAGCTTAATGTCTAATAGTAAAGGCAGTTCCCATTACAGCCATCCTGTCTAGTCAAAAAATTGAAGTCACTAAGAACCAACTCTGCCTCTTACACTGGAAGACATTTTATCCCGTCAGCCTCCTCTGAAATAGGCCCATCAATGTAGAACTCAAAACACCCAAGGAGTTTTTGGTCAGAACGTTAGCAAACACCATTTTCTCAAAGAATGGAAACTCATTTCAACTTCAGCTCTTTGGGTCCCATTTGGCTCTCAATCTGTTCCTAGCATCCCTGAGAGGAAACAACTTTGGGAAACAGCAAGATATAGGGAGACTAGAAGTCAAGTGACCTGGTTTCTAGTCCTGGCTCTACCACTAATTCTCTGTAAAACCTTGCGTAAATCTCTTAACTTTTTAAATATTTTATTGATATCCTTTTCTCACTTCCCACAGGCTCACCTCTCCCTTGGGTCCATTCCTTGTAAGAAATATAACAAAACAAAATAAATCAATATTTGGCCCATATGTGAAAATGTAAAACTTATTACACACCCTTGTTTACTTTCTCTGATGAGAAGTAGGAGTTTGGAAAATCCTTTTATTTCTTGGGCGTAAGTCCATATTGGAGTTGAACCAGGTGATTCCTGTTTTGAAACTCTAGGCTCAGTTCACAAATCCTATCTTCTTATAGTAAAAATCATATAAGTTACCAAAACAAGAAAAAAAAATCATATCTTCAACCCATTGTTTTAGTAGGTGAAGATTTTAAACACCATATTGACCCAAATATAAGAGAACTTCAAATATAAGGGGAATTTTGGTTTTCAATAAAGAGAAATTTGGAGATGTACTAGAGAATGAGGGGAGGAGGTAAAGGGGAAGTGTTTTGTAGCATGAAACACTTTGTGAAATGGTCCCCTCTCTCTTGAGTTTTTGCCTACCAAGGATGTAGCTTGTGTTACCCTAAGGTGAGTTAAATACAACTGTTCCTTAGCAACCCCTCAGCAGCCTATACTTGCTCTCTACAAGGGCCAATGTCTCTTCCAGAACAAAGCATCTGGAAATAGAAAGAAATCTTAACGAGGCTTCTAAATGGAGCTTCAGAGAGCTCTCTCCAACTCTGCCTCCCCCATCCTTCCACCTGCTCAGTCCCTCTGTTGTAAACACTCTCAAGTCTCCCAGGGCTATTTACCCACAATATCTTCAATGGTATCTGCAAAAGTAGCAGCAACCAACACCTGCCCTTAGGTTTATTTTCAAGGGCTCAAATTGAAAACTCCAACCTTCAGTGCATCACATCATCCAATATAAGGGGAGTTTTAAGATTTAAATTTTAACTTTTAAGTAATACTAACACATTTACACATCACTTTAAGGTTTACAAAAATATTTAAAAACAACAAGCAGCCACCTAATATTTATAACTCACCTATATTTGAATCAATGGGGTTATGTTTGTTTTCCCAAAAATATAAAAGCAAATGAATAAGGAGTTCTCTACCAGGTTATCTGTACATCTGTCTCACTGACTCCCTGCCTCCCTTCAGTTCAGGTGCCACCTTCTCTAGGAGGCCTACCTTCATCCCATCCCCCCAATACTCTATATTTACTCTGTATGTATTGTCATATGCTCTTCTGTGTTCATGTTGCCTGCTTGCCCCACACCGAGCAGAATGTAAGGTTAAAGACTGCTTTGTTTTTGTCTTTACCTTGGAGTCAACACTGTGCCTGGTCCATAGAGAGAGGAACCAGGGATAGGACCTGAACCTAGAATTTCATTGGTATAGAAAATTCCTACCTGAGGAAGTCCCCTCTATCAGGGGCCCTTCTCTGCAAGTCATTCACTTAGAGAGTTACTTAGAGAATTGAGAATTACCTAGAACCTCTTGGTTTTTCGGATCTCTTTAAAAACAGATGCCAAATCCCATCTACTACTAGAGGTCTTTCCAGCCCCTCCACCTACTGATACCTTCTTTCCTACTGAGAATATCTTCCATACACTGTGTGTATTTTATATGCACTTAATTGTTTACATGTCTCCAAAATTAGAAGGTAAGTTTCTTGAGGCTAAGAGCTATTTTTTTCTTGTATAATCACCACTTAATATGTGCCTGGCAAAGAGTCAAATAATGCTTGTTACCTCTACTTCCGAGGTGGTGACTTGTCGAGGGGTCAGACAGCCAATATGTGTCAGATGTGGGAATTAAGAGCAGCTATTGCCAGATTCAAGGCCAGCTCCAAGGCCAGTTCTCTATCCTGTATGCCACAGGGGGCACAGAGTAGGTGCTTAATAAATCTCTGGATTAAATTTCCAGCCTTACTTAATAGATTCCCTGTACCAAACAAAATGAACTCCCAGGTGTTCCCTAACTACCATATCTCATCTCTGGCCTCCATCTGTTTGCACAAGCTTCTCCCCACACTGGCAATATTGTCATTCCCTTTCTCTATCTCTCCGAATCCTCATTTTCCCTTAAGGTCCAGGTCTCAAGCTATGTCCTCCATGACCACCTCAGTCACCAAGGGTTATCTCCCTCCTCAAATATTTTTTTTCTGGAAATTTTTTTTGCATATTAGAACTATATGATTCAAATCTCCCTGATAAATTGAGCTAGCATATAGCATAAACACTCTCAACCAGGAAGATAAAGTAGGTCTAGACACCTCAGATTAACTCACAAGTGAGCAGATATATTATTTTTCATGTAAAAATTTACATAGCCTATAGAAATTCACCAAATTTTACAATTATCCCTCCTCTATTGGATCCATTGACTACTGATATTCTGATGAACTGATGTACTCTATCCAATGAATCTAGACAAGATGGATAGTATGTGGCATAATCAATGTAATTTCAAATAAATCTTCAACAGTTTATCAAATATTCCTTGTGAATACTGATGAACTACAAAGTCAATTAGGAAGTCAATTAGACATTGTCCTAATATCTAACTCAAGTCTCTGATCTATAAAGCATCTATCATGCTACTTAATACCTTCCCCTTCCCTGAAGCTAGGTCCCCTATGTGCAAATTACAGTAAAATCTAGAGCTAATGAAGAAGAAACACATAAAAGCATAATCCCTATGGGATGAAGGGTGATTTCAGAAGGAAAGAGTTGTGGTTTTCAATGTAGTATTAAAGGAATGTGTGCCTGCCTGAAGCTGGAGAAGGGAATGGATGATAATAACAGATTTCATCCTCCCCAAAACAATAACTCACGAACTCCATTGAACTGCATACCCATATTTGGCACTCATTTTTCATATTTCACAGGTGGCACAAGCTACCCCTGAAATTCCTAAAAGATAATGATTCATGTTTACTAGCTGATGAAGGGATACTCCATGGGTCTGGCTATTTGACTTACATTGTTTCACTATGCACAATACATAAATTTCCTTAGTTTCTTAAGCTTTGTTTATTTTTAATAACTTCTGTGACACTTAAAGTCATACTGATACTTCTAAAAAACTACTAATCCATAATTAGTGCAAAACAGGAAAATATATACACAGAGGGACTAAAGCCCTAAAACCCTACACAGACAGAATAATTTCATATTGCTGCCAAATGGCACTGAATATTCAACTTTGGCTTCAATGAATTTCTTTTATGGGGGTAAAGATTTTTAAAAGGCTTAGAAACTTTAAGGTTAAAGTTGGAAGCAGCTAGACAAAAAACTACTTCTTTAAATTATCTTAGTGATAAAGGAATCATATAGTAGGAGAAGGGAAAAAAGAGAATTGAGGGAAACAAGAGATAAGAAAAGGCAGAAGAGAAATGAGAGAAAAAAATGAAATATGGAATGTTAAAACTGGAAGGGAATTTACCAACAAACACATCACAGATGAAGATACTGGGGTGTAGAGAGGCTATTTCAGAGGCATCAAACATAAGGTCTACAGGTCTCATGCAGCCCCAAACACTTCCAACTATTGCCCAAACCAGTTTAAAATGTAATTAGGAGATATCTAGCAAAATAAATAGAATATAATAAAAACATAAAGATAATGCTAATGTGGGGTTTTTGAAGTTATTATGTGGCATGAAGGAATCCTTATGTACAATTTCTGTTGTTCATTCATTTCAGTCATTTCCAATTCTTTGTGACCCCATTTGGGGCAAACAGGATTAAGTGATTTGCCCAGGGTCTGAGACCAGATTTGAACTCAGGAAGATGAATTTTCATGACTTGGCCCAGCACTCTATCCACTGCACCACCTAGTTGCCTGACTATAGTTTAGTGACTCATTTCTATTTGAGTTCAATACCACTGGTTTAGGTCATACATCCAGTTAATGACAGATCCAGGGCTAGAACCCTTATCTCCTGATTCCTAATCCAATAATCTTTCCACTATAACACTAAAAAGAAAAGAAGTCTAGAACAGAAAATGATAGTAATTTATTCTAAAATGACACGGATCAAAAGATCTATGCTTATACTCTCATGTGAGACATGAGATTCCTATTTCCTGATGAAGTTGGAACCCCTTTCTGACCACATAAAGAAATATCTCTCTTTAAATTCACCTGCTTGGCACTTCACAAATGTGGAACTTTAGGAGAAGTATATTAATTATGAACAAATTTGATATGCTACCAAAAGCTACTAAGACATACCATAAGTTTAATTTGTGTTTCATTCTACCATTTTAAAACAAATGATGACCAATGTTTCCAAATGGTTACGTTATCTAAAAACTTAAGCTGCATAGAAGTCACATTTTGTACATGGTGGGGATGTTACAGAAACATGTGATTGCATGGATTAAAGCTTGCAGTTTACTGTTAGAGGAACTAATATACAGAAAAGATATCTGGGATCATAAAGTCACTCAATAGCAGAGCTGCAAATAAGACCAGCAAATACAAACTCATAGCCCTTAGAGCTAATCAAATAAAAATATAATCATGAATTATCTTCTAATAAGTAGAAAAAATGTTAAACCACATGGCAATTGACTTTAATCAGTCCAGAAAATGAGATATTGCCATAACAATTAAGATCAACATTAGTAAACAGTTCCTAATGTCTCAAGAATTAAAAAAAGAAATTTCACTTCAAAGAAGCCATCTTCTTTCTTTCTTACCTATAATTGAGCAGTGTGGTAATGCCTTCAAAAATCTCTTGGCAATGATACTTTCCTGGAAGAAATTTAAGAAACAGAGAATTACTTTTGCTTCAGAATACTCATACAGAATACTCTGAATTTTTTAATTATGAAAATTTAAATAAGTCAATTACTTTGAATTATCTTAAAATGAGCAATTCTAATGAGATGACCAGAAATCACTGTGGACTAACAATAATATAAAAAACTTTCTATAACCATTCATCATATAATATTGTCTTAAGAACATTGATTTGCCATGAACTCGTGCTTCAGAATGGAATTAGTAGATATCCTCACTTTAATGAAGTTATTCTTTAAATCCTCATGAATATGTATGCTCCAAAAATAACACAGAAGTTAATGCCCCAAGCTTAAATACTCGATTTTGCAGGACTGTCAGATATGGAGGAAAGGGAGAAAATGAGGAACGAAGCCATCTTGTCACATTTTTTCAAGGGATTAAATATATTCTGACATTTTTCAGTGGCACTTAGCAGCCACACAGGGATATTTACCTTCTCTCTTCTCTTTCTTTCCCTGCAAGACTTACGTTTGACTCTGACACATATAGAGGGAACCAATTATAATTCTGGGCAAAATGGCAGTAATAATAATTTTTATAACAAATCGTATTGATAGAGTGCTTTACAGTATACATACATTATCTCACAATTGTGGATCTTCACAACTATCCTATGAGGTTATGTCACCAAGTTCTAAGAACTTAGAAAAAAGATACCTAACTTCAATTTTCTCCAAAATTTCTGGTGACTAGCAGTAAGTCTTTCTTTTGAAATCCTAAAAGAAAATAATGGGACTCACCCTTCTGGCTGGGAAATGAATTATCACACATCTGGGAAAAGTATGCTCAAGACCTGTCACTTCTCCCACAGAGATAGTCAAACCTGCCAATTCTAAGTTGGTGCCTAGAGGGAAACAATTCCTCATACCCTCATTGCTCTTGAAAAGAAAAAGAAAAACTCTAGCATAACATCTTATAACTGAAGAAAATGGGTACACAGACTAATTAAATTTTAAATCTGCTGTAAATTGTTTATAGGTTTCACACAACTGTAGAAACATCATTAAAGTTCATGGAAACAAAGCACAACTTTGAGAACTTGCCCATCTCTGATGATTTTTTTGTACATTTTGTATTTATCTTCCTTAAATTTCCTCAGCAAGAACTTTAGAAGCAAGGTCACCTACTACTCTGACTCAACACAGAACAATGCTATGTTTTCTCTAACGCAACTAACTTCCAAAAAATTATTTTTATTTTCAAGACAGCAAAGATCCCTGCCCTCCATACTCAGATGTTCTCATTGAGAGAATATTTCCATTGGATATAGTGTCATACTATCTTAAATGACTTCATGTTCTGTCACAGAACAAATGAAAAACAAGGCAAACATTACCATTACAAAGGAATATAGGAATTACGAAGTTGAGTAAGAGTCATGCTCTTTCAGCCTAATATTCTTTTGTCAACAAATATCCCAAGGGGGATATTACAGAGAAGCATAATTGTTTTATATTGTTATAATCTTTCAATTGTTGTCTGACTCTTTGTGACTTTATATGAGGTTTTCTTGGCAGAGGTCCTGGAGTGGTTTAGCATTTCCTTCTCTAGCTTATCCTACAGAAGAGGAAATTGAGGCAAACAAGGTTAAATGATTTGCCCAGGATCACACAGCTAGTAAGTATCTGAGGCTGAATTTGAACTCAGGTCTTCCTGATTCCAGGCCTAATGCTCTATCCACTGTGTTATTCAGCTGCCCTAGAATTGCATTACATGGCAACCTAAAAGGTTAGGCATACCTTAGCTTCTGTTATTAGCTATTTATATATCACTCAAAAAAATTCCTTTTGAATAGATTTATATTCCCCCATGGAACCAACAAATCTCAGAGCTAGACAGAAGCTTAGCATCCATCTAATATAGTCTCTACATTCCTTAATACCCCCAGTCTTCCCTTAAGGTAACCTGCTTACTCCCAAGGTAATCCATTTCACTGCTGGATGACTTCAATTATTAGGAAGCTTTTCTTGCATCAAGCTAAACTTTGTCTCTTTTCCATGCCTACCCTGTTGATGTTTCTCTTTAGGACTAAGCAGAACAAATCTAATTTCTCTTTGATGTAATAATCCTTCTTCAAAAAGTTGAATGTAGATAACATGTCCAGAGCCATAACTAGAAATTTATACCATAGGCAAAAACAGTTGATCAGAGAGATCTAGGGAGTGAGCACAAGAGGATGGTACATCAGTGGTGGCATTGAAGATATTCTGACCATAAATGCAGTTGTGCTGAGAAGGGAGGTGACTAACTTTTTATGATTTTAATCCTCCCTCCCTCAAGGATTGATGACACCCAGAAATGAACATGATACTTCAGTGCAGTATAAATGAAGCAGAGTCCAGCCGGAGCATCACTTAGCTTGTTCAGTACTCACTCTCTCTTAATGTAGCCCAAAATTGCATTAGTTTCTTTGGCTGCCAGAACAAATTGCTGACCTATGTTAACCTAGAAATGCACTAAAATGTCCAAATCTTTTGTTTTCCACACAGACTTCAGTCTAGCTACACCTTTCCCATACTGTGCTAATGAAGTATTTTTTTTTACCTCAGTTATAGAAATTTGCATTTATCCTTACTAATTTTTGTTCTATAATTGTGTTTCTTTTATTGTAAACTCAACAATTATTAAACATGAACATTTCAACATTCAAAAAAAGAATTAAGAAGAAGTTCCCTATTGAATTTCACCTTATGAGATTCAGCCCAATGTTATAACCTATCTATATGCCTCTGAATCCCAACTTTTGTCATTCAATATGTTAACTAACGCTCCTAACTAAAAATTTGATAAGCATGCCATTTATTTCTTCATCATGTTATTGATTTTTTAAAATGTTAACCAGCATAGGGTCAAGCATAGATCCCTAGAACAACATGCTACATTGATTTAGAGCCATTAATTTAGAACCACTCTTTGGTTCCCAGTCATACTGGTTTACAAGTATTACAATATCAGACTAAGGAGTTTTACAATTTATTCTGTACTGCATAAAACAGAACTTCCTCCTAATTGTTTTAACCTTACCACTCAAATTTTGAGATTTATTTTGTGAGAAATGACCTTCAAGATGTAAGGGCATGGGTATGACAGTATTTTTTTCTGATATATAAATGAGACCCTGTATAAGCCTATGGTCAGCACTGTTCTACCCTGGCATCTAAAGGGTCTATTTGCAACATAGAAGTGGATACTATGGAAAGGGTAAATTGATAAGCCCCAGAAAGAAGAGATAGATGGTTGAGGGAAAACTGACTCCCAAGATAGAGAGACCACAGTCACAGTTAGAGCTGAAAGTGACCTTAGGGATCAATTCATCTAATCTCCTCATTTTAACAAGCAGGAAACAGAGATCCAGAAAAGATTAAATGACTTTACTGAGATAATTTAGTTATTAGTAGAAGTGGGAATAGAACCCAAGTCTATAGATTGAGTTGAATGTTTGTTTTTTCCTGACTGATAAAAGGGTGCTAATAATCGACATAAATCGATTTAAAATGACAACACAAAGGGCCCAATGACTGTAGATATTTTAGACTTGTGGTCACTTTTCTTGCGTGTGCTATTTTAAATGGTTATAGTCTGTCTCCTTGTATCCTAACAATAAAGTATCGAGCTTAGAGTGAGAAAGACATTAGTACAACACCTGCCTCAGACTACTATCAGCTTTGTGATCCTGAGCAAGTTGATTAATTTCTCTAGGCTCAGTTAAGTCATCTGTAAAATAAAGGGGCTGGACCCTTCGGACCCTATAACCACTAAGACCTCTTACAGGTCTATACCAAAAGAAGAGTCATGTGCTCTTTTAGGGAACAATAGGGCAGGGAAAAAATAGGAAAGCTACAACCCATTCTATAGTAAACCAGTTAAAAGATTTGGTTGTAACAGCAGACAAGCACACATGGGACTAAATCCCCAGGGGTCTTCAAAATTGGGGGGAATAAAAGAAGGGGACCAAGAGAAAAGAAGCCTGAGACTGCAGATCTTTTAAGGATTTAATTGACATGAGCCCACATTTCCCCATACCCTCCTCTCTTAAGTATTTATGAATTCTCTAAACATGCCCAGCTTGTCCTTGTCCATTCCATTAGTCATTTACAGAATTCCATGATATGTCTTCATCTTAATCAAAGACAAACCTTCTTTTTCTTGGCAATATATTTTTAACGGTAATATTATTTGGAATAGACTCCTAATTTTTATTGTCCCTAAACTGAAAACAGATTAAAACTTCTTTCTCGCCATGTTTTAAGCACTACTAGCCACTCTGTGTGTATATGTATGTGTGTGTATGTTTATGTATATGTAAACGAAGTTCCTGAGATTTCATCTATTTGGGAACTCCCAGCATACAAACTCCCTCTGTGTTACAAAGATTACAACACTCTCTCATCCAACTAACACACACACATAGAACAGTGAGGAGAAAAAAAAATACTGTTAAAAATGTTTGATATTTGAAATAGACATATTTATCTATATATAAAAATTTAATTTTATTTAAAGAAAGAACACCATGCCTGGAGCTAATGCTAAGCACAGTGGCTCCGGGTTCACTGAAATACTTGAAACACAGTAAGCACTAAGAAAACGCTTGTTGACAGACTCAAAGAACCAGTTCAAAGTCAAACTCTGAGGTTTATTACCTGGTTACTTTACCCACACTTCAGCTCACTCATCTGCAAAATGGCACAATTGGACTAGATATCTCTGAGTTCCTTCCATTGCAGCTCTGGGTTATGTGAGATTTGTCTGAGATCCAAAGTAGTTAAATGACTTGTCTATGGTCCCATAGGCAGTAAGTGTTAACAGGCAGGATTAGAACCTAGGTGTTCCTGACTAAAGATAAAGATATCCATTAAGGCACTTGCAATCTTTGTCATTTTACAGGAAGGCTTTATGATGAAATAGCTTCCATGCCCAAGGCAGTCTAAAAGTGTTTATGGCTTAATTGATACATCTTTGAGGGTTGCCTGAGGTACCCAGAGGTTAAGTGACTTGTCTAGGGTCTCATAGCTAGTAAGCGTCAGAAACAGACTTCAAACACAGATTTTTGGATGATAGATGTAGAACACTGATTCTTAATGTGAGATCCACACATCAGATACAAGGAGGGGAATTCAGGGGATTTGTGACCTTGGATAGAGGAAAAAATGGCATTTTCATTTTTCCTAACCTCTAACTGAAGCTTAGCATGTGAATGTAGGCAACAAACCACAATAGTAGTAGATTCCAAAGGACTGACAGTGGCATTGATGATACACTAAAAAGTAAAGAAATCCTCGTTTTGAGTCATCTAGGCCTTTCTCATTTTACAGATGAGGAAACTGAGGACTGGGGAAGGTAAGTGATTTGCCCAAGTCCAAGTGTTAAAATGGGCTTTGAACCCCGAATTAGAGGTTCTTCTGTACCACATCACCTCCTCTAAGCCCAGCTACTCTACCCACTACACAGTGCCCCTATGTAACTCCTTGGAAAAGGAGGACTAGCACTCAAACTGCAGAGTTAGTCTATCAAACAATGAATTTTTATTCAGATACTACTATGTGCCTTGGCACCATGCTAAGGACAGAGACTGCAGAAAAAGCAGAAGGCAGTCATGGCCCTTGAGGGCTCTAGGTAGCTTTCGCATAAAACACTTCAATTCAAATGCTAACAAGGCAATTTGCTAACCAGGTGCACAAGCAGCAAGCATACTACATTCAGTGCTGAGAGAGGGGAAAAGGTGACTTCTCATTTAGAGTATTGTATTCATAATGCAATTTAAAATCAGAGAACAATTCGAAAAAACAAAATTCATCACCTACATGACTTAAAATATCACAGGGTTCTTTTCAATTAAAAACATTGTTTGCTAAGGCAGTTAGCATTTGATTTCAGTATTAATTAACTTTCTCACAGGATGCCATTCAAAATGTCATAAGTTTTATATTATTCCACAGACATATTTCTGGTAGAAGAAAGAATCCTCAGTCACAGGCAGTTTTCCTTCAACCTCTCTGTTTCTTAGGAATGTCAGATCATCAAAAGCTACTGAATATTACCTATAATTTACCAATAATTTGCTCATTCATTCTTCACATATATGGAGAGCTGCCCTCTAGGGGCTTCTAGAAATAAAGAACATGTGGGAGGAGCAAATACTGGCTCTGAAAGAAAGATTCCACAAGAAACCCAGACCTAAAATGGGCTGGAACACAGGGCTGCCCTGGAGACTCTCTCTTTTCCTGCAAATACATGAATTATTTCTCTGATCCAAACCTGATAATTAAGACCCAAATTTTCTAAAGCAGAAAATGCTGGTTCTTTAAAAACCTGGAAAAGCTCCAAAGTTGGAAGGTGAAGAGAGTTTCCTACACCTCAGAGTAGTGCTGTAAAGTATTCAGTCCATTCTAGAAAGCATAGGATTAGAGAGACAGAATTAGAAGGACATCTAATCCTACAGTCCAATCTCCTCATTTTATAGATGAGAAAAGATATCCCCAGAGAGGTTAAGTTATTCAGGGAATAATCAGTAGATCAAGGATGTGAAACATCCAAATCTTTGATTCCAAATCTAGCATTCTTCCCATTGCATAATATCACTCCATCCTTGAAAAGGCACCTCTGATTCTTTTCATGTCTACTTCTCCTGGAGCTTTCAACACTTTTAAATTTTGCATTCCTGACCCAGTTCACCTGGTCTCCAATTCCCTGGAACTTCACCTTCCCTAGATCTTGGCTTTCTTAAAATTCCTGAACTTCAAGATTTCTGACCTGACCTCCTAGCCCTGACTGACCAAAAAAACCCCAGTCATTCTTGCTACCCCCATCCACCACTACACAATGATAACTTAAACCTAAAACTAGCAACAAAAAACATAGGTCTGATTGAGCCCACATTTCACACATAAACAGGACAGTGGGGTCTAGAAGACTGAAAATGCTGATTCTAATAGAAGTCTTTCTGCCTTTAAAATAAAAAAGATTCAATACAAAAAATTAACACCGTTATTTTATGTAGTCTATTGCTCAAAATGTTTATTATTCTCTATTGCTGGTCCAGGATTCAAAGTTTTTCCAGTTTGGAAAATCCTGTCAGAATTTATTTGGTCTTTCCATGGGAGACATCATGGGCTACATGGTTCCTGTAGAATGACTAAAGCTCCATCACTCCCCCATGTGGGGAGTACTTTTCTTAAAAAGATGATTTTTGTGCAGAAATGGGGGAGAGCTTTCGAGAATTTCAGTGACCCAGATGCTATAATTCAAGGTGATGACTTTAAATTTATACATTAAGAAAAGGAATGCAACTAAATTTAAGCCACTATTTCTAGTATATTAGCAATAAAAAAAAAATCTTTCCCTTTCTCCCTCCCAAAAATAACACCCAGTTTTTTAAATCAATTTTTAAGAGTCAATATGGGATCTGTAAATGCATGATGGCATTATTTTACATGTGGCATTTGAATTTCAAATAAAAATGCATCAGTTACTAGACATCTAATTCTATTTGGAGAAAACTCTCAAGGTTCATGTATGTAGCAGGAAATCAACACTGGTATATCTCTTTTGCTTCCTTTGGAAGTAAAGAAATGGTTGTCGCTAAACTGAACCTAATTTTCTTTTGAAAAAGATTCAATTTATTAAGTCATTCATTTAGAGAACAGTTCAAGTTGTGCACTTTGTCCTTGGAAATTGACCTTGTCTTGTTGGGGAAATTATTAGCATCAACTCGGTTCTATTTCTGAAATGTCCCCCCCTACATTATTCTACAGAAACAAATATATCTGGTCAGATTTTCTGGGTTAGGGGCACCACAGAAGCAAAAAAGTTCATGTGAATATGAAAAATGGCAACAGAAGAAAAAATTAGGAGACTATTAACATGTATAATGGTGAACATTAATAATATGCCATGTGCTTAAAATACCACAATGGTGAAACAAGAAGTCACCTGGAAACCTTGAAAAAGTTACCTGGGTAACGGTTTCACTTCATTATGGAAAGAATCGGTCTCTGCCTAATTCCATTAATTTTGAAGGATTACTATAAACCACATGTTAGATTAATGAAAGCAAAATTTCCTTTAAACTTTGGGGTTATAGGACCAAAAATTCTGTGCTCACCTTTTATTTACTAGACACCGGTGAAGTTAAGCTAGTACAGAAGGGAAAGGGATTATGACTTGAGACAAGAGAAGGTTCAAATCTCTCTAGCCCCAAACACTACCAGCAGTCATGCACATCCTTTGTTATTCCAAAAGTGGTCCAGAATATAATAAAGGAATAGGGAATAAATGCTATCTTCTCAGGCTCCATTTTCTTAAGAGAACCAGTGTAGTCATGTATTTTGCAAACAAGTGATTCATTTACTGGGACAGGAGAAGAAAAACAGACAAGAATTAGGTAAAATTTAAAAGGAGTCTCTGCTCTATTTCCCCCTCTACTGCTGCATCCCTATTGCTAAGTGTTCAGTGCTGGTGTGTTAATCTATGGGTTCCCAAGGCTATAAAACATTCTACCTGGTAAGGCATGAAGACTGAAATTGAGTGTCATATTTAAGAAAAGACATTGACAAACTGAAGAACTTCCAAAGGTAAGTGACCAGAATGGGAAAGACCTAGACTAGATATGGGCCAAATGAAAGTCAGTGGAAGGAACAGGGAATATATAGCACAGAAGACTTAGGAGAGACATGACAACTTTCTTCATGTATCCGAAGAGCTGTCATTTGGGAAAGCAATTAAACTGGACCCAATTGTCTGCTTCCTCACTTATGAACCAGACATTCTCATGAAATCCATACCCAGCAAAAGCTATCTCTAATATTAAACTTGTCCAAAGTAGACCTTAAAATAGTTGGGTTTGCTTCTTGAGAGCTGGGCTGCCAATATAGTTAGACCTTTCTATCTGCACTAACTAAACTACATTTAGGTTCTTTCAAGCCTTCATAAAGTGTTGTTCATGTAACACTACAATCAACTTTCAGCTTAAGAAAAAAATTACAGGAAACACTGAAAAGGAGACCATAAAATAATGTATTTAAAAATATTGTCCAAAACTTACTCATTGATACTCATCAACTACCCAACACTATTATGAATCAGTCTTTGAAAGGATGTTTTTTTTAAAAAAATAAAAACTAGGGAAGGGGAGCTAAAATCAGTTTCTGAATAGTGGCACCTTTGGAAAAGCAGGAAGAAAAACATGAAACTGTAACAGTCAGAAATTGAATATTATGCCATGATCCTAGAAGTGTCAGCTATTTCACACTAAAACCAATTATTCCCCACACATACGGTACAAGTATGAGCTCTCTCAACTGGAAAATAAAGCAGAGAAATGGATTTCATTTTCAAAATATGACTTTACTCAAGCAGGTATCACTTCTCACATCATTTTCACATTCAAAGATTGAGTAAAACAGGGAATATTAGATGCTCAGAATAATTTCAAGTAAGAATGTTAAGATTTATACATTGCATTTCTAAACTTTTGAATTTCTAAACAGTAAAGTAGTTGTCATGTCAAACCAAACACATATATAACTTTCTCTCCCACCACCTGTACTTAGATTTAAAGGTCCCAGAAAAGGAATGGCGACCTCAAGTTCTAGGAAGCACCCTAAGGGTGTCTACTCCTAGCATTGTAATTCATGAGCTGCTAAACTGAGTTTTCTTCCCAGGGATTGGCATCTCAGCTTGCTATATGACTTAGTTCAGAGGGCTTATTTCTTGAAAGGAGTGGCACCTCTCCGGACATGTCAACTGATGCCTAGACTTAGCCAGACAGGTAGCTTGTTGTTCAATTCTTTGTGATTTCATTTGGGGTTTTCTTGGCAAAGAAATTGGAGTAGTTTGCCATTTCTTTCTCCAGCTTATTTTACAGATAAGGAAAATGAGGCAAACAGGGCAAGTGACTTACCCAGGGTCACACAGCCTGTAAGTTTCTGAGACCAAATTTGAACTCAGATCTTCCTGACTCCAGGCAACTGCATCACCTAGCTGCCCTGTCAGGGCAAAGTATCTCTGCCAGATAGATCATTCTACTGCCCTCTCTCTTTGATGAGCAGCTATATTCTCCACTACCTTTAGCCTGAGGTTTGGCTGAGTGCTGCTGTATTTTTACATAAGATGCGAAGACCTTTACTCCAGGATTGGTAGAAGTCTCTCTAGTTCTGCTGCCACAGGTTTGAGGTTTTTTACTTCCCACTCAGGTGGAAGATGTATATATAACCTCTTCTGTATAACAGTTCTTCCTGGTCTAAATATGGATTCCCATTATGAGGGAACTTATCTCCACTTATGGTCACCATTCAGTATATTTTCTGAATTCTTATTAGATTTATACAAATAAGTATGGGAAGTACTAGGGCAGGTTGTGCCTTGGGGAAAGTGTATTGTCTCTACTGGTCTTTTCATCACATGAAAGTGAGTTATTTAATGCCTCAGGTTCCCTACAAGGTGTGGAATATTTCACTTACACCTAAAATGGCCTAACTCTCACATTTTAGTTTCTTATTTGCTCCTTAAGATTTACTTTAACTTTGCTGAAGTCTAAATGGTACATATTCTCATACCTATGGAATAATCCATTTACACTTGAAAGGGCCTTACCCTAACTTTCATTATTTCTGTTTTTGACCCTTACAATCTTACACTTTGGTGAAGTCTAAAAGGGCTCTTCCTTGTGTGTGTACAGGTATAGATGCATCCTTCATGGTCTAAGTGGATTTATACGTATATATGTGTGTATATACACATGTATGGGAGCTCCTCCAGGAACATGCATCCAAGATTCCAGTTTCAAATATTCAATGTATCTTCAAACAACACAACATGGATGCAATTGCATTT
The DNA here is from genome assembly GCA_023548195.1 of Bettongia penicillata ogilbyi. NCBI lineage: Eukaryota > Metazoa > Chordata > Mammalia > Diprotodontia > Potoroidae > Bettongia > Bettongia penicillata. The sequence continues at coordinate 22,213,252 of JAJHZJ010000009.1, read as the reverse complement.
CCTTAATTGGTACTGATTGATTCATTCCTAGTTCTGTTATTGCCACCATCAGAAGTAAGCCCTAAGTATATCTTCTTTGTTGAGAGCAACTGCAGGGGCTAAAGACAATTTGGAATGGAATAGAAGCTTTTTCCCTAATATAACCAGAGGAATTGAAAGAGGGAAGGGGAGGGGAGGGGAGAGGAGAGAAGGGGAGAGGAAGGGAGTGGAGAGAAGGGAAGAGGAAGAGAGGGGAGAGGAGGGGAGGGTTCTGTTAAGAAATGTAGACAGCTATGTAAAGCATATTTCGACAGAAACAAATACTCAAGGAATTGCTATTTGAGGAAATCTCTAGAATAGGTTTCCCCAAATGAGGAAGCATCCTATACGTAAGTATGTGATGACACACTTTGTTGTTTAACGTTTCAGACAGGAACTTCTAAAATTGGTAATAATGGAGGCAGGTAATAGTAAATGTTCTGATTATAGGCAAAAGCTATCACAGATAAGAAATGCTCTGCACATAATAAGCAATCTGAGAAAGCATCTCTTGTGATTAAATTCAGACTAAATATATGTTCACAATTTTCTCTTTTTGCATAAATTCTTCCAGGTAAGCTTTTGGCTAAAGTATAGTAATATTCTAAGCTTTTCTCTGGATTTTCAGGCAAACTCCCATCATCTACAATCCAACCACAGAAGTAAAAATACCATATTAGCTGCCATCTTAGTAACTTTTGGAAAAACCCTGCTGCTTTGGATCATGAAGTAAGAACAGAATAAGCAGTTATCTTGGTCCCACACATTGCTGCAGAGATGACATGCCACTGTGGACGTCACAAAGGCCGATTAAAGATGAAACGGAAAGTCATTTTGGGGGACTTTCATTCTATTATTAATTCCTGGGGGAAAAAAATAGGCCTGAATTCCAGCAAATTGGGCAAGGAGTTTTTTTAATGCAAGTTGTATAATATAGTAACGATCCAATGCACATATATTTTCAGCTAATCTTTTCTTATTTCTCTGTGGTACCGAAATTAGGCCAAGGAAAAATGGCCTGCTGATTCTTATTGGCCAAAGGCTGTTTTGATGATTTTTACTTATCTGTTAATGATCTAATTTTGAAAAACATTAAAGTTGAAATTAACTATATATTTCATTTCAAAAATTAGGAATATTTTCAAGGAAAGATGCCTATTAACATAAAGAAAATTGTGTTTATTCTGAGAGCTGAACTTAGAGCTGTCATTCCAATGACTATGCAAGAGTCACCATTATTTGGCAGATTTGGGGTTAGCCTAGATGACCAACGAGACCCCTCCCAGCTCTAAAATTCTGTGATTCTCTAACCGTATTCAGAAATTGAGTTCTCTCCAAATTACAACTGGAGGGTGACAAAATACTTTAATACTTGCAAAGATCTGTAATCTTATCAATGTGGTCACTCTTTTCCCTAATACAAATTGCCTTATAAGATGCTATGGAAAAAAAATTCATCACCCTTGGGGTAACCTGGTTATGAGATTCTCTAAACTTAGCTAGACTGATTCTTTGATAACAGGAATAAAGTCAATCACTGAGTCGGAGCTTAAAACCTTTCTATCTGGCTTAGACTTATCAGAGGTTTAAGTTCTACTGGCATAGCCTTTGAGAACTCTGGGTCACCTCCACTCCATAATGAGACATGAAAGTAGGACTTTGGTAGACAGTGATAAAATAAATTATTTTGGAAGGGATCCTTCATATTTATTAAAGGTAGCATTGCTAGATCAACCCTTTCTAAAAACTTGCACTATCAAAAGAAAGAGTTAGTTATACTTCTTTCTAGACACTCCTTTAGAACCAATACCTGGAAAACTCAATCTTCAATTCTTTTATAAAATAAAAATCAAATATTGATCTTGTAAGTCATATTAGATATGTTCAATTCGACATCATCAAAAATGCAGCATTTAATAATAGCTAACATTTATGGGAGTCTTCTTTAAAGTTCAATTATGTTGCAGTTGGTTTGACAGTAGATAGAACACCAGCCCTGGAGTCTGAAGGACTTGAGTTCAAACCCAGTCTCAGATACTTGACACTTATTAGCTGTGTGATCCTAAGCAAGATGCTTAACCCCAACTGCCTTACAAACAAAACAAAGCAAACAAACAAAAAAAAACCCAATAAAGTCCAACTTTATTTGCTATTCATTACTCCCAATCAAGCAAAAAGCATTTATTAGGCACCTATTGTGTGACATAAATTCTATTAAGGGCTACAGATACAGCAAAAGCTGAAATAGTCCTTGCCCTTACAGAATTAATCATCTGGCCAGGGAAAACAACATTTACATATATGTATATATGAAGCAATTTCTTAGGAAAAGCACTAGCAGTGAGGGAAATAGGAAAGGTCTCATGTAGAAGATGTGGTTAAGTTGATCTTTGAAGGAAACCAAAGATTCTGAAAGATGGAGAGGAAGAAAGAGTGCATTCCATGCATGTGAGAAAGCTAGCTCAGTGGTGTGAAGGTAGCAGATGGAAAGTGGTGTATAAAAAAAAAAAAAGGCAAGATAGCCAATTTGGCGAGACTGCAATTTTCATGGAAAGGAATAATGTGCAATAATGCTAGAAAAGATAGGTTGGGCCAAGTTGTGAAAGTTTTATGAAGGGAAAGTTGTGAAATGTTTTTAAAAGTTTTTATTTGATTCTGAAGGTAAAAGGGAGCCACTGAAATTTAATGAATGAGAGTAACATGATTAAACCTGTGCATTAGGAATATTGATTTGGCAGCTGTGTGAAGGACAGATTGGAGAGGGGAGAAACTCGAGGCAGAGAAACCATTTAGAAGGCTATTATCATGGTCCAGAAAAGAGGAAATAAGAGTCTCAACAAGGATGGTGGGTATATGAGTAGAGAAAAGGGAACAAATGCAAGAGATACTATGAGATAGAAATGATAAGATTTGGTAATTAAGTGGACATGGGGGTTAAAAGAAAAGAGCGAGGAATCAACATTGAAACCACCAGAAAGAATAGTTGTGCTATCAAGGAAATATGAAAGTTCAGAACAGAGGTAAAATGTGGGGAAAGATGTTGCCTTGAAGAGATCCATAGGACATCCACTTTGAAATTTCTAGTAGACAATCAGTTGTGTAGAATTGAAGGGCAGAAGAAATACCGAACTAGGAGTCATCAGCATAGAGACAATTGTTAAACTCATATAAATTGGTCACCTAGAAATTTTAGAGAGAAAAGAGAAGGCACCAATGACAAAGCCTGGGAACACATACACAGTTACAAGGCATCTCACGATGATGACCCCACCAAGCATGTCCAAAACTAAACATATTAGAAAGCTGCCAAACAAACAGGAGAATCAAGAAAATCCAAAGATGAGAAAGTATCTAAGAAGAAACTATGGTTGACAATGTCAGATGCCACAAAGCAGTCAAGGAGGATGAAGACTGGAAAACAAAAGACTCAAATTTTACAATTAGGAGATCACTCATTGACACTGGAAAGAACGGTTGCAGTTGAGTGAAGATGTCATAAACTAGATTCCAAAAAGTCTAGAAGAGAATGAGAGGAGAAGTAAAGACAACAAACATAGATGACTTTTTTCAAGGAATTTTGGCTCCAAAAAGGAGAAATCATGGTCACTTGTAGGGAAGACTTCTAGGTGGAACAGAGAATAAAGTGCTGGGCCTGAAATCAGGAAGAATCAGCTTTCTAAATTCAAAATCTGGCCTCACTTACTAACTCTGACATTGGGCAAGTCATGTAACCCTGCCTGCCTCAGTTTCCTCATCTGCAAAATGAGCTAGAAAAGGAAACAGCAAACCACTCCAGCATCTTTGCCAAGAAAACCCCAAATGGAGCCACAAAGAGTCAACTACAACTGAAAATGGCTGAAAAACAACAAACAAAAGATCATGGGCGGATAAGGGTTAGTGAGGGCTTATTAAGAATGGGAGACAATGGAATATGTTTGTTAACAGCAATGAAGGACCAATAGATAGGAAGGAGCTGATGCTTAGAGGAAGAGAGGCCACCTGACAAAGAAACGAGGAGGGGAAAGACTCAAAGGTATGTGTAAAGGAATTGGCCTAGGCAAGAAGAGGGGCAAGAATGAGGACAGGAATGAGGAATAATGCCTTCGAACTGTGGGGTTAAGATGATGGAAGAGAAGCCTCATAGACAATGACTTCTATTTTCTCAATCAAGTATAAGACAAGGACTTCGACTGCAATGGTGGAAAGAAGGGATGCTGTGTATTTAAATGAAGAGCAGTGCTGATGTATAAAACAGAGAATCACTAAGGGAAGAGTGCTAGATTCTGCACTAAGGGCTCAGTTAAAGTTATATAATAGAACACTGAAGTGGTCCCAGTCAGCCTTTCTTCAAGTTTCCCCGGCAGCATGCAAACAGGAGCAGAGAAGGTGTATGAAGGTGTATTCTGAATGACTCCAGGACCAGGGTGTCAGTGAGGATGGGGAAAGCATAAGGAAAGGTGAGGCCAATACTAGAATTTAGGCTAAAAATATTGCATCATCCAGAAGTAGGCAGGTCTCCATGGGAGCCGGAAAATAGAAGGAACACAGGAGGAAGGGGTGGCTTAAGGAGGGGAAATTTAATTAAGCAATAGAAATTCTAAGAGTTGCCTTTTTAAAATATATGATTGGGCTCCTAATGTCTTTGAAAATAATTTTATTTTTTTAAATCAGTAATAAATGGATATTTTAGTTCAGTTTTCATGAGGATCTCTCATAGTCAATAGCCCTTGTTTTTCAAAACTATAGTTTCCTTGTAGGTTCTTGAAACGATGTATTTCCACTTATTTCAGCACAGAAGAGTACCTACTTAACCAACTTTATATATAACAAGTGTAATAGCATAGTCCTATTTTCTTGTGTGGATTTTGCATTCTACAATGAAAAAGTAAGTAACTTGCAATACAAGTTATTCTTCTATAGATAACATCAGAGAACAACGCATTAAACAGAAGGAAATGGGCACTCCGTCAAACTGCAAAAGATTTATAATAAATATTTACACTTAATAAATGTTTATATCAAAAAGGGTATTAGATATCAAAGACAATCAATTCATTGATATAGGTTGAAAGAGATCATCTAATTCAACTTCTTTATTGAAGCTGAGAGGTTGAGATGAGAAAAAGTGACTTAATGAATACATGATTCACTTGAAACTATGCGGTTCAAAGTGTAATGTGCCTGCTCATCAGCCCTATACCACTAATAATTGGCATGGAATCTTTGACCTACTCCATTTGTGATCTGGGCTGGTTTTCTCCTTGGGAAACCTCCTTAACTTCCTACCCTGGGGACTCATATTGGTGCCAGACTTAGTACAGACACCAACAAGTCGGTTTTAAACCATTGCACCTCCTGAACTAATCGTCTGACTCAGCCTCCCCAGTAGCAACATGCCTGACCATGTAGCTAAATTATTGGTGAAACTGAGACCAGAATGCAAATTTCCTGACTCTCAAGTCCAGAGATCTTGCAACTATATTATACCACAGTCAATCTAGCAGTAGCAAAACAATATAGCAGTAGTTTTTAAAAAAGTAATAATAATAAAAGATTTAATTTAATTTTTTAATTGTCTATAAAAATTAATTTAATATAATTTATATTTAATATAATATAAATTTAATTTCATTTAATTTTTAACTGTCCATAAAAAATAAAAGGAAAGTTTACTATGCAATTATATCATCATTTAAAGCAAAAATGAGTATATTTGACTTTACACAGATCTTAATTGAACAGATGTCTGTGATTTACATTGTGGGAAATTTTGACATTTATCTTGTATGTGTTCTTTTTTATTTATTTGTTGGTTTGATATCTTTTACCAACTTTCTCATAAAAGAAACTTTTGACCTCTTATACTTTCTTGTGTTTATTAAAAATTTCAAAAATTTTTAAACAGAAATTATAATAGGGATTAACTGGGAGGGCCACTCTCAACTCTTACCTTTATGACTCATTTAAATAATATTGGGGACAGATTCTGTGACTGATCACCACATGACCATAGTTTTTCTTCTTTGTTGGTGAGTACTATTCACAGAATCATAGTTTTTTAAAACTGAAATTGTGCTTTAGAGCTTTTTATTTATTTGAGACTGACCCTCAGCTCAGTATCTTTCCAGACAAAGTAAATCTCAGCCTTTCCCTCTCCTGAAATCACCTGTAGGAAGGGTTAGGGGGTTGTGGTACCCTCGAAAATACAATCAGCAGAGACATTATGCCCCCATTCAAATTAGGGCTCTATCTACTAACTTCTCCTTAATTTGGTGCTCTCCCTATTCTACGACTAGAAAATTCCTATCCCCTCTTATTCTAATATCCCTTTTTCAGATCCACTTTCTGCCAAGTTTAAAATAAAAATAACACAAAAATAAAAACTTTGCTTTTTACAACACAATTATTTTCTCTCATTCAGCCCTCTACCTCCACCACCCCAATTTCTATCCTTGGTCCAATTTCTGATAAACGTCCCCTCTTCTCCTAGATCTCTTCTTCTCATTCTCCTTCCAACTCTTGGCACTCATGGAAACTAGTTTTCTTCTGAAGACACTGAATTGTTATCCTTTCTAACCTTGGCGACTCCACTATTCTCTCACTCAACATGGCTTAGAAGTAGGAATCAGCACCCTCATTGCTCCCCTCCACTGCCACTTCTAATTTTCCCTCTAGAGGAAGAAACAGAAAACCAGAAGAGAATAAAAAACAATAAGAATCAACTTCAAAAGCTGATATAAGGAAGAAGAGTTGCTCAAGAAACCTTTTATGAAGTATCCACTGTGGTAGGTTCTGGTGGGGATACAAAGACAAATGTTATCTAGAGACAAAGGAGCAGCCTAAGAGGTCTGGGTAGAAACCACAAACACAAACTTCAAGAGATGGTAGAGGACAGAAGAGTCTGGCGTGCTGTGGTCCAATGAGTCACGAAGAGTCAGACACGACTAAACAAGAGGTAGGAACAGAACCAGAAGGCAATGAGACTTGAAAACTGGTGAAAACATGTCAAGAAAGACATGAATCAAGAAAAAGCCTTATGGTTCATTATTCTGGATGTTGGTTCCAAGCCTGTCTCTGAACATTTATCTGATCCACCCCAATAGATTATGAGACAACTATTCCTTGCTAAGACCGTGTTGAAATAAAGTGAAAGCAGAGAAAAACAAATAGTAATCAGACTTACGTGATTTTAAAGTCTAATATCTTGTGATCTACCAGAGCTCAAAGTACTCTGATGAGCTAATACACATGCTTTCAGGATCATCAAACAACTCAGGGTCTAAACTTAATGTATCGTTTGGAAAATGCAAAATAACCCATGATGATAGCAAAAGTTTTTTCAATTGGTTCTTGCTACAAATTTTAGGAAAAAATGCAAGTTTTTATAGCATTTGTTGAATTATCATGAAGGAGTATGAATATCATCCCAAAAGATTTTTTAAAGTGCATTCCTGACTTGTTATGGATTGTAAGGATTTAGAACAATTCCCTTCTGTTCTCACCTAAAGGAAATGGAAGGAGAGGATTTATAGAGCTATTCCCACTGTATGATATTAAAAATTTAATAAAGAATTGTTAAGTTCTATACTAAAAAAAAACCCACAACAAACCAGTACCCTGATGGATTCAGGATGGGGAGTTCAATAAGCAAAGGCTAGAGAGCCAGAGAAGTTGCTGTTGAGAAATGACCTGATCATGCTCACACCCCTACTGTGAAAGAATGACAAACTTTTCAATGTGTAATGCCACCTTGTAACAAAACAGAAGGGAAAATAAACTTCACTAGTTCTAACCTTCTCATCCCTTTAGAATCATTAGATGTACTTGTGAATACCCATAGCTCTCAAACATTAGGCCCACTTGAGATGAAAATTCACAACAGGGCTTCTTCTTCATTTATTTGTAATGGCATAAGGCGATAAGACCTAAAAGGCAATAAATTCCTCCATAAGGATTGTTGGATAACACCACAAAAATGCTGTGGTCTTAGTTACACAGACTAATGTAATCTTTGTAACATTCATTGATGCAATATTGAAATGAGTAAGATATTTGGATTTCAGGTGAGATGACCTTGGACAGGTCACAGCCTTGGTCTCCTCATATGTATAAAAATTATAGTCAAGAGCACCCACCTCACAGTGCTGCTGTGAGAAATCAAATAAGATAATAGATGTAAAGTATGTAAATGTAAAGTACATAATAAAACTTACAGTACTATATAAATGCAAATCATCACTAAAGCACAGCTTGGTGAAGCAGATAAATAATTGGTCTGAAAGTAAAGAAGACTTGAGTTCTAGTTCAGCCTCTGACACGCTGTTTCCAAGTCACTAAACCTCTCAAAGCCCCAGGTAACCACCTAAGACTATAACTTGAAGAGACAGCAGCAGACTTGCATAGGAAAGGGAGTTTGCTCATCAGAAGTTCCACTATATCAATAAAATCAAAGTTCTGGTCCCATTCCATCTGATGATGAGGATGAAGAAGGAGAAACAGGAGAAGAAGTACCAATGACTCAGGCAGATGGAACACACAGCTCAATCTCACAAACCTTTTAAATTTCTCTTCCTTACACACCACCCACATACACACAAATTAGAGTCTTGAGACACAAACAGGCCAATGAGTTTCCTCAGAGCTCCTATGTAATATGAACAGGAAACTTAGAAATGGCTCTTCCTACCTTTGATTACTAGAACACTGACCTCTACAGAAAGAAAGGTAGGTAGGTGACGAATTGCATGTATCTCCCAATTCTAAAATCCTTAACATTGCAAATGTAAAGGTGGAAAAGACAATGAAAAGGTGGAATTATAACAACTGAGGCTGATTTTTTTCCTTTAACTTTCTTCAGTCTTACTCAAGTCATTCATTTTATTTGTAGGATTTTCCTAAGTCTGAATCACAACAGATGGAATCAGGAAATCTCACTTTCCATAACAGCTTCTGTCACAAAAACACATTCTAATCATTTTGGAAGAAAATAACTCAATGATCATAACTGGTCGTTGAGGTTTGATAAGTGCCAAGCATTAATAATTGGGATGAGTTATGGTTATGAGGGAGGAGGAAGGGAATAAACATATATGAAGTGCCTCCTATGTTCCAGGCGTTGGGCTAAGTGCTGTATGAATATTGTCTAGCTTGGTCCTCACAATAATCCAGTGAATCAGGTGCAATTTTTATCATTCCCATTTTATAAATGAAGAAACTAAGGCAGGAAGAGGTTGAATGACTTGCCTAGGTTACACAGCTATTAAGTGTCTGAAACCAAATATGAAAATCTTGGAAACTGCATATCTTAAAATATCAAGAATAAAATATTGAGTCAGAATGGATGTTTGTTTCTCTTTCCGGCCTATCCAGAACTCATATGCATCTCTCAGAGGATGGAAGAACATGTGCCCACAGGGTAGCATGAGAGTGTAAGGAGAAAATAATCCTACGATTAGAACTAGAAAATGCTTGGACTCTATGTAAACTAACCTTCTCATTTTCAGGATGAAGAAAGTGGGATTCAGAGAGGTCAGGTGAATTGCCCAACGAGTCAGAGGGAGAGAGAGACACAGAGAGAGAGAGAGACGGAGAAAGAGGCAAGGAGACAGAGACAGACAGCCTGAGAGAAGGTATTCAGCAACAGTCTGGATTCAGTCAAGAACCCATCAACCTCCTCCAGCTCCAAATTTAGACTTCTTTCTATTACACCTTATTGCTTTTATCCATTTCTATGTTTACCTCAAAAAGGCTTAAAATAGCATGGTGCTGGGCACATACTAAATGATCACAAAAATCTGCTGACTTTTGAGTTACATACAAATGTTTACCTCCCTCAGTTTTCAGGAAATGTGACCTGATTTCAGTGATACATCCCTCTGAAGTTGAATCATACAAATTAGAAATGGAAAAAGATGTGAGTTTATGGCACCAATTCCACCTAAGGAAGCTGCTGCTGTCTGCCTTTCACACAAAATCTAGCACTTCCTTCTGTCTTCATGGGAGAATAGTCAAAAGAAAATAAACTATGGATATGATCTCTACCGCATAGAAGAATCAGATTTGAATTGGGTTTATATTTGATTCAAAAGTTGTATATTCATTCCTGTTTGGAAACACATGACAAAATCAGTTATCTTCTCCTTACCTAATAGGATTTCTCTAGACTAGAGGTAAGACCACTTAGTCAACAAGCTATTTAAACTCTTGGGATCACCTAGCAGCAGGCAACCCATCATAAAAGTGGAACATGAGGATAATTACAGAATAATGAAGAAACCATATAGTACAATCACCAAAAGTCTTCTCTACAATTAATTAAAAGTGGACATTTAAATTAAGAAATAGACCATGAAACTCAATTTTGTGTTTTGCCTTGCATTTTCTTGGTCCTCCAAAAATAATTACAAACAAAAAAAACCACACTTTATTAAAAGCCTCTTTTCAATGACGTATCTAAATATTGAACTTATAACTGTAAACACAGATATAAATTTACTTAATAGTCTTCCATCTGTACTCAATAAAGGCATAAAATAGGAAGACAGGTTGTTCTCTGACTTACCATCATTTGAACCTCTTTCTCTTCCTTATTTTTTTGACCCTCTCCTTTCTCTTTGTTACTACATTTCTGTTTTCTTTTCACTCACTTTTCTTCCCTCCGATCTTCCTGTAACATTCTGGGACACATATCTGCTGATACTTTCAGAACTTAAAATGGTCCCCAATTCTTGCAAATATACAGAATTTTTTCACATCATAACTTAAATCTAGTAGAATGGACTATTAGAGATTCCTCAGCCAATCATGTTTATAAAAAATAAAGCTAGTAGATATAGTCAACTGGAGTTCTTTTCCCTACACTTGTGCCATGGGGATTTTTAGGTATGATGCTTCTGTGAAAACATTTTATAACCTGAAAGTACTGTGCAGTATATAGTGCAAAGAGTTGTACTGTATTTTGTGAGGGTTGTTAAAGAACAAGCTATATTTGTAGGGCTTTGATAATTGCAAACTCATCAAGGTATCAATATGTCTAGAACTCTGGTCCAGTTTAGGATAACAGGACCAAAGATTTAGAATCAGAAAGAACCAAAGAGATCATCTAGTCCTGTGGTTCTTAAGCTAGAATCTATGAACTTGCTTTTAAAAAAAATTGATAACTGGATACAATATTTTGGTTTCCTTTGTATTCTATGTATTTTTATTTTATGCATTTAAAAACATCATCCAAAGATGTTCATAAGTGCCAAACTACCAAGGAAGTTCATGATAGGAAAAGGATTACAGAACCCTGATCTACTCCATTTCCATTTTGCAGGGGAAAAAGCAAAAGCCCAGAGGTTAAGTGACTTATTTAGAGTCACTTAGGCAGTAAAAAGCATAGTCTGGATTCTGGCCTCTCAATTCATAACTTATGCAATCTGTCACTATCCTAATCAAAAACCTAAAATGACTCACTCTTTCCCATCCTTTCAAATATAATCTATTTCACTTAGCATTGAGAGGCTCTCCTGCTCCCACAGACTCTAGTCTAAAGGTCCAAACTTAGCATTTGTTTCTCCAACCCCTCACCTCTGGGCAAGTTAACCTAAACAAAACTTACTCATTCTTACCTCTAAATCTTTGCATCCAAATACATATTTTACGTAAAATATACTATTTCCCCTAACCAAAATTTGTTCCTTCTCTGTGGTCCATGACACTTTCGTTCTTTAAGTCAGACTCAAAACTCAACCTCTCCAGAAAATTTTTTGTCGAATCCCAAGTAGTTTGGACAGTGTCTCTCCCCCTCCCTCTAAAGGGGAAAATAGTCTCTCATGCATTTTCTACATTAACTCCAAGGTCCCTTCCAAGCACCAAAATTCTATGATTTATAAATAGGAAAAAAAACAAAATCTGGCTCTATCCTCTTCCTCTGATGTTTAATCTTTTATTCTCAGCTTCTGTCCTCATTTTGGAAGAGTAGGAGGAAGTTTAAAGAAATAAACCTGCTGTTGGAAACTGGTGATTTCTGGGACATCAACTCTCTAACAGGAGGTGACATCACTTTGGCCAGATTCTCTAACTCTTTAACTCTGACAACTCAGCAATGCCAAGCTTTCTTTCTATTAGTTTGTGTTAAAATTGTTACAGGCATCTGTGAAATAAAATCATTCCTAGAGAAATGATAATAGAGCAAGATTTAAGAAAATCATAGATACACCAAATAGCAGAAAGATATTTCTGGTATGTTGCTGATGGGAAGTCTACATTCTCAGCTCCTGTTGTCCCTTTCCCAGTGGGAAGCATATCCAAGAAGAATGAAGACTGGCAAAGTCTCTTCCATTCCTTCTCACTGCTTCTGCCACAGTCAACGAAGAAAGTAGAAATGAAGGTCAATGAAAAATCAAAATAAAATCCCAAGCTATCAGGCAAGATGCCAAGAAGGCGAAACATCATAGGAATGCTCTGAAGGCATGGTCCCTAACAGTAGAATACACCAGAGTAATTCCTGTGATACGCACACTAAAAAGTGACTTTTATTTGTTTAAAAATTTCCCATTGGTAATTACAGATTATGAAATACTCTTCAAAAATCTCTGAAGATATATTTTAATCCAACTATGAATGCATTTGGTCAGTCACATCAACTCTCAGAGGGTCTTTCTGTCTTTGTATTCCAATTGTGTCAAATGATTCCTGACACATGACAGTAAATCAGTAAATTTTAAGTGAACTGGTCATTATTAAACACTTGCTAATCTAGAAGAGGAATAGCATTTATTTAGGACAGAGAGATCCCTATATTTATGAAGTTACAACCTAGAAGAGATATAGGACACAAGCAAAGAAAACTGTATTATACAATAGCATATGGCAAGTTCATGAGATGCAAAACAAAGTCTGGTGGGAGGAACCAGTTCCAACTGGTGATGGGGAAGAGCCCCAAGATGATGTGGATTCAGGAAAACTTCAAAGAAAACGTGGCATCTAAACTGATTAGAAACATCCTTGTTTGGCAACAGTAAAAGTTCTGTTCTCGTCTTCCCTATATGGTGATGGAGACTATCACATTGTCACTATTAGATCCCATAACTAAATTGAGCATAAACAATAAAGAAAACATGTAGCTGTTTAACATTTAACAACTTTTACTAAGTAGCACTTCCACATTTCTGAAAAGCACGATGATAAATGTGTTCATAAAGATGATTCAGAAGTACAGCCAGATCCCTGACTGCCTTCTGAATCATTAAGAAGTTTCACTTCCCTCAATCTAGTCTTTTTTTAAAAAAATATTTTATTCTGAACTTAAGAAATAAAACAAGCATTTTCATAACATAGTAGAAGAAAAAGAAGATCATGCTTGGAACTGTAAATCTATTGTGTAAAATGTACTTTTCCTTTTAAATATATAATAAAGTTATCATGTAACTTTCTTTTCCTTCCCTTCCCTTCCCTCACCCTAGAGATGGCTACTATTAGCCACAAATGTGTATGGAAGTAGGTGTGAGCGTGTGTGTGTCTGTGTGTGTGTGTGTGTGTGTGTGTGTGTGTGTGTAAAATCATTCTATACCTACTCCTATTTACCAGTTCTTTCTCTGGATGCAGATATAGTCTTCTTTCATATATCCTTTGTAGTTAATTTGGGTATTCATCATAGTCAAAATGGAGAGTAATCTGGAATTATGTCTAGAGTTATTAAACTGCCTTTGACTCAGTAATACCAATACTAGGTCTGTTTCCTAAAATGATTAGGGGAAATATTATCCAAACTCATTAGTAGACAGAAAATCCAGAAGATTTCCTTATAGGGAATCTCTTCTATTTGGATCTTGTGCAAATACCCTCTATGACAGTGGTAAAAATACTTTCCATAAGCATACATGTCTTTGTTTTATGCTTTGCATGACTTCAATAACCAGAGGGTGACACCTGATAGAATTACCTCCATAGTTACATTTATTCAAGAATTGTGTATAATCTTAATATTAGCATTAGGTTACATGTCTGAGAAGAGCCATTAAAGCTACATTTCGCTCTCATTTTGTTTTTTCTCATCACCAAGCAAGAATGCAAACAATAGCATCTTGTACTATGTACATCTTTCAGTCAACTGTGTGATTGTAAAGATTGTAAAGAACTGTCTGTGAAAGTGTGCCTGTTTCTTTCTCATATTTTCATCAAGAACACCCTTGAGATCCATGATCTTACAGGTATAGAGAGACTCTCCAGTTGTACAGTCATTACCTCCCCACGCCTTCTCAGCACGCTATTCATTTTTATTCCTCCCATAAATCCTCCATAGAGAATTCACTGGACACATTGAGTCTTTTTGAATGTTTCACATATGCCAACAAGAAAGAGGGGCTATCAGTTCTCACAACATTATTTTTCATTTGTTTTCGTGGAATAATAATTTTTTACATGATTTCCTACAAGTAAACCATCATGGGTAATATGCAGTAGCCGATACATCTAGGCCTATCTTGTGTCTCTTTATTGCACTTTAGATCATCTGCAATTTTGATTCTATGGAGATGTTGATCTACAGCCATTCAATATCACTAAGAGACTATTACTGTCAAAAAAGCTGGATTTTTGTGTCAAAGAACCTGTTACAGTTGTTTTTTTTTTAAATAGCACAATTTATTTTCCAGATGTAATACATCCTCCATTTTCTTCCTCTTATTTGATTCTAAGCTGAGCTCAACATACATCTTCAGGGCCTGTCCAAGATATATGTTCATAAATGGACTATTACAAAAGATGGTTTCTATAGCCAAAAGACATTTTTCATCTATTATATTTTTTTTCTGTATGGATCATTAGAATTATCTCTTTTGAATAATGGACAATCTCACTATGGGCCTCCTGAAATTCTCTAGGACTTGGAGCAATCAGCACATGTCATTTGCCAACAGGGACAGCTGGAGAACCTCATCAGCTAAAAGGAATTTCTCTTCTATTTGGGATTTTTGAGAGACATTCTCCAAGGCAGTGGCAAACAAGATAGTGATGATACATGTCCCTGTTTTATACCTCCCTTGAGGTTAATGAACATAGGATCATTAACTGTTTCCCATATCTATGTTATATAGGATTCTTCAAAAGATGCAACTACAAAGATAGTTTTCCTCAGAGGAGAATCCTCATTGATCCGTAAAGCTTTTTATAAGCAATAAACACTAAGCATAATATAATCTTGAATTGGTTACACTTTTAAGTCATTTCTGTGGCTGTAATTATGTGACCTGTGGTAGAGTATCATTTACGGAACTTTTGTC
Organism: Bettongia penicillata ogilbyi; assembly: GCA_023548195.1. Classification (NCBI taxonomy): domain Eukaryota; kingdom Metazoa; phylum Chordata; class Mammalia; order Diprotodontia; family Potoroidae; genus Bettongia; species Bettongia penicillata. The sequence goes on along the minus strand of JAJHZJ010000009.1, from coordinate 22,197,968 downwards.
TCTTCTTTCTCAATTTTCATCATGAGTGCCTTATACAATATATGCATGGATTATTGTCCTACAGATTTCATGGAGAGGAGAAAAGTAGACATGTGGGTTTGGTATACATACATAACTATAGGTATGTACATATATATACATATTAAACACCTCTGATTTTTTTCTAGTCATTTATTATCTCTTTCAAATATCTTAGAAATTGATTCCTCAATGCTCTCAAAGCTGCATAGATTTCTTCTATCTGCACTTGGTATGGACCATTTGCTTCATCTTCTTAAGAGTCATTTTCACTTTTTTGGTGTAGCTAGTATTTATATAATGCTTAAAAATTTGCAAAGCACTTTATATTGGTATTTCACTTCATTTGTTCTTCCACCACAACAGCTATGTAAAGGTTATCTTTATTTTACAAATGAGAAAATTGCAGCTGAGAGAAGTTAAGGGACTTTCCGAGGATCACACAGACAGTAAGTGTCCGAGGCATCATTCTGGTCACCATACTGTACCATGATACCCAAAAAGTCCCTGAAATGCTCATTAGTACAGGAAAATGAGATCCTAAGGATGCAGCTGCAAATGGATGTAAGGGGCCAATATGCTGAAGTCAGGAGAGTTTGTGGAGGGAGATAGTAAGGGGTGGTGTGGGGAACCTTCAAAAATTCCCATTGGAACTGGAGGCCAGGAATTTGAACTTATACTGGTACTGTTATAAAACAGAATCCTGCAATGTCCCACTCTGGAAGCCAAAAGTGGCGAGATGAAGCTAGTTCTTCGAGGTCTTTGAAACACAGAGATTGCCAGAAAAGCAAGAGACAACTGGAGATGGTATAGGAATTAGAAAAAGGAAGCAGAGGAGGCAATGGGGGTAAACCAGATAAGGAACAGGAGAAGCTGTCTGCCAAGCTGATATACCATGAATACTGCACTGGTAGGTCTTTGCAGTTACTTAGTCTGATGGGACTAGTGTAAGATACTTTCTATTTGCAGAGCATTCCATAATTAATCACAAACAGTTTTTCCCTAATTGTTCCATTATCTACAGAGTGTGTGTGTGTGTGTGTGTATGTAGTCCAAGAAACGAAGGCACAACCCTTTAGTGTGTGTGTATGTATATATATATATATATACATACATATATACATACATATATACTACATACATATATGTAGTCCAAGAAAAGAAGGTAAAACCCTTTCTGATTTACCTTGATGTTCTCCTCCCTGGAAAGGAATTTTAATTACAGTCAGGACTACCTGTGGAGAGGAGAGAAGGGGAACTTCTAATAGGGTTCACTCAGCATCCTTTCAAGATCCAAATTATCTGAAGCTGAGAAACTATCAAGTCAATATCATCATTGTTTTAACAACCAAATCAATCTCAAATTAATTAGCAGTAGAGCAGAAAGAAAAATTTATCTAAAGTTAGCCAAGTATGCAAGTAACCTTTGGTTTTTCAGAGTATCTAAATGAGAGCACACAAATACAATCATAGTTCAGACTAATACGTGCCAATATTGTGACACACATGAACCAGTTAATAAAGGGCATATTCTTTTTTAGTTTACACAAATCAAAATCCACAAAAATTTTATCTCCAACAATTCAAACCAGCAAGCACTTATATAGTGCCCACTATGTGCAAAGCACTATTTCAGGTACTGGGAATAAAAAGGCAATACAGAAAACAATACCTTACCTCAGAAAGTATACATTCTACTGGGAAGAAAATCCGAATAATCTCCTTTACTTGTGTGATGATCACAATACATCAGTACCTAACTAGCCTACTCTACTTTCATCTATGTCTTGCCATAAGAGGGGAACAGACCAGGAGGTAGAAAGGGAGTAACCTGAGACAATCTATCATCAATATCCTATAAATAAAAAAACTATTTTGAAAAAATGTGAAAAAGTCTATAGAACAATCAGGTAGTCCTCTGTCCTGACAAGTTTTTTCATGATTCACTCAAAAGGCAAAGGATCTTGAAGGAAAAAGAATCTCTCCCCTTGAGGTATCAAGGTGATCTCTGGATTTCATTCCAGTTCCAAGACTGGCACCTTTTTTTCAAGGAACTGAAGCTCAGAAAGTCAGTAACAACTTGGAAAGATAGTAAACCCATTCAGGTCTAGAGAGAAACTAGGAGGTTTAAAGTCAACCAACTTTTGTCAGAGAATTTTATTCACATGTATATTCTTTGAACCTAAAAATTTTGAGTTATAATTGAAGATTTTTACGTTTTAAAGACCCCAGACATTTTTAAACCAAAGGTTAGCAAACTATGACCAAAGCTGGCAGAGAAGTCAATTATTTCAGTCACAGATGACTCTTGGTGCTGCAATAGCCACCTATGCTTGAGAATCACACCAGTGGCTCAAGAAATGCTCTCCTCTCTTCCACTTTTGATCTGGCCTACCAAAAGAATGGATCTGAACCTTGGCCTTAAAAAAAAAGTATTGATTCCTATTTTAAACTTTATAGTACCGCACACCAAAAAGAAAATATGAATCCACCGAAATCTTTGCAGGCAAATCATGCATGTGGAATACTTTATTCTGCAAGGTCAAGCACATGGAGGGGAAGGGCTCAAAAAATGTCTGAAGTGACATGTATAAAGGCTTCCAATAAAGTTAATTTTCTACAGAGATGGGGCCCACTGTTGCTTACTGATTAAATTTCCCACAAATATTAAAGGTTCAGATCCTTACTACTCTTAGAGTATCTACAGAGATGTTATTTCTTCAATAAGCAATAGTATTTTCAGGCATAATAATGCTTTAGTAGAATAATGAAAATGGCACAAGGTTGGTTGCCACACAGTAAAAATCCTTTAGAAATAAATGACAACTTCAGCAACCTCTATTATTTATTACTCAGCAGAGCTGAAAGCCAGAGAAGATATAGATTGGCTCTCAGGGGTTAGAAGATTAAAAACGACATGTCCTCTTTGTAATCTTTAGTGGCCAAATCTCCTTTAAAACATGCCCCATTTGGGGACTCCTTTTAACACCATGTTCAATAAATATATTATCAGACAGTTCTTTACATGCTGAGAACGCAGTATTATGGGCGTTGCCTGTATCACAGTGAGAAAAAGTGTTCAAATTGGAAATGGTAGGGAAAATTCAATATTAGGTTTTCTAACAAAAAACAAAAAACCCAACCACAACAACCACCAAAAACCTCAGTCCTAAGTATCAAAAGCACTGGATGAGGTCAGAAGACCAGAATTCTAGTCATTGCTCTGCACTGTCTATATGACTTCAACTACATCTCTCAACCTCTCCAGGATTCAGTTTCCTGACCTTTAAAATGAAAGGGCTGGACCAGATAATATTCCAAGGTTCCTTTTAGCTCAAAGATTTTACTATTTCTCTTGGAGTGTATACTATCTTTCCTGACAGCTCTTAAAACCAAAGCAAATGCTACACTTTTATTCTGCCTGTATTGCTAGAGTAATAGGCACTAGAGATGGTTATGGCCTTAGAAGTCATCTAGTTGACTTCTAGCTAAGTTGGTGATGAGAAAGATGCTGGCCATACTTACTTCTTCTACTAAAATAAAGAGTACCAAATGGAACTATGAAATCAGAGAAAAAGACTACTAAGCTCCTCCACCCCATAAAGCAACAACCTTCACTCTATTTTGGTTATAAATCTCCATCAGTTGGATATTTCTAAGTGCTCCTCTACACCAATAAAAATTTCCCCAATAGGAATATATTTATGTATTATTATATACGTGTACTACTATACTTATTGTTTATTATAAAACATACCTCAAAATAGAAATTTTAATTAAATAAAAGCAAAATAACATTTAATCTTACAGTCCATAGGAATCACTATAGTTTCTTCAACAGAACTACATAGTAAAAACCTGTTTTAGGAAATTACTTTGGCTTTTGGATGGAGGATAGCTTAGAGTAACAGTATTAAAGTCAAATGGAAATAGGAGTGACTAAACCACATAAAGACCCTTGCCTTAACTTAGAACTATACATGAACATTATCTATGTTGCATTTTTTTTAAGTTTTGTTAAATCTTTCCCAATCATACTTTAATATAGTTTGGGTAATACTCAGGAGTGTTGCTGGATGTAATGCAGCTAGTTAACATACTAATTAGGAAGGTACCAAAATGGCCACTTACTAAGACTAAGACAAGGCAGTGGTTTCCAGCATATAGCAATGGACAGGACCTAGTCCAGGTAAAATATTGCCCTATTCTGGGACTACAGTAGGAGATAGAACCTGGGCCTAGATACCACATGCAAAATTGCATTACAGATCAGATCTCAGCCCTGGCACAAAGTCCTAATCTAACAACCATAAGCAAATAGAAGAAAACTCCTATTGCATTAAAGATATAATATTGATCAAGAGAATCTCAAGATAAAATCATAAAGGAAGAAATGACTTAAAAATTATAAATAGAATCTCAATAAAAAAATGGGAATATATTGTATACAAAGACTTAACCTAAAGTAAGTGGAAGAAATAAAGTAAAAACCTAAACAACTTAAATAAAACCAGGAGTTAGTGTTTTGAAAAGGCAATAAAAAACATTTACAATAATCAAAAACTGATAAGGAGAAATCACAATAAATGAAAGATACAGGAGATTGTTTCATCTAATTATATGTCAACAAAACTAATCACTTTTTAAAAAGATGAAAACTTATAAAACCATAAAATATAGAAATTAACAGAACAAAACAGAGACTTTAAAGAACCTGATCTCAGAAAAGTAAATTGTCATAAATGAATTACCAAAGGAATTAAAAAAAAAACAAGGTCAAATGGATTTAAAGGTAAATGTTTATTAATAAATCAACTCTAATAACACACAAATTGTTTGCAAAACTAGAAAAAGAAGGCATTCTAAAAAGTTCCTTTTATAAAACAATTATGATCTGGATTCCTAAGCTGGGAAAAGCAGGAAAGAAAATTAGACATCGACAACTCTAAGGACTATTGATACAAAAAGTATTGAATACGATATTATCAAAAATTTAAAACTAGCAACTATAGAGCTATAGGGATGATAGAAGAAAGTGGCTCTGGTGACAATGTGCCATTAGTGTGCTAACCCTATAATTCCCATTAATAAGAGAAAAGTAATATGGCAGCCTTCTTCTATACACTTGATATGATCTACCATTTAAGTTAACAATGTCAAATGGTATTTGTCTTAGAGATAAGCCTTCCTGAATCTTCACGCTTTTCTAAGAGCTCTCCAACTGGAAGCAACTAGAACAAATCTCTCACAAACCTTTCACTGGTGCCAAAAAAAAAAGAAAAGAAAGAAAAAGAAGAATATCTTCCCTGAGAACCGAATAATGAACACAGTCACTGAATACCTGAAGATTATATTGAACAGGCTGTGTAACTGGTCAGTGTGCCAAGGAAAAGCAAAGGAACACTCTGGTTTTCTTACTGATAGGCATCTGTATTGAGAGTGATAGGAGCACAAGACAGGGGAAAAGAAAAACAGAAAGAAAGGAGGTTATATAGCTTAGTAACAGATGATGCGAAGGAGTGTTCTTCAAGAATAGAAAAGGGTGGCTAGCAGATACTTGGAGAGTGCAGAAGAGGAGAGCCAGAAATGGAGACAGAGGATGAAATGGCACTCATGTCTAGGTCAGGGTTGCCAAAATCCATTTATTCTGTAGTCTTTGAAGGCAGAGGAATAGAGAATTTCTTTTGTGTGAGTATGTAAGGTAGACACATACATGTATTTCTGTGGCCCTAAAAGCATCACGACAACCCTGACCAGTACAGGTCAGGGATCTGTGTATGGAGGAAGAATTCCTGTTTGGTGGTACAGTGGTGACAAGCTGTCACTTTGGTTGTAGGTCCCATACTCCTCTCAGATCTATATCTGTATCTACCTACAGCATGATATCAGATGCTTATAAACTGATTTGGTTTCAGAGACAATTATAAATGGAAAGGACAGATAGGTCACCTCCACCTCCTCCTTTTCACAAAGCAAGCAGTAGCAGGGTAAAGACCACAGTCTGCGATTTTGAGCCAAGGCCTCCTAAGCTACTTCTAGGCCTGGAAGAATAAAGTTCTCCTGATTCCGTGCTACACAGTCAGTCAATCACAAAGGCACTGAGTTATTTTTTTAAAAGGCTAACTCATGCTTAAGAAGGCAGAAAGTACGTACTATATTTCAGCAAGATTTTGGTTGAAACTTTACAATTTTAGTATTTAAAGAACTAAGCTTCACCTTATATAGAAAACTTAGATAGCTACTATGGTTATCCAGCAAGTAGATGCTTCCTATGATTCATAGTGACCTTTGGATAATATTATTAGTATGTAATAAGATGATGGTAAGAAATAACAACACAGGTTGCCTACTTCAATGTAAAGGATGAAAGAAAGTGAGGCTGGATGAATGCTATAACGAATGATTTTTTAGAAGTTCCTGGAATCTTCTTTTTAAAGTCAGAATTGGATTTAGTTCAAAATTTTATGATAAAGCTTAAGGTGTTTCCAGCCTGCAAAAGAAATGACAAAAATCCCTCCATGAGTCGTTCACCACAGCTGAAATATAATTTTCAGAGTGGGCAGGTTCTTTTATATATTATACTCAAGTTTATTTGGTAAAGTACCTTTTGGGGGTAAGAGAGGGAGCCCTCCTCTGTTATTTATAAAAAGCTAGATGCAATGCTTTTCTAGGTAGTCTAATGCAAAAACATCAGAAGGATGTGCCAATGACTTTGTAAATAACAGACCACATATTCTTTGGGTCTTTGTTTTATATCTTTAAAATGTTATAATTGAACAAATATGCTTATTAAAATATTGCTGTTGGGAGAAGCCAAGATGGCGGAGTAGGACTCACGTATGCTAGCTCTGAACCCACAGCCCATAAATTTTCTGTAAAAAGAACTCCCCACAAATTCTGTAGCAGTGCAAGCTGCGCAGAAACATAGTGGAGGAGATTTCTGTTCCAAAGAGCCCTGAAAAACCGACCCCAAAGGTCCGTCGTACACCGGACAGCGGAGCCCACCCCTGGCCACGCTGCCTGGAGAGGAGCAGATCCGAGCAGGCTTCAGGGACAGAATCTCCAGTAGCCACGAAGGTCCTTGCACCCACAGGTGCTACAGGTCAGTGAGAGAGACTGGGCTGGCCAAGAGGGGAGTGGGGTGTCTCCATGACTCAGGCCCCCTTGGGAGGCAGCAGTTGGAGGAAGCGGTGGTCAGCAGCTCCCGGAGTAGGCAGGGGCTCGGGTCCATTACCAAAGGTCTCTACATAAACCCCCTGAGGGAACTGAGCCTGGGAGGTGGCCCTGCCCCCACCTGAGAACCTGAATTTAATCTTACCCTGAATAGCAGCCCCACTTGCCACTGAAAGCCCTGAGGCTGGGGAGCAGCATTTGAATCTCAGACCCCAAGCACTAGCTGGGCCAATCTAGGCGGGGGTGCAGAGGAATCTCAGAAGTCAAGTAACTGACTGGGAAAATGCCCAGAAAAGGGAAGAAAAATAAGACCATAGAAGGCTACTTTCTTGGGGAACTGATGTTCCCACCTTTCACTTCTGATGATGAGGAACAATGCTTACCATCAGGGAAAGACATAGAAGCCAAGGCCTCTGTACCCCAAACATCCGAAATAGATATCCAGGGGGCTCAGGCCATGGAAGAGCTCAAAAAGGATTTTGAAAATCAAGTTAGACAGGTGGAGGAAAAACTGGGAAGAGAAATGAGAGAGATGAAAGAAAAGCATGAAAAACGGGTCAATACCTTGGTAAAGGAGACCCAAAAAATGCTGAAGAAAATAACACCTTGATAAATAGGCTCACTCAATTGGAAAAAGAGGTTCAAAAAGCCAATGAGGAGAAGAATGCTTTCAAAAGTAGAATTATCCAAATGGAAAAAGAACTTCAAAAGCTCACTGAAGAAAATAGTTCTCTCAAAATTAGAATGGAACAGATGGAGTCTAGTGACTTTCTGAGAAACCAAGAAATCATAAAACAAAACCAAAATAATGAAAACATGGAAGAGAATGTGAAATATCTCATGGGAAAAACAACTGACATGGAAAAGAGATCCAGGAGAGACAATTTAAAAATTATGGGACTACCTGAAAGCCATGATCAAAAAAAGAGCCTAGACATCATCTTTCAGGAAATTATCAAGGAAAACTGCCCTAATATTCTAGAACCAGAAGGCAAAATAAGTATTGAAGGAATCCATTGATCACCGCCTGAAAGAGATCCAAAAAGAGAAACTCCTAGGAACATTGTGGCCAAATTCCAGAATTCCCAGGTCAAGGAGAAAATATTGCAAGCAGCTAGAAAGAAACAATTCCAGTATTGTGGAAATACAATCAGGATAACACAAGATCTAGCAGCTTCTACATTAAGGGATTGAAGGGTGTGGAATAGGATATTCCAGAAGTCAAAGGAACTAGAACTCAAACCAAGAATCACCTACCCAGCAAAACTGAGTACAATACTTCAGGGGAAAATATGGTTTTTCAATGAAACAGAGGACTTTCAAGCATTCTTGATGAAAAGATCAGAGCTGAAAAGAAAATTTGACTTTCAAACACAAGAATGAGAAGAACCATGAAAATGTAAACAGCAAAGAGAAGTCATAAGGGACTTACCAAAGGTGAACTGTTTACATTCCTACATGGAAAGACAATATTTATAACTCTTAAAACTTTTCAGTATCTGGGTAGTTGGTGGGACCACACACACACATATACACACACATGCACACACACATGTACACATGTGCGCACGTGCACACAAACACACATGCACACACATACAGAGACAGAGAGCACAGAGTGAATTGAATAGGATGGGATCATATTTTAAAAGAAATTAAGGTAAATGGTGAGAGAGAAATGTAGTGGGAGGGAAGAGGGTGAAATGGAATGGGGTAACTATATGTCATTTAAGAGGCAAGTAGAAGACTTTTTAGTGGAGGGAAAAAGAGGACAGCTGAGAAAAAAACATGAAATTTACTCTCATCACATTCGACTAAAGGAAGGAATAAAGTGCACACCCCTTTTGGTATGAAAACCTATCTTACAATACAGGAAAGTGGGGGAGAAGGAGATAAACAGGGTGGGAGGGATGATGGAAGGGAGGGCAATGGGAGGAGGGAGAAATTTGAAATCAACACTCAGGGAGGGACAGGATCAAAAGACAGAAGAGAAACAATGGGGGGCAGGATAGGATGGAGGGAAATAGAGTTAGTCTTACACATCACGACTATTATCAAAGTCATTTGCAAAACTACACAGATATGGCCTATATTGAATTTCCTGCCTTCCCAAAGGGAATGGGTAGGGAGGGAGGGATGGGGAGAATTTGGAACTCAAAGTTTTAGGAACAACTGTTTAGTATTGTTGTTGCTACTAGGAAATAAGAAATACAGTTAATGGGGAACAGAAAGTCATCTGGCCCTACAGGACAAAAGAGAAGATGGGGACAAGAGAAGGGAGGGATGATAGAAGAGAGGGCAGATTAGTGACAGGGGAAATTAGAATGCTTGGTGTATTGGGGTGGGGGGAGGGGATAAATGGGGAGAAAATTTGGAACCCAAAATTTTGTGAAAAGGAATGTAAAAAGTCAAATAAATAAATTTATATTAATAAAAAAATATTGCTGTATTTCAGGTCTAGAAGCATAAGTAAATTATAAAAGACAATTGCAAAATTCATTATAACTTCTCGCATTTCTTTTTTTTTTTCAGTCAATAAACATTTATTAAGTGCTCATTATGTGTCAGGCATTGTGCTAAGTGCTAGGATACAAAGAAAGACAAAGAAGAATTCCTATTCTCAAGGAGCACACAGTCCAAAGGGGGAGAAAACACATAAACAACTATGTACAAACAAGATATATACAGGAGAAATTTTAGATAATCAGTGGAGGGAAGACTTCTTGCATTTCTTAAGCTAACATCATCAGGGAATTTAAGAGGCAGAGATGTAACTAAGGTGGGGTCAGCAAGATTTTGTCTAATGTGTCAGCATGTATGAGCAGTATGCTTCCTCCCCATGGTGGCCTGGAAAACATTAGCCTCATTTCTCTGTGCCTTCTGTGTTCTACCACTCATGCCCCTAGGAGTGCTTGATTCAAGTCATGGAATGGGGAAAGCACAGGCTACCCCGATTCTTCCCTCAGTCGTATTATCTAAGTCCTCCCAACTAGACCATTCTCCAAGCCGTTTCTGTCTTCTTTTTCTGTCCCCTTTCTGTACTTTTTTTATCTTCTGTTTATTTAAAAATATATTCTATCTACGCTTTTTATACTGTCCATCACTACTCATTAATTCCACTTTCTACCCTTTCTATCACTACTCGTTAATTCCACTTTCAACCTTTCCAAGTAGAACTTCTCTCTAGAGGCAAACATGGATAGTAAAGAAAAACAATTGAAAAATCACTACAAGCGAATGGCCACATGTCCTTCTGGACCTCTACTCTCTTACCTAGTCCCCCAGCAGTGGGAGGTATGTTTTATCTTAATCTTTGGAATTCACGATGGCTTGCTTACTTTGCTCCAAGTTTGTGAGATCTTTCAAAGTTGACTCCTTGCCCCTTATTTTTGTAGCATTTTAACCCTAACCCTAAATGGGCTCTCTTCATTTCACTCTACGTTATCAAACACTCTGCTAATCTTTTTGTTGTTTCTGGGTTTTACTTTATCTAATTAACTTTACTGATCAACTTTTCTGTTTTTAAACCAGTACCAAGTCACCTCAATGATAATTGTTTTATAGTACAATATATGATCTCTCCCTGTAAGGTTTTTTTCAATTTTTTCTCATTATTTACTTTAAAAATCTTGACCGTTTTGTTCCTCTTGGAGGCATTTTGTTATTATTCTGTCTATTTCTATAAAATACTCCTTTGGTAACTTAATTGGTTTTGGTGCTAAATCTTTAACTTAGGTAGTATCATCATTTTTTTTATCATATTGGCATAGCACAATTATAATTAGCATATCTACAATTATTTGTCATTCTTCATTTCTGTTAAAAGTGGTTTGCAGTTCTTTTCTATAAGTCCCGGTGGTATCCTGTTAAGATAAACTCCAAATTATTTTATATCTTCCTGCAATTCTTTTGAATTGATTTCTTTTTCTGTCTCCTCTTGCAGAGTTTTGTTAGTAATAGGCTAATTTTTAAAATTTTTATTTTATATATGATACTTCATTGAAGTAATTGTTTTAAATAATTTTGTTGTTGGATCACTAAGCATCACGTCTGTATATAGTGATAATTGTTTTCTCTTTGTTATGCTAATTCCCTTAATTTATTTTTCTCATTACTGCTATATGTAGCATTTCTAGAACAATACTAAAAATCCTTGATAACAATGGACATCTCTCTTTTACTTCTGATGTTTCTGAAGGGCTGCTAGTATTTTCTTTACATATAATTCTATTTTTTGAGGTTTAGAAAGATTTTTTTGTCATTTTAAGGAAAAGTTCATTTAATCCTTCCCTTGCTTTATAGGATTTTTAAGATAAATGCTCTATTTTGTCAAAAGTTTTTTTTCTGCATCTATTGATAAAATCATATTTTTTGCTAATAATATAGTCTATTATTGTTTATGGTTTTTACAGTGCTGGAACAACCAACATTCCTTCTGTAAATCTAACTAAATCATAGGGAATAATTGCTAAAATATGCACTTAAGTCTCCTTTTTACTTTTTTTTACTATTCCTGTGATATGGTCAGACATCTCAATGGAGTAACCTCTAAAATGACCCCTTTAACCTCTGACATACAATCAACCACACTAATATTCCTTAGGTGTACAATGAGGTAAGAGGATTCTGTAAAGCTCTATCCCTCAGATTACAAGAGAAAAAAATTGAAGTCAAGTAAATCTAGAGCCCAAAGCAAAAGTGAACACAATAGCTAAGCTATTCCCATTAAAGTCCATGATACATGCATTTAACACAACATCCTCTAAATGTAATCTCAAGGATAAATCACAGATTTGAGAGCTGAAATAGACTTCACTGGCCATCTAGTCTAATTGATACATGAAAGTACTCCTCATTATAAAATACTTGGTTAGTTATCACCCAGCCTCTTCTTAAAGACCTACAGTAAAGGATCTACTGCCTCTCCAGGCAGACTGTTTCACTTTTGGATAGATCTAATTGTAAAGAGGTTTTCCTAATATCAAACCTAAATTTGCCATTTCCACCAAATGGTAACAGTTTTACCCTCCCAAGGCCAAAGAACAAATCTAATCCCTTCTCTATAGGACAGCACTTCAAATACTTCAGTCTTCTTTTCTCTAAACTAAACAATGCTAGTTTCTTCAATTAACCTCTACAGAACATAGATTCAAGGTCCTTCACAATACTGGTTGCTCTCCACTGGAGACTCTCCAATTTATGAGTAACCTTCTGAAACTCTGGTGTCCACAGCTGAGAGAGGTTGCTGTTTATTTCAGGTCGACATTTAGCAGTCGTCAAAAATAAAAGGTTAGGCTTATCTACTGGCATAATAATTATGAAAGAGAAAAAAAAATCTGCTCCACAATTATAATCTGCACTCATAATTACAGCCCATCTCCTTGAAAATATGTCACTGGTCTCAAGAGAAATTAGACAATAAGTGATGAATTTAAATAAAAATCTACTACTTTAGAAAAGGAACATGTCCTGTTTGGCCATGACTAGTTAGGATTATCTTTATAGAGGAAAGAGAATATATTTGCAATTACTATTGTGATCATTACAAGATAATTTGATCTCTGATTGGTTAGGAGTAGAAGATGCCTCCAAGCCATGTAAATTGTTTTGTTCAGTGTTATAACAACATAGCTCTTTGGATCAGATATTTAGAGCTAGAAAGGTCCTCAAATGACACCCGGCCCCAACTTCCTTATTTTACAAATGAGAAAACAGAGGATACTCCAAGGACTGAAGTGATTTGTCCAAGGTCACAATGTGTGTAACAGTGTGGCAGAGCCAGGATTCATGCCCAGAATCTCTCATTCCAAAGCTGGCACCTCTTTTCATTATACCGTGTTCCTCCCCAGATCTTACCTCCAGTGAACCCTATATGTTAATTAAATTAGGGGCATAGCAACTGTTCAAAGAATCTGAGTAATAATGGTCTCAATTTAGGCCCTAGCCAAGGAGAATCTGTCACTTAGGTGACACAGATGATGATCTGGGGACATTGGTTCAACTACAGGTATGCCCTGCCCCCACCCAAAAAAACAAAGAGAAATAAGTCAGATTTTTAAAAAATTATTAAAATGATCCTCACTGATTTCTTTCAAATAGTCCAACAAAAAACATTGTTGAATTTACAACTTTCTTCTGGAATAGATCTATTGTTTATAACTATTTGGATAGCATTATTTGGTCTACAGAGTTTAGGGCTTGTCTCTAAAAAAAAAAAGATGGCTCTGGATTTACTAGGTCTTGGTTGACATCTTAAATCACTAAAAGGAAATAAAGAGAATGGAAAGTCCTATAGCTAGACCATTGTGAGCTAACAGTTCCACCTATGTCAATTACTGGGAAATCCCAAACTGTGGTTTGTGACTCTTACCAAGATGAAGCCTGTTAATAGCTGATCATTAACTCTTTCCCCAGAGGCTTACAAAGAAAATAGTCAACCCATTATTCCAGGCATGAAACAGTTCTGCTGCATTTAAATTCATTGTTATTTCAGGACATTAAGAAACAGATGGTATTATCTAGAAATTTAACATTTTAGTCTTTAAATGTTGCTTTGCTTACACCACTCTGGTTCCCTCCCAAGATTAACTGCAAGAGTAACAACAGAAAAAAGGAAAAAATATCCCTTCAGCTGCTTCAAAACATTTTTTTTTGGTTGAAGTGGATGGAACATACTGTTAATTAGCCTATGAAAATGTGTCAGTTTTGACCTGTTTTTTATCCAGCACCCTAGCTTGGTCTTGCCAGTCATCTGGCAAAACTGTCTGTTTATGGTCACAAAGGGAGTTACCAAAGTATGTCAGAGCAGAAAGAAACTAGATTCAGAATAAGAATATCTTCATTCCAATCCTGGATCAATTACTTAATACCTATGTGATTTTGGGCAAGTCACTGAGCTTTCAGTTCCCTCACGTATAGAAACCAAGATGTTGAACTGGATGATAGATGATGTTCAAGGACACTTCCAGCTCAAAATACTGTGAAACTCAGGATAAATCACTGCAAATCAAACACAACTGCCAGAGAAACATTTCCAGACAATAGAGGAAAACCACTCATTCTTCATATATTAAAGGATAGCATTATGATTTTATCCATGAAAAAACTAGTGAAATGTGTACCTGAACTACTTCCCTAACAAGCAGGTGCATAAGGTATGCTCTTTGCGGTCACTGGTTTGGTGCAGGCTCCATGGTGCATGGAATATAAATGCTATTTTTGGTCTTAGTACTTCCATGACTTTTTTGTTAATTCCCAGGGGAAAAAATTGGGAATATTTTTAATGTGTTTGAGTGTGAAATCAAACTGATGGGAAACTAACACTTTCAAGGGCAAGACTAGAATTTAACATGATCTTGTCTGTTTTGGCATGTGGTTAGAAATAGACTGAATCATGAGCTCAGTATGAGTCAGTGTACATTTCTGACACCACCCTTGGTCTACCAACCAATGATTTTCTGACTACCCCAAGTATCAAAGACTCCTAAGTATACAGGATATTTTTCCATCACACATCCTCTCTTCTTCCCCTACCAAAGAGAGAGAAAGAACAAAATGAAAGAGAGAAAAAAATTTGCAGCATTAAATTTCCTGTTACTACCACATTTCTCAATTTTTAAAATTTATTTCTCCATTTCCTCATGATCTATTCCTTACCTCTTTGAATCTGGCTTTTGTTTCCATCACTTCCAGAAAATTCTTTTTTCCTTGTTTCTGTAATGCTACAGAAGACTGTAAGTTCTTCAAGGGATGTGATTTTTTGTCTGCTTTGTAAGCACCAAACAGTGTATTACATAGAGGAAATACTTAATAAATGTCTGCTGAATTGAATTCTTTTTTTACTTTGGGGGCTGTCTCTTTTTCTTTTTAATTTACTTTCTTTTCCCACTCTGAGTTGGAGCACAGTGGCTAAAGCACAGGACTCAGAGCCAAGAAGACATAAGTTCAAGAGTTTCAGCCCTGCCTCAGACATACTAGCTGGGTAACCCTGGATAAGTGACTTAATGCCCTCCAGGCCTTGGTTGCTTCATTTGTAAACTACCAAAGATAATAATAGCACTGAGCTCATAGCATTGTTTTGAGAATCAAATGAGTAAAGCATTTTTCAAACAAAACACTAAATAAATGCCATTACTGTTGCTAGTTTAAAACCTCTGTCCTTCTAATTTCACACCTCCAACTCTTAGTTCTACACAAATGACTTCCTGAGCTACACCTCTAAACCCAACTCTTCTGATATTTCAGTCCTACACCATCAACTTTCTACTTAACATCTTCTCCCGAATGTCTTCCAGTCACCTGAAACTCAATGTGTCTGAAACTGAACCCATCATCTTTTTGTCAAAATTCAACCCCCCTCCAGACATCATTATTTCCATCAGAAGAAAAATGATGGAGTTATCCTTGCTGTTTCTCCTTCCTGCTCTCTTGACATCCAATCACTAATTTCTGGTGATTCTTTCCCAGAAATGATTTATGATTCTTTTCTCACTTTCTGTTCATACTGCCACCATCTTTGTCTGAGTTCTCATCATTTCATACCTGGATTATTATTCACCAAACTGGATTTTCCTGCCTCCAATCTTTATCCTTTCCATTCTGTACAGTAATGTCAGATAAATCCTTCTAAAAAAACATCAGTCCCCCACGCAAAAACCTTTAAAGACTCTTCAATCCCACAAGATAAATTCAATGTCCTTCCACTAGCAAACTGCTCTATAATCTATCCCTTTACCTCTCCAACTTCATCTCCCATTCTTCAACCCTCCACAACAGCACAGTCAAACAAAATGTATTATTCTTCAAACAGGACATATATTTCTATCTCCATTTCTTCCTCCTGTTTCTTCTAAATCTTAGACTCCTTTAAAGGTCCTTGATGACCCAGCTTTTAATGATCTTTCTTTCTCTCCTCTGAAACCTTATGGTGTTTAATAACAATGATTGATTTCTATCAACCAATAAATAAACATTTATTAAGCTAAGTGCCAGGCACTCTAATAAGCATTGGGGATACAAAGAAAAAGCATAAGAAATTTCTGCCCTAAAGGAGCTTACATTCTGATATGCTCACATTTATAAACTATTTTAAGATTTATGTACATCATCTCCTTTAATTCTCATAATATATTATAATATATTACATGCATATGTAATATATATGTTAAATACAAATAATATAATGTTATAGTAATAACATTATGATGAGAATAGTAATAGTTCTTGTAATCACACATAGGTACAGGAAATATTATTATCATCCTCTTTTCACAGATGAAGAAACTAAGGCTCGGCCAGTTAAGTGACTCAGCCAGCTAACTTCACATCACTAGGGCGTCACGATTTGAACTCAGATCTTCCTGACTCTCAATCCGACACCCTGAACCTTCTGCCGGACTGCCTCACTTTTTTCACTCATCTGGTACTCAGAACACACCATCTTCTATTTGTATTTATCATTGACCGTTACCTTCAGGATCAAAGGTAGCCTTCACAGCCTGGCCCCCTCCTACCTTCCCAGGTAACTGTTACACTTTACTTCCTTCCACGTATAATCCAGCGCCCCGGCCTCCTTGCTTCTCTTCACACAAGACATTCCATCACCCCAGTCTAAGCAATTTTAATGGCTGCTTCACCATGCCTGAAATTGTCTCCTTCTTCATTTTCACATCTAAGGATTCCCTGAATTGTAAAAAAAAATTCTCAGCTAAAATCTCCTACAAAAAACCTTTCCCTCCCCGCCTTAAGGCTCGTGCCTTCTCTTTGAGATTATCTTCAGATTGTCCTGTGTACAACTTGTTGGTGCATCCTTGTTGTGTTTCTCTTGTGTGTCTTTGAGAACAGGACTGTTTTTAACTTTCTTTGTTCCCCAGCTCTTAGTACAGCATGCCTGTACCCCCAATTCTATTGTTAGCTATCCCCCTTCTATCCCTTCTTGGAGAAAGGGACAGTGCCTTGGACTCCTTCCTATCTTCTAACCTCTAATACAGTGTCCTAGAAAAGATGCAGAATGAATTATGCTGATGATTGTGGACTTTAAGAAATCATCAAATCTGGCATTAGAAATTCTGCAGGGCATCAGAGGAAAGAGAGCATCAACACCTATAAAAGGCACAAAAAATCTACCCCTAAAATGCACGATAAAATCCAGACACGTACAATGTGTTCTGAAATCACAGCTCTGTTCTGAGCCCTATAATGATCCAAGTGCAGCCCTCCCATGGAAACAGCTGCAATGAGAACTGATATGAAAGCTTCTCAAGTGAAAAAGCTAATGTACTAAGCCTCTCAACCAACATATGTTTAATATTTAGTTTGAATGTCTTTTATAATTCAGATTAATCATATTTGATTGGAACTGCCTTTATTTAATTTTAATACAAATCTACACATAAATGGGCTACACGAAAATCTAGTTTCTTAAATCTTTCTAATTATCCAAAAGAGATCATAGATCATATGCCCATTTTTTATTCTTATAAGAAACTTTAAAAATTTTAAAAATAAAAAAGCTGATATTGATCCAGAATTTTATTGGTGTCATAATTAAATGGAGAGATTCAGACAAAACAAAGATCCATGAACAGGTTTGCTCTGGGTCTCTGCTTGCAATGGCATTCATCCAATGGTATTTTCCATTAGGAAGCTCTGTTTGATGCCAGCAGAGGTATCAAAAACATGGTACATCAAGGGCCCACAACACTCCCAAGTATAGCCAGAATTGCATCAAAATGTAATTGGGAAGTATTTAACAAAATAAATAAAAATAGAACATAGATAATATTGATATATGGTTTTCTAAGTCAATATGGTTTCTCTAGGGAACCTTATGACCAGTTTAATGGCCCTCATCTGAGGTTTATACCATGGGTCTAGTGGCTCCTTCTCTGCAGAATCATGACCAACTGGTCAACAATCATCTGAACTGTCCTCTATCACTAACTATTCCTCTTCCCTCACAAAAAGCTCTTCCACCAGGGCTAATCTATTAGTAAATTGCCAGGTCAAAATAAATCTTCCTTGCTCAACTTCAAAAAGGTTATGGTGATTCTAAAAATGCAGAGACTTTCAGGGGCAGAGACAAGATGACATAGTAGAGAAAGCACTAAGTGGAAGTCTCCCAACATTCTGCTCCAAACAACTTTAAAACAATGCCTCAGACCAAATTTTGGAGTGGCAGAGCCAACAAAAGGTCAGAGTGAAAACTTGCAGCTCAAAACAATTTAGGAAGTCCTAGGAGAGATTTGTGGTGCAAGAATGGAGGATGACCCAAAGCTCATGTGGATGAAACTCCAGTAGTGGGACTAGGTGGTGGCAATAGAAGCAGCATCATCTTTGAAAGCTCTCGACCCAGAGATGGTAAGGGCACTTGGCAACTGGTCAGAAAGAAATGGCAGGGGCCCCCTGAGCTAGCACTGGATATAGGACCAGACACCATTTGGCAACTCAATTGCCTATACGTACTGCCGGGTTATAGTTTAAAGGCACAGAGGAACACTTTCAGTCAAGAGGGACAGAAGCCCTAAGGGGCAGTATTGCTTTTGGTCACAAGGCATCAGGGACCCTAAGGAATGTTATCATTTCTGGTTCCAAGGGATCAGGGGCCCTTCCTGGGTAAGGACCAGAATGTAAATAAGGAAAAAAGTGATCACATCTCTTCTTAGATCACACCACCTTGGAAGCACTGAAAACTTCCAAACCCCCAGTGCAAAGAAGTCTGAAGCTTGAGACAGTGTTCCTCTCCCACCCCCATGCCACGAACAGAGCTCAATTTTAACATAAAGTTCAATATTAAGAAATAGAGTAGAAAAATGAGCAAAATAATTTGACCATAAAAAGCTACTGTGGTGACAAAAAAGATGAATACACAAACTCACAAGAAGACAATGAAAACAAAAGAGTTTTCAGAAAAGAATCAAGGAGAAAAAAGGTGAATTACATATAAGCCTAACAAGAGTTTCCAGAAGATCTAAAATATTATTTTCAAATCAGAGTGGTAGAGGAAAATCTAGATAAATAAAAGAAAGGAAGAAAGTTATGAAAAGACAATTAACAGCTTGGTTAAAGAGGCACAAAGAATACTGAAGAAAATAACATCTTAAAAAACAGAATTGATGAAATGGAAAAAGAGGTACAAAAATTCACTAATGAAAAGGACTCCATACGAAGCAGAATCAGCCAAATGGGAAGAGTTGCAAGAGCTCACTAAAGAAAATAGTTCTGAAAAATTAGAATTGAGCAAGTAAAAGTTAATGACTCTATGAGATATCAAGAAACAATTATACAAAGTCAAAAGAATCTTTAGAGAAATAAGAAAATGTGAAATATCTCATCAAAAAAAGTGACATAGAAAAAACATTCAGGAGAGATAATGTAATAACTATTGGATTATCTGAAAGTCATCATCAAAGAAAAACCGAGGCATATTTAAAAAATTATTAAGGGAAACTTCCGATATCCTAGAACCAGACAGTAAAATAGACATTGAAAGAATCTACCAATCACCATCTGAAAGAGATCCCAAAATGAAAATTCCGAAGAATATTATAGTCAAATTCCAGAATTCTCTGATTATAATTCTCTGAAAATACTTCAAGTAACTAGAAATAGACCATTTGAATATTGTGGAGCCACAGTCAGGATTACACAAGATTTAGCAGCTACCACATTAAAGGATCAGAAGAGACATGATATTTTGGAAGGTAAAAGGTCTGGGATTACAACCAACAACTTACTCGGCAAACCTGAGTATAATCTGTCAAGGGAAAATATGAATATTTAATGAAATAGAGGACTTTTGAGCATCCTGATGAAAAGATCAGAGCTGAATAGAAAATTTGACTTTCAAATTTATAAGACTCTTGAAAAGTATAAAAAGGCAAACATGAAAGAAAAATCATAAGGGGTTCAATAATTTTAAACTGTTTACTTTTCTGTATGGGAAGATGATTCATGTAACTTCTAAGAACTTCATTATTAGGGTAATTAGATGGATTCTACATGGAAAAAAAGGTGCAGGAGTTAGTTGATCATTTTGGGATGATGTAAAACAATGAGTAGACAAGAAAAAGGGATGTCAAAGGAGAAAGGAAGAGGAAAAATGGGGGGAATTATCTCATATAATTGAATGGTTTGTTATAGTCCTTTGTTCTCAAAGTGTGTCTGCCTGTATCTGATCAGACCCCCATGAGCTCAGAAAACTCTACAACAGGTCAGGCAGAAATAAGCCACATAGACATTTGGAATGGAGATGTCCCTAAATTTGTGCATCTCACATTTCTCTTTACAACTATAATTCTGCTTTGTTTAGAGTACAGCACCTTCATTTATGTGATCACACCATGCTGGATAGTATTATGCCAGCGTCTTCCATGTCTCACAGTTGATTCCAAAGTTCTTAAGAGAGAACTTTAGAATGTTCTTCTATCAAATTCTTCTGACCTTCATGTGAGCACTTGCCTTGTGTAAGCTCTCTATAAAATAATCTTTTAGCAAACATACTTTTGACATTTGAACAATGTGGCCAGCCCATCAGAGTTGTGCTCTCAAGGGTAGAGTTTGAATGTTTGAAATAAAGGACATCATTGTTTAGTACCTTATCTTGCCAGGACATCTTCAGAATCTTCCTAAGACAATTCAAATGGAAGTGATTCAGTTTCCTGGCATGTCAGTGTCCAGGTTTTACAAGTATACAACAATGAGATCAGCACAATGGCTCTGTAGACCTTCATCTGGGCAGGCAGTCTAAAACCTCTTCTCTCCCACACTTTCGTTTGGAGACTCTCAAACACTCAGCTAACTCTGACAATGTACATGTCAGCTTCATCATGTATGCATACGTGCCTGGAAAGTAAACTGCCTAAGTAAAGGAACTTATCCATAGCATTCAAAATTTCTCCATTTGTTTTAACTGATGGTTGCATGAATGGATGATGTGGTGCTGGCTGAAGAACAAGTTTGCTAGTTGTTGTTAGGTCAAAATTAGCACAAGGAGCAAAGATCTATACTTTGTTTAATCTCAGCCTCAGAGGCTGTATTGAGTGCACAATCATATGCAAACAAAAAAAATCTACCTCACATAAAAAGGTATGCAAAGAAGAGCTTTTCAATGGAGGAGAAAATGATGGGGAACACTTGAACCTCACTCACATTAAATTGCTTTAAAGGAGGAAAATATATATATACATATACATATATGTATATATATATATATTCACATGATAATAGAAATCTATCTTATGCAATAGGGAAGTAAGAAGGGAAAGGGAAAAAAGAAAGGAAAGATCATAAAAGGAAGGGCAAGTAAAAGAAGGCAGTGGTCAGAAGTAACACAGATTTTAGAAGAGGGACAGGATAAAGAGAGAGGAGGATAAACACAAGAAAATAGGATCAAGGGAAATACACAGTTTGTTATCATAACTATGAATGTAAATGGGATGAACTCAATCATAAAATGGAAGCAAGGAACAGAATGGATCAGAAATCAGAATTCAATGATATGTTATTTACAAGAAACACACCTGAAACAGAAAGACACTCACAGAGTTAAAATAAGGGGCTGGGACAGAATCTAATATACTTTATCTGATGTAAAAAAAAAAAAGGCAGGGGTAGCAATCACGATCACAAACAAAAGCAAAAATAGACCTAATTAAAAAGATAAGCAGGGAAACTACATCTTTCCAAAAGGAACCATAGACAATGCATTAATGTCAATACTAAATACATATGTGTCAAATGGCATAGCATCCAAATTCTTAAAGAAAATGTTAAATGAATTATAGTAGGAAATGGACAATAAAACTATACTACTTTCCTCTCTCAGAACTAGATAAAATCTAGCAACAACAAAAAAAACCCAAGAAGGCAATGAAATGAATAGAATCTAAGAAAAATTATGTATGGCAGACCTCTGGAAAAAACTGAATAGAAATAGAAAGGTGCATACCCTTTTCTCAGCTGTCCTTGGCACCTTCACAAAAACTGACCCATGTATTAGGGTATAAAAATCTTATAATCAAATGCAGAAAAGCAGAAATATTAAATGCAAGCTTTTCAGACTACAATGCAATAAATATTACATTTAATAAAGGGTCATGAAAGTGTGGATCAAGAATTAATTGCAAACTAAATAATCTAATCCTAAGAAATGAGTGGTCAAAAAATAAATCATGGAAACAATCACTAATTTCATTGAAGAAATGAAAACAATGAGACAACATATTGAAATTTGTAGGATTCGGTCATAATATTGTTTAAGGGAAGTTTTATGTACATTAATAAAAGAGAGAAAGAGCAATATGCTAGAAAATGAGGAAATGAATGAAAATTCCTCAATCAAACGACAATATGGAAGTACTGAAAATCAAAAAGGAGATTAACAAAAGTGAAAATAACAACATTGAACTAATAATAGGACAACTAAAATAAGTAAATAAACTATTGGCTAATTTGACTTTTAAAAAAGGAAAAAGAGGAAAACCAAATTACCTAGTATCAAAAATGAAAAGGTTAGTTGTAGCACCAATGAAGACAAAATTAATGCAATTATTTAGGAGTTAATTTGCTCAATCATAGGAGTTCATTTGCTCAATCACATGCCAGTAAAAACCTACAATCTAAGTGAAATGGATGAATATTTACAAAAATTAAAATTGCCAAGGTTAACAGAAGAGGAAATAGGATACTTAAATAGCCCTATCTTAGAAAAAGAAATTGAACAATCCATCAATGAATTCCCTAAGAAAAAGTCCCTAAGACCAGATGGATTTACAAAAGAATTCTACCAAATATTTAAGGAATAATTAATCCTGATACTACATAAATTTTTTTGAAAAAACAGGTAAAGAAGGGATCCTACAAATTCTTTTTACAACACAGATATGATTTGGATACTTAAACCAGGGAGAGCAAATACAGGGAAAGGAAAGTATAGGTCAATTTCCCTAATGAATACTGATGCAAAAAAATTAAATAAAATACTAGCAAGGAGATTACAGTAATATATCACAAAGATCATCTACTATGACCAGGTGGGATTCATACCAGAAATACAGATCTATTTCAATAACAAAACCAGCAAAAATCATATGATTGTATCAACAGATGCTGAAAAAGCTTTTGACAAAATACAACACTCACTGCTATTAAAAACACTAGAAAGCATAGAAATAAGTGGAACCTTTTTTAGAGTAAGTAGCATCTATCTAAAATCAAGAGCAAGCGTTATCTTTAATGGGGATAAGCTAGAAGTCTTCCCAATAAGACCAGGAGTGAAGTAAGGATGCCCGTTGTTATCCCTATTATTCAAAATTGTATTAGAATTTCTAGCTATAGCAGTAAGACAACAAAAAGAAATTGAATGAAAATAGACAATAAAGGGGAAAAGCTAGCATTCTTTGAAGATGATATGATAGTATACTTGTTGAATTCTAGAGAATCAATTTAAAAACTAGCTAAAATAATTAACAACTTTAAAAAAGTTATAGGATATAAAATAAACCTATACAAATCATCAGCATTTCTATATATTACCAACAAAACCCATCAGGAAGAGATAGAAAGAGAAATGCTATTTAAAACAACTGCTAACATCATAAAATACTTGGGAGTCTATATGCTAAGTCAAACCCAAGGACTATCTGAACAAAATTACAAAACATTTATCATACAAATAAAGACATATCTAAATAATTGGAGAAATATTCATTGTTCTTGGGCAGACCAAACCTAAAGAGTAAGAAAGTCAAGGACAATGAGGTGACTAAAATTTCAGAAAAAAGCAAGATCAAGAAATACTGAAAAAGGCAAACATTAATGAATTAAAGTTTAATCTTAATATTACTATAATATATGTAATTAGTAAGTCCACGAACAGTGAAAATAAATTAACTGGCTCATGTTGGGGGAACTTAACCTTTTACTGAAACAGAATTGAATTGACTAAATATTTATTGAGTATTCATTATATGTATAGCACTATGCCAGATATAAATAAATGAGTCCTAAGAACTGAAAATCTCATTGGGGAGATAAGAGAGATAGAGATAGAGACAGATAGAGATAGATAGACAGAGATGGATAGATAGAGATAGACTTAGATACACACCTGAAAAGTTAAGGCAGTATGTCATTAATTTCTAAATTAATGGAATAGTCTAGTTCAGGGATGGGGAACCTGTGGCCTTAAGGCCACATATGACCCTCTGGGTAATCAGGTGTGGCCCTTTAACTAAATTCAAACATCACAGAACAAATCCCCTTAATAAAAAGAATTTATTCTAGTTGCTTCAGGTCCAGTTGTTCAGGAATTCAGAGGTAAACCCATATTTGCTCACACATACATCCCCATGAGATTATCTCAGGTAAACAGTAACTGGTATGTTAATCATATGTGCAATCTTCCCTTACAGTATATATTTGGCTTTTGTCCTTCTAGTTAGCTTCATTTATAAGTCAGATTTATTTTTCCATCACGTAACTTCTGGATGACCATCTGTTAATCTTAGATCCCTGTATGAGGCAAAGAGAGTTGGACTGCATGAGTAACGTCCCTTCCAATTTTAAGAGTCTATGATTATCTTTAATGGGTGTTGAAGGATATTGGTACGATCCACCCTTCTCCTTCTCTTTGTGATGAACAGGGGGCATTTGTGAGGATTAGGAGTACAGCAAGTCCAGATAGGTCTTCAGTGGGAGACAGAAGACAAATAAATGATACCTCAGCCGTGAAATCAGTAGCAATAAGTTCTAACCAAATGAGCTAACTCATCATTATGAGTTCTGAATATTTTATATAACATTATCTTAACTTAAAAGATATTAGCATTATCTTAACCTAAAAGATATTCACAATTAACCTAAAGTTTTAAAGCTTTTAATAATATTTGGCACTTTCCAATGACTGAAGGAAACAGGAATTCTGGGTTATTGAGCAATAAGAAACTTTGATGGCAAAGAAAGAATTTTCAGTAGAAGTCAAGAATTCACTTTCATGTGTTGTTGATAATAATGATAATTTTATAATCATATAATATAATAATAATTTTCTCCAACACCCCTGTGTGGTAGGAAAATGTAATAATTATTTTTTATTATGAGCATCAAAATGGTAATTATTCTTTAATCTGGAAGAATCCTTTATTCATAAAAAGGACCTGTTCAATCCAAACCTTGGAGTACAGGCGTTCCTCTACAATAAACAGTACCATTCCAAATATTAGCAATTTCTTGGGAGCCTTATAAATGGGTCAACACATAATCCTACCAGCAAATAATAAAATCAGTCATTTGGCTCTGAGTAGAAATTATATTTATATTTTCTTAATCTTGCGATGCGTCTTTTAGGAAGCCAAGTGAACGCAAATTTAAAAACTCATTTCTATGACAACTAAGAGCAAGGAGCCCAGCTCGACTCTAAAGGCTGAATTGCCCTTTTATAACTTCTTGTTACTTTTGACGAGTTATGTCAAGAACTCAGTTTGGCATGTATGATGAGGAAATGAATTAGGAACTAGTTATTACATGACAAACCTCCTCGGAGAAAGAGAATTAAAAATATACAAACAAGAAGCTACTTTCATAGTAATAACATGTACATATGGTTCTAGTCTCCCTGATTCACCAAGTCCCAAGAAACAATATATGATAGAATAGGTTTCCAGATCCAGAGAAGTAATCTGGAGGGAAGCAATGGTAACACAGAAGCTATGGAACCTTTCTTCTCACTTTCTCTTCACAGGCTCAATATATTTAGAGTTAAAGACATTATCTAGTCAAACCCCCTTCTTTTACAAAGAAGAAAACTGTAGCCCTTTAAAACTAAATCACCAAAGATGACACAGCTAAGCAGCAAGGTGGCACAATGGATAGAGTGCTAGAGCCTGGAGCCAGTGAACTCTTTTTGAGTTCAAATGCAACCTCAGAAATTATTATTTGTGTGACCCTGGGCAAGTCACTTAACCCTGCTTGCCTCAGTTTCCCTCTCTGTCAAATAAACCAGAGAAGGAAATGGCAAACCACTCCAGTATCCTTGCCAAAAAAAATAAAGAATAAATCCAAATAGAGTCATGAAGACTCAATCATGAATGAAATAACCAACAACCAAAAATCACAGTAGTAGTACAAGAGAGCTTGAATCGAATCCAGGCTTTCTGATTTCAAACCAAGTGTTTCTGCTATTCATATGCCTCATTTAGTAATTAACAATGATAATAGTGATCTATCATTTATATAGCACTATGTTTCAGGCATTGTGCTAAGAGTGGGAAATTGGTGTTATTATCTCCATTTTACAGATATGGATACTGAGGCAGAGGTCAAGTGACTGACTTGCCCAGGGTCACACAGTGGAGACCTGATTTGAAACTCAGGTTTTCCTGTGTCCTGGCATGGCTCCCTAACTACTGCATCACCTAGCTGCCCCCATATACATGTATATAGCATGAAACACATCTGGAAATTCCAGTCAGAGGTAATCCATATGTACTTCAACCAGCAAGCTTTAACATTAGCTAGATGATATAGTGATGAGAATGCTAGACTTGAAGTCAGGAAAATCTGAGTGTGAACCTCTACCTCAGATATTGAGTAACTTATATGACCTTGGGCAAGTCATTTAACTCCTTAACTGTCTCTCTATCTATAAAATGGAGACAATACTAGCACCTACTTCACAGGGCTTTTGTGAAGATCAAATATTTTACAAATCTCAAAAATTCCATATAAATGTAATGTTATCATAATTATATATTATACAATATATTAATATTTAGATATTAATTCTGTTATATAATCATTATAGTAGATAGAATTAATATCTAAATATTAATAAGAATTATATATTATATATAATATATAATTATATATATTATATAATATTTTAGTACTATATTATAGTTGAACCAGATGACTTCTGAGATCCTTTCCAGCTCCAGATACATGTTCATATGAATTCCTATGATTTTCAGAGGCACAAGTGTGGAAGGTGAGGGAGCCAGCCTCCCTAGTGGCACAGAGACAGAGACGGAACATTCTATATAAGGAACAGCAAAGAGGCTAGTGTGGCTAGACAGTAGAATATGTAAAGGAGAGTCATTCAGAGCAGTAGGCCAGTCAGGTTGTTAAGAAAGGAATCTAAATGTTTCCTAAGGACAACAGGAAGCCAGTGGAGCTTCTTGAGCAGCACGGTGACTTGGTTAGATGCATGCCTTAGAGAAATGCTTACTGAGGGACAGTTCAAATGACACCAGGCACCTTAACAATGTCATAACATAACAAAGAAAGAAAACATTAATTGTTTGGTAACACCAAGAGATCTACCTTCTGTCACATTCAGTCTTCAGCAATAGATCTGTCATTTTGTTTCTTAAAACAGTCTTTCACTAATGACCTTTCCGCTTGAAATGCAGGAAAAGAAAGAGCCAGCTGCTACCAAATATTGGAGGGTGCACTGTACAGGAGCAACAGGGAGAAATTTGAGTGGTACAGGGGTCGTGGAGTACAGTTTAAGTTGAAAACCAAACAACTGATCATGGAAATAAGGATGCTGCTGCACAAACCAGACTGTTTTTACAAAATGTGTATTAATGCCTTAAATAATCAATCAACATTAACGCTACTCTTCTAAGCACAGGTCACTGAGTCTCCAAACAAAACATAATCCCTAAATCGGAAACCTGAATCAGTGCAGAATATGTCTTTTCCCCTCTAGTTTGCATTGCTGTGATAAGCTTGTCATCAGTCATCAGCTTTAAGCAAATTACAAAGAAATGTCGACAGAAACAATGACAAAACATCCTTGTTAAATAAAAGCCACTTACTCTACAAGTCAAAAACTGTTCTTTTTTGTACAACTCAATTCATTAGAATGGCCTGTAAATAAAGTATTAGCCCCTACTGAGAATATGTCTTCTTGGGAGAAAAACCAAATTGATGCTTATGGGTTGTTGCATTAAGATTTCTAGTCACCAACAATAGTGAGAAAATGCTTCCCTTTTATAGTGTATGCTTTTCCCATCAACATTTAAAATCCTTAATGCTGATGAAACCATCCCAATATCTCCTACGGTCTTTGGACCAGGAACCTCAGACAGTAACTATAACCTTACTACACTGCCAAGCTGTAGATTGTGCCAGCTGTCAAACTGTCATTTCCTATACTCACCATTTGTTTATACTGATTCCCATTTGGCATTTATTTTCACTATTGAGATAGATAGTGAAGATTGATTAATCTCCTGTACTAATGCTCATATTTCTCAATGTCTCAGAAAGAATATTGGGTTTGAAGTCAGAAGATCCAAATCATGACTCTGCCACTTACCTGATTTTATAACCTTAGGTAAGTCATTTCATTTTTCTGGGACTCAGTTTCTTCATCGGTAAAATGAAGCGATTAGAACTGATGACTTCTAAGGTCCTTCCATCTCTAAATCTAAGCCTATGATTCCAACTCAGTCATTTGCTAAAAGACCTCTTACCAGTTGGTCATTACATGTATGAATTAGAACTAGAAAGAACCTTCTGGACATTTAGTTCAATCTCTCCACTTTACAGATAAGGAAACCAAGCTCCAAAAAAGTAAATGAATTTGCTCAAAGTAACACAAGTAGTAAGTAGCAGACCTGGGTTTTAAATCCAGGTCATCTAGGAAAGTTAGAGGGTCTTTCCATTACATCATTCTGCCTCAGTGTTCCATCTGTAAAATGAAAAGGATCACTAAGGCATCTTCTAACTCAACATCCTAGTGCCTGCTCTTAAGCACCAAAATTATTTTGCAGGACCAGGTTTACAAGGTACCACAATAACTCACCGTCTTCCTCCTTTGAATATTTTCCTCCATAACAACACTTAAAGATAGTTATTTCCCTCAGAAAATTCCTCTCTTAAATATTTTGGGACAGTGCCTATGCCCTGGAGCAACATGCTTTGTCCTGAGAGTACTGGCGCCTCTAAAGACTCTTCCACCTCTACCCACAAGTCTTCTCATCATGGAGACATCTCTACTCTGGCGACTCCCGCCATCTCTCATTAGTATGTTCCTACTTGGGACCACTATTTAAGGAAGTGTCCGTAGTATGTAGGCTCACCACTTCTCTTCCGGATCAACTGGTGACTCTCAGAACTTTGCCACCATGGCCCAATGCAGCGAATCTCCCTCTTTCCAAATCACTTTTATATTTTGTTCGCCTTCATTAGAACGTAAGATATTTTGAGATGTAGGGAGTAACGTTTTTTGTTTGAATTTGTATTCCTAGCACTTTGCAGATTTGCACACAGTAAGCACTTTAAAAATACTGCATTTAAGTCATCTAGCTCAATTTGGCTGTTTCCACCAATAACACAGATTACAAAACATCCACATCTACCCATTTTGGCAGACTCTCGCTTGCATTATCCCTTAAGTTCATAAGAGGGATCCACCCAGCAACCTAGAATTCTTTCTTGCATTTTCCAGACATTTAGAAGATACTAGTAGAGCACTCTACCCATTCTCTTGTCATTGTTTTATCCTTATTATGTAACTAGCTCATCTCCCCTCCTTATCCTACATCTCCCCAAAGATATACTTTACTCCTGTTCTTCAAAGTCCCTTACCGGGCATATGTTGTGACCCGCTGATACACATCTTGCCGGATTTGAACTCAGTTTTCCCTGAGTCCAGGACGAGCTGCCCCCAGCTCTTTATTATCCTCTGGGTAATATGCAATTTTAATTCTTTGGAGACATTTGTATTCTATACCTTGCTGTTTTTGCTTTTTTCTCTGCATCCATTGGGTGCCTGGCACATAGTTTTTTCTTAATAAATGCTTCTTAAATTGATTTTTATAAGGTAATCCTGGGTTCTTCATAAAGTTTGGCAAATGCTACCATGGTGGAAAGACTTCAAGTATGAGCCCAGCACTATCCAAAAACAGCTCAGCTGAGTATGGTGAAACTTAACATCAAAAAGATGGTCATTTGTTGATAAACTTTTTTTCTTCCTTTTTAGGCTATGGCAACCCATAAAACAATGAAAAATATAAAAAAGCCCCCACCCCTTCTACTTCTGGGATGGGGCAGGAGATGGCAGAAAAGGGAACAGAGCATGCTATAAATCACACAGCTCTTAGACCATCTTTAAACCTTAATTTGACTGCTGGTACTGTAAATTTGAGTTCAATGAGCAAGTGAACATATTATTGGGGAAACTGTACCAATCTTGTCTTTTCCAAATCAGGAAAATGGCTAAAAGTGACATCAAAGCCAACCATAGACCAAGACAGGGCTGGTCACCACTTACTCCCTCATATCAGTTCCACTGCCTCTCATCACTTCCTTCTTTATCTGAGATGCTGTACTCTAAGCAATCATAGTTTCTTGTCGTTCCCCCCCCATCCCCCCGCCAAGAGCATCACCACCTTTATGGAGAGTTACACCCTGGAGTAGATCTGTAGCAACTCTTAGAGTCTTTTCCCTGGCCATTTATTTACTAGCACCAAATTCTGACTCAAATACTTACTGGCTGTGTACCTATGGGCAAGTCCCTTAACTTCTATTAGTCTCAGTTTTCTACAAAGCATATTATTTTAATTTCAGTACCTACAGGATTGTGAGTGCTCAAAATGAGACGAAGCTCTTTGCAAACACTAAGGAACTCTAAAAAATGTCAGTTATTACTATTATTGTTACATAAATTATTTGCTTATACAAGTCTAGCAACAATAATAATACTCCTAATACATCCTACAGTGCCTTTAAAGTTTTATTTGTATGAAAAATACTTTTAATATATAAAAAATCAAATATCAACTAATTTCATAAAATAAGTCATTAAGTAAAACAAAGGAGCTTGCAAATGCTGCGTATTATGAATAGGTGGTTGGCCAAAAGACATTAGTTACAGTGTGATATGACATTAAAGTGATATTTTATTATCAGTAATTAATATTGTTGTTGTGGAACAACGTTAGAGGTAATGGTACGTGGGATCTGCTACTATTGAATAACACATTATAGGCTACTTAAAAGTTGGCTATAAAATTATTGCAAAATCCATCCCCTTATAAGCCACCATATAAAAATTCCTCTATGCATTCCTCTGGAAAAAAATTTGGCTCTAAAATATAATCAAATCATTATTAAGAATTCAGAATACCTTTTTAAAACACAGAATTAAAGGAAAAGGATCATATTTTCATAAAGTAAAAATAATTAAAATGAAAATGCTCAAAATTACAATTCCCAAAACTGTAGCAAATACCATATTAAGGAGCAGTGCAACCAAGTGTGAAAGTAGCAGCCTTAATGCTTCCATGATCCAGTTGAATTTTTTCACTGCCTTCAAATCACCGTAACATTTCCAGTTTTATATCCATGGTAATTGCTTTATGGTCTCTTTTTGCACTTAGTGGTCTCATTTGAGCTACAGTTTCAAGACACTCTCTCAGTCTGACTTAGGCTTTGGTTATGCTATCATTGGATGAGTATAATATAAAGGACTAAAATGGCTAGCCTCTTCTTGATGAGAACAATAAAGGTACTTATAGTACATGCCAATACTTAACAGCGTGCCAGGAAAGGAAGGGAAGAGACTTGGGATGCCTTCTATC
This sequence comes from Bettongia penicillata ogilbyi, assembly GCA_023548195.1. NCBI lineage: Eukaryota > Metazoa > Chordata > Mammalia > Diprotodontia > Potoroidae > Bettongia > Bettongia penicillata. The sequence continues at coordinate 22,166,187 of JAJHZJ010000009.1, read as the reverse complement.
TCTCTCAGTCACCTTAATTTTATTTACATAAAAAAAAACAAAAGAAAACCAAAAAAAAGCATCCCCAAGTTTTCACATTTCCCTCTTTCCTTCCCTTACTAATGGGAGTAGAAGTGAATGCGTATTTCAGCCCCTAATACAAAAACTATTTTTTTGTCTTGTCTTATAGTGATTTCATAAAGGTCTAGATTCTCAGCTAACATCTGCCAAGTAAATTCCCCGACTTATAGATTCTGAAACAGTAAAATTCTACACATTGTATGGCTATATCTGAAAAGATAGTGATATTTATGTTTAATATTCAGATCATGTTCTTATGGGCCGGCCTCTCTTCCTGGACTGACGGAAGAATATTAATAATCATGGGTAAAAACATCAGTTACCCAGCACTCTCTGGGAATGGGCCATTTTGGATAGGGCCAAGATCTATATTAGTTAACCTTGTATATCTTGAGGTTTTTTTATGCAAATGTGTTTAAATTGTACTATATACTTCCCTGCCTTCTTATATTATTCTATTCTAATATATATATGTATATATATACGTATATATATATATATACGTATATATATATATACATGTATATAACTTTGGGTACAGATATGAAAAGTGTAGAGACTAAGGTTACATAATTTTCTTGTCATTGTGCTACCGTATTGTAGCAAATATCACCCCAACCTTCTGCTTGCTAAATGGTACAGGTTAGTCTGTCAAAAAATAAAATCGCCCTTTGGAGCCGCTTAAGGTTAGTTATATCTACTTGTTCCTTCCTGATCCAGCACCCCATGCCCTACCCTTACCAACTCAATACATACACAGACACAGACACACGCAGACACACACACACGCACACACGCACACACACAAAGTCCCTTATACTTGTGCCTTCAAGAAATAAAGTATTAAGAAGCAGGTGTTACTTCTGTGTACAGGTTCCTTTTATTTTCAGAGCTATTCCAAAGCTTGAGGATTCTGAAAGAATGAATACCCAATTAAAATGACAAAGGTTGGCTATAGTCATGGGACAAGGCATACATTTTCAGACATGATTAATTTTCTGATTTGTTTTACTTATTTGTTATCAGAGTTCTATGGGACAGAGGCACAGGGAAGGGAAGGGGACAAATGCAAGAAAGGAAGAGGGAGGAGAGAAAGAAGAAGGGGGGATCCAAAGGGGAAGGAGGAAGAAGGGAAACGGGAAGGAGGGAAAGGGATAAAAGAGAAAAAGAAGGAAATGACAGAAAGGGGAAGGGGAGAAAAGGGGGTTAATGGGAAAAATTAAGGTTCAGGGAAGGGGAAAAAGGTAAAGAGTGAGAAAAGGGGAAGGGGAGAAAGAGAAAGGAGAAGGAAGGAAAGGGGAAAGAAGGAAAGGGGAAGAGAAAAGGCAAAAAGGAGAATGGGTCAAAAAGGGGAAGGGAATAAGGGGAAGGAAAAAAGGAGAGGGGGAAGGAAAGAAAGAAGAAGGGAACAAAAGGGAAAAGAAGATCTATAAAATATTTAGAAAGTAAAAGAAAAAAGAATAAAGGCTAAATAACTAGTGTTTTACTCTACTGGCCCTTTAAATGAAAATACAGTCATCTGCATCTGAATTTTTGCACCCCAGTACTTTTAGCATAAGAGGAAAGACCTGGTAGTCATAAAGTTATACATACCTCACTCGAAAAAAAAAAAAGAAGTTTGAGACAATGCATCATTACTGAATCATTCGAATTATAAAGCCCCTAACAACTTTAAAGTACTAACCATTTATGGATCTTAGATTATATCCCTTTAACAATTTTCCCCCTAGATAACATTTAATAGCATTAGAAAAAATATAAAGTACATAATACTACTTTAAAAGTCTATATCTATTTTCTACCATACTTTTTAAAAACTCTCAAGAGAGAAAAATTTCCAGGGAGCCTAAAGCCTTTGTTCCTCCAAAGGCAGTTAAATGTGTAGTTCAGTAAATGAGAAAGTATAACAAAATCAAAACCTCAAAAATGATTATGAAGTACAGTTAGTCCCTGTTTTTCTGGCATGGTCAGGCAATAGGGATGTGTTCCGGTTGATTAAATATTCTAAATACTATACCAATCTTTAAATGAAAGACAATATAACAAAATAAATATAAATTGTAAAACTAAACAGAATTAAATTTTTCCTCTGATCCATCAGAATATATTTATGGATCTCAGAGTGCCTCAAGGTTATCATCATTTAGTTTATATATCATTGTACTATCATAGATCCATAGCTTCATAAACCAAGTGTCATAGAGGAGAGCCAGAAGTGATCTTAGTGTCCATCTAGTTCAATCCCTACATTATACAGATGAGGAAACTGAGGCCCAGAGGGAATAAGTGACTTGTTCAAGATCACAAAGGGCCAGGACTAAGGCCCTTGCACTCAGCTGTACTACACTGTCTGTACTTCACCACACTGTCTCTCTTTCATAGCTCCATACAAAAATGTTGCCTAATACAATTTAAGTTCAATTAGCCTCCACAAAAAAAAGGGGAAATAAGGAACCAAGTTGATTCATCAATGTAAATTCCAATCCACACATTAGTTTTTATATCATACCTACATATATAAAATTATGAATAAATTCACATAATTTGATTAATGAACTCCCAGTATCTCACTTCAAGTCAAATTGCTTTACTCTCTGTCTTCTACATATACCTTATGCACTTCTGAATCCACACATAAATCTATAATATTATCTGGAATGCTTGGAGTCCCATTCCATGGCTTCCATCAAAATCCTGATCTTTTAAGTCCCAAATCAAATTCTACCTAATAAATACTTCTCTGATCACTCCCAGTCATATATGATCCCCTCATCCTCTGAATTTCTACACCCTTGATTCATGCACATCTCTCCATCTATAAGAATAACCTTCACATACAGAGGGCATCCTTGATGAAGTTTGGAAAAGGAACAGAAAGGCTTCCCTAGATATTCTATAGCATAATACACCTTGCCAGTCACACAATTAAATGAAAGGTATAAAAAAACACAAGTTTTCACAGTATTTAAAAAGTATTTGATTGGAAGCAAAGAACCACCTTATGGGTCCTGCTCCCAAAATTGATGTCTCCCCTTAGCATATGTGATATAAGACTCCTTGAAAGATATAACAATGGAGATAATTTTGTGCGATGGCTACGTAGTTAACATTTATTAAGTGCTTAATATGTGCCAGGAAATGATGTGAAGTGCAGCTGGTGGCTCAGGGTTCTGCACTTGGAGTCATGAAGACAAGAATTCAAATCTAGCCTCTGACACTTGGCACTTCCTTGACACAGTGCCTGGTACTTAGACACCATATAAAAACTCATTCTCTTTCCTCCGCCTAAACGCTGTGCATACGAAGAAAGGCAGAAATAGTCCCCTCCCTCAAAAGTTCACATTCTAATGGGGGTGTGAGGAATGAGGAAGATACCACATAAATAAATATGTCCCGACAGGATATATAAGAGATATATAAGAGCTGGTCCATCAGTACACACTGTATATCTTAGACAATATAGACAACAGTAAGCTGACGGAGAACAGACTGAACAACCTTTGGGAAATTAAAGAATCCTCTTAAAGACCTCAAGCTTCCTCCTGAAACAAAGCCCACTCCCTTTATTTTATTTGTCTTTTGTCAAATTTATTTGTCTTTTGGAGCATCTTATTTGTATGTATTTTACACCCTTAGAAAAAAATTCCAGGATTTTTCCTCATGTTTTCCTCTTGTTTCCTCATGGTGCGTGATGACAACTGAGGTTATTAACACAATGAACCCAAACTGACAAGAGAGTAGCAAATTATTTTGCCACTTTTCTAGATCTTTCAATGTAACATCAAATCTGGGACTGATTATACCAAGTTTATTTAAAAATCTGCCCATGTGGTCCAATAATTTTTTTTTCAGTTTTATGACCATCAGTGATCTCAAGATCACCAATATAAATGTGTTTCATCATCACAGTTAAGAACCAGAAAACTACTCAAGAGCATGGCCTAATAAGAACCTGCCATTTTCCTGACTTCTCTTCATTGTTAATACTTTTGAGACCATCTACCAGGATATTCACGCACACCATGGTGATGGAGCTCCAAGATGGCAGAAAAAGTTCCACTCCTTTAAAAAAAAAGTCAGCAGCCTTCTGATGGTTCTCTACAGCTGCAATTTATATTTCTAAAGAATTAAAGTTCCTTCACAGGAGTAGTTTGCGATGGACAAGGTGATGTTGCAATACATTACCAAGGGAAATCTTTAGCAGAAAGAGAGTAAAAGATGTCATCAAAGAGATGCATGACCAAAACAGGTGTTAGGACAGCCATGTAACAAAAGCAAGAGACAACTACGGTCAGCTTAGTTGCTCCCTTGGTCTCAATGAGATGTCAAGAGATCCTGAGGACGACCCCTAGCCCGTTGGGTAGAGGACCAGAAGAGAAGATATGGATGGTTTAAAATCTGCACCTTTGGAGGGCATCCCCATATCAATGAAATCACTGATATATTCAGGTAACAAAGCATTTCAAAAAGGAAATGGTAGACTTTAAAATCAGTCAATCAATTTATCAACAAGGATTAAGTCCCTAATTGCTAAGCATTGTGTTAGGCTAGGAATACAAAGATAAAAATGAAACAGTCCCTGACCTCAAAGGAGCTTATATTCATTCTCAACAGTGGAAACAATAATTATAGTCAAAATCAATAAAGAATTTTAAGGTCTACTAAGCATTTTACATATACAATCTCATTTAATCTTTTTGACAACCTGAGAAGGTGGGTGCTATTGTGATTCCCATTTTATGAATGAGGAAAATAAGTCTAAGAGAAGTTAGGTAACTTACACAAGGTCACACAGTTAGCAAGATTCAAACCCAGGTCTTCTTTACTCCAAATCAGAATATTTCTGTACTATGCCACACTGAAACAAATATAACACAAAACAATTTCTGGAAGGTATATGGGAGGAGCTAGCATTTGAGCCAACCCATAAAGGAAAACAGAGATTCTAAGAGGCAGAAGTGATGAGGAAATGCATTTCAGGAATGAGGAACACTGTGTAAAGTCATGGTGGTGTGCTGTCGGCATATGCCTGCAATAGGAGAAATCATATTTCCTTGTTTGTTGTACTCATAGAACTCCAAAGATACACTGAACATAAAAGACACTGAAAAAATATTTGTGGAATAAGAGTATGAAATGTGGAAGTTATTATCATTCATTTGTATAGAAATTAATAATTGCATTGCCTTCTGTGGACCAGCTTCACATCACACAGGAGGAAAAAACCCAAATCAAAGGAACTTGTTTCCATTCAAATGTCAAATTAATGGCTCAGTCAGAATTACACATAAGAGTCCCTCTCATATCACTCAGTCATTTGCTGGCTGGGCAATGTTGCCTCTGTGAATAAGAAGGAATCAAGTTATGCTCAAATCCATTCATTATCTTCTACCAATCCAAACCAACTAGCACCTTTACTGCAAAGATAACAATTTCCTTAAGGTTCGTTGCATCATTACATAAAGTATTGGACTTTGAATAAAATAACCAAGGCATGGATTACAGTTTTTTGACCTTAGGCAAATCACTTTGCTTCTAAGGGTTTCAGTTTCCTCATCTGGCAAATGAGAGGGTTAGACTAGCTAATGTCTAAGGTGCACTCTGGCACTAAAGTTATATCTGTTATCTATGAAATGCAGAATTGGGTGATTCTAAAAATAAGCCAAGAATAACAGTCAGTTCTCCACAAGCAATGCATTCCAAGGGGGACCACGGAGGAGAAAATACGATTTCTTCTTCCATTCTGTTTTAGAAGAGGCAAATGTACTTATGTGATTTTTATGAGTAATATTTACCTATTCATCCATCATATTTTCTCAGATTACAGCCTAGCTTTCAAACCCTTTTATTTCCCTTTCTTGAAGGAAGCATATGATTCTCAGGCACTTGCTACTTCCCCAGAAAGGATTGGAAAAGCAGAGTGAAGGCACTGTACAGTTTCTATGTGACAACTTGTTAGTCAAATGGTAACAGCGGTGACTAAATGGCCATTGTATCAGTCTACTAGGGAATATCAAGGTAAATACAAATAGTCTCTGCTCTCAAAGAGCTCATAGTTAAGAAAAATTATATACAAGAGAACATCACGACTCAGACAATCTACTGCCTTAAAAAGTACTATCCACACTGTCACTATGAATGAAGGGGAACAGAGCAGTAGGCAAAGTATAAAATTACCCATAAACAGACATGAACACAATCACACATATGTATGTATGTATGTATACACATACACATACATGCACTGGATCAACTACATAATTATCTTAATTCATTCCCAAATATATTCCTTGTCCTCTACTTATCCAGTTCATTCAAGACACTGTAGTCGGTATTGGGAATACCAAAATATAATCCCTTACCTTAAAGAAGTTTAAGTTCTCCTGGTTAACATTGTAAACTGATAAATACATACAAGTAAATTTGGGAAATGAGGGAGAATGAACAAATTGAGAAATTAGGAAAAGTTTCCTATGGAAAATAAAACATGAACTGAGCCTTGGAGGAAGCTAGGAGGAAGCATCATACAAAGACACGGAGGCAGGAAAGAAAACACTGAGTTTGGAGTGGGGGAGAGCAAGGGAAAAAGCAAGTTCCAGCTTGTCTACAAGTGGAATACACAGAGAAATAAGAGAAAGGAGCCTGGAAAAGTGTGCAAAAGGCACATTGCAAAGGGCTCCATGCATGCATAAAGTTGAAGAGTTTCTGTTCTTGAGCTGAGAAGTAGTATGCCCAAAGACCAGTAAAGATCATTCCACTAGACAAGTCTCAGAAAAGAAGACAGACCATTAAATAACTGTTGTTCCATATTTAATACCTAGCATATATGGAGCTAATAGTAATGTCTAACATTTATATCGCTCTTACTATGCACCAAGCACTGGGCTAAGTTTCATTTGATCTTACAACAACACTGAGAGGTAGGTTCTGTTATTATCATCCCCATTTTACAGATGAGAAAACTTAAGCCAATGGAGGTTAAATGACTTGCCCAGGTTCATGCAGTCAGTAAAGTATCTGAGGCCAGATAAGAATTCATGTCTTCCCAACTCTAGGGCCGGCACATTATGCACCAACTATCTGTGTGTTAAGATTTGCAAAATGCCTTACACAGGTTATAGAATATATAACATATGTTATCTCATGACCTTTACAACAATCCTATGACATAAGTGCAAATGTTATCCCCATTTTATACATGAGGAAACTGAGGCGACGAAAGGTTAGGGACCTTGCCCAGAATCATACCACGAGGAGGTGCCTGGGGCAGAATTCAATTTGAAGTGTTTCTGACTCCAAATGCAATTCACTATACACTGCTCAGCCTAGCTGCCTATATTTGCTGTCATTTCTAAAAATGTATTCTGGGCAACTAGAGAAGGGCTATTTATCATTTCTTATGCACTTCTGAGAATCACTCCAAAACATAGAGAATGCAAAACAATATAAAAATTATAGAGCATATAGCTATGACATAGACAATTAAAAATGGCCATGTCCACTTAGGATATATAAGGATGTGCCTTTCGTGGCTGAACAAAAACTTATCTGTAGTCAAGATATGTTGCTAAGGTTTTGAAATCAGGAATACTTACATTGTCCCTCTCAGACTGATAGTTTTATTATTAGGAATGTTTTTCTTATATCTAACCAAATTGCTCATCTCATCTCTATTTCCTCCAGAGAACAGCCTTTAGGACCTGATTATTTTAGTTTTAGAAAGATTATTTGGACAGTAGTGTGGAAGATAGTTTGGAGAGGAGAAGGTGTTAAGTCAGGACTCCAATTAGAAGGTTCTTCCAATAGTCCAGACAAGAGAAGATGAAGGCATGAAGTAGGGTGATGGACGTTATGAGTGAAAGGAGATCTGCATGAAAGACTTTATAGAGGCAGAACCAATAAGACTTTGTAACTGATTAGATATTAAGGGCAAGGGAGAAGGAAGTGCTGACACTATAAACCCCAATCAATGGAACTATGGTGAAACCCTCAATAGAAACAAGCAAGTTTAGAAAAAGATGTAGTGGTAGTAGTGGTGATGGCTGTAGCTCTGGCTGCTGTTGTTGCTTTAGAGTTAGAAGAGGGAAGACAGTGAATTTCATTTTGGACATATTGAGTTTAAGATGCTTGATATCTCTCCACATTGCCAGAGTAGACAGAATGGGCAGGAGCAAAGTTAGCTGTACGTAACATTGTATATTACAGTTACCTGTTTCTGTCTCATCCCCCTACTGGACCATAAACTATGATGTTGTGGGGTCCTTCTATGAGCCATTATATATCACAGAGGGTAATTTAAACAGGGCTACTATCTTCTCTGTGTAGTTTTCTTATTTTTTAATATAACAAAATGTTCCTTTCTACTATCAGATTTTCTCTGTGACTATATGTGGCAAATAAGGTGCTAATTTGTCTTGCTCAAGAAAGCTTCTCACTACAAGTACTCTATGCCCATTAAATCACAGATCTGGTAGAAAAGAATGTGATTAATAGCTTCAACTTGAGCCCAGGAGTATCTTTCATTTTTTAAAATACTTTTCACTTTTGCCTTACAGTGAGAGATTGCATAATACAGTGAAAAGAGCAAAGTATATGGAGTCAGGAAACCTGATCTTTAATCTTACCTACTACATCATCTTGGGCATGTCAAGTCTCTTCTCTGGACCTCAGTTTTCTTATATGCAAAATATGAATAAACTCCATATGAACAGACTACATGGCTTTTTGAGGTCTCTTCCTGCTCTTGATTTGTGACATCATAATAAGAATCACCATTATGGTAGTTGCATTTACATAGCACTTTGAGGTTTACAAAGCCCTGTGATCTCAGTGGATCCTTGCAACAACTCTGTGATGCGCATCCTATTATTACCCCCATTTTACAGAGGAGGAAAGGGAGGCTGAATGAGATTAAGTGATTTGTCCAAGGTCATACTGTTAACTGTCCAAGGCGAGATTTGAACTCAGTTATATCAGAGTCCATGTTTAGTATCCTTAACCACTGTATCATCATGCATTTATCATCATCATAATGATATCTAACATTTATATAGTGCTTTAGGGTTTGCCTTATGATTGAAGCTCCTGTACCAAGTCTAGTGGTTTTCCTCTATCTTCTTGGATGACATTTATGTCTTCATTCTCCTCCCACCTGTGATTCTTCCCATTTCATTTTCTCTTACCAGTTGAGAGAAAAGCAAATCATTCATTCAATAATCAAGTGATGACACTCGAGAAGTAAATCTTTGTGATACTATGAAAGCAAGATTTGGAAGAGGAGAAAAAGCCATTTTGATGGAAAAGGAAGGAAAAAGGGAGAGAGAGAAGGAGAAAGAAGATAGGAAGAAAGAAGGAATGACCTAGCCTCCTACATCAGGGATAAATCTGAGACCATCCAATGGGGGAGTTCCTTCTGATGCATTCCTCTATTTCTCAAAACTTGCCAGTATCCTTAACCACTGTTTCTTCCTCCACCAAGACAGGACTCCACCTTCCCCTCGCTTCAGGCTCCAAGAGTTGCTAAAGCCAAAAAAAAAGAAAAAAAATCTTGCCTTGTTTGATCCTTAGGCAACAGACTTACAGTTCATTACACAATTACCCAACCCATTCTCAAAACCTTTCTTGTTTGACAAAATCTGACATAAGAGCTTGCATCCTATTGGCACAGATTTGAAAAACTAAGGTCTAATTCTACACTGTGATGAGGCATTTATATAGGACTTCTTTGAAAGAATACTATACTAAGGAATCTATATTTAATGTGAAAGGCAAAAAAAAGTGTCACTGTAGTTCTGAGTATATGTAGTGATAACATATATGTAATTTTTCCTTTTATACTATATAATAAGAAGGCTGAAATCAGTAGATACTATTCATTCTTTCATGAAAAACAGAACACTGTTGGGGTGGTGGAGATTTACAAGTTCATCATTCCTTCTACTTCTGGCCATCTCTCTTAGCACTTGTCAGTTCTCAAATACTCTTGTGATATCCTTCTAAATAAAAGGCTCTCCAGACCATAAATCACAATAAGCTCCAAATGGATACAGGACCTAGATATTAAAAATCACAGCATAAATAAATTAAATGAACAAAGAGATACCTTTTATATCTAAGGATAGGGGAGAAGTTTCTGACCAAATAAGGGGTAGAGGAGATCAGAAGAAAAAATGTACAATATTAATTACATAAAATTTAAAAGTTTTGCACAAGCAAAATTTAACACAGGCAAAAAATTAGAAGAGAAAGTTAACAAGAAAAATATCTTTGGAAAAGAGTTCCTCTGCTAAAGGCTTAGTATACAAAATATATGCGATATTGATGCAAATATATGTAAGAACAAGGACCATTCCTACAACAGACAGTCAAAGGATATGAAAAGGAAGGTCTCAAGGGAAAAAATGCAAGGAATCAGCAATCATATTTTTCAAAATGTTCCAAATCACTAATAATAAGAGAATTGCACATTAAAACAACTCAGAGATTTCACCTCATTCCCATCAGATTGGCAAAGACGACAAGAAAGAAAAATGATAATTATCAGAGGGAATATGGGAGGATAAGCATACTTACATATTGCTGATAAACTATGAATTGTGCCAGACATCCTGGAAACAAATTAGGAAACAAACCCCAAATGTCACAAAACTATGCATGCATTTTTCCTGAAAATATTACTTATAAGCATATATCTTGAGGAGATTTTTTAAAAGAGGGAAAGGAGCCATGCTTACAAAAACATTTAAAGTGATACTTTTTGTTGTAGACAAGAGCAGGTAACCAAGAGGTTTTCCATAAATTGGGGAATGACTAAACAAATTATGGCATATTAATGTAATGGAATATTGTTGCACTACAGTAAATGATGAAAGGGATGTATGCAAAGAAACTTGAGATTTGTATGAACTAATGCAGAGTAAAGTGAACAAAACTAGAATAATTCATGTTGTCATCGTGTCGATTTAGTCATGCCTGACTCTTTATGACCCCATTTGGGGTTTTCTTGGCAGAGATACTGAAGTGGTTTGCCATTTCCTTCTCCAGCTCATTTGACAGATGAAGAACTGAGACCAACAAGGTTAAGTGACTTGCCCAGGGTCACACAGTTATTACATATCAGAGGTCAGATTTGAACTAAAGTCCTCCTGACTCTAGGGCTGGCGCTCTATCCACTGTACCACATAGGTGCCTTCTGGATCGATTTAGACAATGACTAAATTATGAAGAAAACCAACTTTGCAAGACTTGAGAACTATGATCAATATACAATGACCCAATGAGGATTTCAGAATAAGGTAACAAAGCATACTACCTGCCTCCTGAAGGACAAGATGAACGAGAAGGAGAGAATAAGATATACATTTTCATATATGACCAATGTGTGTATTTATTTTGCCTGAATATGCTTATTTGCTACAAAGGAGAATTTTATAATTGCTTTACAAGGGAGAAGCTGAAGACAGAATTATGCTAGTGACAGTAATGCAGAAAAAAAAGTGCCATCAAAGCATTAAAGTAAATCACAGAGGACAAGAGAAACTTCAAAGAGAGATAGACAAGCAAGACTGCTTTGAAACTTTAATTTATTATATACTTTTAAAAATACAAGCTGAATATAACACTTTTTTGTATTTTATACATAATCCTCTTTTTTTTATTTTGTATACGGAAATGTTCATATTTGTTAACATTTATCAAGTTCAGAATAATAAAAAATAATTTTTTTAAAGGAAAGAATTAGGGTTGATAAGTAGCTGCCTAGAGTCATCACCTCCTAGGGCAATGAATAAAACCTTTAAACCTGGTCTTAGTGTGATTACCCAACATCTATTATCACTTGATCAAATTTCAGTAACAAGATGCTGAAGACAGGTTCTCTTTTTTCTGCTCTCCCAGAATGTGAGCCAAGGATTCCCAGATCAGCTTGGTGGATCAACAGCTAATAAGGCTCAATGGGAGTTAACCTTTTTTTTTTTTACCTTTCTTTTTCTCTTACATATTTCTCTTTTTCCTTTTTCTTCCATGAAGACAAAAGGGAATGGTTATTTTTTTTCTCTCAACAGGAAAACAGAGCTGCCCAGAGATTTAATGAAGAATTATCTACAAGACCAGAAAGATGTCTGGAATATTTGGGAAATTTAGAATATATCCCCTATAACATCCTAAACCTCTTTGGTCCAAAACAAAAACCTGTACTTGAGGGCAGTAGTCTCTCACCTAAGTAACACAACAGAAATGCATTTATTTAACATTTCAAAATAGGAAATAAGCCACTGCTAGGAAAAAAATAAATACTTTCAGCAAATATTAATTGCCAGCTGCCCACAAAATACTATTATAGGTTGTGTGATTTGTCCTTAATTCTCAAAGAGGACGATGATATCAGGGAAATGATGACATGGCTTGCCACTGACTCTGATTTGAGTCAGGGAGGGCTGTGCAAAGTCACCAGGCTCACTTTCTCCTCCAGAGCCATGTGGGTCTAGTGGCCAGATATTCATCAGGATGACTAGAGATGGCCCAAGATGCAACTCTTCTAGACCCTTACTGCAGGAAAGATAAAGTTTACATGAGACACAGTATCCCTTCCTTCATGGAGTTTCCAATGCAGTATGAAGAATGTTACATAAATATAGAAAGTATCTTAAAAGTCTTAAGACAGTTTTTAGTCCTAATAGTTTAAAACTACACTAAAACTTTTGGGACATCCTGTATAACTAAAATACATGGGAGGGAGTATGATATGGTGGACGGAGCTTTAGATTTGGAGTCAAAAGACCCAACCTCAAACTACCTCCGCCACTGACTAACTGTGTGACTATGGCCAAGTCACTTAAGTTCTCAGAGACTACATTTCCTCATCATCTAATGATGACTAGCATTAATATACTGCTTTAAGGCTTACAAAGTACTGTATATATATTATTCCATTTGATTTTCAAAACAATCTTGTGAGGCAGCACAGACAGGGTAAGGAACTTGACCACAGTCACAGAGCTAATGAGTGTCTGAGGCAGGATTCAAACACAGGTCTTCCTAATTCCAAACCAAGTACCCTATCCACAAGAGTCCTCAATGTCACCCTTTGACTGAATCTAAACTTCACAGAACAAATCCTGTTAACAAAAGGATTTGTTCAGTAAAACTTGAACTCAGTCAAAAGGCCGCACTCAAGAACCTAGAAGCCACGTGAGGCCTCAAGGCTGCAGGTTCCCCATGCACCAGACCATCTCATTTGTAAATTGGGATAATCTCTATAGTTCCCATTTCACAGACTTGTTAAATTCAAACGACATGTAAATATAGTATAAAAAATCTACAGAAATTAAGAATATTTCTTGAGTTCAATAACAAAAAGCAGGAGATATGTATACAATGATTTCGAAACCTTAAATAAATAACTATTGTTCTTACAATTATTGTATCAAACTTTTCAGTGAAAACTTGAAACAAGTCAATAATTGGGGGGACAGGGAGGAGGTATGAACATTAAAGAAGGCTGAAGCCTTCCTCCTTGAATGTAGAATGTAGAACTTGAGTTGGACCTTAAAAGATAGGTAAGAGGTGGAAAAGCAGAGGGAAGACCTCCTAGGGATATGGAAGAGAGCCATGAATCAGGAAGGGAGGTAAACAAAGAACTTTGAGAGGCAGAGAATAGGCCAGTTTGACTGGTGAGGGACAATATGGAACAATACTAGAAATGGAGAGAAATACCAGATTTTGGAGGGCAGTGAATGTTAGACAAGGGATAGCTAAGTATTGCAGCAGATAGCATGCCTGGCCTAGAGTCAGGAAGACTCATCTTCATAAATTTAAATCTACCCTCAGACACTTACTGGCTGTGTGACCCTAGGCAAGTCCCTTACCCCTTTGCCTCAGTTTCCTTATCTGTAAAATGAGCAGGAGAAGAAAATGGCAAACCACTCCAGTATCTTTACCAAGAAAGCCCCAAATTGCGTCATGAAAAGTTGGACATAACTGAAACAGCTGAACAATGAATCAATGAATGAAACAATGTATCCTAGACAAAGGAGTTTGTACTTGAAGTGAAGCGATAGAAGGCCACCAAATTCACTCTGTAAATGGTTCTATGCTGAAACTATAGTACAGAACATAAGTTAAGAACCAATTTATTTATAAATAGGCAAATGCTGAGAAACATCGAGGGGCGTTTAAAAACATTACGATTCTTTTAAAACTGTGATTCAGGTAAATAGATTGTTTATCCAAGACAAAACCAGTTACATTGTCTTTCTCTGATTTTCTAACTCATCAAGACCAATTCTCAAAAATCCAACTGATTGCAATCAGTAACCCTTAATGACTTTCATTTGTTTTGTCTGCTGTCAATGCAAGGGATTTCAGTTTCATTATTTAGCGAGTCCTTCAAAGGCAATGGACATTTCAGTTGGTTGTAAATAGCTTTTAATGTGTTTTCACAGTTTGTGGTCAACCACAGACATTCAGAATTCTCAGGTGCGGTCACCAAACTGATCAACTCACTCTAGTAAATATTCCAGTCTACCAAGACCAATGAAATCATAAATTTCTTTTTAGCTGAAGTGGGCCTCAGTCAAATACAGGGATTCTTACTTGCCAACAGTTAAGGAAGGTAATTTATCTTTATACTATCCTCAGAAAGCTAATTTGCCCCATAAAAGAGTTTAATATACATGAAAGAAATCCCAGGAGCAAGGCTTAAATGAATTAAATCCAAGATTTATGGTCACAATGGAATGACAAGTTGGAAGAACCTGATTTCATTTATGTAAAATCTGAGACATTATATTGAATACTTATTCTTCTCATGCCTATATAATTCCATTAGTTTTTCATGTTTTATAGAACAGTTCTCATGTTTTGGTTGATTTTCATGCTTTTATCATTGTTTAGTAACAGCATACCAAGAACATTATCCTTGTTTACTTTTAAGATGTACTGTTTAAGAATACTAATTTCAGCACCTTAACTAAAATGATGAATGCATCTTGACTTAACCCTCAGCATTTCAATTTACTAACATTCTTCCCTCCCTCCCCCACCCCACATTTTCTGATTTTCTTCCAAGGTACTCAGGTTCCTTTCTAAATGGTGCCTCATTATTCACTATATAACACCACTGTGAGGAAGATGACAAACTAGTCACATTTTACAAATGAGGAACATAGAGAACAGAAAGGTTAACAGACTTGCCTAGTTTTTGTGTGAATCATTGACAGAAAAAGCCTCTAGGATGTATCATCCAGTTCAGTTACCTACCCACCAGACTGGCAGTTGTCAGGTCCTTTGGGTCCACGTACCACTTCAGTGCAGAAGGGAGCCTAGAGACCACTCACTGCAATCACTCCTCCAGCTGCCAGTCAAAGGCACCCCCCCACACACACAGGTACCATGCACACACACATGCATAAACAGACCATAACTTCAACAAGAATGAACAGAAAGAAAGCCAAGCTTCTGAGAAGTCAGTGAGACGATCTCTTTTTGTTAAGTATCCTAGGTGAATGATTTTGTATCAGAAAAAAGTACATATAGTCATTTACGAGACCAGATGATGAATTAATTATAACAACAGTGATAATAGCTAGCATTTATATATTGTTTTAAGGTTTACAAAGCACTTTCTCATTTGATCTCTGCAACAACCCTGTGAGGTAGATGTTATTATTATCCCTATTTTGCAGATGAGGAAACCGAGGCAGACACAGCAGTTAAGTGATTTGCCTAAGACCACACAGTTAATAAGTTTCTGAGGCAATATTTGAACTCAGGTCTTCCTGGTGCCAAGTCTAGTACTAGTACTTTGACCCTAACTGCCTAACTTACCCTAACTTACACCTAACAGCCATAGACTACCACAAGAGATCACCCAAAGGATTTTTAAAGGTCCTCCATGTTCATAGACCACAATGAAAATTATTCCAATCATTCTAAATCAAAGAGCATTTATTAAATGCTAATTATGCTCCAGGCACTTTTGCTGAGCCTAAGAAAGGGCAAAAAAAGAATCTCTGTCCTTAAGCAGCATCTATTCTAATGGAGAAACTTACATCCTAGACAAGTTTCAAAAACAGAGAAGCCTAAAAGCCTACATTGAATTTGACCATAACTTTTTTGCTGTACCCTATCTGCTCCCCTTTCTGAGAATGTGCTTTTGTGGGGAGGTGAGCAATATTTCTGATGCATTTCTTTAAAGAATTACCCCCCCAAAAAAAAACCACAGAAAATGAAAATCAACATAACAAAAACTTGTGGAGTACTTAGTTACAAAATTTAAAATTACAAAACAGTCATGATCACTTTTAGAAATAGATAGAAATGTGTCTTTCATAGTAGAACATAAGCTTATCTTCAGCAAAGGACTTTTATTAAAGTTTTCAGAGCAGGCACACTTATTATGTCTCTTTGAGTCTGACGGCATTATTGTTGAGAATATCTGTCTTCTATCTAACCAAACAGCTCATCTCTACTTCCAGAGGCAGCAGTGGCCTAGTAGCAGGGGGCAGGGTAGGGGAAGGATCTAACTTGGGGGTCAAAATCCTGCCTCCTGGTTCCAATAGCTATGAGCCAGCAAATCACAATTTTTCAGTGGCCCAGACAACTATGTAGTGACAAGATCTGAGAAATAAATAAGTTACAAATGAATTGCTATCCTACATAGGTGGATAGAATTTCCAGGCAGTGTTCTTCCACACTACTGAAATCACAGACCTAGATGAAAATTTTCAAAATATAATGACCTTGTGTTCATATTCACTGCAGATAGAAAAGGAGTCCTCTCCCTTTGTAAATCTGAGCATCATACTGAGATCTTAAGAAAATACCTGAAAAATGGTTTACCTGAAACTGCATGAAGGTAGAAATATGGTCTTTGAATTATGATATCTTCAGGGGTTTTTTAATTTTTTTTAATCTTAGGGTTATGTTATCTCTCAGGACTCTCTATGGCTTTAAAACCTGCCTCCTTAAAAGAAACTTATTTGCTTATTTTGCTTTACCCATTCTTCCTTGTCTCTCTCTTTTCACTTCTTTCAGATTCTATCACCCCTAGTCTGAAGCAGATATAATATTATTACACTGAATCTGAACACAGATGAGTCTATTGATTTGTGTGACCTGACAACTGAATACCACATCTAGAAGAGGAGAAATAGCTTTGATTTGTCCCATTGTACTTAAATCAGATTTAGTCAACAGACCCCTTCTGGAATACAGCCGATAAACATACCCACTGGGAAAACAAGTACAAGAGGTATCAGAACGATGTTACTGGATATTGTAGAAAATTCCTTAATGAGAAGCAAAGAATCTTTAATATATACCTTTATGCACTCCATAAATATCTCTGAATATTTAACTATCCAAACTAGTACTCCACAATTATTTACAAAGGCTTGCCAAGGATCCCAAAATACATACAATTAACACTAAAATTGTACATTTTAAATTACTGTTAATTTGGATAAACACAAACTTCCACATCTCTAAGCTAAATTCAGAAAACAATATTCTAATTAACCCCTTGGCAAAGAGAAACTACCAATAATGATCACTCTGGCCCATTACAGAAAGAAAAAAAAACTCCTCATAGCATGAAATGTTCTCAACAAACTCTAGAAATGGTAATTATTTTCTACATTTGCAAAACAAGAATGTTTTCTTCCTGAAAACACACCCGTAAACAACAGAATATACTTTGAAAAGCAGTAGAATTGCCTAACTGAAAGGGACACTTTTCAGCTATCAGACCTTGGACAAGTCACTTAACCTGGTAGGTCATTTCTGAGGACACCTCCTCAGTCTGCTATAAAACCTTCAGTGTGTCCCTATTACTTCTTGAATAAATACAAACGCCTGATTTAACATTTAACCATAATTTGGTTCTAATCTCACATTGGTCCGCACTTCTACTTCTAAGTTCTTCCACTCTTATATGGTCCTCTCTGTTGATTCTGCCCACAATAGATTACCTTCCCCTCTCCCATCTGCTGAAATGTATTCCTTAATTCAAGCCCGATGATGATGATGATGATGATGATGATGACGATGACGATGATGACGATGATGATGATGACGATGACGACGACGACGATGACGATGACGACGATGATGATGATGATGATGATGACGATGATGATGATGATGACGACGATGATGATGATGATACAATAGCCAGTATTTATACAGCACTTTAAGGTTTGGAAAGTTCTTTAGAAATATCTCATTTGATCCTAACAACAGTGGGAAGTATCCACCCTCCACAAGGACTTTTCTCAACTGTACCCCTAGGGTGAAAGTGGTTTTTCTGTTCCCTCAAACTTCTCACAGAACATTGCCTGTCTCAATCCTTTGTTTTAATCTCATTCTCTCTTTTACTATAATTATTCATATACATTTTAACCTTCCTCCCTTTAGACTATGAGATGCTTGAAAGGTCTGGATTCCATATGACTTTGTGCCCCCACTGGACCCTAGCTAAGTGACTACTACCTAGAAGGAATTTAATATTTACTGAATGACATGTGCCCCTCTGAATCTCTATTTCCCCTTTAGAGAATGGGAATTTTATATATACACACACACACACACACACACACACACACACACACAAAACCTACCCCTTGAGATTGTTGTGGGGAAAGAATTTAGCACATATAAAGTAAACTGTATAAACTACATAGAGAAAACTATATACATGTGAGGGTTCTTTTTACTTCCCAATACTGTTGATTAGGCATATGAATGCTAATCTGTATATAGTTCTCACTACATAATAAGTCATTTCCCCACAACAGTCTTAGAAGTAGTATAAAGATTCATAAGCATTATTGATTATTATTAAGTGTTATAAGTATTGATTTAGCTAATGTCCAAAGTATGGCTGAAATCCAAACTACTAAAAGCAGTGTCATTTCAAAATCTATCACTATAGCCAGGGGCATAAATTCATCTACAAACTGTCATGTAATCAAAAGGTCAGATTATGGAGAGACAGAGCTCTTTTAAATACATTCTTTCACTAAGGCTTCATTTTTTTTTCTTTTAAACTAAACCTATGATTTCATCAGAATGGAGAACTCCCAGGAAAGAAAATTAATAATAAGAAAAACAAATAATATAAGTAGAACTTACATATGCTCTAAGGTTTGGAAATTGCTCTTTTTTATTATTGAGTTGAATCAGTTGCATATAATTCTTCATGACCCCATTTGGGTTTTTCTTGGCAAAAATACTAGAGTAGTTTGACATTTCCTTCTCCAGCTCATTTTACAGATGAGGAAACTGAAGCAAATAGAGTTAAGTGACTTGCTCAGGGTCACACAGCTGGTATGTGCCTGAGGCCAAATTTGAACTCATGAAAATGAGTTTTCCTGATTCCAAACCCTCTACCCCCTGCCTGACCTAGCTGCCTGCCAATTGCTCTATGTGTCATCTTATTTCACCTCCCAGTGTAGATCAGTACCTTCTCTAAGGTTAATTCTAAGAAAGCTGACTGAGGGCACTGAAAGGTAAATGACTTATCCAGGGTCATGACTAGTGTGTTTCAGAGCCTGAACCTGAACCCAGGGCTTCCTTACTCCATGACCTGTGATTTGGCATCATTATATTACCTGTCATTACCAAATGAAGTCTCAGGTGTAGACCTAAACTTTAACCATAGCACACTGTCTGCTGAAACAAAAATCTTTCTGGTATCATAAATCCAACAGGCAAAATGAAGACGACCTACATTCAGTGAAACCATCTCATTTATCAGGAGTTATAAGGCTGTGTTGGATTTGACCTTTCTCGCAGGCTGCTCAGGTGGAAAGCTGTTCATCAATATTGCTAAAGTATTGCCAGTACCTTCCAGCCAAGTCCTGTTTTTGGCAAAGCCACAAATAGCTGCTTATCCACAGGGCCCGAATCTTCCTCGGGGATTGTTCTGCTCTGCTGTCACTAACCTCCTACCATGCAACACAGCACTAAAACAGTGTTTCTACGAAGCAAAGAAGGAAGCCCTTGAAGACTGGATTCTCTAATACAAGGTTATCTTAGCCCTGCTTTTTCAGGCCCAAAAAGGGAAAAACAAACAAATAAACATTTGGTAACCACAGGACCCAAAGAAACTCCTTCAGTGTGAGATAATTTGTAATACATAGAAATTTCATTTCAGGTGAGAACAATTTCGTCTTCACAATGTGGCTGCAAAACAAGCACCGGAGCTTCAATGTAAAAGAAATACAGGAGGTTTAAGAATCCCACCCCCACTTCCATTATACGTAACTGTGAAATATCCTTTTTTACATTCATAATTAAAGGAAGAACAGATGGTGAAAACTGGATAATATGTCCATGAAAATCAATGTGAGCAATTTTCTTGTCTACAAAACTTTGCTGAGATAGGTGCTATCATCTCACATTTTGATTTATTCGGTTTTAATGGCATTTGGGGGAGTTTGACCCTGAGGTCTCTTCTAGCTCGAAAATTCTGGTGTATCATTATATGCTAGGAGCATTGCTGTTACAAATGCAGAATATAAAAAGAACAGGGGACAGGCAGAGGATGGCAAGAATATAAAATCTAGTCAACGACAGTAAGACAAAGAAAAGTACACATAAGAAATGCTAATAAAGAAAGCAGAATTCTGTCTGTGATCTTTTTGTAAATCCTGCACTGGCGAAATTTTTGTTTCCATGGGATTAAAATCAAAAATGTATTTTTAAGTAAAAACAACTGGTAAATTTCAAAAGTCAGACTTTAATAATCTTCTAAATTTCCAATCCTTTGGAGGTAGTTTTTTGCTCTCTATTGTATTAATAATATTTAGAATTGGGTTAACACCTGGACTCTGTATTGCAATAGCCTGCATATTACAATGCAATAGCATATTACAATAGCTGGCCTCCCTGCTCCAGGTCTCCTCTCCCCACTCTGATCCATCACTGGGACTCTGCTGCCAGAGTGATTTTCCTAAAGCACAGATCTGACCAAGTCACTTAACTCTACTCAAGAGGTTCTTTCCTGCCACCAGATCAAATATAAAATCCTATTTGGTATTTAAAGCTCTTCTTACCTTTCCACTCTTCCTATACCTTATTCTCCTCCACATAGTTTATGATCCACCAACACCAGCCTTCTTGCTGTTCCTTGCACAAGACACAACATCTCTGGACTCCATTTTTTTTCAGTGCTGTCCCCCATGTCTAGAATACGCTCATGGTTGGCCTCCATCTCCTGACTTCCTTTAAGAGTCAGGTCAAATCCCACTTTCTGCCGACATCTCTCCTGATTTCCCTTTCCTGCCTTCCAACTCCAGTCTCCCATTAGTACTATGTATGTTTATAAGTATACGCATGTGTGTATATATACATGCACTCACATACATAAAAACATATAAAAGTACACACAAATACATAAACAGACATAGACATTTTAAAGGATAACTGTCAGACAAGTATTAAGTGGAAGAGTCAGTTCCTACGACTCTGAGTCTTACATTTTTTCCATGGCATCAATTTGCTTTCAGTTTATTGACTGACTGCATGAACATCTGCCAAGTTGCGTGACTTTTATGTTGCGCTGCAGTATATTACATCGATCCAACAAGCACTAAGTATTTGCCATATACAATGCACTCTTTTAGGCACTCCAGACTTTTAAAAAATGGAACCAAGTAGGTCCTGACCTCAAAGAGCTTACAACTGGGGGAAGGGGAGGGAAGAGGGAAGGAGGGGAAAATTTTGATAAGATAAATACCTTGTATTGTAGCTATTTGTGTACACTATGGTAACTACATAGAATGGGTCTAGAAAGAGTGATGGAAGATTTGAGAAAGGAGAGACGAGAAAACACATAGTTGGTGATGGGAGATGGAGGAATCAGGGAAGATTTCATGATGGATTCATGACAGAAAATGACAGAATAAGAGATATGTTTTGTATATGGCTGCTGAAGGAATTTGTTTTTCTTTATACATATTTGTTATGAAGAATTTGTTTTTCTTTTTGTAAAAAATGGGGTGAGAAATGGGAGGGAGAAAAAATAGATTTCTGTGAATTTTTTTAAATGAAGAGACTTCTGCAGATGTGGAATGTTGCATATGTTGTATTGATTTTCATACTGTTTTACTTTGTCATAGAATGAGGGCAATCATAAATGTTTGTGGGGGGTGGGGGGAGGGAGGAGGAAAGAGAGTGTAGCACATGGGAAAAGAAAAAAGACAGGACCAGATCACAGAATGGTGAGTCCTTTAATTTGGCTGAAACATTTGAATATGAAAGGGGATAGTGTGCAATAAAAATGGAAAAGTAGGTCAGAGCCAGATGGTGAAGTCCCTTGAACACAAGGTTAATTAATTTGTAATTCATCCAATAAGCAATAGGGAACCACTGAATATTTTGGTGTTGGGGGGAAGTAATGTGGCCAAACCTGTGCATTAGGAAAATATTTTAGCAAGAGTATGAAAGATGAACTTAAATGGATGGATTGGGTGCATGGAAACCAGTTAGGAGGCATGTCCAAGAAAGACACAATAAGGGCTGGTTCACAGCACTGAGATTAGAAATGGGAGAAATAGAATGATATTGGGGGAACTGATGCAATAAAGACATTTGGTAACTGTGAGGGATGAGGGAATTATTTTGACTCTGGGGTTTAAACTTAGGTGACTTGAAAACAGTGGTGCCATCAGCAAAAATAGGTAAGCTGAGAGGGTCAGATTTTTAGGGAAAAAATAATTAGTTTTATTTTTGAACCCATGGAATTTCAAGTAGCAGCAGTTCATCCAGTTGAAATTACCTAGCAAAAAGATTATATCACCAGACAAGACATGAGGGCTGGAGCTCCGGGTTATACATATAGATTCAGAAAATTGATAAGGTCACTAATAACAAGAACAAGTAACATTTACATAAGAGCCTAAGGTGTGCAAGGTATGATCTACTCTCTCTCATTTGGTGCCACAAAATTAGAGATCAATATAGAGAGAAATAGTCTAAGGACAAAATTATGGGAGAAACAGAAAGAAGAAAAAGAGTCAGTGAATGGCATAAGAGCAAAAAACAGTCATTAAAGAGATACACAGACAATCCAGAGAATGCAGTGTCCCATAATCCAAGAGAGGAGACTCTATTAAAAAGGAGGGAGTGGTCAAGCTCAAATGGGGCGAAGAGGTCAAAGAGAATGAGGACTGAGAAATGGCCACTGGAATTGACAACAAGGAGGTTACTGCCTCTAGAAAGAAGAATTTCTGTAAAATAATGAGGACTTTCCAAATTTAGTCACCTAATAGGAAAGCTGCCCTCTCAATTAAGTGACAAAATTTCAAAGGCTCCTTTTCCCTAAAGCAAGTCTTCTTACACCGCACAACCATATCTTAAATAGAGACACACTCAGTAGCAAAGGACACTTCTCCCAATGGCTTTCATTAATAAATGAGCACATCTTTAGAAATATTCCCCCTTTAAGTTCTTTAACGAAAGTCAACACAAAAACAAACTGAAAAAAAAGGATTAATTTGAAGATGCAGTAGCATCCTAAACAATGCATTTCTGGGGTTCAGGAGAAGATTAGGCTATCTAGATCTGTAAGTCATCTGCATTAAAATGATACTTGCACCCCTGGGAGCCAATAAGATCACTGAATGTGTCATCTCTGATTTCAGACGCCTCAGTCTCAGGTCTCACCACATTAAAGCCAGGCTGGTCAAGAAGACACCAGTGGAAAGTGATCAAAGACACCAGACCTATTCTATAACATACCACATCTGAGAATTTCTGAGCTAGGAAGGATTCTAATAGCCACCTAATGGAATCCACAGCCCCCAAAGCATCTCCTGGCACTTATGGGAGTAGTTCACTAGACTACATCACTTGTTTCAAACTCACTTGGGAAGGTAAATATTATCTATTATAGAAACCGTTCATGGTAATAGATGATAAGAAAAAAAATTAACAGGAGAAAATTGGTTACTTCTTTCAAAGACAACTATCTAGCATTTTTATGCCCTTGAACATAGTTAAGAATTGGTTCATTTAGTGGAGAGAATGTAATTGTTTTGATGATTATATTTCAACATGTATTTTAATTATAGCTATGTTCTACTCATGTTAAATGGTTCCATATAAAAAAAATAGGTAAAATAATATTTCAGGGAATAGTTCTTCCATTATATTTCTAAAATTGGCTACTAAATAAACTAATATTTTAGTGGGGTTTGGCAACAATAAAACGAGCTTTGGGTATCCTACATAAACAATATCCGTGTAAAACAATGTTGGCCAGTCAATATGAGTCTATGCTTTTGCTTGAAATAGTAACTACCTAGGTAAAATGATAGAAAATAATATTAAATAATTTAGGTTTACTTGATACATAGTAAGGTGGCAGGCAAGTTTAAAGTTATTTCATTTACATTATTTCTAAGAGAAAATATGGGATAACAGACGTCATCTATATTGAAATATACACTCTTTCCCAATAGGAAAGATAGATATAGATGCATTCTATGATTCATCGAAGTCTTTAACTCCTTCCTATTTTTCTTCCAGAAATAAATGTGTACAAGGAGATAATAACACAACCAATATCAATGGATCCATTTAGGAGCAGTCATTCCAAGACAACCCAGTATAGTGGGAAAATCATAGATGGGGAGTCAGGAGAGCTAGGTTCCAAGAAACTTTGGTTTAACAAATCTAATCCAACCGCTCTGTGCATGTTTCATCATCTCTAAGAAGTTGTCAAAATAAAGCGGTCAACCTAGATGATCACTAAAGTTCCTCCTGAAATTCATTTAATGAAAGATAAAGTCATTGTTACCACTACCACTCCATATTACCATCCTCAAAACTTTCATTTACAACGTTGGCCATACTTTACCCATTCGTGATACAGCTGACATCAGAGAACTGACCATTAGTTGGAAATGCTCACTTAATATCTCCACTGGAAGAAGTCTTACTCTTTCAACTCTATCATAATACAGTAATCGATTTGAACAGTTGGCTTTGCTTTCATAAAATTAGGTAACATTTACATATTCAAGATACTGTAATAAAAAGAGAACAAATATTGCATAAATGATCTGAGAATGTAAAATATTAATTTATAAACACTGTAATTAGAGGGGCATTCACAGATCAGAATGACTAATCACAGATTAAAATAAAGGAGTTAGCTAAAGGCACACTATGTATTAGTGATGCGTGAAACAGCTCAACATGGTTTATAACTTCAAAGAGTTTTTAACTGTGCAGATATCGAACACTTCTTCAAAAATCATGAGACTTCATGGTTTTCCCATTATCCCCCAATTTCTGCAAAAGAACTTACATTTCTTCATGTATTTCCATAAATACACAAAATCTATAAACTGTCAAGAATTAATGTTTAAAGTCTCAAGTGTGTTAAGAACATATTCATCAAGTATTTTTTAACACAGAAAAGAGTGGGAAAGCCATCATGCCATTTGATTAACAATTCAGGTTTCAAAGCTATCTTTCTTGTATTATAAAGCAAATAGAGTACATTTACAAAGATACTCCATAAAATGCTATTTAAAAATCAGTCAAATAGCATCTGTTACATATCTTTCAATCTATTTTTTAAAAAACATAATCTGTTCTACAGAAAGAAAACATCTAAAAAAATCATAACATACTTTTTAAAAGTAAAGTAGCTTAAGTATAGGTGTCACAGTGGATAGAGTGTAGGGTTTGGAGTCAGGAGGACTCATTTCCCTGAGTTCAAATCCAGCTTCAGACATGTTAGTAGCTGTGTGACCTTGGGCAAGTCACTTCACCCCGTTTGCCTCCATTCCTTATCTGTAAAATGAACTGGAAAAGGAACTGACAAACCACTCCACTATCTTTCTGCAAGAAAACCCCAAATGGAGTCATGAAGAGTTGCACACAACTAAAAAATGCCTCAACAACAAGAATTTCTATGGAAGATGGGAGAGGAGTGAAGCAAAGAGAAAAATGCTAATCGATATAGTAAAACATCCCATCCCTGCAAGGCATCAAGATTATTTCCATTTGAAACAGATGATCCAAATGTCTACACACCAAATCTCATGTCAAACAAGAGAAAATTTCTGCAAAATGAAGGTATATATTTTCTGGATGGATTTAGTCCAAAGGTTACCATTAATGCTAACAGGAGCTGCACAGCCTAATCCCAATAGTCATAAGAACTAGTCACTGATTATTTGTCACATAAATACTCCCTCAATTCACTTGAAGGACAAATAGGAAGGTAGAATCTGAGATGCACAATACTGCTGTGGCAGAAAAAGACAGGAATCTAATGGTATGGCGTTTGTTCTAGTTGTCTCTAAGGTTGAGGACAGAAGCAGGAGAAATGAATGGGAGTTAGGAGGGGCAAATGTAAACTTAATATAAGGGAAAACTTGCAAATAATTACAGCTATTCTTCAAGTGGAATGGGTTGCCTCCATGGGGTAATGGGTTTTTCCTTCCTGGGGGGTCTTCAAGCAAAGATGGAATGGGCACTTGCTGGGGGGTTTGTTCAGGTATAGGTGCAGGGATTACATGACAATTGAGGTCCCTTGTGACTCTGAGATTCTGTATCTTGCTCAGTTATGTCCCATTTCTGGTTGTTACTCTACTGCTTAAGGGGACTGTCCATTTTCCCAAGTAGTCGGATCAATACTAATGAAAGAGCTAAGATCACATGTTAATATTGTCCAAACTACTATTCCATGATCCCTCCCCTCCTACCTTCCCTAGATCTTACTAGTAATACTCCAATGACAAGAATTTACTTTCAGAAGAAAGGGTTATCTATTGTCAGCTGCATTCTTTGTTACCTCATCCTGAGAGTAACTCAAATTATATCCAGTTTAATCTTTTCTTCTGAAGAAATAATCTATCCTTGTGGAAGATTATAATCAGTCATCACATTATACATTACCCTAACTCTAACCCCAAAATTTAGTGGTAATCATAAATACTTATATTTTCTTTATAGTCTATTTCTATAAGAATCTCAAACGGTTTTACAACCTTTGTTTGTATCCCCTGTACTCAGCACAGTGCCACTCACATTAAAACTCAAATGCACTTAAAACATCCTTGTTGACTGGACTAAATGAACCTTGTGATAACAGGAATATTAAAACACCCAAGCCATTGGAGTAATTACTGTGAGATTCCAAGTAATACCCCAGAAGATAGTGAACCTGCTTTGTCTACACCACAGTACTTAACAGAAATCTTATTTAACTAAAAAAATGGTTCAGCATTACTTCTTTACATCTACAAGATTGACAGCTCTGGAAAAAGGTAGAGAACAACCTATCCATTAAGCATCTATTGTCTCTCATCAGTGAACATTTACCCTGTAGCTCCTCTATGCTGGGTATACCATAGGAAACAAGGACAAGACATGGTCCCTGTCCAGAGCCTGAAAGACCTTATTCTAAATTTATGATATACTTGAAAGCATTTTACTTTCAAAGATTGTTGTAAATTTGAAAAGCAATCTCCTCAGGTATGTTGAAATACTGTCCTTCAGTATCATGGTCCCCAAGAATGGACATTTTCCACTTTTTTCTGTTACAGTTTCCTGTTTTTAGAGGCAAATAAATGTATTCAGATGCTGACTCTGAAATGCAACAAGCATAATCTTTAGAGAATCTTTAAGGCATAAATAGATTTTCTTACTTCAGATACTTTTATTGTAGCTCTTCCTTCCCCAACATACACATACATATAAGTATGTTTATTCATATGTATACATATATATGTGTGTGTTTGTGTATATATACATATATACATTTATATATACATGTATACATTTATATATACATTTATTCATGGTGGTTGGAGGAAGAGCTAGAATAAAAGTCATATATAAAAACATATGCATATGTTAAGGGTACACATACATGTATACATATACACATACATATACAGACACATGTATGTATGTATGTATCATATATATGCATGTTTGTATCTTTGACTTTTGATTCTCTCTTCTAGCTTCTTCAATACTGATTTCCACTGTGAATTAAAATCTTGGCTCATTGCCTTCCAAATTGCTTTGGGTTAATTTGCTTCAGTACAGTATCTTAGGCAAAACATGTGCTAAATTCATTCTGGCACATACACATGGATGAAGGTGGGGAGTGGAGGGAAAGGAAAAAAGGGGGAGAAATCAAAGAAGTTGTCCGTTTTTATTGTCAGACAAGCAGAGCTAGTCACAGAATAAGCTCTTGCTTATTCTAGAGATGTAGTACTATCTATTGGAAGCCAAGTAATACCCAGTTGGTGGACATTTCTAGGTGTCTATATTATAACACCTACCAATTACCACATAGAACACAACCTAGCACAAGTTATTTGATTGAGAATTCATACTTACTGGGGATAGGAACCTCAGGATTCTTTTTTAATTTTTAAGAAATTCAATATTCTACCACAGACAAATTGATTTTCAAGTCAAACACTTAAATAACTATATATCTTGGTTTCCCCATCTGCTATGTATTATAAATAATGATGCCTGGACTTTGGGACTCATAGGGATATAATCAGGAGAAATAAGATTTCAAAAATTAGGTCAATCTTTAGGCCCTCTCATTGCCTCCAAGGAAGAGGAGGTCTGTTCCTTCCTTTTATCCATGGAAAGGGAAACTGTTCCATATACAACAACTTCATGGCAATAAACTCAAGTAAGCTATTTTCCCAAGACAAGCAGATAAATCTGCATCCAGCATAAAACTGTCAGTGTGAACCACACATTGACATCCTAAGTTATCCCTAGCCTCCTACATAGTCATTCTATGCCCAGAGGATATTACTAGCTCCAAAGAGAAATTACAGGGAGGCAAATTTGAGCTTGATACAAAGAAAAAATATCCTAACAGAGCCATCCAGAAATGTAATAGGTAGCCTCAGGAGGTAGTGAGTTCCCATCACAAAAGGTCTTCGAACAGAAATTCAATGTCCAGCCACTTGGGAATACAATATATGGAAGTTATGCTTCAGGTAGAGACCAGCCTAAATGACCTGTAAGGTCCTTTCCAATGTGTGGATTCTATTATTATGTGTCTTTTCCTCATAAAAACAAGGCAATTAGGAGCTCCTTTTGAAAAGCTTTTCAAAAACATGGATCTTCTACTGAAATACCAATTATATCAGATGGCTCTGAGAAAGATGTTTTCATATGCTAAAGGTATAGCAAGGACCATGTGTTAGTCAAGGAGAGAAGTTAGTAAATAAGCTCTAAAATCATAAAAATAGCTGGTTCTAAGATTCTGAAGCAGCCAAATATCAACTGTCCAACAATAAGGTACTGACACATCAAACCCATCTACAAAGAATAAAAGAATCACAGGATGATTAAGGACCCTGACGAAGCTAAGCAGGAATTAGCCATACACTATTTATGGGGATTTTGCCCCATGAGAAGAAAATCGAAACACCTATGAAGGGATGCAAGTTTTCATTCAGCCCTATACCCCTCCTCAGATTCTCAAGCTTTCATTTTTAACAGAAACTCCAGACATATCACCCACAAAAGGGAGATCATGACCTATGAAGGCCCTTAAAGAAGGCCCATGCCACCAATATTCCAAATGGAATCTCAGGCTTCTTAACCCTGAAGGCTTTTCTATGAACTATCTCAGTTTGCTCAGTACTCTCCTTCCCCTATGGCTTACATGGCCCTCCAGTTTACCTCCTAATTTTCTGCTCATTTAACATCTGTCATTCACACTAGAGCCTCAGGCACAATCTCCTAGCTAATATCTCCCCTCATCCCATTCATTTCAGCCCTAGTCACTTCCATCAGTAATACAATCTCTAGAAAATGCAAATATTTTTGGTACCCAAAGAACACAATGACTAGTGAAATGACAAACAGTGAGTAGTAATATTGAAAATGAAACCACTTTTTTACAACAGAACTTTTCATGAGGAAAGGTTCTGATGGGAGGAGGGAGGAAAACACAAGAGCAGTGAGTACCTGGAAAAATATATACAAATATACATACACATATACATATATATCCACATATATGTACATATATATAGTCATGTATGTTAATGTTCAGTCGTTTCATTCATGTCCAACTTTTTGTGACCCCATTTGAGGTTTCCTTGGCAAAAATACTGGAATGGTTGGCCATTTCCTTCTCAAGTTCATTTTACAGATGGGGAAACTGAGGCAAACAGGGCTGGCTGACTTGCCTGGGGTCGCACAGCTGGTGAGTGTCTAGAGTTGTATTTAAGCTTGGATCTTCCTCACTCTGGGCCTGGAGCTCTGGCCACTGCACCACCTATTTGCCTATTATACTCAGGTATACTGATGTACAAACAGTGTTAGCAGGTAGGTGGCCAGATGGATGGAGTATTGGACTCTGACTCAGGGGTACCTGAGTTTAGGTGTGGCCTTGGACATTTGATTAGGTGTATCACCCTGGGTATGTTCCTTGATCTCTGTCTGCCTCAGTTTCCACAATAGTGATAATAATAGTGACAATGACAATATCTTCTAGGGTTGTGGTGAGTATAAAACGAAAGAGTATTTGTAAAGCATTATGTAATCCTTAGAGTGCTATGTAAATGATAATTATTATTATTATCTGTATATATCTCCACAAATATAATTATAAAATTCATAAAGTAAATTAAAAAAAGTAACACAATCTCTTCTCCTTCTTCCAGAAATGACAATCCTCCCTGATCCCACCCTGCTACTCCTAGATCCTTACTCTACTACCATCTCTTAACCAATTCTGCTTGAAGTAAATGCCATCCATTTATGAACTACCCTTGCCAATATCATCTGTTAATCTCTGGGTCACTTTCTCAATTACCTCTCAACCTATTCACTTGCCATCACCCTTAGAGTTTTCAATATCCCACCAATGAATGATCTAAGAGTTCCTCAGGCTACTTAACTCCTATGACCTCCATCTCCATTCTGTTTGCCACCCACAGGATGATCACATTTCACAATGCTCCACTGTTATATACTTCAAGATCCTAACCTCTAGAATTCCCTTCTGTGTCTCAAATCTCTACTTCTCCCACTTCCTTATCTCCTAACAAGCCCATTCTTCATCCTCATCAAGACTTTTGATCCTTTGACTCCTCTGTATTTTCTCAGACCATGAGTCCTACAAAACCCTCATTCTCTCCTTTTCGATTCTTAATAGTCACCAGCAAAAGCTCTGCACCCTACTTCCTATGGAACACTGAGCAAGTTACTCATAACTTAGCTATAAAATGAATAGGTTGGATTAGAGGACTTCCAAGCTTCCAGCTCTAATGACTTGATGATCTTTGAGTTCCACTGACTTTGTGGTATTATTCTCTACTACTCCTTCCCAGCCTCCATCCCAGCCTAACATCTTTGACTCCAATTTCTATTGGATCTAAAAGCTGCTGGGGAGAAATAGTTAAACTACGTTGACGGGGTTTTCCACAAATTTATACTCTCTAACCGCGTGTCCCCTCGTTGCTACATAGCAATCCTTATAATTATCTCACTGGCTTTATTATATTCCCCATTGTAACTGTTCCAGACCCTGTTTTTTTCTTAAACTCCCCAATCTACCTTTTTCTCCTTAATTCTTGATAATCTTCTATATTGATAATCCGTTATATACTATTCTGACCCCCATATATTCATTTCTCTTCTCAGTAAGACTGCTTCACCATTTCACGCGTGTTCTCTGAGCACCTGTATATCCTTTTCTATTTTATTACTTTTTAAAAGGTGCAAGAATGGAGGAAGGATGTTATCAAAGTAACAACTCAACAATACTATATATTATATTATATATATCATATTATAATATGTTGTATATTATTTTACATATAGAAATGTATCCTGTCGTTTCTATGTCATACCCAAGTACAGGAAAAGCATTAAGCATATGATGTGAAGCAATGAAATCCCAGGTTGAAGAACTACATAGCTATGGATAAGAAACTATTAACTGTGTGTGATGTTAGCATTGATTTTTTACATAAACAACCAATTTTAAAGGTCACAAAGCCTGGTCTACCTTCTGAAAGGGCAATGTGGTTGCCATTTGACCTTCATTTTCAAAGAGAACAATGACATCACTTGACTTATTCATGAACTGGAATTAAGTGAGGCAGAGTTGCTCAAAGCCATCAGCCTCACCTTCCCTTCCAGAGTCATCAAAGTCCACAGAAAGGCGATAAGACACCATTTTCAAATAATACATGTTATTATATCTCTTAGGTAACATGTTGGCTTGAGACAAATACCCAAAGTTCATATTGGTGAATCTAAACTGACTTAGAGTGGTGACACCGGTTCCTTTCCAAAGTCTAGACTGAAAAATATATTCAGAGCAAGGAAATATCTGCTTTGGGAATGCCAACTATGGTTAAAGATAATTGTTTTGATGCTTACGTATAACCCTTTCTGGGAGTTTCTCAGTGCGCTGCAATTCTGAATATTAGCCTAGTTCAGGAGAACATATTTTTACAAGTACCCGGCTTACAAAGAAACATTACCATACTTGCTCAAATAATGACCTCAAGAGGATGATGTCATGTTTTGCAAGTGAATAGGATTTAAGTAGGGGAGGGCTGAACAGCATCACCACCCTTACTTTCTCCTCCTGAGCCATCTGGGTCCAGTAACAAGATACAGATTAGGATCTGTAAATATGGCCCCCTTTTGTCTCCTACCCTTGTAGCAAGTCCATAAGCTTAGATGATAGGATCACAGGCGGCACAATGCTGGCAATGGGTAAAACTTCCTTGAGCCCTTTTTACTAAAGCAGGAAGCACAGAGCAGAGAGAAACCAAAATAGAAAGTAAATTTTTAACCCCTGTTAGATGTTAGGCAATGAAGGATATAAGGTAGTATCCCCATGTACAAGAAGATTACAATCTCGTTAGGATGATATACACAAAGTGATAGAAAACAACCTAACAATGCACAAAGCAGTATATGATATGTTAAATGGTTTTAACCCTAAATGCCACTGGAATGGAGAGCAGGGAGGAGCAGTCACTATGTAGTATAGTGATAGTATAGAGATAGTGGCAAGGGAAGAGACCCCCCCCAAAATCTGTAGAAAAAATATTGAGCCTTCTTCAATAATTTAAATTCCTCAAAGATCACCACTCAGGTGCCAGTTGATGTTCCTAGACCACAGATCTTAGCATGTCTCTCCTTTCCTCAAAAATCTCCAGTGGCTCCCTATTGCCTTTGGAATATATATGTATATATGTGTGTGCGTGTGTATATATATATATTTACATAAATATATATAGAATATATAAAATCCTTAGCCTATAATTTAAAGCCCTCTGCAATACGACCTCCACCTACCCTTTCTAGTTTTGTATCTTATTACTGCCTTTCATATATTCTCCGTTCCAGTCAAACTGCTCTGCTGGCTTTTCCACACGTATCCACACACAGAATCCCCACTTCTAGAATGCATTCCCAATTCACCTCCAGACCACAGAATTCTTCCTAGTAAAGCTCAGTTATCCCTGTCTATACAAAAACCTTTCCTTATGCACATCACCCGGGTTTTGGTACTCTCCCTCTTAAAATTAGTAGGCATACTTTTGTACTTCCTGTGCATTTACTTATCTCAATGCATGTTTTATCTTTCCAGAGCAGTTCCTTGAGGGGTTAGGCTATTTCATGCTTTTTCTTTGAAGTTTCAGGTTCTGGGACACACAGTTGTTATTGTTTCTTTTTTTTCAGTCATGTCCAACTCCTTGTGACCTCATTTGGGGTTTTCTTGGCAGGGATAGTGGAGTGATTTGCCATTTCTTTCTCAAGCTCATTCTATAGATAAGGAAACTGAGGCAAACAGGGTCACACAGCTAGAATGAGTCTGAGGCCAGATTTGAACTCAGGAAGGTGAATCTTCTTGACTCCAGGCTCAGGCTCAGCATTCTATCCACAAACAAGACCCAGCTATCCCTAGGACAGACAGTACTTTGCACTTAAAACCCAACAGATGTTTGTTGAATTTGTTGGAAGATTAGGAGGGATAGGAAGTAGTTTTTTAAAAGGTCCCAGGTGTGGGGCTTGGGTGAGCAATATGAACACAGGCAGTAGTGGGTTCTGAATGTCTAACTCAGGATTTGTGATTTTACCCTGTGAGCAATAGGAAGTGACTTAAAGTCTCTGGGCAGAAACATATGTTTTAGGAATCAATGTTTTAGGAAACTGATCTGGTGATTATGTGTTGTACAAAATGAAGGGAGATATTGGGCGAAGGGAGATCAGTTCCTTGACCGTAATGAAGCAGCCTAGATCTCCTCACCCACACCCCTCACATAAAGGGGATCCAGGAAAAGAAAACAAGAT
Organism: Bettongia penicillata ogilbyi; assembly: GCA_023548195.1. NCBI lineage: Eukaryota > Metazoa > Chordata > Mammalia > Diprotodontia > Potoroidae > Bettongia > Bettongia penicillata. The sequence goes on along the minus strand of JAJHZJ010000009.1, from coordinate 22,131,795 downwards.
AAGCACTTTAGCATAATGAAACCAAATGTAGAAGGAAAGAAAGAAGTGAAATTCCCATGTGAAATCAGACCAGAATTCACAACTGGGGATTAAATGTTCAAGTAATATTCAAGGAGTACGGCAACTATCTTCATAAATTACTAGAAAAACATATCTTGACTATTCTGCTTTAGTGGAAGTGGGAAGAAATTACCTCTCCACACTCTACACCCTCCCCAAACACACACACACACACATATGCACACGCACACACACACAAAACCCCATCATCTCTATACCTAAGTGTTAGAGAGGCTGAAGCCTGCTAAATTTTGCAAAGAGCTGCCTGTCAGTCTCCCTGGGATAGGCACAGTGTTATAAATTGCAGTAATTACCCCATTGCAGAGATGTCTTTAACGAACCTATCCGTTAACTGCCATTTAGAGTCAAGCAGTGACATACAGCATGTTCCTGAGGCTAAAAATAAACACACATACTAGCTTCTTGACTAATCCCCATCTCCGGAGAACGAACATCCACTAAGAAACAATATCTGTGGATGCTTAGGAATTGGAGGCACCTTTAATTAAAGTCCTCTATCCAATGTTCCAGGGTCTTGGGGACCTCCCATACACTTTCAGGCAGGAGCCAGACCAGCTGTAGGTAGCATCTGAAAAAGTACAAAGAAACATCAGCGCCAGGGATGCATGGTATCAGTTGAACCACATGTTCTTTAAATTATATGCCTGACTGAACACCAACCGCTAACCATACTACTAAGTGACACATCCATTAGCGTCCCTGTTACACTCATTGTCTATTAAAACTATACATTAAGAAAAGGTACCTCCCCACTCACAACCACCACCAACAAACCAGAAAGGTAAAATAGCTAAACACTCAGAGAACTAGGAATGCAGCACTAGGGTTTGAATGTAAAATGATTTCCATACTGCAGTATTCCTAATTTGCATCATAAACCTTCCTGGAATCTATTGCTGCAGAGCTTAATCAAAGCCTTCTTCCATTTACTACTCACATGCTTTGTTCCCAATCTCAGTGGGTCACTATAAGTGGCCCCCACCTTGATTAAAAATTCTTTTTTGATTAGTGGAAGCAATGACAGAGAACTCTCGCTCTTTCTTCTCCGTACTCAAAACGACAGAACAGATCATGAACGCTTATCATAAAGCCTGCTGTAAAAGCAGTCTTAAACACCATTGCTGTCTACTTGAGGAGAGTAGGAGGGATGTGCTCTTAAAAGGAAGGCCAAAGGGAAGGCAGCCTCAGGTTAACATCTGAATGAATCTCGATCAGGTGGAGTTTCATTATTCTCTCAGGGCTCTGATTCCAAACTCCCAGTATTCACAAGAACACAGACATAATTAGAAATGGACACAAATGTGTAGGTTGTGCAATTTTATAAAAGTATTTACCATGAAGGGAAAAGAAAATGGTTTCTAAAAATTGAATTTTTGAATGTACCCTGATCTATCCTTCCCCACTCTCCCAGTTTAAGTCCCACTTAAGGAAATCAGAACTAACGAATCCACCAGGCAGGGTTTCTGTCCTCCTTTGTGGCTGTGGTGAGCCAACAGGACTATACAAGTTTCTGAAGCACAGCCAGAACATTAGCATGGAAGCAATATACATTCCAACACACTTCTGCTGATGAGGACGTCACCCAAGGTAGTAAATGACAACAGAGTCCTTTAGCAGTTACTATGCAGTGAGTGGAAATGGGCTGAGGTTAACCAGAGAAATATTACAAGGCATATCTACATAACTACGCTAATAATTCATCGCAGTCATAGGGTTGCCAAAGCAGGCTCTTCTTTCTCCATCCACACTGCCATACCATTTTAGAACCTTACCCCCTCTCACCTGAGCTCCTGCAGAAGCTTCCTCAGTAGTCTCCCTACCTCTAAACTATCCACCTCTTCAAGTTATCCTGCACATAGTGATAGATTAATCTTCCTAAACTACAACTTTCACCATGTCACTACCTATTTTTAAATTTCCAATGTTCTTCCCATTACCCACTGAATAAAGTCTGGACTTGTTAACCCCACATTCAAGGATCTCTACCAATATGGCCCCAATGAAAGATATCTCCAACATCATCTTCCACCTCTGCACACACAAACTCTGATCCAGCTATGCTCAGTCTTTTATTGTTATTCAGTTATTTCGGTCATGTCTGACTCTTTAACCCCATTTAAAGTTGTCTTGGCAAAGATACTAGAGTGGTTTACCATTTCCTTCTCCAGCTCATTTCACAGATAGGAAAATAAGGCAAACAGGGTTACATGACTAATTCACCAAATATAATTTCTCATTCCTCATGACAAAATTTTGCTCATGCCCTTGGAACCCCTCATTTTTCTCTTCCTCTACTAAAATACCTATCTTTCAAAGCTCAAAGTCATCCCTCTTTCATTAAGGAAACTCTGACCCTACCCCCACCCCAACAGTTGTCTTCTTTCCATGGCTAATGACAAATCCCACCCTTTTTCTAGTGCTTCCTAGACCTAGTTCCTTCACCAAACTTGTAAAGACTACAAGTCTCCTTAAGCAAGAGCAGTCCCACTGTGCCATCCCACATTATTTTAATATAATGATAACTGTTTGTACTTTTGTTGAGCTTTCCAAGTCACTTAGATATCCAAATCTGTGATGTCAGAGAGGTCATGTAGTATAGTAGATTAAGTGCTGGTCTTAGAATTAGGAAGACCTAAATTCAAATCCTATCTCAGACACAAGCAGAGTGATCCTGGGCAAGTCATTTAATCTGAGTCTCCATTTCCTAATCTGTAAGATGGGGATAATAACAGCACCAACCTCACTGGATTGTTATGGTGATAAAATGAAATAATGCATGCAGCGTTTTTAATATCTTAAAGCATTATATAAAGGCAAGCTCTTACTCTTTCTTGGCAGATCGAAAAAACTGGCTCAGAAATGGTGAGTGATTTGTTTATGGTCACACAGCTTTTAAATAGGTGGCATAACCTGAACTAGAACACAAGTTTCTTAGCTTCTGGTCCAATGTTCTTTCCATTATACTACATATATAAAATACAATCTCATCTCTTCTAATTAACTCTCAGAGACATCATAGGCTTTTACACCTGAAAGAGACCTTAGACATGATCCAGTCCAAGTTTCAAATTTTAACGATAAGGAAACAGACTGAGTTTGAATGTTTGCCCGGAGTCCAAGAGGTATTATCCCACCTACATTTTATAAATACTACAACACTAATGTATGCAAAACCCTAGTACTTTTAAATCACCCTAGTCAAGGATTTTATTGTGAATTTATATCCCACAGGAAAAAAAAAATTTGAGATAGATTTAAACAAGAGCCTCTGAAACATATGCATTATCACCCCACACACTTGTGCCCCCAATTAGTAGTAAGGCGAATATAGAGCATAAAAAAACCAGATTCACAATGAAAAGCATTATTTTCCCATTACAACCCTATCTTCAAGGCATCTAGGCTATACATTTTTACTTAATAGGATGACGTATGCTATAGAATGAAATACTATTCAAATAGACAACTAAATAAGAATTTTTATTCTTCAATTGTCTCAGTTGTGTCCAACTCTTCATGACCTCATTTGGGGTTTTTCTGGGCAAAGGTACTAGAGTGGTTTGCCATTTCCCGTGCCAGCTTATTTTACAGATAAGGAACTGAGGCAAAGGGGGTTAAGTGACTTGCTCAGGGTCACCCAGCTAGTAATCGTCCGAGGCCAGATTTGAACTCAGAATGAGTCTTCCTGACTTCCTAAGGCCCAACATACCACGCACTGAACCAACTAGATGCCCTTAAATAAGAATACTAAATAGTGAACATGATACATTTTTGTCCTAAATTTAAATAATGCCTTAGGTAATGCTAGCATGTTTTATTTGACTTACTAGCAAATGAATAAAACTTCACATGTGTAATACTCTTAAGGTATTCAGTGGGTCAGTTAGTCAAATAAACATTGAAAGGTATTCTATTGGTAATTACGGTATAGTCCGTTGGTTAACGGATACAACTAGAAAAGGAACACCACCCACATCACTAGGCAAATAGGAACTGGATGGAAAGCAGAATTAGAAAATGCAGTCTTAAAGGTATGGAAAAATTCAGGAAGAGATCAAACTCCTAAATGGAAAGGAAAGAATGCGAGGAAAAACAGCTCAGTAGGAACCATTAAATGTTTTTTCTTTCTCAATTATGGCCTATTGTAAAATAGTTTCAGTAATACCTCCACTATATAGTAAATTGTTCCTTCCATTAAGAAAGGAATCATGTCCATTTTAACCCCAATTTCCCTGAAATAAAAGAATACACTCTCATTACTACCCTCCATAAATCAAAACAATGGTCAAAAATCCAAAGTGACTTGTCTGAAAGCCAAATCCATCTACTTAATTATAATATTTTGCTGCAATAGACAATAAATAGCCCTTGGTCACCAAGTCAGAAGACTCTATGAACCTCCTGTCTTCAACACTATCAGCAAAATAAAGAGACATCTTTTTTTTTTAATCATTCTATAGAGAGATTACCTTAGGCCCAAGGCAACTTTGGATTTAGATAACCCTTTCATTTTTGTTTTGTATTAGACTTTGGGAAACCCTTGACTCACAACATGTAACAAAATGAGGAAGTATTGTGAAAGGAAATACCACAAGGGTACATTTCTTACAACACACGCAGCAATATATGTAGTCCCTGCCTTGGCTGAAAAGTAGGGATATTTTAAACCTCTAAGACAGTGTAGCCAGAGTAGGTCATAGCAGCAAAATCCATTTTTTTCCCAATAACTAAAAAATTCACATTTCCTCCTAACATTTTCTCAGAAAATGGTCCCTAAAGACTAGTATATTTGGTATGGACATTTTTTTATGAAACCGCTGAGCTCTATAAAATTTCTCCCTACCTCCTTGTGTCTTCAGTATCTATAGAGAAGGCCCTTTGATCTAAGCAGGCCCAGAATGGAGTGATTCCCTAAAAATGTAGTGATGTGGGGAGTCTGTTACTGATTCCTTTAACAACAAAAATAAATCATAATAGCTAGTGTTTATATGATGCCTTAAAAGGTTTGCAAATCACTTTATAAATATTTTCTCATCTTATCCTCACAATAACCAAGGAGAGTAAATGCCTTTATCCCTACTTGTAAAGGAGGACACTGAGGTAGGCAGAAGCTAAATGACTTGCCCAAAGTCACACAGTTAATAATTGTCTGAGGCTGGTTTTGAGCTCAAGTCTTCCTTGCTCCATAGGTCTAGCACTCTCTAAGTGTCTTAAATTATATCGAAGATTTAAAAGTTTCTTTATTATGGAAATTCATCCTGGGGGTAAAAAGGTGCTTCACAGCCCCAGATTGCACTCTAACCCAGGCAGATACCTTTAAAATGCATGCTACGGTTCATAAAGGGGACTAAATGGGAATATATAAGTGGCTCAGTATAGATCCATCACCACCAGGAAAGAGGCTGTAAATGCATGTCTTATGATGACAGGTCAGACCTATTATCAGTACACATCGACTCCTTGAAGAAATCAGCCTGTCTGACTTCTGAATATCTCATGTATATGCATAGCTAGGGAGCACTACGCTAAGGCATAAAGTCCCAAAATGGAATCATTTCCAGTCACGCCATATTCCAGTGCTGCCACTGATGGAGGAGGTGGACAGGTACATAGAGGAAAGGGGCTGGAGCAGGTAGAGAGAGAGAAGATGATCGTAGGAGTCTCCAATTGCATATTCACAGTAAGACTCATAGCAAACTACTCTTTGCTTTGAGAAATCCCTCTCTCACATCATCCCTGTAACCCAAAATGCAAAAACACACCTATTATTTACCAGAACATTCCAAGGTCACAATATAGATTGACAGTGGGAAGAAGCTTGAAAAAAATTACTTGATTATGACAGTAAGGAGATTCTTCTTCAAGTAGATTTTTTTTTTTTACTTTAATGGTCCTTTGTCATTATTTTCAGCTTATAGTTAAATTGTAGGTGACCATTTTTTTGTTTTATTGAGACTGGGTCTCCCTATCTTACCCAAGATGGAAATGCAGTGGCCATACATGGGCCTTATCTTATAATAGGGATGGGAAAATGAGACTTTTGACCTGCTCTGTTTCCAACCTGGGCCAATTCATCCCTTGCGGGCAACCTGGTTCACTTCCCACTTCCAAGGACTCACCACATTGGTTCCAGATTTTGTACAGACATACAACTGACAACTATTTGAGCTCAAGCAATCTATCAGCCTCAGCCTCCCCCAAAAGCAAGGATTGTGAACCTGCACTACAATACCCAACCCATTACTTTTATATAGTATGAAATAAAGAGGCCCTGGTGTTTCCTACCATGATGAAAGAAAAGGTTGTGCTCCTCCTGCGGATGGAAGTGCTTTCACTTAACCCAGCTACATGAATCAATCATGGAATTTTGGAGCTAAACAGGGACCACAGAGGTCCTCTAGTAGCGTCCTTATTTTGCTGACAAGTAAACTGATGCCAAGATAAGTTAAATTACTTGCCCAAGGTCACAAAACTATAGGTCTCCTGCCTCCTACTCCAATATTTTCCCCACTACATCATATATCATATGGCCCTCTTAAAAACTTATGTGTGAGACAAGTATAGTAGAAAAATTTTTTGTATTAATTCCTTAGTCCATCATTCAGGGTCTTCCAGACTGTCCTGACACTAATTTTCAAATCCAACTCAATTTCCTCCTTAAGCTCATTTTATTTCCCTGTAGGCCACATTCAAAACCGAGAACTCAGATGTGCTGCATAATTGGGTATTTTAACTGTAAATATTTGAAAATACTGAAGAACAGTAAGATCTGTTTCCCTGCACAGCATTAGGGTTTTTTTTTTCTTTTTGGTCATGAGAACAAGAGTAGTCTGAAGCCTTGGCACATTCCTTAAAAAATTCAAACATTGGGCTTAGTGCCAAAGGTGGCAATGAGCTAGCATTCAGTGCCCCTGCACCACACTGCAGTGGTTTGAAAAGGCAGACCCAGTGAGATGACAAGCTCCAAATATCTCAGCAGCCAAAGCAGAGTCTATGGAAATTCAGAGACCCATATTCAAGTAACAAAATCAAGAGCATTCCCTTCCTAACTCACCTAAAGAACAGATAAAAAACATGCTGATTAAGGACAAGGACAGAGCAATTCTTTTACTCTTTTTCCTGGACCTGCCCAAATGAGGAGTAGACAAGCCTTTCATTGTGTAGCATGACAGGGAAGCCTTGGGTAGGGTTAGTGATGATAGAAGCAGCTAAGTGAAACTGCATGATTAAACTATGGCAACTTCTTGTTAAAATAAAAGAAGTCATCCATCTAAATTCTGACCACAAATCTGCTCATTCAGCACAATTCCATATAGGCAACCACAAGAGAAGAGATTTGAGGGAAAATATTGGAGCCAGATTACTTCACAAATCATAATCTTATTAGAGGGCCCTGGTGTAGTTTCAGATATTCTACAGACAGAGAATCTGAGCACCATAAATCATTTCTACCAGGAACACATCTTTTTCTTTAATTGCTTTCCTTGTCAAAGTCCATCTAATAAATTATACCATTCTCATGTGTAATTATGACCTATATTTCTCACATCAAGAGAAATGCTTTACATTCCCTAAAACAACAAAGTAACATGTGCAGAATCGACAACTACATGCCCAGCTTTGGCTATGGATTACAAAGGGGATGGAGCAATCATTCCTCTTACTTCACAAGGGGCCTGATGCTTTACTGCAACATTCAAGAAGCATCCATAAGTTGGTTTAAGGAAAATAAACTACAGAGACAGTGATATATAGAGTACTAGTCCTGGAGTCTGGAGGACCTGAGTTCAAATTCAGCCTCAGACCCTACTAGTTGTGTGACTCTGGTCAAGTCACTTAACCCTGATTACCTCACCAAAAATAAGGAAAGAAAAGAAAAAGAAACTGACAAGAAGATAATATCTACCAAGGAATCAATTAGAAAGCACTATCCCACAACTAAAAACACAAGTAATTGCTCTGACTAAACTCAACCAAAATGTGAAAGGTACAGAATAAAATTTTTCCTAAAATCCTTCAAGAACTCAAAGAATGCAGAGAATAAATTCCAAGCTCAGAACGATGGTGCAAAAATATGCAACCTCCCTTTAAAAAAACTTTTATAAAAGTCTTGCTATTGTGGGGTTTTTTATGTGGATATTTTTTAAGTTTTTTTTGTTTTCAAGTTTTTTTAAGTTTTATCTATATGTTTTGTTTTTATGTTCCATTTACAGATTACCTCCATTCTGCAAAAAGAGAATAGACAATTAAGCAGTCCAAACAATAAGTGACCTCCTCTGTAGCGCACCCCTCCCCCATCTTTTATTTTCTTATTTTTTTAATTAATAGAAATCTATTTTCTCTCCTTTCCACCCCCTGTGCCAAGGGGGAAAAAGGAGAGAAAAGAAAAGCAAACTCCTTATAACAGATACGCATAGTCAAGCAAAACACTCAATGATTACATGCAAAAACTGTGTATCTCACTTGGCACCCCAAATCTATCACTTCTCTATCAGAAGGTTTCATCACTGGGCCTCTGGAAACATGGGTGGTCATCGTATCAGTCATATGAGTACTGTGTCCTAAAAGCATACAATTATAGCATCTTTTAATGCAGATAATTCCAGAGGCCTTTTCAAAGCACTAATCAAACTAGTTTGCTTAACTGACTAAATGTCAGCTATGAGCAAGGAAGCTATATTATCTGTGCTAAGTGAAAGACCTGATATTTGCTTCCTATCCTCTGAATATATTCATAGGCTACATAATTTTTGTCAGTATGAGACAAGCGATAAATGAACAATCACTAGGTGTGCAAGTGTGTACTGTTTTATACATCAAAAATATAATTCTTAATATTAAATAGACTAAGAGATGAAATTTCGAAATTTGAATTTAAAAATCTGAAGAATCCTTGTGATCACTGTAATGGAATTTGACAGCATTGTATGGCTTGCTCTCTGCTCTGTATATGAGCATACATATGTGCAAAAGCATGTCTGTGCACAAGTACCAGTGTGTGGAATGAATAATGGCAAATGTTTTTTATTAAGCCTTCACTAGGCATCAAGCACTGTGCCAAGTATTAGGGATAGAGATTTTTTTTTTTAAAGTCAGTCCCTGCCTTCAAGGAGCTCACACATTAATACGAGTAGAAAATACACAGAAGTTCAGCTGCAGAGAAGATAGAAAAGCAATTAGCAGCAAACATGGTATGAAGTCAGTTTGTATTTGATAGGATATGCATTTGACCTGAAGTGGAGATAAGCTATTTTATTTAATTAAAGTCAACTTTATCACTCTCCTAATATGGCAGAAAATCCTAAGAATAGGAGGACTGGGGATGATAGGAAAGTCCTGAGGTCTTTAAGCTGCATCAGTAGATCAAGTAACAGTTGGGAGGTGCAACCAGAGGGCTGAGAGACCTTAGAGTGGTAAAATCTGCAGAAGCTTAGGAAACTGATAGGACAGATGATAAGGTCTGGTGATCCTCCATATCATAAGAAGGGATAGAGTTGATGACTCTCATCTGATCTAAGACATCCATAGATGTGCTGAAGTCAGCTCAAATCAGCATTCCAGATCTGAGGGATAGCCAGTGAAAAGAAATGAAACCAATAAATGGAGGGCCATGTTGAAAGATCAGCTGGGAAACTAGTGTCAGTGGATCACAAAAAATGTGGAAGTAAAGAGGAAGACTGGAAAGGTAGGAAGAGGAAAGGTTGTGATGTATTTTAAAAGGATTATATATTTGACTCTGGAGGTAATGAGGAGCCACTGGACTTTACTGAGAAGGGAGTTGACAGGAAAATCATTTTGGCACCTGAATGGAGGATGGATTAGATAGATGAGAGTGAGGAGACACACAAGACTGGGAGATCAACCAGAAGGCTGCTGAAATCCCCTCAACAAGAAGTGACCTGTACTGGGGTGGCAGCTGTCTTCATGGAGAGAAGGGAAGGTATATGAAAGATATTAAAAAGAGGAAAAGAGTAGGGGAGATGATGTCAGAGCTATAACTAAAGGAGGACAAGATATTGGTGAAAATCAGAAGAAATGTCAAAGGGTTTAAAACAATGTTATTTAGGACACAAGTGCAAAGCCAATTCCCCCAGGTTCAAAGTTATTCATATTCAGAACATGGAATCAATGGAAAAAATATTTGAACAAAATTTCTTAGTTTATATGTAAATATATGAGAAACACTCCAAAGTATTAATACCAAATCATGACAGCTCCAGCATTATAATGGTGCATCAAAACTTTAGTTGAAAATTTGGTCAATAACTTCTCTCCCTTAAACAGAAACATCTGTCACATTCATTCAAGTACCATGTTTTAAAGACTATTTTATGTTAATACTAAAAGATTCAAAGCTGCAGCATCCATATTTCATTGTCACTCTATAGAATTTAAATGAAAATGAATGACTTAGATGAACTACTACATTACTCTGAATGCCACATATTCAGGGATAAAAAGGATATTTCTTTCAAAACTCTACTCTATAAGCTATTTTGAGACCAAAAGAACATACCATATTTCTTATGTACCACAACCTAGAAGACTGTCAGAGGACATACAGTAGGTTCTTAATTAACATTTATTAATTGAAAAAGAAACTTTTCATATTTTTTTAAGTTGTCTTTATTCATGTATGAGAATCTGTACCTTTCATCTCCTCTACCACTGTAGTAGTAATTTAGAGAGCAAATGAAGGCAATGGGTAGGGATAACCTAATCCTGAAGAAATAGTGAATCAAAAAAATAAATTAGAACAATAGATAATTCCATCAAAAAACAAAATGATAGCAATTAAACAGCATACTAAAATTTGTAGGATGTAGCCCAAGGAATAAGTGTATATAAGAAAAATTGTAGCTCCAATATAAAAATATTAATGAAAACATTAAGCTTCCTTGGATTTCACAAGTGACTTGAATTGCACATTTGTGCTGCAACTAGTGTGATTACAGATACAAGATCATTCTCATGCAAATTCCAAGAAAGATTTAGGGCTATTAAAGACTAATAAGATATTTACCCTTGACTTCTATTAAGTTCCCCAAAAAGTCTGGCCCAAATGGAAAGCAGTTCTGCTCCTTACCGTCACAATGTAACTCATCAAAATAATGTCTGAAAACTACCTTCCCCCAAAAAGTACGAGTGTAATTGACTATGATTGTGCCATAAGAAATTATGAAAGAGCCCACATCAGAGAAACCTGAGGAGACTTGTATGAACTGACATAAAGTGAAGTGAATGGAACCAGGAAAGATTTATATAATAGCAATATTGAAAAGACAAACAACTTTGAATAACATCAAAACTCTGATCAATGCAACGACCAAACCCGAACTCCAGAGAGCCATTGATGAAGCATGTTACTCACATCCTGACAGAGAAGGGAAAGACCCAGGATGCATAATGACACATGCAATTTTAGACATTTCCGATGAAGGAATCTGTTTTACACAATTATGCACTCATTCATATTTTGTTTTATTTTTCAATAGGGTCAAGGAGATGGGAGAGAAAATAATGCTTTAATTTTTTTTAAAGACAAAAAACATTTTCCATAAAATTTAAGCTTAAGGACATTTAAAGAAAAACTTGAAATATATCACATAAACAAGCTGAATGTGCTAATTTTCCAGAGACTCTACTTATGAAGAAATTTTATCTAAAGCTACAGTAAGAAGAAATGGCTCTCCATTGAGGCTAAATGGGATATAGTAAAAAGGAAGAAGTAAGGCTGTACCTGCATGTGCATTTATCTTAGATAGTACTTAATATTACATAGATTTCTTCTACCAGAACTGAGGAGAGCTAGGAACACATACCAATTTACTCCTTTGATGAGCAATACACGAAAAAGTCAAATAAAGTTGCGCCCAAATGATATACCCCTAGGTATATCATAAAACAACCAAGTTACTCTGTAGCCCAGGTTTGGCACAGGACAGGTCAAAGGCTAACAAAGAATATTAGAGATTATATACATAAAACTCTGTCATTTCATAGATTTGAAAAGTAAAATCAAGAGAGGAAAATGACTTACTCAAGGTCACAAAGGTATGAAAAGACAAAACTGGGATACAAGCTCAGGTCTACTGGCTCCCAAACCAGCCATCTTCCCACTCTGTCACTCTCTAATAGTACACTTTTACTACGAGTTATTAGAATTTACTTAACATTGACATTGCCCTTGTGAGTTACAATATCTTTTTTCTTTTCTCTGTAAGAGGAACAAGCCTTGTGGGAGTCATCTTTTTATTGATCCAAACAAAAATGATTTTGTTTTAATTTATTCATGTGACATTTAGTAAGTACTTACAAAGGGCCTGGGATACAAAGACAAATATGTAGCTTAGCCTGCTCTCAAGGAATATGCAAGCTGAAAGAGGCAAGGGCAAATACATAGGACTGCGAAATAAATTAAGAGTCAGATGACTTGCTATAAGAAATACCAGAAGGTTAACACTTGCTAAAAAGAAAGGACATCACAAGGTCATAGATACCTTCGAAGCCATTGAATCTATCTCTTCATTTTACACGATGAAATTGAAGTGAAAAGATGTTAAGTGACTTCTTCTGGGACCATACTGCTGGCAAATAACTGAAGTAAAATTTGAACCCAGACCTTCCTGACTCCAAACCCCAGCAGTCTCTCCAGTGTACCACTTAGCTGCTTCAAGAAAGGATTCATGGGCTTTGAAGGAAGGAAAGGGTTTCAAAAGCTAGAAAGGATGCCACAAAAAACAGATGAGAAAAAGCTGAATGAGAATGGAAAATGAAAACTGGAGGAGAGAAGAAGTGAATTTCATTAGTCACAGTTGTAGAGTCTTAGCACAGGACATAAATGATCCTCCCTAAACTCTATGGTCTCCACTTACGATAGAATATCCCATGTCACAGATCTGCCTCTTGGTAGTCTCAACTCCACCCTCAGAAGGTGGTACATGAGGGGCATCCATGGCCCACTCTGCCTTCCAGCAGTGACAGGATCAAAGGCAACGAAAAGCATTATAGGTTAATTAATCAAGAACTTCACGTTTGCAGAGAGTATTTCCTCCAACCTGACATTCCATCTCCTGACTCATGGAATTTTTGCTGTCTCCAATGCCTGCAGTTCTTTCCTCATTTCTGCTTCCCAGACCTCCTCCAAGTCTCAGTTACAGTGCTAACTTGTATAGGAAACCATTCCCATTACAGTTATTCCTTCTACATCTCAGGGGTTAAGGACCCAGGACCTCCACAATCTGGAAAATTTTTTCACTATTCCTTTGTACCAGAGAAAAAGTCTGAATTACTATGTTATTAAAAGATAAGAAATGTTGATATTATGCTTTATTTTATATGTGTGTATGTTTGTATACATATATATACTTACATATATATAATGCATTTCTGAGTTTCTAAAGTTTTTCTTGTTACCTGCAGCTTCTGGAAAACTCCCAAAATTCCCATTTAATTTCTCATGCCGACCCATGATATATCAAAGCCATGATGGGGAAGGGATAACTGTACTTCTTAATCTTAGTACCTTCCTGCTGACATCTCTAATTAGATATAAATATAGATCTTGTCTGTCCATAGCTGTTTGCATGTGGTCTCCCCCTTACACTATGAATTCCAGCGCCTGGCACACAGTAGGCACTTAATAAATGTTTGTTGATTAGTTCGCATCAAGGCTTAATTTTTAGAATACAGAAAAGAAAAACTGAAATCTAAAATTGTCAAATTTTAATTCTGAGGAAATGCTGACAAAAGTAAGGAAACATAAAATACCTTGCACTCCAGGAACAGAAATGACATTTATATTTATCTCCCCAGTTCTGAGGGAAACCACAAAAAGGTTCTAGTTTGAACTAAGGCTTTTTTTTTTTCTTTTTTGAGGGAGTCATGGAGGGGAGAGGTGTTAAAGCAAAGAAGAAAATAGTAAATGATTCAGGATCTCAGCCTAAAAAACACCAGACAAGTCCAACCAGGTTGAAATAAATGCTAAAACTCTGCACCTATATATTTCTTTTTGCTGTGGCCAAAACTATCATGGATCTGGCCTACAATGTGACAAGCAGTGCCATGTTTGAATAAAAATTAAATAATAGCTAGATAGCTACTTAATAGTTAACATTTATATGGCATTTAATACATGCCAGGAACTGTTCTAAGCGCTTTATAATTATTAACTTATTTGATCTTAACAATAACCCTGGGAGGTAGGTGCTCTTATTATCCCCATTTTGCAGATGAGGAAACTGAGGCAAACAGAGGTTTAAGTGAATTGCCCAAGGTCATACATCTAAGAAGTGTCTGAGGCAAAATTTGAACTCAAATCTTCCTGACTCCAGGTCCAGCATGCTATCCACTGTACCCTAACAAGCTGACCATGTGTATGTGTGTATATGTGTGTGTGTATGTGTGTGTATACGTGTGTGTGTGTGTGTGTGTGTGTGGCTAAAGACTTACGATAGAGAAAGAACATCGGAGAGATGCCAAAGGGAATAGCCATAGTCCCCAAAATGTGTCCTAAATGGAAAGAAACCCTTGATACGTTGGGTGGTGACAGCAGAACGCCAGTCAATAATCAAACATTTATTAAGCACCCATTGTGTGGCTAAGTTCTGGGAAAATTAAAAAGGGTAACACAAAATCCCTGCCTTTGAGGAGGTCACAGTCTCCCACAGTGTGGGAGACAACGCGTACCAAAGAGGTACAGTCTGATCAGCAAAGAGGGAATGCCAAGGAATCTTCTGTTTGGGTGTGCCCTGGACCTGTTTATTCTCACTAAAGCACATCATGGAGGAAGCCAGGCACCCCTCACCAGCTCACAGCAGCAGAACTTGAAGCAGAAGACCAGCCACTTTGGCAACGGCTTAGAGACAAATCTAGACAGGAGGGAACTGTGATTGTCTATTGGCATAATTCAATTATTGCATAGATCCTATCATCAATTTTTAGAAAACTTCCTTGATTTGCAAATGAGGAAACTCAAGGTCATATGGATCATTAATGTGTGCTGGATTCAGAGATACTCAATACACAGCACCAGGGTTGACATGAACATACATCCCATCTCTGTCTTCGTACAAGATGACCACCCCTCTCCCCTCCATTTGGAATGCCTTCTTTCTCCTCCTTTCTTCTTTAGAATTCTTACTTTTAGAATTTCCAGGTCCCCTTAAATCCAGGTCAAGAATGATCTTCTACGTACATCTTTCTTGATTCTTGTGGCTAACATTCCCTCTGCTCCTCAATTATGCTTCTGTTTATTTTGTACATAAATATACATATGTTCTCCCCAAAACAAAACAAACTCAGGATCACAGATTCAGAGCTATAAGAGACCTTACAGACCATTTAATCCATCCCCACACATATACTTCACAGATACAGAAACTGAGGATGAGCAAGGATAAGTGACTTGTCTCAGATCACAAAGCTATTAAATGTCCAAGGCAGGATTTCAATTCGCTTGTCCCTGACTACAAGTCCACCACTCTATCCACAATGCCATCTAGCTACCTTAAGAATTTTTCATTTGTCTTTCGATTTCCCAATACTTAGTGTAGTCCCTAGCACAGAGTAGGCTCTTAATAAATGTTTATTGAATTGACTTGAATGATTGATTGGATAGGGTCAGGAAGTCAAAGTAATCAGAGAACTACTTTGTCATGAGATAAATACAAGAAACACTAGAATTCTAATGGTGACTCTGTTTGGAGTGTTGGCTCAATCAAAAGAATTATATTATCTTTGAAGACAACATCACTAGACTAGCTATAGAAGTTATTCAAAGATTTGCCTAAATAAGACCATGTGGTCAGTCCAGCTCCACTGACCTGCATCAGATAAAGGGATAAACTTCCTGGCTAACAGTGCCCCCTTTTTTTCATTAGATAAGACCTAAATGACAAACCTGACAAATTTCACTGGGCTCTAAGTAGACTTCTAAATTAATATAACACTTGAGACACTCGTTCAAGCTTCCTTCTATTGTGTAAAGGATGTGGTAACATAGTTTACGAAGACATTTAAGATACCACTAATAAGCCTGGTTATTCCCTTTGATTCAATGGCTGAAGCTTGACTGCCCTGTACCTAGGAAAGAAAAGCCTATCACAATCAGTCCTTCTCTAAAGGGAGAGAGATGGTATGAAGCTTACAAGATTATATTTTTAAATATACAAAATATTAACAAACAAAATATTACCACGTACAAAATATGGTAAAGATTAATTACTGCTTAAGAAAATGTCTGAGAAATCTAATATGGAGTTAAAAAAATCTTTCATAAGCATTCTCTTTTTGAATAGCATCTAAGCAATTTCTATTATTCTCCTTTTTATTTTAATTCTAGAGAGTTCTTTTATACAATAGTCTGAAATCAAATTTTTACCAGAGACACTAAAGTATCCTACAGTAATCTGCTAAACTAGACCATAACTCCCACCTTACCTTTTATGCCCATTGCCCTTCATTGTATCTGGTAGCCCAGTAGCAAAAACAGAACTGTGAGTATTGGGAAATACATGAGATAATGAACAATCGAGACTGCTCAGGGCAAAGAAGAGGAGGCAAATAGCACTGACAGATTAATTGTGTTTAAGGATTTAGAGTTGGAAGAGACCTGAGAAGTCATCTCGTCCACCTTCCTCATTTTGCAGATAAAAAAAATCAAGATTTCTCACACCTTGATGTATTCACATCTCCAAGGTATAATAGTGACACGTTTTCCTGCCACTGATATACCTAAAGACCTTTCCCAGTGAGATGAGATATATCATTCAGGCATGACTGGGTGGGAGAATGGCTATCCTTTCACTTGGGACTTTCCCTAGTTCACTTCCAGCTTATGGTCCTGAGTTTCCTGTGCCCAGTCAGAACTTTAATATTTAAAACCCTGGTATCAAGATAGAAAAACCAACATTCTAATTTAAATTCATTCAGGTTCAGAACTCTAATGCCTCCTAGTACACATACAGAGAAAGTGGATAGCAACACCTTAGTAGTCAAACTGTACTTCAATAAATTCAGTCTTTTCTTAAGTATACTGGGATTTGGTTATAACAAATATTACTTGAAATCAATGTGACATCAAAAATGCATTGGAATCTATTATACAAAGATTTTCATCTTAGATTTTATTATGGATTTACCTGATTTGGGAATCAAAGTTTCTTCACTGGCTAAAGGCTGAACCCAAGAAGTCTTATCAGAGATACCAGGATTTCAAGCTCTGAGATCACACTTTAAAATTTAGAACTGAATAACCCATGCTTCTTCATATACATTATATTCCAATGCACTGAAAGCTCAAGCTCAGGTACTTACTTGGAAGACCCATTTATACTGAGCATAGCTTAATGCAAGTCCTGCCATTGTGAGAAAGCACATTTATATGTTACAAAATGTACAATAATAGAAATTTTAAATAATAGAAAAATTTATCAATACACTAAAATAGGAGCAGAGTAGAAGTAGTAATATTAGCATAGTTTAAATTAAATTATCATAGTAATATTAGCAGAGTATAAATTAGTGTAGTAATATCAAACATTGTGCAAAATAAACTGGACACATTATTATTAGAAAATTGAAATGAAACTGCAAAAATCAAATACATGTAATTCTATCATATCAGTTCTAATTAAAAATGAAGAGATAGATCATGTTATTTCTGATCTATTTAGGGTTACTAAGGAAAGAAGCCTCTTGAAATCTCTTCCCCCAAAAAAGTCCCAACTTTTCTCCAATCCAAATTACTTTAATGAATATAGACTTAAGCAGCTAGCCTCAGATATCCAGTTTCATTATTTCTCCTTGGAACTGTATTAACAAGAGGAAGTATCTATTTCCGTTCTTTTGCCACTAAAGCTAACACAAATCTGTAATCTGCAATGGAACAGTTCCATTTGCAATCAGAATTAGAAACAGTCATTTACAGATGGACTCAGGAAAACTGAGGATCTAGCAAATATGAAAATGCGTCCTAAAAAAATGGAAACATTTCTGGGTATCTTGAAAAAGATGTATTTCATTTCAAAGACTTCTTTTAAAAAAAAGAAAAAAATGAATAGCATTAGTACTAGAATTGCAAATGAGACTGGGGGGAAAGTGCATTAAATTAAGCTCCTATAATCCTGTGAATAGCTGCAGTGAGCTCCAGTGTCTTATCTCTATTAGGCAGGACTGAGAAATCTACATCAGATTTGATTTGCAGTGATGAATCAGGCAAGCTGAAAGGGTACACTGCTGCCTGTATAGTCTGGGCTGGTCCAAAATGCAGACAGATATCCAATTGACTATCTTCTTTGCTCAGGGGAGAGAAGGAAAAACAGAATGTTACTGTTTAGTGTACTCTCTCAAAAAGGCAGGACTTAAGAGATCTTGGCCTTATCTCTGATTCAATTCCACAGATGGAGAAGAGCTGGACGTCCAACAGAAATCAAATGATTTTCTTAGGGATGCCCCTCCTTGGTATATCATACCATACAATTTTACAAAAGGAGAATCTACATTGAGGCTTCATAGGCTCAACAAAGCAGATAAAATATGGGTTCCTTCAGTAGGACTTCAATTTTAGCAAAGAAAGCAGCTGCCTATATGCTCTCATTTGAAGGATTACTAAAAAAAACAACCCACCTCCTAAACTCTCCATTACAAGCCCATATTAATCATTTCTTTGTTAATTAAGGCATAGAATTGGTACTCTGGAACTGATTTTCACCAACAAGAACTGTTTGTTCAAGTAGAAATGATAGAAAACACTTTGGAGGAAGGGATTTCTCTATCTTAGAATTTATGATACACTGGAGGAAATTCAGGCATATTCTGAGTTCAGAATTTCAGAGAAAGAATAGATGTGATCTGAACACACAAAAAGAAAATATTCCTCTAAGGAGGAAAATGTTAAGTTATCTAAAGGAAACTTTATATGAGTACACAGGGAATGCATTGAGCATCATCAAAGTTAAAAGGACATGTATATCTAATATTCAAAATATTAGCAAATATATGACTAAGAATCAAAATAAAATTTAAAAGTGGCTGAAGGATACAAAGAGTTTTAAAAAGAACTGCAAACTATTCAATCCCCAATGAATGATTGTTTCAGGTTATTTTTTTAAAAACTAAAATTAAAACAACACTTCTTTTACCCCATATTCATTAAATTGACAAAGAAAATGGAAGAAAATTAGTCAGTGTTGGAGGGGCTAGGCGTACTGATAAACTGTTAGTAAAACAGTAAATGAATCCAATCATTCTGGAAAACATTTGGCATTATTCAGGAATATCTGGGCATATATTTCAAGGAGAATATAGATGGAAAGAAAGATCCCATGTATATAAAACTATTCACAGCAGCGGTAGTAAAAAACTAGAAACAAATTAACTGCCCATCTATTTTGGAATCTTTTAGCAAATAGGAACATATATGCATATGTTATATAAATATGCCATATAATTAGTATATATAATTAGTATGTATATATATGTTATATAATATTAGTATGCCAAAAGAAACAATGAGTCATTCAAAGTCAATATAAGTCATTCAAAGAACCATAGGAAAATATGTGAACTGGTGTCAGCAAACATTAAGCATTTACAGTGTGCCAGGGGGATGCAAAGAAAGGCAAAAAACCCAAAACTCCATGTTCCCTGCCCTCAAGCAGGTCGTGTTCCAATGGGGGTAGACAAGAGGCAAAGAATTATGGCCATACAAGATATGTCCAGGTTAAATTGGAGGTAATTTCAAAGGGAAAGCTCCAACAATGAAGAAGAAGAGGAAAAGCCTCTGGCAGAAGGTGAAATTTGAGTTGAGACTTGAAGGAAGTTGAGATGTAGAGGTGACGAAGAAAACCATTGCAGCTATCAGAGGACATTTAGTGAAAGGTACTACATCTTTGAATAACAAGCAAGTATCACTGGATCATAGAATATGTAGAGAAAGTACAAGACATCTACAAAGGTGGGAAGGGGAAAAGTTATGAAGAACTTCAAAAGTCAAACAGAGAACTTTACATTTGATGCTAATAGGAAACTGCTGGAGTTTACTGAATGAGGGGAGAGGGGACATAGGACAGCTACTGGTGTTGCAGTGGATAGAGTGCTGGGCCTGGAGTAAGGAAAATTTATCTTTCTGAGTTCCAATCTAGCCTCAGACATTTATTAGTTGTGTGACCCTGGGCAAGTCACTTAATCCTGTTAGCCTCAGTTTCCTGATCTGTAAAATAAACCAGAGAAGGAAGTGGAAAACCATGACAGTATCTCTGACAAGGAAATCCCAAATAGGGTTGCAAAGAGTTGGATATGTCTAAAACAACTGAATGACAAAAAGAGGACATAGTTAGACCTGTACTTTAGGAAGATCACTTTGGGAGATGGATGGAGAGTGGGCAGGAATGTGGAGACTGGTGGCAGGGAGACCAACTAGCAACTTATTGCAGCATAAAGTGGTGAGGACCTGCATCATGGTGGTGGCTGAGTCAGGGGAGAAATGGCTCATATATATGAGATATTGCAAAGGCAGAATGAACAAGACTTGGGAACATATTGGATAAGGGGCTGAGACACTGGAGCTTAAGTGGGAGGTTAGGGCTAGACAAATAGAATTGAGAATCACAGTACTAATATTAATGACATCTTAAATTCATCAAAGTAATGAAGCACAAGAGTTTCACAGCATAGATACAGGCTCTATACTATTAAAAATGACAATACATTTAAGAACAACCCTTGGAGTCCTACTAATTTTTTTTTCCTGAGTTAAGAAAGTCTGGTACAAATATGATTTCTGGTTTCATGGTATGTATACATATGTCTATGGAATAACAAAGGGGTGTTTAATGGTTAAAGGTATAAAGACGTCTAGTGGAAAGGAGTCAGGAAAAAGGAGTGAGGAAACCTGGGTTCTAATCCAACCCCTGCCCTTTGCTAGCTATAGGACCTGAAATAACTTACCTTCTCAGAGCCTCGGTTTCCTCATCTGAAAAATAAGGAAGATAGACAATTCTTTGAATATAATGAATTCAGAAAATATGGGAAAGTTGGCATGATGTGATACAGACAACAATAAAAAAGAACCAAGACAACAAAATATTCAGTGATGGCAATAATGTTTATGAGAACAACACAGAAGGAGCTGACCACAGATTAATCACAATAAGCAATCTTGTTTTTGTTTCTGATGAACACTGAAGTGAGGGATGATGGCTATGGAACGTTGTATAAGCTGTCAGATGTGGTTGCTCTGTCAACTGGTTGTATTTAATTGCTTTTCTTTATATAAAGAATGATCCAACGATTCAAGGAAGGATAAGAGTGGTGTGAGGAGAGAGAGATCTAAAAAATGACTGAATCTTTGTAAAGCATCTTTCACAAGGAGAAACATCTATCCCATGCAGGACAGGTTGGCTTTTCCTTAAAAGGTACTGAAATTCTCACTAAACCATAATTGGTTCAAAGGGTTCAGGTTCACACCACTAATGAGCTTCTTGGTGAGCTATTAACCAAAAACAGAAAGAAAAGTTCACAAGAAATCGGGGGCTCTCCCCTCAGTCTTGACTAGCATGTCAAACATGGCCAACACAGAAATAGGAAGATTCAACTGAATCAATGCTATATCCTTGTTAAACATTCTTTATACAATAGAGCGACATAAACCTTCTTTTTCTTAACTGTTAGATGGCCTACAAATGTCTTTTTTATTCCAATTCTGAAACTAAACTCCAGACTAATCTGTATCAGGCTAGGTCTATAAGAACATTCTTTTTTTTTTTTTTTAAGTTTAAGAGATTTAAGATAAACCCTTGGACTTTTCAGCCTATTCTAACTGCAGTAACACTTCAGAATGACATAAGACATGAAATTATAAAACCATATGTTGAAGAGCTCAAAATTTTCATTTTTAAGCATCTAAGAAGATATCATTCTTGTTACCTGTAAAGTAGAAGGAAGAGAGGAAAATAAAATTTTCTACATCCTTCAAAAAACCCATCAAAAATATAGTCAAATGCTACTTTTTTTATGTTCTCATTCCTAGATGTTTAAGAAGCCAAGGAGCTTCATAACATAATTTAAAAGAAACATTTCTGTTGGATGCAACATGGTGTAGTTGGAAAAGTACCAGAATCAGTCAGGTGGCTTGAGCCAACTATAGGATCCTGGGTTCAAATATCATGTCTAAGCCTTACTGTGTGACTCTGGGCAAATCACTTAACCTCCCTAGGCATCAATTTCCTCATCTATAAAATGGGAGGTCTTCGTCAGCTCTAGCTCTCTGATCCCAAGATATAGGATCATCCTATGACGTTGGGCAAATCATTCAACTTCAGCTTCCACATCTGCAAAAAGGAGATAATGCACCCCCTCCTTCACAAGGTTATGAGTAAAACATTGTACAAACCTCAAAGTTCCATATAAATATGCATGATTATCACTTAATCCCCTCTAAAACCAATGTTTCTAACTTTCATGAAGAATTGGGGCAAGAACAGAAGAGTGTGAAGAAAGCTGACAAGGTAAAAATAAAACAGCTACCGTATCTAATACTGACTAGAGTGTAGACAGAAGCTATCCACTGAATGTGCCAAAAGCCAAGACTTAACTCTACATTTGGCTCTGGGTACGTTAAATTCAAATCACCTAGGAGGCTATTTATTCCTTTAATTTACTGAGGGAGTGAAAGTGAATTATAAAATCCCTAAGGCAGAGGAAACCTCTGAGTTCTGCTAGTTCCGTCAAATTTCAGCCTTTAAGCATAATAATTAAACCAGTCAAAAGAGGGTTCACAGATTTAGCCATTGGAAGGGACCTTAGAGGCCACAGTGAGATGGTAAATGCCAAAAAAAAAAAAAAAAAAAGTTTGCAAACTCTAAAGCTCTGCACAAATGTCTACTGTTATTATCCAGCAGAATTAGACCTCCGAAAACAGAGACGACTTTATTTTGTGTCTGCACGCCCAAAACCAAACACAATGTCATGCATGTTTATTTTTTGTCTAGAATTCTGATTTCATCAGTATGGGGAACTCCTGCTTTGAAAACTCCCATTAGCCATGCAAATGAGCAACTCGTCTGTAATTTATAATCTTACAGAGTTGCTTAGGAACACCAAAAGGTTCATAAGTGATTTGCTTGGGGTCACACAGCTAATATGTGTCAGGGACTGGATTTGAATCTAGGGCTTCCTAATTTCAAGGCCAGCCCTCTACCTACTATATTAAACTACCTTAGCTACTAATCTATGCTATTTTCATATATCTCATGAGTTGGAATGCCATAACTTCTTTCTTTCAAGCTACTACTAAAAAAAAAAAAAAAAAAAAAAAAGTCATGAACTTCATTAAGTTTTCCAATCTCTTAAATCTGACTAAAATTTCAAATCCATTTTGTCACGGGGGAAATAAACATCCTTAAAACATATCTGGGCTATACTTAAACGCATCTGGTTAAAGATGAAGGGAAAATGAGGACAAAACAAAGCCTCAGCAGTGGTTCTCACTGCTCCTAAATTAGGTCCTCACTGGGCCTAAAAGCTAGCACTGTCAATTGCCTGGCCAATAGAACGTTATACCCTCAAGAGGTACCCCAGTCTAAGTTTCAAGTTCCTGTGCCTTAACAAACCTAATAAGGAAACTTCATGAATACATTTTTCATTATAAGGGTGCAACAGGTAAAAGTTACACAAATTTAGCTGTGTTATCATAGTCCATTCAAAATAAAAGTCATGCAATTACACATGGTATAATTACAATACATTTCAAACATTCCACTCTGAAAAGCTTTCTGAAGATGAAATATAAATTGGAAACAAAGGAACTAGTCTCTAATGATATCAAACAAATTAACACTAATGTTAGCAGGTACGAAATCCACCCACATAAGTGAGTTCCCTGAACCTGTACACTTGAAACCCCGAAGTCACTTTACAGATATTGTGGAAAAGAAAACCATTAAAGGGCATAAGTAAACAAAGCAAAGGAAAACTTGCTGGCTTACTGGATCTTAACCACTGATTTCACTACTGAGATTC
Organism: Bettongia penicillata ogilbyi; assembly: GCA_023548195.1. Classification (NCBI taxonomy): domain Eukaryota; kingdom Metazoa; phylum Chordata; class Mammalia; order Diprotodontia; family Potoroidae; genus Bettongia; species Bettongia penicillata. Next base: position 22,107,693 of record JAJHZJ010000009.1, on the reverse strand, counting down.
AGACTAGTAGAAACTACTATGAAAATGAGTTTCACTGAACTGTAACAGAAAGTCACCCTCCATTATTTCACTTAAAATGCAGATTTCAGGATCTAAGCCAGACATGCAAGCCAGAAAAAAAAATCAGTTTTAACGAAAAGAATATTTACCAAGCAAATCTAGATGTTAAACCCATCTTAGATAACAGAGACCTACAGCACTGTAGACAAAGATGGGAGGATAGGATTCTATAAATTTCTTGCTTCAGACAACTCAGCGCCGTAATGTATCATGAAAAGGACGTTAGCCTGTGATTTCCCAGAAACATCAAGAAATATATGAAAAAACTGAGAGAGGCTGGGGGAGAGGGGTTGAATGTACTCAAGAAATTTATTGTGTAAAGAAAATTAATCACAAAGACAGTAATAACATTCATAAAGAGCTTTTGATACTTCCAAAGTGTTTTACATACTGTATTATATATTATCTCATTTGAACCTCACAATAAACCCTGTGAGACCAGAACTACAGATGTTAACTCCATTTGACAAATAAGGAAATTGAGCCTCAAAGAAGGTAAGCAACCTGCACAGGGTCATACAGGGTCAGAAGCAGCATCTGAAAACCCTGACTCTTGACCCCAAATCTAGTGTTCTACTTCCTACACCATAAAATCTAGACAATATTCTTTTATTAGACTCAGTTTTAGAGCTAGAAGGGACCTTAAGGACCTCTGGTCTAACTCAGAAGCTTTCTGTCCAAAAAGAAGAAAATTCATTCAGCTTTGGAACTCCTGTCCTGGGACTGAGTCACCCTGATTGGTTCGTGAGTGATTGTAAGCTTACTTAGGTCACTATGTCTGGTCAACTTCGGAACAGACCATATCTCTGATTTCATCCTCTCACCCAGACCAGCTTGTTATCTCTCTTACTACCACCCACAATCTCCTTTTGCCCTTTTCTACCTCTGCCTTGGGAGCATAGTAAGGAAATAAACAGTACCATTTCTTCTAGAAAGGGTATGTCAACTGACTGCTCTTTGAATTAACCCACCACCATCCCTGAGATTCTCCAGACCATAACTCCCAGTCCTGGTCAGTTCTACCCTTTCTGTATGTGTTGTCCTATTAGAATAACAGCAGAAACGGCTTCACTTTCATATACATACACACACACACATACATATGTATGTATACATACACACATATACATCTGTGTATATACACATACATACGTATATACACACATACATATATATCATACATGTATACCTATTTGTCTTTATTTTTCTATTTGCAAAGACTTAATAAAGGTTTCATTCCATTATTTTTTCAGATGAAAAGATTGATAATTAGGAAAGTTAAGATAGTAGTCCAAAGATAAATAACTAGTAGTGGTATAACTAATAAAGAATTCAGCTCTTCTAACTCTCAGCCTAATGGTTTTCCCACCATACCTGGGGTCTCATTAGTTTTCTTGAGTTTTGATAACTTCCTCACAATGTATTAAATGCTCAAGTATAGGGGGAAAAAAGAAAATAAGCATTCTAGAAGATAAAGAGTTTGCTGAATGAGTCAAGTAGATACTATGCTTCCATAACTATTTCTAGTATATTTCCTTACTTAATTTTTTAAAAATCAGTTCCTAAAATTAGTGTCTCATAAAGCTACAAAGCTGACTTTGCGCTAAAAATGAAATTCCCTACTAACTGAAGCCAGATATAGATGTAATAGGTGTAACAGTCAGTGCTGGTTTCTTGATATCATTGACCGGACCTCTAGGGCAGAAATCAGTTTCATCTTCAATGTTATCCAGTTTTTAACATTAAGTCATCAAGTCAATAAGCATTTATCAAGTACTTATTACTGTGTTATTACAGCTGAACTGCATTTGAAATAATCATTTCAACCAACATATATTAAAGCTCTAAGTGCAAGACATTCTTTGGGATATTAGGATGAAAAAAAAATTCACATAGTCCCTGCCCTTAAGGAGCTTAAAATCTACTAGCAGAATACAAAATGTACAGGTGTAACACAGTGTAGAATAATCTGATAGGGGCAACATGTTCTAGGAAAATAGGAAAGAAAAAAACATCTCAGCTGAACCTTGAAGGACGCTTTCAGCAAGCAGAGATGAAGAAGAAATAGATTCCAGGCATGGTAACAAACTGTGTAAAAGAACCAAGGTGGAAAGGGAGTATATCAGGGAACAGCTAGCTAGCAGTTCAGTTTATTTAGAATGTAGGACATGAGACAAAAGATCTTGGACCTGAAGGAGACCTTAGAGGTGACCTACTTCAATCTCTCTTTTTTACAGATGGCGAAAACTCAGGTTCAGAGAGAAGAGCTTTGCCTACCCATGAGTGAAGAAATAAGAGAGCCAGCATTAGAAGGAGAGTCTTTATTCAGCAAAAAACATTAAAGGCTAAATAAGTGCAAGTTATATCTGAGAGCTTCCCAGTGAACAAAGGAGAGGCTCAATTATTTGAGAAGCCAAGTCAATATACCCTAGTCCCCTCCCAGAGTTGTTGGGATATATATTCACCAGATCTCCTGACTTTCAGCACAGGATTCTTTGTACTATCTCCTGCTACGATTCAAAATGTCCCGAGTGACCATCATTATGCATCAGGCACCAACCATTAATAATACTCCTTGCTTAGATGGGTGGGGTGGGGCAGGATGAATAAAACATGGTGCCTGAGGAGCAGGGACGAACAATCCAGCAGAGAAGATAGGATACCGAGGCAAATAACTACAATAAAGAGTAGAAGAGATAAGCATCATGAGAAAAGTACAGAGTACTTGTGAATAATAATGTCATCTCTACAGTTTACAAAGCACCTTCTTGGTAACAACCTTGGGAGGCAGGAGCACATGGAAGGAATTGATGCGGGGGAAAAACAAGCAGGAAAGGTAAGGTGGAATCCGATTCTAAAGGGTCTGAAATGCAAAGCAAAGTAACTTGTATTTTGTTCTATTAGAAATGGATAGTCATTTTTTGAGCAGGAGACTGAGAATGTCAGACCATGAAAGACTGCTGAACGAAAGTCAAGTCAACAAATATGATTCAATACTTACATCGTGGCAGGTTCCTGTGCTAAGGAGACCTGGATCCTAGTACTATCTCTGCCTATAAACTAGCTTTATGTCCACAGGCAAATCACTTTGCTTCTCTAGGTTACCTATAATAATAAAAGGATTGGATGAAATCAAGGTTTTGCTTTTGGTTTTATTTTTTTCCAAGATTGGGCTACCTGGGAACCCTAGGGATCCATGAAGTATTTTACAATGTTAGTAGCTTTCATGAAATTATTGAATTTTTTGTTTTAAGTTTGTGGGAGAATATTACTTCTGCATCTAATTCTCTTTCTTTCTCCCAGCTTCAAATTACATTCCCACCTTAACTCAAGAGTGGTGCAGTGGTTCCCAAGTGCAATCATACACCGGGCCAGAAAGCAAATAGTACTAGTATTGCCACTCACAGAAAAAAAAAAAAAATGATGACATTTATGTTACTGAGACCCAGAGAAAAATATAACATGAAAAGGAGAGGGAAAAATTGTATCTCGATCCCAAAACTTCACTCCCAATTTGGCTTCCTGAATTTTTACTCACTCTTATTTTATATTTATCCACCCTCCCCCCAAAAAACCCCTTAAACTAGGTTTATAAATTTTTAATAACCTTACAGATCAAAGCTTTACCACCTGATCAAAGTTCTGAATTATTTTAAATATAAATGGTTTTTTAAATGGCTTCCAAAATTGAAAGCCCTTGAATTCATTTTTCAAGTTCATTAAAATTCTATAATTCTATGACAGTGAGTTATTCAGGTGTTTGTTGTTTGGGATTTTCCCCCCAACCCAAAAACTGAAGTAACTTAAGCAATTCATTTAAGGCATATCTAGATTTGTAATCAATATAAATGGTATATCATACCCTTTATTGCAGGATCATGGGATTTTAAAGGTGGAAGAGATTCTAACATCATCTAATTTTATAGATAAGGAAACTGAGGGCCAGAGAGGGTATGAGATGATTTGCCCAAGGTCACATGGCTAATTAGTGGCTTTGACTACAAACCAAGCTGCGGACCTTACTGACTATTTGAATCTACAGCATTCCCTAAATCACTGTGGCAGCATCAAAACATGACATGAGGGTTTTAATCCTTAGCAAGTACTCAAAAGGTGGCACAAAGGCTTCCCATAAGATTCATAAATCTTGGCAATACTTGGCAAGTTTAAATGGCCTGTAAGCCACTGAAAAACTTCTGAGATGCTACCCTTTCTGGCAGGCCACTGGGGCCACCTTTAAACTGGCAAGGGAAAAGTGGATGGCAGCTTTGTTCTATCCTGGCTCAATGCCCAGAATAGGAAAGGAGGGATTGGGGGAAGGGTGAGAGAACTGGAAATAGCTGCTGGAAAGTAGATGAGCTACAGAGAGCAGTCAGCTAAGATGTACACAAAGGGATAGAAAGCTACCTGGACCACAGTACTGATTCCAGTCCTCCACCCCAAGCCCCTCCCATCCTCGCAGTTTTTTGGAACTCAGTAGCAGCAAAAAAATAAAACTAAATTAAAAAGCCCTCTCCCTAAGGTAATTCAGAACAGAGTGCTGAAGGGCAATCCAGAAGACATTTTGGTAATATATAGCCTTAGGCTCTGAGTTCCAACTTCTTTCCACCTCTGCCCTTAAATAAGTCTGGGCAACAAGCTTTCTCTTTCTTCAATCCCTTCTGCTATGGAGACATATAAACATGCCTCTCAAAAAGTAGACGTGATTGATCATTTGCTGTTGTTTGAACCTATGACTTTATTAGTGTGGGGAGCTCCCTGGTGAAGAAAATGACTTTACCAATTCAAACTGGCAACTTCTCAGTAACTTCTAGTCTTGGCGGGTTTTCTGGCGTCTTGCCTAGGTCACATAACCAATGTATCTCAGAGAGGACTTGAATTCAGGTCTTCTTGACTCTGAAACTAGCTATTTATCCACTATCTAACACTGCCTCTGGGACATTATATTATTCAAAATTAGGGTTTTCTTATAGATTTATCCTAGGCAAGACATACTCTAGTCAATAAAGCACTGGACTTGAAATTCTAAGGCATGAGTTTGAGCCTAGCTAGGCTATCAAATTATTAACAAGTCACTTAACTGGAATCTCTCAGCCTTAGTTTCTTTATAAAATAGGACTCATATGTTTCCTTCCTCCCAGAGTCATTGCACAGGAAGTTTACTGTGCAATGAAGTTTATGAAGTTTATAATTATATATATAATTATATATATATAAAATAATATAATTATATTCCTTATGGTTCATAAACCATAAGGAATTATAAAAATGAGTTGCTATTACTGTGCTAAAAGAGGCAGCATGAAGTGGACAGAATGTGAAATTTGGAGTCACAGAGATTTGAGTTCAAATGTCACCTCTGATTCTCATTAGCTATGAGATCCTGGGCAAGATACTAAACCTAGCAGTTGGCTAGGACTTAGTTGCTAAATCTTAGGTTGCAATCTGCATTTCTGGAAGAAGTTTCTTTTTCAAGTTCTCTGTAACAACAAAAGTTACAGGTCTTGCACACAGTCAAGTTGCATTTTTGATTCCTTCCCTTTGTAGAAAGCCACAGCCAAAGTATTTGGTGGCTGTCATTGACTTTCTATCAGCATATCCTTAGTAGTCACTTTTTGATAGAATGAGTGTGATAATTCTTGCATTATCAGCACAGGATACTTCACAGACTAACTTCTTTGGTAGGATCCTACCTCTCTGACCTCTGCCACATACTGGCTGTAGGACCCTGGACAAATCATTTCATCTTCTTGGGGCTCTAGGCCAGAAGGGTCTAACACACTGGCAGCACTCTGGACAGCAACATTTACCTGAACGTAGCCCAAACCAGATTAAAATGTAATTAAGAAATATTTAACAAAAAAAAATAAAAATACAATAGAATATAATGTTAATGTATGGTTTTGAGTCTATATGTAGACTGCAGGGATCCTTATGTACTATTTGAGTTTGAAACCATTGTTCTAGGTAACTCTCTAAGACTCTAAATCTTCAGAGCAGGTGTTGGTTGGACTGCGTGAGTTGGCAGAGGGAGTTTCCTTGCCTGACAGCTCCCTTTCAGCAATGAAATCATAGATCTTTGTCCTTTACTAATGGTGCTTACAGTCTTTTTTATTCTTTAGTAGGGTGTCTAAGCTAGTTGCTGTGGTCCGTCTGTGAGCTCCCAAGTGATAAGTCTTTCCAAATTCAGTTTATTTAGCCTTCAGATAAAATATCCACATCTGTGACCAGGGCTTTTCCTAAAGCCTTATGGTAAGGCCTGGAAGAGCATACAGTCTACTGACACAGCCTTCAAGAACTCAAAATTACTTCTCCAAAATGATGAGATCTTTGATGAAGGCCTTCATGAAAGAGATGAAATACTTGTTAGTATTTTGAAAAATAAAACTTGATAAAAGTATGAGTTACATTAATATGACTATTTATCAGTCATAAACTTTAAGCTGGAAGAGCTCTTAGCATTCATCTTTTCCAGTGCTCCATTTTATAAATGAGGTCACTGAGACCCTTAAAGTGTATGTGACTTGTCTAAAGTCACTCAGCAGAGCTGGAATATGAACTCTGGTCCTCTGACGCCAAGGCCAACATTCTTTCCGCTGTACCACAACGTCTCTGTTACTAGGTCTTACTATTGTTAAAATATGACATTAAGTATAAATTATTAGCTTTGTATCTATAGTGCACATTTCTTGAAGGAGCCAAAAGAAAACTTTCTGAATTTTATTAATCTTTTAAAATAACTTTTCTTTATCCTCCCATGCATCTGCATGGTAGGAAATGGTAGCTTTTTTATCCTTATTTCACAAATAATGAAACTAAAACTCAAAGAATGGAAAAGTAGATTATGGGCTCTCCCTATCTGGGGCCTTTTAAAAAAGATAACTTTGTCTTACTGAATGGTTTTATATAGAATCCTAGTGAAAGTATGGGCTATAATCAATGACCTCTTTAGATCATTCCCAGTTCTGAACTGTAGCTTGAAAACTTCTCCACCAAAATACAAATACTTTAGTATTCACTGCCTGAATTCTGAAAGTTTTCAACCAATCTAGATCCATATTCAAAAACTTCACTTGGGCTAGAACTTAAAAGCTCAATAATTAAGGCTCTGAAGCAGAGCATTCCACTTTAAGTTGTATATTCTCTTTTAACCAAAGAGGTTTTACAAATTACATTTGGCAAAATTTTCTTCCTCCTGCTTAGTGGATATGTATGACCTTAAAAATATGAAAGAGTAGAAACTCTCCTGCAAAAAGAAAGGACACCTCATATAAATTGGTAGAGGCTATCATTCTGAAGGTTTATAGCAGCCTGACATACCATCATTATCTAGACTTCAAAATATTTTCTTCCTGAATCAGAACTTTTTAAGTTAAAAAAATTAACTAGTCTGGGCAATTAGGCCTCTACTTCAAAATCAGTTCACCAAATAATTGAACAAATTAAAAAAAACAGAAGGCACTGAGTCTATTTGGGGCTGGAAAGCATCCAAAAGTGAAAATACCATCTTTCACTGAAGTTCCATTTCAGTATCTCATCATGCTGTGGTGTCCAGTTATGATAGCAGACAAATTCAGAGAAGTTCTCATTATACACAACATTTTCTGTCTTACCTCTGGGCCTTTTTACAACCTTTCCTTACCTCCACCACCCTCTTTTGCCTCAGGAAACATATGCCCTCACTTATCTCTTAGAATCTTAGTCCCCTTGAAAGGTTAGCTCAAGTGCTGTCTCCTACACAAGGCCTATCCTGATGCCCTCAGTTGCCAGTGTCCCCCAGTTAATTTTTACGTGTATATGTTAATATATTTATATATATTTTTATATTTTAACATATAAACATTTAGTTTAATATTATATATTTGTGTATATATTATATATTTTTATTAATTTTTATATATTTTCTATTTCTATATCTGTGCAGAGAACAGAAGTTTCCTTGGGCCAAGTACTGCTTTGTTTTTGTCTGTGTATCACCAACACCTAACACAGTGCCTGTACACAATAGACATTTAATAAATGCTTGTTGAATGAGTGAACGTCTATGAGTCATCAATATCTTAGTCATATGAGGAGTAAGTTGGATGAGACTCGTGACCAGTGTATTGGTCACAAAATAATGCTCTTTTTTCACATCAGAGTAAATGACAAAACCCATCTGCTAACAGGAGGAGGAGTTTGTAATCTACATCACTGGAAGGGGAAGCCATACTAACCAAATCACGACTCATTAAAGTATTCCCTAGAATGCCTTCCCCAACCAGCTCCTGTGAATCTTTTTAATGTACTACGTAATAGAGGTCCTACAGTTTTAGCTTTGCTTGTTTGTCATCGGGAAGTCTTTGAAAGTCACAGTAAGCTTTTCACAGCAAGCTTTTGATTTCCTTTCAAAATGCCACAAGCCAAACTTAGAAATCATGCCATAGGGAGTCTGGGCACTGAGAGATGCACAAGGGACCATAGTTAAAATTACATTTGATGACATTGATGGTTTAATAATGTGCATTTATGGTAAAAATTAAAGCCAGTTTGCCCTAACTTTTAATGGCTATATACTTATTTCAGCACTCAGCTATTTTTCACGGAATATATATCTGGAAGGGTCCTTTTTTTTTTTTTAAAGGAATGAGGGAATGGATACCTAGAGAGGTTTATGGGACTTGCCCAATGTCTCACTGCGAGTAATTGGCACAGTCATAATAAAAAACCCTGGTCTCTCTACTTTTCACTTCACTGTGGTACACTACTCTAACTCCTTAATTTTCTAGTTTATTTAGAAAGCAGAAGAATAATTGCTAGTTCTTTCAAGACAGAGAGAATTATCCCATTTACACAATAAAATGAAATAGAGAACCTCTGGAGGTCTCTTCCAGAACAATGATTCTGACATCTAAATCTTGCTCCTCAACTAGTTAAATAAATTGTGGCACATTAATGAATGAAATACTAGAATACAATTGAAAATGAAATAACAATATGAAGAAATCTAGTAAAATGATGCAAAACAAAAAGGGAAACAGATTCAGAAGAATGGCGTCCACTTAAAGACAACCACCAAAATTGATGAAAAGTGGCTGAGTCTCTGTGGATAAATAAGAGCACGACAAGAGGAAATGACTGAAAAGTATTATTCATTGAGATTGATTTAAATGAAAGTGATCACTCAGCAAGTTTAGTTGATTTACATTTTTTAACAAGTATACAAATTTCCATCTTAGATCCTCTTGTCTGTCCTTCTTCTACTTAACTTTCAGTTAATGCCTAATAAAGAAACACTAGGAAAGAGAGAGGAGGCAAAACCCAAATCATTAAAAGATTTATGGAAGGAACATCAAGAAATCCAAAGATGAAGCACCTCTGGGTTTTTCACCTTTCAAGACCAGATCCCTCCTACTTAGAGGATTCCAGAGGAAAGAAAAGCTCTGATTAAAAGCACTTTGCCAAACTTATAAATGTTGCTATTATTAAATGTGACTGGACACTGGATTCTGGACACATATATTTCAGAGGTGAGTTTTGTTGTTCTTAGTATTTTCAAATACAACCAATTAGGTGGCACAGTACATAGAGTGCCAAGCAGATTCATCTTTCTGAGCTCAAAGGTGGTCTCAGACACTTCCTAGCTATGTGACCTTGGGCAAATCACTCAACCCTGTTTGCCTCAGTTTCCTCATCCGCAAAATGAACTGGAGAAGAAAATGGCAACTAGCTCCAGTATCTTTGCCAAGAAAACCTCAAATGGGTCATGAAGAGTTGGACAACTCAAATGACTAAAAAGTAACAACAGATACAATGAACTCTCTTGATTATCAAAGCTAATAGGGAGAGAGGGAGGCATATAAAATCCCCAGAAGAGAGCTGCAAATTATGCGAAAAGGCAGCCTCTTTAACCACCTTAGAAAATGGAGATGGAATTCTTCCTCACTGTGAACATCCATACATACACAGAAACAATTCCATGAGATCTTTGTTAGCACAAAGGAGATTTTCCTCTATCTTAAAAGTTTGGAATTCCATGAAGCTGTGGACTACTGGTCCCCTGTCTTTCAGAGCATCCTTGACCAAAACCAATTCTGGGAACAACAGAGGCCTCTCAGGAGGATCTCAGTTTCTGCCACTGGCAGCTTCTCTATGGAAGGTGATTGCTTTGGATTGAGTGAACGGCTGATGATGGTAATTGTTTCTTGGTCAATTCACAATGTAAGCCAAATAAGAATCTGTTATATAACCTGTGCTCCAATATTCTGAATATGTGTTTGGAAGAATAAAACATGCATCTACTCACTGAATCACCCACTACAAGGAAAGACTGGCTGTGAGCTTCAGCCTAACAGCGTAGGGCATATCAACAGCTGTACAGGGAACAATTCACAGCTGAATGCACCAGCATCCATCTTTATCAAACATCATCCAGCCCAGAATAAATGTGAGAGTCAAAAGATGAGCATCTTCTACTCAGAATCAACTCAAAAGGCTTGATTTTCCTATCCTTATGCAGGTAAAACTGCCATCTGAATTTACCTGTACAAGAAATTGAAAACCATCAGTGATAGTTTTATCTACATGCTGATATATCAACAGGGGATCATAACCATGTCAAGAGTGATTACCATTCAGCTAACATCTATCAGGCATGATGTCTCCACTCCACTATAGAAAAGATGTTGATTGCTTATTACTAAAGGTATGTGGGGCTTAAATCATGGGGAGGGATCTCACAGCACTCCCAAATCAGAATCATTTTTCTTTTCAAATAAGATTCCTCCCCCTCTTCCACCACCAGCAAGCATAGTAAAGAGACAGAAAGTATAGCTTCTCCAGTCAAGTTTTAGTTAGATTGACTCATAAAAAGTAGCCTCTAGATCAGTTTCAGTAGAATTCCATTTCCTTGAAAACAGAGAATTTTATCCTTTGTATCCCTATGACCTAACACAGTATAGGCACTCAAATGGTGAATTCAATTGTTGAAGACAGTTTTAGCTGGTTAAGCAGGTGGGATTTCTTATATGTTTATAAACAAAGAAGGGGTTTTTATCACAAGTAGCAGAACAAGAAATATTTCAACAGAGTATTTATTCATTATATGAAACCACTCATTCCCAGACTAGGCAGTATCCTTCAATGTCAATCACTTGAATATGACGATGTAACAAACGTGTCTCTACAGGATGTCAAATCTCAGAATGAACATTAAAAACAACATTTAGAGGTTTCCAAACATTCAAAAGTTTGGCATGTAAAAAGGGTAATAAAGATTTTTTTTCTGATTTAGCATCATGGTACAGAATTTAAAGACCACATGGTTGGCCTGGAAGTCAGGTGAACTGAATTCTTATTCCAGCTTTTTCATTGCATCTCTGTGCGCCTCAATTTCTTTGTAAAATGAGATGCTTAGCCTAGAGGAAGGGCTGTTAACATTTTTGGGGTCACTATTTAGCATATTGTTAAAGCCTGTGGACTCCTCAGAACAATTAATGTTCTTTAAAAATTTTCACTAAAGATAATTCTAAATTTCAGATAAATAAAGTGAAAATAAAGATGTAATTTTTTTCCCATCAAAGTATATAGACCCCCTCAAATTCTATCTTTGGCAGGACCATACTTACCCTTGACTCTCCTCCCCCAGCTTAAGAACACCTAGACCAGATGATCTGTAAAGTCCCTTCCAGAGCTAATCTACTGTGATTTGGATGCATCCACATACTATAAAATGAGGAAAGATTCATTGAGTTTGGCAAAAGATTAGGAATTCAGCATTCTGGGTCTTACTCCTAGATTTGTAGTTAATGGTCTAAGTGTTAATGTGGAAGACAGTGAGTGAGGTGCAACAGAAAGAGTATTAAATTTAGAGCTAAAATGTTGCTATTGACTCACATGTACAAAAATATTGATAGCCACTCTTTTTGTGGTGGCCAAGAAGTGGAAATCAAGGGAATGTCCATCAATTAGGGAATGGTTGAACAAGTTATGGTATACGAATGGAATGGAATACTATTGTGCTATAAGAAATAATGGACAGCAAGACTTCAGAGAGGCCTGGAAAGACTAATATGAACTGATGCTGAGTGAAAGGAGCAGAACCAGGAGAACACTGTACATAGTAACAGCCACAGTATGCGAGCACTGTTTCTGGTAGACTTAGCCCTTCACAGCAATGCAACAACCTAAAACATTTCCAAAGGATTCTTGATACAAAATGCCATCTGCATCCAGAGAAAGAACTATGGAGTCAGAACTCAGAAAGAAGCACACCATTTTCAACTTTGTTATGTTTTGTTTTGCTTTGGTTTTTCTCATTGTTTCTCCCATTTGTTTTAATTCTTCTATACAACACAACTAATATGAAAATGTGTTTAATAAAAATGTATCAGTAGAACCCACATAAGATTGCATAGTGTCTTGGGGAGGAAGAGGGGAGAGATGGGGAGAAAAATTTAAAACTTATGGAAATGATTATTGAAAACTGAAGATAAATTAATTATTAACAAAAAAATGTTATTGTTCAGGTGTTTTTAGTCATGTCCAACTCTTCCTGACCCTATTTGGTGTTTTCTTGTCAGTAGCTTGCTATTTCCTTCACCAACTCATTGCACAGGTGAGGAAACTAAGGTAAAGAGGGTTCAGTGCCTTGCCCGAAGTCATGCAGCCAGTGTGTGTCTGAGACCAAATTTGAACTCAAGAAGATGAGTCTTCCTGACTCCAGGCCTGGCACTCTATCCACTGCACTATTTAGAATATGAGGGTATAAATTCTAGATTTTCAATGCAATTGAATTCATGCAAGTCAGTTAATCTGTAAGTGCTTCAATATCCTCATCTGTGAAATTCAGGGGCAGGACTAGATGAACTCTAAGGTTTCTTGAAGCCCCCATATCTGTAATTAACTCTCATGAGACTCTAATGTATAATAATACGAACACAGTATGAAGGGGAATGGTGTACAATAAGGCTAGGATAGTATAGCGGGTAAGGCCAGTTTGTGAAAGCTCCTGTCATATTACAAATATAAAAACTATACAAGGTAAAATGAGATAATATTTGTAAAGTGCTTACTTAGCACAGTGCCTGGCACAGAGTAGGTGATATAGAAATGGAATTAACTATTCAGTATTCATCAAAGACCATCTAGAGCAGAGGTTCTTAACCTAAGATCCATGGAGCTCAGAGAGATCATGGATATATTTCAAAGGTTTCCATGAATGTGGATGAGAAAAAAATTACATCTTTATTTTCATTAGGTTATAATTGAAATTTAGGATTACTGGCCCAGGAAGCACAGAGCACATGCAGCACAGCCCGGGAAGCATAGCCCGATGTGGCAGCGCCAAACAGACTTCTGGGAGTCACCAGCACCAGCAGTTCCCAAACTGCTCAACTCACAAACGCTACAGACAGCTTCAAAGGTCAGTGGAAGGGCTCAATCACTCAGGAGATGGGAACATGGTCTGGACCCAGGCAACAGCCACTGCAGCTGCAGTTTCCATTTTTGGAGCCCTCCACCTAGAGCTCCTGGGGGAATTGAGCAGCTGATCTGAATCTCAGCCCTGAGCTCACCCCTGACAAAGAACTCAAAAGTCAAGTAACTGGCTGGGAAAATGCCCAAAAAAGGAAAAAAGAATAAGACAACAGAAGGTTATTTTCTTGGTGAGGAGGTATTTTCTTCCATCCTTTCAGATGAGAAGGAACAATTTAGGTCTTCAGAGGAAGACCTAAACATCAAAGTTTCTGCATGGAAAACCTACAAAATAAATATGCAAAAGTCTCAGGCCATGGAAGAGTTCAAAAAGGATTTTGAAAATCAAGTAAGAGAGGTGGAGGAAAAACTGGGAAGAGAAATGAGAGTGATGCAAGAAAATCATGAAAAGCAAGTCAACAGCTTCCTAAAGGTGCAAAAAAAAATGCTGAAGAAATTAACACCTTAAAAAATAGAACACCTCAATTAGCAAAAGAGGCCAAAAAATTTAGGATTACTATCTATTATGAAATAAAGAATATCCTGAGAAAGGATTTATAGCTTTCCCCTTATTATCAAAGGAGTCCATGACACAAAAAAAGGTTAAGAATCCCTTCCTGAAAGGCAAGGATGTACTGGAACCAGCTCCAACCAGCTCCTGAAAGATTAAGTTTTCAGTATGAGCCTTTAAACCTTGCAAATCATCAAATGAAATAAATCAGAGCTTTATTTACTGTTCTGTGGACTGTCTAAACATAAGAAAGTGAAGGATGAAATTGTTAATAACGCAGATTAAAGTGTATCATGGTTACTTTTTTTTCAGCAAGCTGGTTGTAAACATTTACTCCAACACCACTCCAGAGGTGGTGTTGCATTTGAGTAACACTTGATCAAAGCAAGTATACAACCTTCCTGAATATATCTGGCTCTATCCATTTCTGATCATAAAAGAGATAACAAGAGGAGCTAGGATTAATAAATGCGCAAGCAAGAATTAAGCCTATTCAGAGTATGGGGACCTGGACTAGAAGTCTCCTTTCCTTTCTTCCCCTGACCAAATCCACTCGTTAAATTTCAAAAATCATCATATTAGAATTAAGAAATCTGAATTTTAATCTGAGTTCTGCCATTTATTAGATGACAAAGGTAGATAAGTTAATCTTTCTAAAACTCAGTTTTCTCATCTGTCAATAATAACACTAGCTCTACCTACAGCACAAGATTATGATGAGAAATAAGGAAATATATAAGAAATCACTCTGCAAACTATAAAGTATTGTATTTATAAATGTAAATGGCTTTGGTTTGGTTTGTGTCTAAACTCATGACCTCATCTGGACAGGGAACTCCCAGTGAAAAAATTCTCTCTATTAATGCAGATCAGCAACTTGTGACATCTTATCTATAGAATTTCCTGGCTTACTGAGAGGTTAAATGATTTGTCCATGGTTACACATCATATGTGTGTATGTATTTATGTATATACACATACTATATGTGTATGTGTATATATATATATATATATACACATATAGATAGATAGATAGGTAGATAGATAGATAGACAGATATAGATATGTATTTGCATCTCAGAATTGGAACTTGAACTCAGGTCTTCCTAATGCTGAGACAGGCTATGTGCCACTCCTAAACTAATACTTGCATAATAGGCAGAATCAATTTCTGTTTCTAGTGGTCCATGAATGAAGGCGCTTTCTAAAGTTTTATGGAAAGAGGCACTTGGAGAATAGAAATGGAAAACAAAACAAGACAGAAGGGAAACCTAAATTTGAAACTTAGATCTTTGGACAAAGCTGAGTAGAGAGGGGGAGGAAGGAGAAGAGAGACATGTATCCAGTGCTAGTCATAAATTTCCACACATAGACTTCTACCAAACACCATGGAGTATCTCCAATTAAACAATCCTCATTAATAAAATCATTGCTGTTGTTTTCATTAATATAATTCACTCATTTCACTGAGGGGAAAAACAACAGTAAGAAAGGGAAGGGTTTTTGTTTTTTGCTTTTTTTTTTAATATAGTAACTGGAGGATTAGAGAAATGCTCTATTATGATAGGACTAGTTTAAAAATAGTAAAGAAAGGGTTGGGATGAATGGACACTTCACTAGATGGAAAAGTATGAGCTCTGGGGTCCCCAAGTGATCTTGGGGATCTGAGAGTTCTTAGTCTCCCCTTTATGTAACATTTTCAGAAATATCCCAGAAGAAGGAATACATAGTAAAGCCTCTACTTACACAGATGACACTAAATGCTCCCAAGTAGCAGAATGGCCCCATCAAAGTGACAAACTAAAGGAAGAACTCTCAGAGTTATTGGAATGGTGGCAAATAAATGAACGATAAGCTTCAAAGCAAGAAAATGTAAAATAGCATGTTTAACAGAAAATTATCCAAATTAGGATAATAGGTTCTAAGCTATCAAATAAAACATCAAATTCTGGCTACTCTGATCTCACCAAAATGCCAAAAAATAATAGTGGGCACCAAGGAAGATGACTGGAAATAGAAAAAGAGAAAAATTATCCCATCCTTTTCCTAAGAATGCCTACTAAGACACTAAGATAGAGAAGAACCTAAAGAAAGGCAATTAAAATGATTAAGAGAATGTCAGAGGCTTGGTTGGGAAAGTGCTCTGTGGGGACAAATTAAAAACATCAGGTGTCTTTGGTATAAAAAGGCAAATACTGAAAGAGAATATTCCTGAACTCTGTGAAGTCAGAAAGGGCATAAAGAGTATGAAACACAGGCTTGTTCACCAAATCCTGATGTAACGGAACAAGGGAATAGCTATGTATAAAATTGGACTGCCTTTTGAGCTTCTGAATATAGCCAGCTCAGAGCCCTCATTAGCCCAGAAGTTGGAACAGGCTAAAATTATAAATAGCTTCAGAAAAGATTCAGATAAATTCACATTTATAATGAATAAGAAAAAGATTCCTTACCTGTTGAACTGCTGGGTGGCACACTAGAGATTGCTAGACCTGGGGAATTGTGAAGACTTGAGTTTAAATTCAACTTCAGACACTTACTAGCTGTATGACCCTGAGCAAATCACTTAACCTCCATCTGTCTCGAGTCTCCTCATCTCTAAAATGGGGATAATAAAAGTACCTCGCTCCCAAGGCAGCTAAATGGTGCAGTGGATAGAGGGTCAAGTCTGGAATCAAGAAGACTCAACTTCTTTAGTTGAAATCTGACCTCAGACATTCAGTTGTATGACACTGGCCAAGTCACTTAACCCCATTTGCCTCAGTTTCTCATCTGTAAAATGGAATGGAGAAAGAAATGGCAAACCACTCCAGTATCTTTGCCAAGAAAATCCCAAATGAGGTCATGAAGAGTCAGTCAGTGACGACTGAACACCACGTTCCAGGGTAGTTGGGAGAATCAGAAGAGATAATATTTGTAAAGCACTTAGCACAGTGCTTGGCACGTATGCTATATAAATCTAGCTATTATCATTATGTTCAGAAGACCAATCATGCCCTTAATTCAATATTTATTAAATACCTACATGCACAAGATGGCACTGTTCTAGGTTCTGTGTTATAAGGATTCAGTGTCACCGAAACAGTATAAAGTTAGAGGGACCACATGGCAGAACTAAAGAGGTAATTTTAGAGTGTCATTTTATTCAGGTAACCCTTACTATAACTTCAGTAGATCATATATGAAAATGCATTTATTATTTATTATTATTTAAGAATCAAATATTCCATTGCTATTTTTTGTTAAAGTTCATCTTTTTTATGCAAAAAAGAACTAATCATATCTAGATAGAAGTTAAATTGCTAAGCCAATTAAATACATTATAGATATCTAAAATGGGTCTGAACATATTATATGTATATATGTATATATATGTAATTATGGAAAAACATTTCAGGTACTTCAATATTAGTGAAAAGTCAGTGTAGTCACTAAAGTAAAATGATTAAATTCGACGTAATCTTGGTTTTAATACTCATTCCATAAATGACAAACATCAAAGATCAGTTAAAAGTTGCCCTTTTCCACTCTAAAATCATCATATACTTTATTTATACGTGTAATTTTAGAGAAGACATCCCCTTTTACAGCTTCAATGCATTTTTAAAATTCTGGCTTAAAGCACTTGGATGAGTGATATATCTTGTTTCTTTATGCATATTTTAATTATAAAAATGCCTATAATAAATTTTAACTATGGCAGTTACCTCTCTATGTTTATTTACATTAGCTGCAATAGCTTTCAATGAGGGATGTATGAGATAGTCAAAGTCTTGGAACGAGCAATAACCTAAACAAAGAAAAAGACTAGCAAATTAACGAAGTATGTTTCTGTTTACACTTCTATTTCCAAAGGTTATTGTTTCTATCCTCTATAACTTTTTCCTGCTCTAAAGTTTCAGGTTTTGACCACTGCTAAAACAAAAATGACTGATTATGTCTGCATATGCCCCTATACCTCCCATGACCATATATTCTATAAATGCACCTAAATTTTTACACATATTGTCAAATAACAACTTATGTATTATTACTGATGATCAAGATAGAAAATCTCAATTAAGCAAATAATTAACCTTAAATAACAAATTAAATTTAATAAGCAAATACAAAAGCATATAATTAAAGAGGTAACTAAGTACCACAGTGGATAGAGTACTGGACCTGGAGTCAAGAAGATGAGAGTTCAAAATTCAGCTTCTGACAGTTACTAGTTCTGTGATCCTGGGCAGTCATTTAACTTCTGCCTCAGTTTCCTCAACTGTAAAATATGGATAACAATAGCACCTATATCACAGCTTTGTGATGCCCAAATGGGATATTTGTAAAAAGCATGATAGGTGCTTAATAAATGCTTATTCCTTCCCCCCTTTTCCTAAATGAATTTGTTCATTTTTCTTTCCCCAAAGCAAAAATCAGATGTGACATGAACAGAATAACACTGCAACTGAAACTCAATGAGTAAACTGAGGGAAAAACTTTGCCTCTCCAGGTTTGAAATTATTTTAGCTATTTGTTTGTACAGCAATATTTTTTATTCTTTTTGTCGCCATGATCTGAAATATGTCATGTTTCTATGTTTTCTATTAGCTATATTTACTTGATTTATGGTTAAAATACTATTCCATGGTTGCTTGCTAAAAAATTTCAGGAACAAAGTACTTCCAAATTTGATTTTTCTAGAATAGGGGAGTTAAACTTAAATACAGAAGCCACTTGGCAGGCCACCTATCAACTTTAGAAAACCACATATTAACATTTTTATGTTCTATTGTATTCTTCATTATTCTGCTAAATATTTCCCCATTACATTTTAATCTGGTTTGGATAGCAAGGGCCAATGCAGAACAGATTTTTTCTTATTAAGAATGATATTCTAATCCTTTATAAACAGTAAAATATTTTTTGCACAGGATATACTCACAAAACAAATGGCTAACCAACCAAGGCATTCTTACTTTAGAAGGGGAAAATCTAAGTTAGATAAACTAGATGAAATTAAGTTCTTTCACTACTACATTTAAAGACTTGACCAGTTAGCATCTGGTTTCCCATTCTAGCAGAGTTAATGTATCTTATATTCAGCAATAAATGTAATGTAAAGCTTTTATTCCCCTGAGTCAAATAATCTCTATTTTTCCCCTTCAAATCATTATTTCTAATTAGATCAACAATTAGCAGAAGGGCTCCAGTTATGATGCATGTGTGCAGCATAATAAAGACTGCTCAGATATCTACTTTAAGGAGATCTGCTGCTGAGCATTTATTTACAGATTGCAGTAGTAATAAAAGTATTGACAGTTCATCCTCCCTCAACGTGCTCCTAATAGGAAATCCCAGCATCCCTACAGTTCCACTGTGTCTGTTGTGAGGAGACAGCGGAGAGAAAAAGAGGTCTAGAGATAGGAAAAGACAGAGCAATGTGTCAAGACTAAGAGAGAAATCTGAATTTAAGATATTTAAATTGATATCTGTGAGGCACTGTCCTGCAATTCTTGGTCAGTCTGTAAAGAAGCACCAGTCCAATCTGAGTGAAAAGGAAAGTACAAAACATATGCAGTCCTGGTAGTATCTGATCCAAAAGAAAATCCAAATATATCCTTATAGTATACAATGGTATAAGACAGCAGAATGAATGATGGCCTGGATGTTAGGAAACCAAGGTAGAATTCCAACTTGACCATTATCTAGTTGTGTGACTTCAGGGAGTCACAAACCCTCCAGGCCTCAGTTTACTCATCTGTAAAATGAAGATAATCGTACTTGCACCTACTTCACAGGGTTGCTATGAGAAGAGTACCATGTAAACCTTAAGTGGGAATTGCCATCATCACCAAGGCTCTTAATCTTTTTATTGTCATGATGTTGGTAATTTAGAAAAGCCTATGGACCATTTTCAAAATGAAATTTTTAAGTGTATAAAATAAAATAAATATGATTAGAAAGGAAACCAACTGGACTGAGATGCTATTATCAAAATATGTGTGGGATGTGGGCGGGGGGGGAATTCGCTCTATCCCTAGGTCTCTGCTGAAATTGTTCTCTTTGGAAATCAACTTTCTGTGCTATAATAATGATAACAAAAGTAACTAACTTTTACACAGCATTTACCATGTGCCAGGCACTGTGCTGAGCACTTTCCAATTATTATTTCCTCTGATCTTTACAACAACCCTGGAGGACAGGTGCTGTCCCCATTTCAATATGAAGAAACGGAGATTAAAAAACTTTCCCAAGGTCATACAGCTAATAAGTATATACCTCAGTGTGTACAACTTAACAAAAGACCAGTCAGCAGCCAAATTTCTTTACCTTCAATTTATCTTCAACCATCTCAACCAAACCACAGATGTCCACCTCCCCCTGACTCTTGGGCCATAATAACAGAATTTTCATCATTCAATTAACAGCAACAGACTCCACGTCTGATAAAATCACAGAGGAAAGATGCTTTTTGGACCTTCCCTATCTAAAATCAAGGTTTGTATTTCATTATCGTGGCATTTGCACCAAGAGAAAATGCCTCCTTTTCAGAAAGCCAAACCACCCCTCCCCCTAGCCCCAACCCCACAGGTTTAACAAGAAGACGACATTGTTGGTCTCCGATTCTCCTTTGTAATGATCAGTCTGCGTGCTCTGACTATAAAGAATGGTGAAAGGCTTGTGGTGATGCAAGAAAACCACACATTCCAGCTCCCGGCTTAGCTTGTCATTGGTTTACCTCTCCTAAAAGTCTTCAGCATGTACATCCTTGTTTCACCGACAACCTGAAATAATGTTTCCATATTTTCATGATTCTGTTTCTCAAAGAAGAAAGTTAGCTGAACTTCAGAGGTTAACAATATGTGAACAAATTAATAGCATGATTTATGGTTTGCCATAGAATTTTGTACTTAGAGAAGAACACAGACAATTTAATCTAAAAAACCTGTAAATCTGTAAAGGCTAAAAATTAAACATCCAAGCAAGTCTGCTGGCATAGCAACAACAGGCCATGCTACACAATAAGAGTCTGGAGTCAAAGCCAATTGTAAACTGGAGTCGAAAACAGGAGATCTGGGCCCAAATTCCAACTCCCCCACTAACCCACAAGGGTAGTCCTTGCTAATCAGTTCACAGTTCTGCACCTCAGACTTTCTGCCTACTCTTCCAATGGGTGTAAAAACTATCTTGTTAGCAAGTCAAAAGTGAGTCAAGAAACAATGACTGAGCATTTGTGTACTTGAGAGGTCAAGGAGAAGAGCCAAGAAAATGAAGCTACAGTCCTTACCATCAAAGACTGACCGTCTTTGGAGGGATGGAAAGCAAACATGACACAACTAGGGAATAAATTTACAGAGTTACTTCATTCAAACTTGCTAAAGGCTGCTCCATTTCAAATGCAAATTTCATAAAAATTCAGGCTTGGAAGAGACCTTGGAGGTTAACAGAATCACAGAATTTCTGAGAGTTGGATAGGATCTCACTAGCCAGCGGATCCAACCATAAAAGCCTTTTCTCAAAGACCCGCCCCGGCGAGGAGGAACCTCTGGGCACCATCCATCCCACTTTTGGACAGCACTATTTGTTGGGAAATTCTTGCTAAGACAGTGGCAAAATCTGCAACTTCCACACACTGCTAATATTTTTGTATGCTAAGACAAAGAAGAAAAATTTGAACACCTCTTTCACAGTCCATTTTAATACTTGAAGATAGCTATCATGTTCCCCTACATCTCCAGAATAAACAACGGTTCCTTCAACCAATCCTCCCAGTCAGCTAGATAGTACAGGGGTAAGAGTGGTCAATGGACACGGAGTGAGAAGACACTTTAAATCACTCTTCAGACAGTTGTTATGAGTGTGACCATGGACAAGTCACTTAACCTCTCTCAGTCTCAGTTTCCTCACATGTAATATGCAGATAATAGTACACCGCTCAAAAGGTTAGGAGAATCAAATGAGATAACCTACACACAGTGCTTTGTAAGCCTTAAAGTGCAATAGGAATGCTAGCTCTCTTTAATATTATCATTATAGGATGAGGAAGGATATAAATCATGCCATCCTGATTGCCTCCTTCCACTTCTTCAATAAAAAAACATGGCGCCCAGAGTTGTTTGCATGCTGTCTCCCCCATGAGACTGTGTGTTCCTTGAGAATGGGATCTATCTTTTGCCTTTTGTTTTTTGTTTCTCCAGAATTTAGCACAGTGCTTGGTGAATAGTGGGTGCTTAATAAATGTTTACTAACTGATTTCCAGATAGGGTCCAACCAGGACACAGTGCAGTGGATCTATCACAAGGAAATAGTTTCCTTATTCTGAGGCAGCAAGGTGCCACAGTGGATAGACGATTGAATCTGGAGCCAGGAAGACTCAATTTCAAATCCTGCCTCACAGGATCCTGGACAAAGTCACCTGACCTGTCTGTTTCAGCTTCCTCATCTCTAAAATGGAGATGTCATCTACCTCCCAGGATTGTTATAAAAAATAATAATATTTGTAAAGTGTTTTTTGCGAATCTCAAATCTATAAATTATTAGTATTATTACTATATTACTAATTACCATATTACTACTATACTACTAATTATTATACTACTAATTACTTCTATACTACTTACTAATTACTATTATATTACTAATTACTAATATTACTATATTATTACTATTATTACTGTTCCAGGTTAATAATAACACAGTCTAAAATCATATTAACTTTTTTGGCTACCATATCATACTGCTGGCTAAACCTATACTTGCAGGCTACTCATGTATCTACTCATCTTTTTCATATACGTAACTCTTGTATGTGTATATTAAGAGCCATGTACATAACTCTTCCATCCTTTACTTGGGTCACTGATTTTTTGAATCCATGTATAAGAGTATATTTTATATAAATATATATGTATACATATATATATGATACATGTGGATATATAATATTTATGGATATATATGGATACATATAATATATATGGATATACATATAATATACATGGATATACATATAATATACATGAATATACATTAATATACAGATATGTGTGTAGAAATAACATATATATGTGATAAATCCTTACTATATATTTTGCAGAAGCACAAATATCATTTTTTTATTTTAATTTTTAGAGTGAAAGAACTCAGATAAGATTTGGTATTTGTTATCCTTAATTAATTTAATGACACAGAGTCAATTTGAGTTCATATACAAAAATCTTCTTAGATGGAACCTTACACATCTAAGAGCAACTCAGAAAGGGGAATGGTACAGGGAAAAAAAAAAAACAAAACAGAGAAAGGAAAAACATGAGCAGCTCACAGAACACCAATCTCATGCTTACAAAATGAAAAAGCCACACATGCCTTAATTGTGTAGGATTTGTCAAATTAAGCAGAAGTATTTTGAAGTACCTCCTTTGTGCTCAGTGCTACATGTTATCATCTTACTGTCCCAAAAGTTTTATGAGGCTGTACTAATTATGATAAATGTGTGTGTGTGTGTATGTGTGCAGGCATATGTGTGTAGAGGTGTGGCTGTTACACATAATCAGGCACAGTTCCAATCTAATCCAATCCAATAAGCACAGATTACACACTAGTAACTCCAAGACACTGTGATAGATGCAGAAGACAAAATGGTGGAAAGAAAACACCTTCCTTTCCTTAAAGAACTTACATTCTACTGAGGCAAGTTAAAGCACCCAAAAGAGCTCATCCTCACCCCATTTCTATTTGAAATTATCAGTTCTATGCCAACGGAAAGAACAATGGACTTGGAATCAGAAGACCTGGATAATACATCTTTATTAAAAACATTAGAGATACATTTCATTAAAAGAGGTTGAACTATGTCCATGGTCCCTATATTATTTCCAGTTCTAGATCTTATGATACATTTTTATGGTCCACCAATATGAGCTAGTCATAGGAAAAATTCTAAATATATAAAATTTATCATTAATGCTCTTTTCCCTTTATCATCAGCCTTTTTAGTGGTCTTAGCACCCTCCCAACATTCCAGATGCTTCTTTTCCACATTCTCCCTATGTTTTATTCTTGCTCTCAAATGGTTGAAATCTAATCTCTACCAAATACTTACATGTAAGTTTGTAGCATCTTATTGGTACCTCTACCATGCATTTACATTCTAATCTATATAAGTTATTTTTGAGCAAGACTTACTTCCCCAATTAAACTCTAAGATCTTTAAGGTCACAGACTGTTTCTCATCTCTGCACCACCCTTGCCAAGAACATAGTGCCTGGTACATAACAATGATTTAATAAATTAATGTTGTCAAATGTTTGTCAAAATGGTTCAAAGTATGACCCTTCCTAAGGGTATCCACAATTCACAATTGTAATGTAGAAGGCATTTAAGAGCCAAAAGAAGGAAACCACAATTCAATTCAAGACACATTTCATAAGCATCCATTTCAAGCCATTATGCCAGTTATGACAAGCAATGAATTTCATAATTGGGTACAGGGGTTCTGCCTGATCTCTCAAATCCCATGAAGTAGTCACCTAATTTTTAGATGGCTTCAAGACATAGAATAGTAAAATCTCCAAAGAATTACAAATCATTGCCATTCAGCAATGGAGAACATAGTTGAAATAAGCAGGATACAATCCATAGCAAGTAAGAATTTGCAAAGTAAATCCAGAGTAAAGAGCATCATCAAATCAAAACATAATTGGCAAAAAAATAAAAGAGCAGGCTAGTCAAATGCCAAGAGTGAGGAAGAAGCATGAACTCCACTGTTATCCTTACAATGTCAAAAGAAAGTCAGGAAAGCCCAGAGCACATTGGGTAGACTTCTTTATAAGAGGACACAAAGAGCTGCATAGGAAAGATGGCCATGGATGCTTGTGATTGCTTCTCAGGAGGGAGCAAGCACACAGACAAAATTACAGACATGGACCTGTCACATTGATAAGCATTTAGAAAGGGATCACCTCTTCTGCCTACCCATAAGGTCAGCCCTGCTGACTCTACCTAATCTAGTTCCCAAACTACCACTAGTCTCCAAGCCACTCATTCTGATTCAATGGGAAAAAAACTGTTCCTACATCTCCTGACTTGGATGGATTTGACCCCTGGCTCCAATACTTACTGTAAGTATGAGCACTGACAAGTCACTGAGCTTCAGGCTCCTAAACTGTAAACTCCACTACCTATGTTACAAATTTTATGCATGTCTTTTTTTTGTACCCTTTTAAAAATGTTATAGAAATGTGAGTTATTTTTCTAGCTCCATTTCTGTTTGTTTCTCTACCGGGTTATCTTGGATAACCTTTAATTTTTCTCTGTCTTTAAAT
Organism: Bettongia penicillata ogilbyi; assembly: GCA_023548195.1. Taxonomy (NCBI): domain Eukaryota; kingdom Metazoa; phylum Chordata; class Mammalia; order Diprotodontia; family Potoroidae; genus Bettongia; species Bettongia penicillata. The sequence continues at coordinate 22,082,364 of JAJHZJ010000009.1, read as the reverse complement.
CACTTCCTCTCATGAAAATACTCTTCACAAGAATGTAATTCATATTTCCTACCATTCTGTGGATAAAGAAGATGCTGTAACAAATAACTAGTATCTCCTCTAAGTTAATGACAAAGACTGAATTTAAAAGAATAAAGCATCACCCAGAATGGCCAGCGATTTAAAGAGAAGTGATTCTTTGCTGTTATGAACAGTCTCATGTGTCATGGACACTCACACTTTTCATGATGATAAACCCAGGATGAGGATGATTGAGCTTCTTTTGGTTAAACTGCTGATGGTCCTTATAAAAAATGCTACTCCATGAGCATAGACCCCAGTTAGTTGTGAGCAGCTGTCCTGTGCCCCAGCAGTAAACAAGGTAGCAAAAACAGCACCCAGTCATTTTGGTCAAGCCCAATACCGGTTTGAACAAAGATTTCAAGTGTGCTTTCCCAAAGTAAAGGTAATTTGAGGGAGATGTTCAAATAAAGCAGCATGGAGCCAACTTTTAACTTTTCCTTGGGCTTAACGGTCATGGACATTTTACCTTGAATGTCCTGGTAAGCTATTAAACAGAAGATATAAATATCTGTTTTCTTTCTATCACACTGTTATCTTTGATTATTCACTTTCCCTCTTCCTCAGTTTTCTCACCCCTCCTAAGGAGATAATATGATGTCTGCTCTTTCTTGAAAAGTTTTCAACTAATCCCCAAACAAAGGAAAAATGCAAAGGAGAAAAAAAATTGATGAATGTCCAACCAAGAGATTCTTTTGCTTGACAGAAAATTGAAATCAATAGTAAAGTTTTAAAACATTTATTGATTTTAGTAATTCATTTTCAGTATCACCATAATCAAAAGCATTTTTTTAACACCTGCTTGTGAACTGTGCAGAACAGTGCTGTAAGGAGCAAGCTGAATACATTCTCTGCCCTCTAGGTCCTTGCAATCTAAGACATAACAAGGAGGCAGAAGGATAAATCAGACATGATAAAATGTTATTAAATAAATACATAAGCAAAATGCATTATAATTATGTACAAGCAAGGAGCTAAATGTATTTAGTGGTTGCAGTCATTATAAAGAGAAGATAGGAGGGACAGAACAGGAGAAAAGGGACATGTCACTCGTTTTCCGCTTAGCAATGTTCAAGTCTTTAGGGAGGGAGTTAGCACAATATAAGAGAAAACGATGAATACGGGAGCCAGAAAAACCGTATTTGAGCCTCAGCTCCAGAGCTTTTAACTATGAGATCCTACTCAAGTCACAACTTCACCTACAAAATGGGGAGGATAGCTAATAATAAGAGCTCGAAACAAAAGTTAGCATTTATGTAATTCTATAAGGTTTACAACTCACTCTATTTTTATTATTCTATTTTAACTTCACAGTCCTATGAACTAATTTTTACAATAGGATAAGATAGGCAATGCAAATATTACCATTTTAATAAAAATTGTCCTTACATTGGTCACCTACTGAAAGGAGTTCATAGGATCATAGATCTAGGGTTGAAAGGGAAAACACCTAGTTCATCCCCTCATTCTATAAATGAAGAAATTGAGACCCAGTCAATTAATAGGCAGCTAAGTAGCATGGTGGAGGGACTGCTACCCTTGGAATCAGGAAAATGACTTCAAATACTGCCTCAGTCATTTACCTGGTCACTGTGTGACCCTGAGAAAATTACTTAACCTCTGGCTGCCTCAGTTTCCTTATCTGTAAAACGGCATTGGTTGGTTTGATCCTCTTCATTCTCGAATGATAAAGTAAAGTTTCAGTGTGTCCAACTGTGGCTGCTCAGACCAAGATGAGCTTAGAATGCTCTACCACAGATTGGGCACAGATAGTTCGTGTGAATATTTGGGGTGGTTACTCCAAATTGGCGGATCCTACATTTCCTTTGTGCTGTCTCAATTGTGCTTTGCTCATAGAGCACAGCACCCTTTCTGATGCAGGCATGCCATGCTGAGCAGTCCTGTGCCAGTGTCTCCCATGTTGCACAATCAAATCCAAAGTTCTTGAGAGAGACCTTGATAGTGTCCTTGTATCATTTCTTCTGGCCACCATGTGATCATCTACCCCATGTGAGTTCCTCATGAAACAGTCTTTTGACAAGCATACATTTTGCACTCGAACAACTGGCCAGCCCATCTGAGTTGCACTCTCTGAAGCATAGTTCGAATGCTTGGCAGTTCAGCTCAAGCAATGACTTCAGTGTCTGGTACCTTATCCTGCCAAGTGATCCTCAGAATCTTCCTAAGACAGTTCAAATGGAAGCGATTCCATTTCCTGGCATGGAGCTGGTAGACTGTCCATGCTTCACAGGCATACAACAGTGAGGTCAGCACAATGGCTCTGTAGACCTTCAGTTTGGTAGTTAACTTAATACCTCTTCTCTCCCAAACTTTTCTTCAGAGCCTCGCAAACACTGAGCTAGGTCTGGCAATGCAAGCATCAACCTCACTGTCAATGTGTACATCCCTAGAAAGTACACTACCAAGGTAAGTAAATTTATCTACAGCATTCAAAACTTCTCCATTTGTTGCAGTTAATAGTTCAACATATGGATGTAGCATAGGCAGCAGAGAATTGATCCATACGTTGTGACATCTCAACTTCAGAGGCTGCAATGAGTGCACAATCATCTGCAAACAGAAAGTCATGCACCAACACTCTCTCCACTTTGGTCTTGGCTTGTAGCCTTTTCAAATTGAAGAACTTACCATCAGTATGGTAGTTGACCTTGATGCTATGTTCATCCTCAATGAAAGCATTTGACAACATGGCAACAACTGCACCCACCTCACAGGGTTGTTGTGAAGAAAATATGGGATACTATTTCTAAGTGCTTTGCAAAATCTTAAAGCACTATATAAATGTTAATAAAGAAATATATATTATTTATATATATGTAGCTATATAAATAGCTATAAATTATCTATGAATCAACTTCCCCATGGGTACACAGGGAGTAGGCATCAGAGACAGAATTTGGCCTTGGGCCCTCTAACTACAAGGCCAATGCTCTTTCCACAATACTGAGTCTCTCTGGGACTACGAGGAAAACACTTTATAAACTCTGCACAGGAGACCTCAGTTTCCTCATCTATAAAATGATGCCGTTAGACAAGCTAGCCTCCGAGATCCTTTCTATTCCTAGACCTATGATCTTCTGCTACACTGCAAAGCAGCCTACAGTGAAGCAGTATAGCAATAGAAAAAAGTAAGTAACAGAACATTGCTGACCAGCAACAGAGAAGGCTCCACTCACTTTGACCAACAATGCAGAGAGATAAACAATAATAGCTCTATACCAAAGTTGTAGCCATGAAAATGAGGAATTTGTCAAACAATCAACTTTTATCAAGCCACTATGCACACAGTACTATGGCAATAGCCACAGAAGACATAAAGAGGAATAGAAGAAAGTAACTGCTCTCAAGGATGTGTACACAGAGGAACAACATATGTTCAGATGACCTCTAAGCCCCTGTCCACCTCTAAAGCTAGGATCCAAATACAAGGCAAGTAATCAATCAATAAGCATCCATTAAGTGTTCCTGCTGTATAAAGCACTGTTCTAGGTGCTGGGAATGCTAATAAAAAAATGAAACTGTCCCTGCTTTTAAGGAAAATGAGAAGCACTGTGTGAAAAGAACATAGAATAAATGCTATAAGGAGTTCAATGGGTGAAAGGATGGCCAAGGGCCGGTATTATGAAAGGCTTCACAAAAGAGCTAGAATTTAAGCTAGACTCTGATGGATCAGATTCAGGTCGGCAGGTAGGAAGGTAGGAAGTATGCCTAGTGGGGGAAAGAACATAAAAAGGCATAGAAGGAATATAAGTATGGCTACTTCAGGGGAGGCTAAGACCAGTTAGGCTTGAGCAGAGAAAGGATAATAGTGAAGATAAGGTTGAAATGGGTGATTAGGGCCAGATCATAAAAGGTTTTAAATGACAAGATAATACACTAGAACTTGATCCTGTTGTCTTTGTGGCTCACCTATGTTTCTGAAGACAAATGGCACAGAATGCCATGATAGCAAAGATTATGTAAGCTAGACAACTTGTCGACATGGAGTCAGGCTACTATGAATTTCTTTCTTCCTGAAGAACATGGCTACAAGATTTAAGGAGTAGGGTCAGTATTCAGCCAAATTAAAGAAACTAGAAAGTTCGCAGAAGATCATATACTAGGTTAGACCCCACTCTTTTGAGGAAGCACCCTCCCCAGGACCCAGAGGTTAATGCTTTCAAGGAATCCTCTAAGGGGCAGAGCAAAAATGGCAGAGTAGAAAGACAGGCCTGTAGAAGCTCCCTGACATAGATCATAAAATACCTGTAAAAAATGACTCTAAACAAATTCTAGAGCAGCAGAAGCCACAAAACAACAGAGTGAAAGAGATTTCCAGTCCAAGACAGCCTGGAAAGTCAAAAGGAAAGGTCTATCACACCAGGCGTGGAGCAGAGAGCAGTCCAGCATGGTGGCAGGGGCAGGACCCAGAACAAGTTTCAAGGAGCCATTGGCGGCAGCAGTTCCCACATTGCTCAACACACAAATGCCAAAGTCAGCTTCAAAGGTCAGTGAGAAAGCCTTTTCATCTGGGTAAGAAGGGAATACAGTATGGCCCACCAGCAACAGTCACCACAGAGATCCATTTTTGAAGCCCTCTGCCAAATGCCCCTGGGGAAACTGAACAGTGGACCTGAATCTCAGCCCTGAGTGTGGCCCTGGGGTGAGGAGGAGCACTGGTGTGGTAGAGCTGGAGACAGTTGTGGAGAGGGAATTCTACTCACAGATTCTGGGCGGAAAAGTTTTTGATGTTCCCAGACCAGGGTGCAGGCCAGGAGAGGAGTTTACTCTTGACTGTGCCACCTTGGAGGAATTGAGATCTTACAGGTCCCCAGAGTATACCCTACTCTTGACAAAGGACCCAAAAGTCAAGTAACTGGTTGGGAAAATGCCCAAAAAAGGGAAAAAGAATACGACAATAGAAGGTTATTTCTTGGTGAGCAGGTATTTTCTTCCATTCTTTCAGATGAGAAGGAACAATGCATGCTATCACAGGAAGTCAAAGTTTCTGCATCCAAAACCTCTAAAATAAATATACAATGGTCTCAGGCCATGAAAGAGCTCAAAAAGGATTTTGAAAAGCAAGTTAGACAGGTGGAGGAAAAACTGGGAAGAGAAGTAAGAGAGATGCAAGAAAAGCATGAAAAGCAGGTCAACATCTTGCTAAAGGAGACCCAAAAAATACTGAAGAAAATAACACCTTTAAAAATAGGCTAACTCAACTAGCAAAAGAGGTTCAAAAAGCCAATGAGGAGAAGAATGCTTTAAAAAGCAGAATTACCCAAATGGAAAAGGAGGTTCAAAAGCTCACTGAAGAAAACAGTTCTTTAAAAATTAGAAGGGAACAGATGGAGGCTAATGACTTTATGAGAAAACAAGAAATCACAAAACAAAACCAAAAGAATGAAAAAATGGAAGATAATGTGAAATATCTCATTGGAAAAACAACTGACCTGGAAAATAGATCCAGGAGAGACAATTTAAAAATTATGGGACTACCTGAAAGCCATGATCAAAAAAAAAAGAGCCTAGACATCATCTTTCATGAAATTATCAAGGAAAACTGCCCTGATATTCTAGAACCAGAGGGCAAAATAAGTATTGAAAGAATCCACCAATCACCACCAGAAAGAGATCCAAAAAGAGAAACCCCTAGGAACATTGTGGCCAAATTCCAGAGTTCCCTGGTCAAGGAGAAAACATTGCAAGCAGCTAGAAAAAAACAATTCAAATACTGTGGCAATACAATCAGGATAACACAAGATCCATCAGTTTCTACATTAAGGGATCGAAGGGCGTGGAATAGGATATTCCAGAAGTCAAAGGAACTAGGACTAAAACTAGCAATCACCGACCCAGCAAAACTGAGTATAATACTTCAGGGGGAAAAAATGGTCATTCAATGAAATAGAGGACTTTCAAACATTCTTGATGAAAAGACCAGAACTGAATAGAAAATTTGACTTTCAAACATAAGAATCAGAAGCATGAAAAGGTAAACAGGAAAGAAAAATCATAAGGGACTTTCTAAAGTTGAACTGCTTACTTTTCTACATGGAAAGATATTTGTAACTCTTGAAACTTTTCTCAGTATCTGGGTAGTTGGAAGGACTATACACACACACACACACACACACACACACACACACACACACACACACACACATACACATACACACACCCAGCACAGGGTGAGTTGAATAAGAAGGGATGATATCTAAAAAATTAAATTAAGAGTTGAGAGGAATATAATGGAGAGAGAAATGAAATAAGGCAAATTATCTCTCATAAAAGAGGCAAGAATAAGGTTATTCAATGAAGGAGAGAAGGGAGGAGGTAAGAGGGGAAAAGTAAAGCTTACTCTCTTCACATTTGACTTAAGGAGGGAATAACATGCTCACTTAATTTGGTGTGAAAATATATCTTATGCTACAGGAAAGTAGGGGAGAAGGGGACAAGTGAGGTGAAGGGGATGACAGAAAGGAGGGAAAATGGGAGAAGGCAGTAATTAGAAGTAAACACTTTTGGGGAGCGACAAGGTCAAAAAGAGAAAACAGAAGAAATAGGGGGCAGGATAGAATGGAGGAAAATATAGTTAGTCTTAGACAACATGACTATTATGGAAGTCTTTTGCAAAACTACACATATATAGCCTATATTGAATTGCTTGCCTTCTCAGTGGGGATGGGTGGGGAGGGAAGAAGGGAAAGAAGCTGGAACTCCAAGTTTCAGGAACGAATGTTGAGAATTGTTTTTGCATACAACTGACAAATAAGGAATACAGGTAATGGAGTACAGAAATCTATCTTGCCCTACAAGAAAAGAGAGAAGATGAGGATCAGGGAAGGGAGGACTGTGGCAGAAGGGAGGGCAGACTGGGGGAAGGGGTAATCAGAGTGCAAGGCATTATGGGGTAGGGGGAGGGGAGAGGTGGGGAGAAAATTTGGAACTCAAAATTTTGTGGAAATGAATGTTGAAAACTAAAAATAAGTAAATAAACATTTTAAGAAAAGGAATCTTCTAACATCCACTATGAAGGACTCCCATACTACAATTAGTGAGTCCATTGAGGGCTCTTTCAAAGAATCCTACACTACCTCAGTCATCTCAGTTGGCTGGCAAAGCCCTTAGCCTTAAAGCACTTACCTTCTGAAAAGCTTCCCACAATCACACAAAGTTCATCTTCCTACCATAGGACATAAGTTATCACTCACATAAACATGATATTTTTCAGGCATCACTTTTTTTAATCTTTCTAAATAATGGGCATATTTACTGCTATGAAGGAATTAAACTGCATATGTTTTTTTTTTTCAGATACACAACATCAACACTACCAACATCATCATCTCCACATATGAGGGTCAAATATGATATTTTCAAATGAGAAATAGTTGATGTCACGTACTTGGGCTGAGAGACTCTCCAAAACCTGAATAGCAGAGAAAAGAGGAAGTTCATCTGATAATGACCCAGGTCCATGAGTAGACTTTTAAAAATATTTTCATTTTCCAGATAAATTTCTTTAATTCTTTGCTTGAAAGGATTTCTACATGTTTTCTCCCAATTCATTTCTGTACAAATGAAAAAAATAGCTATTTCAAAGTCAATATGCAATAGTAATTGAGGGGGAAAGTGATATATTTTAATGAAATCTGTAAAGCTTACATAAGAGAGTTGACTTTTGATCAGCTTTTACCACATTACCATCACTAGAAAGATCTTTACATAATCAAAAGGTTTTAATAGAAGTGAAAAACGACCCATATAAAGGAATTTAGCCACACTTGGTGGTACCAAGGCATAAGCATCTCTCCAAGAGTCTAGAAAAGAAACAACTCCATTGGTTAAGCAAACAAATTAGTGACCTTCCTGGGCATTTTAACTAGCTAAACCCTAGGCATATCTGCCAGTGGGCAAGATTGCAATCCAGGAGCTGCCTGTGGAGAAGACTCCAACAGGGGTCAAGGGGATTTTTTCTCTTCTCTCACCTGCTGTGACCATACAACTTTGGAGGGGAGCTACTTGACCAGTAGGAGACACAATATCCAAGAAGGATCAGAGGCAAAATCTCAAGGGAGACATAAATAGAGAGTCCTGAATGAAGAAGCAGTAACTTTAAGCATGGCAATCCCTTGCAGCAGAGAAGAGGGTTGTGCTAATGGAGAAGTAACAACTCTTCAGAAAGTGACAGAGTTGTACAGCTCTGCATTGGTACAGTGACCTACAGTGATGAAACAGCTCTAGAACATCTCCATCAGAACTAAGCTTTGAGATGAATGTTCCACACAGGTCTACTTGGTGAGGGAGTGTTCTCCTCCTGCCCTCCACTCCCATTTTTTTCATCTGCTTGGAAAACCAACAGTGATTTCAGAGTTGGGGAAACTGAGCAAGGCAGGGGACGGGAGCAGAGGTAATGCCCAAGTTGTTTCTTGAAGGGACAGTCTCAGAAATAATTCATTAAAAAGTGTGGTTTTACAACAAGAAATTAAGTGGGAATTGCAAGGACCTTCTAACCCTAAGGTAGCGATCAATCTGGGGATAAGGACATGGACTCTCTTAGCAGGACAAAGTGAAATTCAAAATATAGATTTAATCTTAGGCTAAGGACACTCTGCTGGGTTATAGTGCTAGCTCATAAATCTGGCTATAACTAAGGAGATGTCAGTTTGCCCTTATCAGATAAAGGCATCCTAGCAGGAAAGAGCTCAGTTGGCCAGCAGGTTCCTTAAAGAGATGCAAATCAGAAGCTGGTAGCAAAGAGAACCCAACAGTGAACACTGAAGCAACAGTGAACACTAGCAGCAACCTCCAAACCATCAGAATACAAATCACATGAGCAAAGTATACAAGTACTTTAATGACCCTGGAGTCAGCAAGATTTGGATTTGCTTCCCACCTTAGACACTGTGTAACCCTGAGCAATTCACTCAGTTTTTCTGAACTTCCATTTCCTAATGTGTAAAACGAGGGGTTAAACTGGATGATTTCTACGACCCTTTCCAATTCTAAATTTATAATCCTGTTCTGCAGCCCTGCAGTACCATAGATGTTAGTTAGCCCTATGCACCCACACTAAAAGCCATGCACATTTCCTGCCTATGAAATTCTCTACACAATTTCTAGGTATGTCTATTCTTGGTTCACTGATGATGTTTGGGGGGGATGGTATGGTCTACCTATGTTTTTTTTTATACTATGGTACTTCATTAAATGTTTGTTAACTAATCTTGTCCTCCATATTGTGCTATTACATAATTACAAGTCAAGAGCCATTTCAGCTTCCCTTGATTTGCATGTTTTACCCAGGCAATCCTGCCCAATACCCAACCCCAAGACACTCCTAAGGGTAAATCCCACTTGGACAAGTTGAACTCAAGCCAGGTCTCCTTTGCATGTAATCCTTTGCTTTGACTAGGGAACTGGGCTACCATGGTAGACTGAGAAGCATCAGGCCTAGCAAAAGGAAGATTTGGGTTCCAGCCTGGATGGATATATAAGTACCCATGTAACCTCAGGCAAACCACCTAACCTTTCAGGTCTTTAGCTTCTTTAACTATAGACATATTGAACTAAATGATCTCTAAGGTCCCTTCCAGCTATTAACATTCTATGGTCCAGGTGTGAGGCAGGGAAGAGAGGAGTATGGCTGGTGATAAGATTCAGCTATGATTACTCAACACGCTAGAGCTAATTTTAGATCCACTTATTGTCAAATCTCAATTAACCAGCTGAACAGTCAGACAGATTGTCCCAAAATAGCATACAGTCAAATCACTAGCTAAATCAAGGATACGTGATTTCATCAATGTGAGTTCTCCCTACACTGATAAAGTTCACAACCGCACAAGGCCTTGGTGGATAGTCTTCATGATTTGGTTGAAAATCATCACCTGGTGGCCAACCCTCTAACAGAAAAATCACTCATGACCTACTTAAGATGATCCTCAAATGACAGACCATCACTATGTTTATATTTGAAACATTTCTAGCTTGGTACAATTCTCTTAGAGTTCACATTCTCCTTGCATGGTATTCCAAAATCAAAGGTCATCTCCCCAGAATAAGGCACTAGAATAGGATCCTACTGGAAGAAAATATGGGAGAGTTTTCTTTAATCATTTATATTTTATATTAGTATGTCAGTTCTTCCAGCAGATTGACCCTTCCTAATTATATTCTGCTTTAGCCGATATTCAATTATTTTGCATAATTACTTGACAATATACCAGCTCATGGCAAGGAGAATGCCCATAAGCACTTTGGGTAGCAGAAAACAGCAAAAGTTTATTCTGAATACTCCATAAATTCAGAAGCAGTCTAATTTAATGGTAGATAAAGAATTGGGTTTGGAGACATGAAGATGAATTCAAACCCCAATTCTAACACTTACTGTCTATAGGGCAAGTCACTTAACCCTTACGTGCCTTAAACAATTCTTTAGGATAGATCTACTGGGTCACAGCCAAAGTGCTACTACCATGGTAGAAAAATTCTCCCGTCCTAATGAAATCTCAGATCTTTCAAGTATTCCTGTATTCCACAAATTTGTATGCACATAATTAAGGGCCGTTGGAAATAGCTTAATGTAACAATTCCATTGAGGTTAAGGAAAGAAAGTCAGGGGAGTCAGGAGATCCACAGGTCAAAGGAGTTGGCTTGGGCAATAATTAAAATAGCTTCTTATATTTTCCCATTCTGATATGAAAAACAGGACCTGCCACCAAAATTAGCTCAATGTCTAACTTTGCCCATGAAGGTCTGATATAACAACAGCAACAAAGTATATCCTGCGTGTACAAAGAGCTTCAAAAATATGCGCAGCATTTTTCAGGCATGCTCATTAAAGCCTCGCAAGATTCTTTAGAAGTAGGTCATATAAATAGTGTTATGCCCCTTTTACAAAAGAAGAAACTGAGCCTCAAAGACCATAAGTGACTTGCCAAAGCCCACACATAGCTAATAACTATCAGTGGCAGGATTCAAACCCAGAGCTTCCCAACACCAAGTCCTACGCTCTCTAGCGCTAAAAGACACGCTTAGTCTTCTGAGAATGTGGCCACTCTAGAACGCCAACTGGATAGCAGAAGGCAGAATGTGAAAAGATATGATGACGAAACAAATGGGAAACAAATTAAACCCTTGTTTTTTCCATGTTTTGTTACAAGGGATGGCTTGCTGGGTGGGGAAGAGAGAGAATGCTGTATTTGGGAACAAGGGTGATACAAATTTTTTAAATTTAAAACTAAAAATAAAATCCAACCACTCCCCAGGAAGCATTAAGGCAAATTCAGATTTTAACTAAAGAAAAGATCATATAAGGATGCAGACAGATGGCATAGTACACAGAGTGATAGACTTGGACCCAGCAAGACCTGAGTTCCGGTGCCTCGGACACTTAATGGCCACATAACCTTGGGCAAATCACTCAGTCTCTCAATGACAGTTCCTTTATCTATGAAATGGGAATTATAATAAAACATACTTGGTGGATTTGTTGAGGATCAAATGAAATAACATATATCATTTTGCAAACCTTAAAATGTTTTATGAGTGATAGCTATCATTATTATTCTTGTTATAAGGAGAAAACTTGCTGTAATAATGAGAGAAAGTTTATTAGCGGAATGACCTTGAACAATTTGCCTCCTTCTTCTAGGCCCCAATTTCTTCATATGTAAAATGAAAAGGTTGGACTAGATCAATGGTTCTTAAAGTGTGGTTCAGGGGAACCTTAGGAGTCCCCAAGACCCTTTCGGGGAGTCTGTGATAGTTGAAATATTTTCACAACAATACAGAGATGTTAGGATTTCTAAGATGATAAATTATCAATAGATAAAACTCACAGAACCCTTTGGGAGGGTCTTTAACAATTTTTAAGGCTGTAAAAGGGACCTGAAACCAAAAAGTTTGGGAACCATTGGAGGCAAAATATGTCTGGGGTCAAGAGTTTGGGCAGACGCACCAGACATGATCTCTAAGCCCTTTTCAGTTCTACTTTTATGATGGAAAGAACATCTATAACACCAAAAATTCACATGTATCATTTCCAGGTTTAAAGGGAAAGCATTTTTCTCACAATCCTACGAACTAATTACTTTAAGGATTATTATCCCTACTCTACAGATGATGAAATTGAGATTCAAAGTTTCCGTAGCTTGCCTGGGGTCTGAGTCAGTATTGGAACCCAGCTCTCTGCTGAATAGAAGAACAACACTTTCCCCTACAAAATGTGGCCTCAAATTCATACTCTTTTGAGACTGTTTCAATGTGGAGACCAGAGAATAGCAAAGAAAGAGAAATAGGAAGTGCCAACCCTCAACTTTCCCTCCTAGAAGGGGCCCTGGAGGCCCTCAGCAAGCACACTGGCCTGTGTCTACTAAAAATCACCTGCATTTGGTACACCTGTCATAGTTTGCCAACCCCACCTCCCCTATCATGACAATGAAGTTTGCAATTTGAAATCACTCGATATTGTTTTTACAAAGGGGTAGCCTAGAAATTGGGTCAACTCTGCCACTAGCTTTTTGAGGCACCTTGAGCAAGTTTTTGAATTTGGGGCCTCAATTTCCCTATCTGTGAAATGAGAGAAAAAAATCCCCAAGATTGCTGCAATGACTTTTATGAATATTAAGAAATGATGGCATTCGAGGTCTTGCTCCTAATATGAAGTCACTGATAAAAGGACTGTGATTGTCTCTAAAGTTTTAACGACAAATATCTGACTTTCCCCCCCTCAATCTCTAGCTTACCCTACAGCCCAATGTACAAGAACAGCAGTCTTATTCATAGAGTAATATTATTAGCAATAACTGATTTTGAGCCTGAGGTAAGTAGCACCATATTGAAGCCCTTGAATATCAAGAAGTTACAAGGAGGAAAGGAACAGAGGTCAACCAAGGAGGAATACTAGTTACTGAGGAGTGGAGGGGTTGGGGAATTGGAGGAAGCAGCACCATGTTGTAGCTGTCTATTTTACCTAATTATTCATGCAAAGGGCTAACTCAGTTAACCTTCTAAAGTTTCACCCCAGGACAAAGCTTTGGTTACTCTTCCTTAGTTACTAGTTCACATATTAAAATATACCCACCAGAGCGCCCCATCAGGGAGCCCCCACAATCTCCACCTTTATTTCAGAGGCAAACACAACTAGAACAAGACCTCTATTTTAAACAAAGCTCAACCTGATGGCAATGTTACCAGCAAATGTATTTTTCCTCTAAGTTCTTCAGTTGTGTCTAGGAAAAGCTAGAAGTGTTTTAGCATAATCGCTTCTAGAGGGTGTGATGAACTTCTTTTTGCAATTATCTTTTATTTTTACTTAACATTTTTTTAAAGTTCAGCTGACAAGTGAGATATTTACGCTGTTCTACTTCACAATCTATCACCACCAATTATTCTTGTGAAACATTAATTTAGAAAAAGAAAAACTCCATTGAAAACATTAGAGGAATTCCAGGTTAAGTATGGTACCTAAGCCAATAATTCATATCTAACCCATGGGCAGACAACCTTGGCCAGGTCTATTCAGAAAATAACACTATAATCATGAGAAATCTGTTGGAAGTTAATTAATCCCTCTTCAGAACTCCCTCTCCTCTGGAGGATCTAACTGATAAGGATCTACTCACCTAGGATCTGATAAGCCTAGGCATTTATTCCTAGGTGCCTGAAAACAACTCTTTGGAAATATAAAGTCAGTAGGTGACTATTCTAGCTAATAAACAATTCCATTGGAATACCTATATGACTTAGTCAACAAGTAATTCCTGCATCTCAATACTATTTAATGACATCATATAGAACTGGTTTGATTCTTTAGACCATCAAATACTGGAAAGAATTTCTTTTCAAATGCTTATTAATCATACCTGAGTTAAGCTCTAAATGGAGAAAGGTAAAACTGAAAAACAGCAGACTAAAACTCATTTCCTAATAAATTGGACATTTTCCTCCCTAGTCAAGACAGATTTAATACCTTCTTGTAACTTTCTGCCTGACTTGTCCCTCCATCAGTTCCTTTGAATATTTATTCCACTCTCTGGTCCATAGGCTTCTTAGCACAGAAATGGAAGTAGTGACATTCAAAGCATCAAAGAGGTCACGTGACAGACTGCATTCTCAATACTGCCTCAAAAAGTCTCCAGAAGTCACAGCTAAGTAAACTCAAATCTGCAGTCTGGGGGGAGGGAGGGAATGAGGGCGGAGGAAACAGGAGGAGAGACGAGGGACACGATGGAAAAGAGAAAAATAGCTCCACCTTCTCATCCCCAGATAATAACAAAAACACTGTAAAAAGCAGCTGCTACTTCATGTAGGAGACTGTTTTCAACCCAAAGCGATGATAATGGGAAACAACATATATATTTCTCAGCACTTCCTAGGTAGAACAAGAAGTGTGAATTTCAAGAAAAGTTTTCCTTTTTTAAATCCCCAAGCCCCTGGTAGAAAATGATTGCTAGAACAGTTCAATGTTGCCTCACAAAAGAAAAAAAAGCTCTGAAAGGGGGAGGGGAGGACAGGCAAGTGACATAAGCCATCAAATACAACACTGCATAAAAAAGTATCATTCATATGTAAACATATTTTAATATTAGATTACTTTAATATTATACTATATAACATAAGAGGACAAGAAAACAATATACAATTACAAACATCTACTTTTTGTACTTCCCCTAGAAAAATCACAGACTATTCAGGCAATCATTATTTATGAAAGCAAAAAAACAGGTCGAGACTAAGGCTCAGTATAATTAACAGCTAATAAAACTGATACTATGCCTGAAATATCAACAACAACATTTATTATGCAAAGAAGACTGCTCTCCAGATCTATTTTTTTAGGTCTCTCAACAGTGTGCTAATTCAGATGACAAGCTATTCTCTGAAAAAGCTAAAGCCTCAAATAATAAACTTTAAAAGTTATTTAAAGATGTGGGGTTTTTTAGGATTTTGCAATTCATCATTTAAAACATTGGTTTTATACAGTAGATTTAACAGAAAGCAATCTAGCTAGATTACAAAGTAGGTTCCTATGTAGCCATGTAGGAAAGCTTTTTTGGAGGGGGGGATTCCTATTAGAATAGGGATAGACTAGATGAGTATATCTGGGTAGGGGGGAGATGATCTTTTATGCACTTGTCACGACGTAACCGCGACCAGGGAAGGATACTGTAAACAAGTCAATTTCATAAATAAGAAAGCATAACCTGTCAGCTGTTAAAGTGTATCATGCCAATTCAGCACCCGCATATAGCACCATTCTTTCCTGTAATAACATCAGAATCCTTTTCATTGAGTCAAGTTAAACCTGGCCCCCCAAAATGTATCTTCAAGATTGTCACATTGTTTATCCCAAGAAAAAGTGATCTGTGTGATTATTAATTAGGTAGTTTTTCCCTCCAGACCTCATTATAAAGGAAAAGGGAGGGGAAAAAAAAATCAAAAGATCTGATTCAGTTGCCACACTAGAGGCATGAAAACCTAGACAAATACAAACTCAGAGAGGTGCTGAGTTACAGGGGGACTTCTATGCCATCTTCAAGTGCATTAAGGAAAATGAACTTCCAGCTATCCTGCAGAGCACAATAGATGCAAATAGGTATGACTTGGTAGAAGCACGTTTATTTTTAAAGCACAGCATCCCATAATACAGAGAAAATGACCCTCTCGCTAGAAGACACATTTACTTACTCAAAGATGCAAGGGAGAAAAGCGGAGGGGGGAAAGATGTAAAAGCCCCCAAACATACCACAATAGAAGACTTCCGAAGAAAGAAAGGGGGCTGAGCCCCTTTCTGGGATGCGGACGTTTCCCACTCCCTAATTACTGAGAAAGAAGGAAGATGCAGAAGCAGCAAGGCTCGTTTCCGCTCCCCACCCCCCCTCCCCGACCACTCACCCCACCGCACTATCTACCACAACAGCAGGAAGAAAGGAAAGCTGTTCCGTACCAGTCAAGAACATTCTCTGAAATCCATCCCCTGCGTGCATGCAGCAGCACCACCACCTTTCCAGGCAGCACATCAAAGTGACGACTCCCACATGAAAGCCGCCGGAGCCAGCAGCAGCAGCAGCCCCCCCTAGCCCCCGCCGCCCCCTGCCCCGCCCCGTCCTCCTCCCGATCCCCTTCCCCACCTGGCTCCCGGTGCGTGGCTGCTACTTGTCTGCATGTGCCCCGGGGAGGCGACTTGGGGGCGGCGGGCGCGGGCCCAGGGGGAGCTGGGGGGGGGGGGGGGGGGGGTCGAGCATGCACTGTCCCCGGACTACAAAAAAGCACCGTCCGATCCCCGCCGGCCTCTCCGTCTACTTTGCATCTGTCTTTACAAATACAAGGCAGGTCCCACCAGGCTCACGCAAGGGCTGGCGCTCGCCTGACAACTTAAGCTTTATTTCCTTCCTTCTCCTTACCTGTCTTGGGAAATGCTTGAATGGGTTTTTTTTTTTCTCCCCCCCACATCCCCCCTCCCACCCTCCTGGAGAAGACGAACCAGGGGCAGCGGCAACAGCTCTTTTGTGTGACTGCTTGAGAGCCACACACAGAGACTACTAATTAACCCAGGAAGCTGGATAGAGGACAAGCCTCGGCACCCCGGAATCTGTATGTCTCAAGCTGCTCTCTGAAGGCTGAGAAGGGAAAGAAAAAGAGAAAACCTCCCAGCCCTGGATACTGTTGCTAGGCCTGGCAAAGCTTTCGCTCCTCTCCCTTCCTTCTGCTAGAGGCCTCCAATCCTGCTCTCTCCACAGCTGCCTCCTAACTGGCATTGGACTTTAATGTTTCCTAATGAGATCAGGGCGTTGGGGAAAGAGAGTATGGGGACAGAGTGTCCAAATCCTGGGCAGGGGTGACTTCCTGGGCCGTGATGACTACTGGGCTGGTTTTCATCTCAATGAAGCCATCCCAAACATTCATCTGGGTATGGGTCTAATACTGAGAGGAATTAAAGACCCAGAGTAGCAGGAGTTAGATCCTGGGTCCCTTTAAACTGTAGATATATGCTACCAACTAATGAACCTGTTCCACTAACAATAACTAGCTTTATTCCAAAGTTTATTATTTCAAAATATAGTAAGTGCTTACTAAATGCTTCTGTTGCCTGACTGCCCTAATACAGGCAAGGCATTGTGCTAGGCATTATGAAGATCAAAGGAGGCTTGGAGTTTATACCCCCAAAGCAATGACATCATGAAAATGGTAACACCAGGGGGCAGCATTACACAAAGCAGAGGGCATGTGTGAAAGTCTTGGTTTTTGTTTGTACTGGGTAAGAAATGGTGACAAGCAATTTTTTCATCTAGGGTGAAAAGAAGAAAAAACTCATTCCCTCATGCACACACTCCCCACCCTCATACTTCAATGCTTCTAGGCTGTTGAAAGGGGGTGGAACTATGCTTCCCTATGAGATAATTCAAGGGGAGAAGTTAGATTCTTTGTGCTCTTACTGCCCTCTAAATTTTCTGCCCTAGAGCAAAGGCCCAGTTCTCCTGCCCTAGTTATAGTTCTGATGCCAGGAATGACATTACTACTTATTTCCAATTGACATACTCAACTTTTAAAATATGTTCAGAAGCCTTAAACTGGGACTATATAGCATATGAAATCATAATTACAAAGTATTTGGTATAGTCTTTTAATATGGATTTTACAAAATCTACAGAATCATGGTAGGAACTCTACTTTTTAGTTACCAAACTACCCAAAATATCCTTACCACATAGCAAACACTTTTAATAAATGCTTTTTTCCCCCATTGAATTCAGTTACCAGTCCAATTTCATCAAACTGATATATGCCTACTTTTTGGCATTTTTAATGCCAATAAGACACTTTACCAACATAGGGCAGAAATGATTTAGCAATTTTGAAAGCTCAAAGTGCTTTTTTTGTTTTCTTTCTAGGATAATCTGGATCAGATCTTGGGCAGTTTGTATTTGGGCATCTCCAGGAGACAGCCAACGTGACAGCCTATATGTATATTTGTTGCTGTTCAGTCTCTTCAGTCATGTCCAACTCTTCATGAGCCCACTTGGGGTTTTTGTGGCATAGATACTGGAATGGATTGTCATTTCCTTATCTAGCTCCTTTTACAAATAAGGAAATGGAGGCAAACAGTGTTTAGTGACTTACCCAGGGTCACAGAGTTAGTAAATGTCTGAGGCCGGATTTGAACACAGGAAGATGAGTCCTGGTGACTCCAGGCCCAACATTCTATCCATGGTACCACTTTGCTGCTCTCCATATGTGCATAGCAACCATAGTAATTGAACAAAGATGCCTTCTATACTATTATTGACAAGTGGTCAAACAAATTTTGCTTGATTCTACTCTAATTATTTTTTAAAATTCTCTTTACATGAAGCCTAAATCTCCAAAGTCCTATTCCTAGGCTTCATCACAGAATGAAGATGACCTTGGGTTCTGACTATGTCACCACAATACTGGCAGGTTCTACTATGCTGGTAGGGCCTCAAGTATGTCTCCAATAATAAGTTGAGTCTGTTTTCCAAGCACCATCCTAGCTAATTATGGAGGTGAATATCATCAATAAACTGACCACCTCATGATTAAATCTTTGGGCTATGCCAAAACAAATTTTAAAAAAATTTTTTAAATCTCTGAATCCTGTGTGCCCCTCTCCTGTTTCTGCAATGATAGAGCCAGAGTGGTGAGAAAGGAGGCAGAAGAGGCTAAGGATCACAGATTTAGACTATGAACAAACCTCAGTTTGACTATTGATACTCTGAATGTGAGATTCTTGTCCAATTTCTGGAGGAGCTTTCTTCTCATGTATGAAACCAGAAGTTTAATAGAAAGATGGCTCACAATACTTGGTGGAATAAGTTGAATCAGAGGCTACAAGAAACATTATTTCATGGAATGTTTGCTCATAGTGTTTTACAGCATTAATGATAAAAGTATGTGCAAAAATACCACCATGAAAAATAATGTGATTTAGACATCAACCTGTGTTGCTGAGAACAAGAGTGGTAAAGGAATTCTACAAAGAACTTGATAAGACCCCCCCCAATTCAAATCAACATATACAATATTTGGGGATTTCAGCAAAATAGAGGAAAAGGAACATTAGGAGAAATACTTGGGAAAGTATGGTTCAGGAAAAGGAAAAGAAAAAGGTCAAAGACTTGGAAATTACCCAAAAAAAGGCAGGTCTCTATATTTTATCTAAAGATTTGGTAGAAACAATGAAGATAAGGCAAGTTTAAAGAAAACCTGCACACACATTAGACTAAGCAAAGTCATCCCATGGGCATTCAAGGATGAAAAGGGAAAAAGGCACACAAACATAAGAAAATTGGAAGAAAATTGCTTTAAAAAAACTTTAACAAACTTCTTTCTCCATCAAGGACAGTGAAAGTGTCACACCTAGACCTTAATATCACAGACCCTGAGGTGCTTACAGGAGAGAGTCATGCAATGGAAATGAGGAGAAGAAAATTGAACCAGTGGATATTAAAAGGAGCAGATATAGTTATTAAAATGTTGAAAGACACATAAACTATGTGAAGGAGAAGGGGAGATACCAAAGGAATTGAAAAAATTCCAGACCTAACTGACATTAAAAAATAAAAAAGGGTGACCAAGAAAACATCTATAATTATCTGTCAATAAGCCTATCTCCTATCTATACAAAATCTTTATGGGAATCATCTATACATGAACTAAGGTGTGTGTGTTCGTCCTTTGTTGCCGAAGAAGACCATGCCATCAGAAAAATGATGACATGACCTGCACTTGACTTTGTTTTGAGTGAAGGAGAGCTGCGCAGGTCACCAGCCTCACTTCTCCTCCAGAGTCATCTGAATCCAGTGACCAGATATTCATCAGGATGACTGCAGAAGACCCAGGATGAGGCAGTTGGGGTTAAGTGACTTGCCCAAGGTCACACAGCTAGTGAGTGGCAAGGGTCTGAGGTGAGATTTGAACTCAGATCCTCCTGACTCCTGCACCCATGTTCTATCCACTGTACCACCTAGCTGCCCACATGAACTAAGGACATCCTCAGTGAAGTTATTATCTGGGAACAAGCAGGTTTTTCATAAGTGATGTTCATTAACTAATTAACATCTTGATCATCTCACAATTAACTATAAGATGTAGAGAATATAAATCTCAGCTCTTCCTCTTACAACGGGTATGACCTTAATCAAGCAGTCAGTCTACAAACGTTGGTTAAACATTTACTAGACCCTAAGTTAAATAAGGTACAAATAAAAAGCAAAAAGATAGTGTTTACCCTTAAGGAATTCGTATTCTAAAGAGGGAAAACAACATGAAAGTAACTATCCAAGATAGATACAGTGTAAATGGAAGGAAATCTCAGAAAGAAGGTACTAGGGGAAGGGGAGGAGGGAGTGGAAACCAAGAAAAGCTCCTTTCAGAAGATGAGATTTGAGCTGAGGATTGAATGAGGCCAGAAAAGCCAAGATTCAGAAATAAGGAAAGAAACAGGAGTATAGGGGCCGGTCAATAAAAAGGCACTGAGTCAGGAGATGGAGTGTTGCATGCAAAGAAATGCACAAGGCCAGTGTTTGTTTCTGAATCACAGAGCAGGGACAATAGTGTAACAGCCTTCCAGAAAAATCTTAGACTGGCCACAAAGACCCTGAAAGTGTATTTCTTCCCAGTTTGAGAAGAAGCTAATGTGAAATCTCACAGCAGTGGAGGGGGAAGTCCCTTCTCCTCTATACAATGGGCATTTGAATCTGGATTTCCATTAGCTTCCTCTCTTCCCAAACTGTGGAGAAATAAAATTCCTAAACTCTTTACCATGAGCCCAAGCCTTGCTGGAGAGATGGTACAGTAGGAAAGGGTCAGATTATAAAGTCTTAATGGAACATTTTGTATTTGACCCTGGGGGCAATATGGATCCACTAGAATTTATTGAGTGGGGGGAGGTATGGTCAGAGCTGAAATTTAGGAAGATCACTTCATTAGTTAAGAGGATGATAGATTGGAGAGACTTGAGGTAAAAGAAGGTTTTTAAAATAATCCAATCATGAGGCGATGAAGAATTACACCAGAGTGGAAGATGTGTGAGTGGAGATAAGGGAATGTATATGAAATGTTGTGAAGGTAGAAGTATGGCTTGACAACAGACTGGATAGGTGGGGTTAGTGCAAGTGAATATTATGAGTCTAGGTGACTAGGAAGACAGTAGCCCCTTGTAACAGCAAGGACCCTGGCATACACAGGAGGGCCAGCTGTACAGGTTCTTAGACTTGCTTTTCTAAAAGGAAAGCAGCTTTTGAGGGGTCAACAACCTACTTTAATCAAGCACATATATCATTCACTTAGTTCAGGGGGAAAAGTCAGCACCCTGAACTTCAGAAAAAATACAAACAGAAATTACAAATAGAAATTACAAACAGAAAGTCCAACAGACAGGACTACCAACTGTCTGATCATAGACAATACATGTATCATTACCAGAGAGAGAAGCACCAACATCTGGGTTTTCAAAGCCAGGGGACTCTTTCACAGCTGCCCAGAGTCTTACCTGGCACATGAATCTTTTTCCAAAAAATAAGTTCCAAAGCAAAACCTCGCCTCAGAGTATATATACAATTTTCAGGGCTGGAGGGCATGTCCCTTGTGACCCAGTGCCTCATTAAAAATATGCCTGAGGCTTATTAATGGACGGGGAAGATCTTTAACTCTTTCCCCCATCCACCTTTAACCTTCCATTAACATTACATCCTTCTACAGTAATATGGAAGTTTGGAAGAAGGAAAGGTTTAGAAGAGTCATTTAACCTCTCACTTCCTTACCTTTTATGGTAGGGCCATATCGTAGTCCCTTGTCCCATGCAGGTTAGTCTAGTTTTTCCTTAAAATATATTGAGATTCCTCTAGACTTTCTGGGATCAGGGGACTGAGTATGTCACTTCCCCATGGCTGAGTACATGGGGATTAGCGAAGGTGAAAGGAGGCATGGGACTGGTCTCAAAGGATTTTGGCTGTTGGACCATAACATGTAACCGAGTTTTACTTAGCTGAATCAACTTGAGGTGTCCTCAGTGTCTATCCAAGTTGAATATTCTTCTCTTGCTATGATTAAGTAAATCTCCTTTTGTTGACTATCGAATGATTTGTATCTCATCTTATTCCAATATCAAACCTAAACCATCAAGAGACTGGCCTGAACCAGACCCAACTAAGGCGTCTATAAAATTAAGAGGTAAGATTAAATGGCCCACTAAGGTCCCTTACAGCTCTAAATTTATGAACTTATTTTCCTATGGGTTTTTTGTTTGTTTATTATGGAAAAGCATTTAACTGAGTAAATCAAAACCATAACTTCAGGGCTCCTTTACGGCAAGGGGTTTCTCATCCATTTGTTATAATCCTGCAGGTTTCATTCCAAGATGCAATAACAGAAATGTTTTCTGTCTGCCCTTCTCAGATCACATCTGGAGTATTATATTCAATCCAGGGTGTCAGATTTTAGGGATGTTTTTGTTAAGTTGGAGGGTGACTGGAGGAGAATGACAAGCATTGAGCTTGTTCTGCTTGTCCCTATGGAAGGAAGTGTGAGTAATGGGTAGAAGTTTATAGAAAGGCAAATTTTTGCTTCTCAAATACTCAAAAGAATTGGATTTCATTGATTCAGGGGTTTTCTCCAAAAATGCAGATTGCAACTTATTCATACCTGTCCATCCTCAGCGATTCTTTTATATGTTCTTCCAAAAGTTCTCCATGGGGAATCTGCCCAATTTTCTGGAAGTTCCCTTTACTTTCTTCTGAGTTTATTAGTGGGGCATTCTGATTGTCCACTGTCATCATTTGCTCTTGTCACATGACTTCTCTCCCAGACAATACCTTGATATCTTTTATTCTTGTTCTTCAGAGTTTTTTCTGTTGGTTCTGTATTCTGGCTCGATCACACCATACATCCTTTCATTGCCTTCTGTGTGAACTTATATTTAGCTCATCAGAGGCAATGGTCTACCACCTCTCTCTGTCATACAGGTAAAATTGAAATTGTATTGAAATATAGGCTTTTGCTTTCTTGAGAAGCTTGGGATTGATAATAGACTTTTGCAATTTTCCCAAAAAGCAATCTAACCTCGCTGTCTTTTTCAACTCTAAGTCCAGTTCATTGCCTATCTATAGTAAGTGTCTCAAATACACATATTGTTGGGCAAACTCTATAGAGTGTTCAGATAAAATCATGCTGAAATCTTGGCAATGGAAATTTTTCATCTGTTTGATCTTTCCTATGTGAATGGACAAGCCAGACTCCTTTCAGGAAATTAATCTCTTCTAGAACATTTTATAATGCTCTGGGACCTGAGGTAAGCAGCACAATATTTGCAAACAACAGCTTCTGGAGGACCTCATCCTACAAAGGGAATCCCTCCTAAACCTGAACTCTGCACTGGATCTCTTTTATCTCAGAGGCAAACATCTCTGATGAGCCTATCTATCCCCATTATGCCTCATCTGATATTTGGCATAAGTGGACAGAACACATTTCTGTTATTGCATCTTGCAAGGAAACCTGCAGGATTGGAATGAATGAATGAATAAGAAACACTTTGCTATAAGGAGAGCCTTGAAGTTGTCATTTTAATTCTAGGGCAACCATGAGGAGCTACAAATTCTAAGACTCACTCACAAACCCCTACTTGTGGGTTATCTATTGATTATCAGCCAGTAGCCTCAATTAGCTTGTAGGAAAGAATTTTACTAATCAAGATAGTTGCAGAACACCCCTCACCCCTTAAAAAAAAGTACTATCTCCTTGCACCTACAAGTTCCCTCATACTTAAAATACAAAGACAGTGAGGCACATATGTGGAAAGCATGTGTGACATAAAGGTAATGCAGTTCCTAACTTCTCCAAGTCTTTTTCTCCCTTTGTAGAGTCTTCATGAAAATAGTCTTATGTGTAGCTCTCTGCTTTCAATCAATATTGTGTGGTGATACTCCAATGACTCCAATAGGAGCTCCAGATATGATATTTTAAAGTACATAATGTAACAGTTACCTGGTCAAGGGATGTGAGGGGATGAAAGAAACTTGTTCCTTCCCTTAAGGTAACTTCCTCTCAGAAGTCCTTCAACAATGCTTTTGGCCACCAATCAACCAGTATGTTGCTGGAATAATTGAACATTCAGACTGGCTTCCAATTTTAAACATAGCCCTGCAGGTTGGGATTGATGTTTTTCAACTAATCACAAAAAAATTTCTGTTTGATGTCATCTGCTTCCATCCAGTGAACCAAAGCTCCTATGATTCTTTCAAATTAAGCAAGGACTTATTCGTAAAGAGTTTACTTTTAATTGATTAATTCTTTCAAGTAGTCTGGCCCTTTATGATTAATCAGGAAGAGGGTGGATCCCTATCTTTAATCCTGGACACTATACTTCCCAATGCAATCTAAAATCACATTTGCTTTTTTGACTAATCACTTAATATTGAGCTTTCAGTTCAATAAACCCCCATAGATCTTTCTCAGATACTGCTCTCTAGCTATAATTTCTCTGCCTCGTACTTGTGAGGTTGATTTTGCTAATCGAGGAAAAAAGACTTTTATATCTATCCCCATTAAATTTCATTTTATTTGATTTAGCCCAGTGTTTCTGCATGTCAATATCTTTTTAGATCCTAACTCTTTCATCTAACATGTTAGCTATCTGTCCTAGCTTTATGTCATCTACAAATTTGATGAGTATGAGATTTATGCCTTTCCCCAAGTCATTAATAAAAATGTTATCCAAAAAAAAAGCAGCCGAGCAAAAACCCATATGGCTCTCCATTTGGGACCTCATTCCACATTAAAATTCAAAATTAATGACTACTCTCTGGGTTCAGCTATTTAACAAGTTCCAAATCTACCTGGTTGTACTATTGCCCAACCTACATCTGTACACTAAAAAAAAGTATGAGACCTTATCAAATGATCAGCTAAAACTTAGGTAAACCATATTAATAGCATTCTTCCCATCTTCAAAATATCCAAACATATTGGTATTCTCATCAATGTCAACATCAACATCAACATCCTCCAAAAATGGTTAGCCAGATGGGACATGACAACAAGTACCACAGAATGTCAAAACTGTCAGACATTCTGCTTCAAATCCCAATTGTACCACTTATTATCTCTGTGACCTTGGGCAAGTCATTGACATTCTGGGTCTCAGTTTCCTTATCTATAAACAAAGAAGGGTCAACCTACATAACCTCTCCATCCTCTGATCCTTTGATATTACTCTCATATTGCTTATTAATTTATGCCCATACCAGAATATTTCACTGAATGAGTTCCTCCATTGCATTTTACTACCCCCATATGCCTGTAATTCCACAATCCTTTTTCAAAAGATCATAAAATTAATTAATTAAGATCTGGCATATATCTTTGTCATATGTGATTAAATGGCTTGGTATTTAATATATGATAAGGACAAAATGTGTTCAATACAAAAATTCTACTTAGACATATCATGGTGGTAAATGCAAATAGTTAATGGCATACGTAGTACTCTGAGGAGAAGATCGTTGGTAAATAGGGAGGGATACTTTAAAATATTTTAATGGACCTTTTACTTCATCAATGTGGATATTCCCTCGAACACTGCATATTGAACTCATCTACATCTGTTCATCCTATGTTCATCTTATGTCCATTTTTCCCATAAGTCTTCTACAAGGGATCCTATCAATGTGTTGGGGGCCTTCCTCAATTTCTTGACATCTCAAGGGTACCAAGAGAGCAGGCAGTTCATTCCCTGATTATTTCTCACTCTTGCCACATGGGGAGCCTATGTTCTTTTTAGCTCATACATATATTTCATGACCTCCTTACCAGTCATTCTCCTTCTCAGAATGGAAGTTTCCTCCATTAATTCCTCCACTTTTTCAAGGATGAAATTAAGCAACTCAAAGAACTGTTAACTGCTCTGATCTGGCATAGAAAGAGCTTCCAACAGGAGCCTAAATGATTGAAATCCCCCCATCACTTCTAAATCAAGCTTCAGATCTTTTACCAAACTCCTCATCTATTTCTTTTCTGTCCTATTGGTTCATTATATAGTCTGGTGACAATATTGCTTCTGTTTCATCCTCTGTTGTTCTCTATGCAAATGCTCTCTACCCTGTTCCCCACATTTGGATTTCCTCACATGAATATACTTTCTTAATTTACAATGCTACTTGTTAGAGGCAGTTAAGCAATTCAGTGGATAGAATCAGTAAGAGTTCTCAGGAAGTTCCTCAAATACTTACTAGCTGTGTGATCCTGGGCACTTAATCTCTATCTCAGTTTCCTCTTCTGTAAAATGGGGATCTCAATAGCACCTACTTTCCAGGGTTGTCATGATGATAAAACAAGACAGTATTTTTAAAGCATTTAGCATAGTGCCTGGTACACTGTAGATACTTAATAAATGCTTATTTCCTTCATTCCTTCCCACTCTGCATTCCCCCTTTACTTATTCTCCTTTTTTTGAATAAAGTATACCTTCCTAGAACCGTGTGGGTCCCATTCCCCCAAACGTCAGTTGTAACTATGAAGTCAAATTTGCTGACTCTGCAAACTTAGTATGTCTAAAATGGAACTAATCATCACTCCCTAAATCTCTACCTTCACCTAATTTTTCTATTTCTGTAAATGACACTACCATTCTCCTGTTATCTCAGGTTCATAACCTTACAAGTCATCTTTAATTCTTCTCTTTCATTCACCCTGTATATATGTTGACCTTTGTATCGAAGACTTTCGCATGATATAAAAGGCCTGCATACCCTTTGGGGGCTTTCTTATTTCTCTGCTTCATCGTCTTACCCTAGAAAGTCTGAAAATCTCAATATATGACAATGCCCAGTGTATTGTCATTAACTGCCTTTTCAAAAACAGTTTAAAAACTCAATAATTTTACTTATAGATTGAAGAAAAGATATACAACTCAGATCAGCTTATGGAAAATAATGATCCCTTCCAATAAGCAGGTTCCCCGGATAAATGTGTTTTCCATTTGTACAATAGTTAGGGATCCCAGAAAGCATGGTCTGGCACAGTTCCTCAGTATGTGACTCCCATCGTAGTCCTCCACAAGTCCCAGTAGGTGGCACTGCTAGACCTTTTCTCTATGGTGGGCCTGTCCAAGTGCTACAGAGGGACATACTTCAGAGTTCCCTGTCTTGGCAAGAGATGTTGTTTCTCCCTGTTTTACAGCACAAACACAGTACTAGATCAGAGAGCCTCCACTCCAAAGCCTCTCAACAGTTTCTATTCATCTCTAGCTTCACAGAATTTCCCCAAGGGTCAGAAACACATCCTTCTCTCATTTCTGCTCTACTGCCAACTTAACACTGCGATATGGTGACATTGAAGTCAGATATTCTCCTTATTCCTGCTACGTAGGAAATTTATTTCCTGATTGAGTGCTTTTTGCTGACCAAGAAAACTTGATGAAATCCCCCAGTTTCTTCCCAGTTGTCTTAAGCCCTGTAAATCTGTCTGAAGACAAATTCAAGGAGTTATTCGAATTGTTTGTGTTATTCGGTCATTTCTGTCATGTCTGATTCCATTTAGGATTTTCTTGGCAAAGATACTGGAGTGGTTTGCCATTTCCTTCTCCAGCTTACTTTACAGATGAGGAAACTGAGGCAAACAAGGTTAAGTGACTTGCCCAAGGTCACACAGCTCATAAGTATTTGAAGCCAGATTTAAGTCAGAAAGATGAGTCTTCCTGACTGTAGGTGTGGGCTTATCCACTGCACCACCTAGCTCTCCCCAGATATTCAAATTCCCCAGAGCTATTTTCTGCCACCTGGACAGAGAGCATTATCTCAGCACACCAGAAGAATAAAGAGAAGAAAAAAAAAACTGTCCCAATTGCAAATCTAGATAGTTGCCAAATCATACCATTTCTACCTGTACAACATCCCTCATATCTGGTTCATCCTTTTGCAAGTAGGATGGTAGGACCCTAGTTTAGATCATCAGCTCTTCTCACTTGGTCTATTGTAATAGCTTTCTATCTGGTTGTCCTCCTACTTCCAGCCTATGCCCTCTCTAGTCAATCCTTTCCATTGCTCCAAAAGTCCTTTTCCTGATGCACCGCTATGATCATATCATTATTGCCTGCTAAATTCTGTAAAAATTTCTGATAACTGACATTTAAGGCTCTTCACAATCTAGTTCCAACCTACCTGTCCAACCTCATCTCTCATAATATTATACACATACAGTAGAGTCTTCCCTTTCTTATCTCTGGATTTGTTCACACTGGCCTCCTTTGCCTGGAAAGGATTTTCCTCCTCTTTCTGTCTATTGAGGTCCTTCCCCTTCTTAAAGACCCTATCTTCCTCCATGAAATCTTCTTTGACCAACCCAGTCCAGCCCCTACACTCACCACAAAGTTGAAAGTGATCTCACCTCTTAGCTATCCCATGGTACTTTTCCTGGTCTTCTGTTTTGCACTCACTTATATCCCTTGCATCTGATTTATTTGTATATTTTTCCCACCATAAGTGCCTTGTAATTAAAGTTTATCTTTTTTTTCCTAGGCAGATGTGTAATAAATGTTTGTTAAATTGGATCTAATTCTGAGATAAAGGAAGGTCAGGAGAATTTTGAAGAGGGAGTTAGTTAAGCCTATTTTCAGAACCAAAAAAATGCTGCAAGTAATAATTATGTTGACACATACATGTAACAGGGTTTTAAAGATAAATCCCCATGCACAATAGAATTTTATAATCTTACTTATCTGGTCATTTTTTACCTTCATATTGCCTTGGATACTTCCTAGATCTGTGACTGACTCAAGGTAAGTGACAATCTCTGCTGCATCCATTTCCTCAACTACAAAATAGGGATAATAACAGCACCGGCCTCCTAACACTATAAGAACCAAAAACATAAAATCCGCAAACCATTTAGCATGGTGCCTAGCATATAGTAGGCACTTAATAAAAGTGTGTTTCTTTCCTTCCTTTTATCAAGAAAGAGAGCCTATCTCCATCTTCTTTCTCTCTAGCTTCTCTACAAGCATGATAGTAAAATTTTCTTCAGCTTCTAAAAGCCACACTCAAGTCCAGGTTCACCCCTCATAAAATTCTCTTTATAATAAAATAAAAGATCTTTGTTCAGGCCTTTGTCCTCAATAATTAAGAAGAGACAATTAAAAGGAATTTATTGTGCAAAAATACACTGAATTGCAGCCAGGCCCCAAGTTCAAACCCCATGCGATTTTTAAAAATAAATTTCATAAGACAATCCTAATAGGTGCATATTTCTAGAAGGGGAAGGGCTAGTGTTATCTCAGATAATTCACAATACAGGAAAACTTAGCATCAGCCCTTTCTTATACTCCAGTTGATAAGTACTGCAGCCACCTTACATTCAAATTGATGTGTATAGTAGTCTCCCCTGCTGAGAGGGCTGACATACAAATGTGAAAGGGGATGGAAGCTCATGGGTTCATTCAAATTAACTTGGCAGAACTTCTGAGCAGCTAGGTGATACAGAGGATAGAGCACCAGGCTTGGATTCAGGAAGATCTGAATTCAAATTCCAGCCCCAAACACTAACTAGATGTGTAATCCTGGACAAGTCTCTTAACCCTGTTTGCCTTAGTTTTCCCATCAGTAAAATGAGCTGGAGAAGGAAATGGTAAAGAATCTTTGCTGGTAGCTTTTCCAAGAAAACCCCAAACAGGGTCACAAAGAGTCAGACACAACCGAATGACAACCTCAACCTCAGCTAACTTCTACACAATAATTCCCCATTTGGTGCTAACCATACTTATGGTGCTGAATCACAATCAGACATATCCCTCTTCTACCCTCAACTGCACCATCCTTATCTCTGCTGCATATAATTTGGGAATTGACTTGGGAACCAGTTCCTTGCACCAAAGGAGGCATAATAAACACAAGCAACACACAATCCCCCATGAGGACACCCAAGAGAAAATCCAAAAGCAGACACTTTAGCCAATGAAAAGTTCTGACCCCCAAAACATGTGTGTAGCCCATAAGCTTTAGAAGTTTCAATAGAGTCACTCTGAAGGTGTCAAATGGTTGGGTGCCCATTTCCACACACAATCCCCATTTCCTACTTTTATCACAGTTTCTCCCATGAGAAATCAGCCTCTTGACAGGAAAGGTAGCTGGAAACCACATGATGGACCTCTGAATAAGTGGTGGGCAAACCATGATAGGGAGATGCAACCGTGCAAGGGGCTCAGTTTCTGCATTGGTGTTATTCCAGGCAGAAATGGCAAGCAGAACATGACAATAGTTCTCCCAAGAAAGAAGTTTTTCCCTATCTTTTTTCTTTGTCTTCTCCTCAGTTTCTATTAAACCATTTCCAATAACTCTTTTCTCAGTTTCTCAAAAAGTGCCATCCCCAAATGCTAATTCCTATTTTTCTTTTAAAGCTGCATTAACAGTAGCTAAAGTCTCAATGAGAGAGACTTCTGGAACAAGCCATACATAAATCATTTCATAATTCATGTTTTAAAAGGGAAACTATTATCCACATAAAAATTTTCTCATGGATCCCCTATTCATTTCACAAAGAACATAATTGAATTCTATAAGAATATAGTTTGTGAAATGTTGTTCCCATCCAATCTTCCTTTCTTTACAGAGTAAAAAAAAACAACTGGGACTGAGAGGTAAAGTACCTGAGATCCCACAGTAAAACAGCAGATAAACAAAAGCTAACATTCAGGTATCAACCGCCAGGATAGTGCTTTTCCTAACTAACTAATTGTAACTCACTTTCCTTCCTGTAAAATCTGGAAAATAGCAACTGTTTTACCTACATTACAGGGTTGTTAGGAGGATCACATAAAAAAAGATGAAAATCTTTTTAGAAATATAAAGCACAAGCGTACAGGAGCGCTAAATAGTCAAACCGAGTCTTTCCCATAGTTTGGTTTAAATAGGCGGACAAGGCTCTCTCTACCTGAGGCAATAGTCAGCTGCCGAGAATTAAGCAGCCAGCCCAGACCAGAGAGAAGAGCATGGAGAACCAAGACGGGTTTTTAAAGACTTTAAGTTGATAAAGAAAATATTAAGTATTAGTAATAAACACTTTAAGTTCTGAATTGTTCCATTATTTCTTTGAAAAGTTGATCTAGGATATCTTTTAAAATATCAGTTATTAAAATCTGTTGAGCTTATATAATCAAACTCCTGGAAAGCTGAGACTGTCTTGTTTCTGTCCATCTCCAAAACCTGAACAGAGCTAGTTTATTGAATTGAGTTGAATAGTTTCAGTTGTTGAAAGTGGAAATTGATGTTTAAATCAGATGGGCTGGAGCAGAAAGGCAGTGACTGGAATACCAATGAAAAACTCTCCTATGGCTTTGCTCTTACGATCTAGGACTATGTGGGGTCAAGTCATATTGCCTTCCCTTAGTTAGCAGCAAACGTAAATGATAATAGCAGTCATAGGAAATGTAAATTATCTAATTCTCTGCACCATAGGGAGAGAACAAAGCCTATGGTACTAGTCATTAGAAAACAATTAACAGGGTCCTGAGACAGGCTCATGGTTGTGATCCAAGAGAATAAAAAGAAACTCATGCTGACTCATTCAAGAGTTCACACACAGCCAAAGCCAAGGGGGATTGGATGGAAGCAAGAAAAGGTCATAGCAGAGGCCAAAATTCTGGGCAATCTATGGAGTTAAGTGGAAGATCCTTAGAAAAGAAAGTGTAGCCTTTAGTAAAATATCATTTATTCTCACACAACTTCTCCATCCAAGACAGGGGATGTTAGCCTTTCTAGCCATGGCTTCTGCTTGATCTGTTGCAATGGAATTACCATAGTCCCGGATATAAGTAACTGACGAATCTTTGACACTAAGGATGTGAAATGATGGTAGTGTTACATCTGCTTCCTGGAGAATCTAGTCAAGAGCGTCTCCTATGTTCCTAACAGAGCCTGCTAGATTAGAGGCTGGCCACTCATATGTGATTTAGCTAATAGGAAGCCTTGTGGCTGATGCACACGTATCACCCAATGTATCATATAAGGGAAAGCAGGATAATATCTGATGTTTATAAAATGCCTTTAGGTTTAACAAGTGCCTTCTGTGCATTTTCTTTCAGTCCTCACAGTAACCCTATGAAGTGGGTTCTACAGGTATTCAACCCATGAAATAGGTATTATTTTTACAAAGGAGAAAACCAGATGACAGTCAGAGAGGTACGATGATTTGTCTGTGATGACCCAGCGAACACAAGTACCACAGTCTAGATTAGAATTCATACTTCTAATTCCAAGTCCAAGGCACTTTCTACCATGCCATACTTTCTCAGTCTTGGGGAAGAAGTCTTCTCAAGGATAGTATTCAGAGGACTCCTTCACATTGGGACTCTGGAATGCTACCTCAAGTTTGAGGCTTATTGTGGGATTGCATCACCATCCACTCAAAAGCATAGCTTACGAGCACATAAAAATGTTTATTTACCAGCTAACCAGAGAACATGTAAGTTTAAAGCAAATGATATTTAATTAAGTAGGGTAGCAAAATAAGGGATGAGATTCCTTTATATACAAAGGAATATACTTTCTGATACCATCAATGGAGGGGATGAGGAGTATATATTCAGGAAACACATGTGGTAGGATACATATGAGGAGAACATGTGGCCATAGCAGACACACTTGTCCAGGACAACATCTCTCCAATGCTACAGGGTAACCATGTCCTTTGGTGACATCACCCACTGAGCTGCTTTCTCTCTTGATCTGGAGTCATCTTCCACTACTCTGTTTTCCCTTGCCACTGTTTTTTGGCACCATATCTACTACTAACATAGCTCAAGAACAGGGTTCTGTCAGCTAGATAATCCAAGGGGACATGTTTAGCTCTTTTATGATTCAAACCCTCAGTGAACCAACTAGTTAGTTAATGAAGCTCTTAAACTTTTTAAATATCTTTTAAATTGCTTTTCCTCTTACAGGATTCTATTTCCTGATACATTAGAAAATTCCTTTCCACCCCTGTCACATCCCTGATCTTTAGTCTGTGTCCTTTCAAAACATCCTTTGTGTGACCTTCACTTAGCAAAATTGCAAAGGAGCTATGTGTAACTGGGATGACGAGGTTCTTTTCAACACCCAAAATGCCCAATAGCTATATAAATCAATATGGGGCAAGACCTAAGGTCTTGTTAGTTAGGATTGACAACCTTTATTCTGGTTCTTTTTGTTCTATATTGTCACAGTTGTTTTGAATTTCTGCCAACAACTCTGCAGACTTGGGAAAAGCCAAATATAGTAATTCTCCTTTTTCCTAGAATTAAGTGTATATGTGTTACTGATACGGTTTTTCTATTCAAATATAAAATGAAAGCACTTACAATCTTTTTCCACAGAACTGATCCTTTTTGTCTTTGGTACTACATGGAAATATTCATAGAACAAACAGTGATAGAGGAATCCAATGGGTTTGAAAGGCAAATCATAAATAAATATCTCCCATCTGTGCAGGCAATGAGTCTTCTTTCCACTATTCTAAGCTTTTCCTGAATGACTCAAGTACTGTTAGGCCTTTGCTCTTTTATTCACACCCACAAACTCAAGTTCCTTTCTCCTCTGCTTTTTAGTTGGGCAAGAATACACTCAGATGACCTCAACTCTATCACTTCTTTTCAAAGTTTAGTACTTTATTTCAGTAAGTACCAAGAAAAGGTACTGGGAAATGCCTTGGCCTACTTTGAAAAATCACCATCACCTGAAGAAAAAAATACACTTCTAAATTTAAAAACTGATTTTATGATGCACATACTCTGCAAAATATGTCCCTAGAATATGTAGTAATAAAAAAAATGATAATAATTAGGAAATTTGAAAGGAAATATTGAGTAATCCACTATCCACAGTGTGGCATAATAAAAGAACACTTATTCTGGATTCAGAGGAGCTGGGTTCAAATTTTGCCTCTGATATTCAGTTTCTGTGTGACCTTGGAGAAGTCACCTCTTTGGATGTCATCTCCTCTTCTCTAAAATGAGGAGGTAGAACTTGATGGCCCTGGAGGCACCTTTGAGCTCTAAATCTGGGATTTAGATCTGATGTTCTTTATGTAGAACAATCTACTCTGACATGGTTGAATTATGAAACACAAACACTCGAGCCATCTTCACTCCCGCAATGGTAATTTAAATGGGAAGACCCTTCCCATTCATTAATAGGCCCATGTGACCTGCTTAAATCACATAGAAGCCTAAGTCACATGTGGTGGGAGGAGCTTGCTAAATGGGTAGAACAGGAAAGGTGGAACAGAACTGAGAAAAAGTGAGAAAGAGCAGACAGGGTGGAGAGAGAGAGAGGACACAGGCAAGCAGATAGCTAGGTTCTTGAGCATTTATGTGTTTGTTTGTGGGAAGGCCCTAGCAGGGTGGGGAGGCTTGGGAATGACTTTGTCCCCCTACAATGCTAACGTGTATGGACTTCTTGGCTACTATGATGGATTTGGCTTTCTGGTTTGGGGATTTGGCTTGCTGGTATCTGAATAAATGTTTTTCTTCTGCCTTCTATATAGAGAGTCTGTTATACTTTGTGATTGAGAACTATGCCTGCATATTCGTATCACCACCAGTGCTATGAATACTGTCTTGGAGAGACAACTCCCCTGAATGAGAGAGTGGCACAGAGCCTTACACCAGAATGCTCCTTTTCCCTCCCTTTTAGAGGTGTCTCAGGAAGCATTCCTGGGTAATTTGAATTGCCTTGTCTAGCTTCCCAGAGGGAAATATAGAGAGACAATTGGGGAAAGAGTGAGAGGCTTGGGCAATAATTGACTTCCACTCTCTAGACCTCATTTTCTCCATCTGTAAAATGAGAGGCTTAACCTCTTGTGAACAGGACTGACAGTCTTTAGATTGTGTGATCTTTATGTGGCACCATAGGGAAACTGACCCACAGATAACAATGAAAGGATTCTATATTTAGGACTTCCTTTATTTTCAGCTTTTAGGCTTGAATTTAAGCATTTTGAGGAAAAAGATGGCACAGTGTCAGTAACAGATTCATAATCTTAGCATTGACCCAGAATCCTTACTCTCCCTCACCCCACTATCCAATCGGTTGTCAAATCTTGCCATTTCTACCTTCACAAGTGACGTCTCTCATTTCATCCTGTCTCTCCACTTAAATGGCTACTACTGTAGTTAAGTCCCCCAAATCACCTCTCACCCAGGTCATTGTGACAATCTCCCCACTGGAATCCCTGCCTCAAATCTCAATCCAATCTATCTATCATACATACTGCCGCTAAAGTAATTTTCCTTAAGTGGAGATCTGATTATCTGACTGTCTACTCAACCAACTCCAGTGCCTTCCTATTTTCTCTAGGATAAAATATAAACTCCTTTGTTTAGCTTTTAAAGCCTTATACAACCTAGTCCCAGCTTATCCTTCCAGCCTTATGAGATAGTCCCTATTCCAAACTCTACAATTCAGCACATTGGTCTCCCTTTTTTCCTCAGACATAACACTCATATCCTGTCTCTGTACTTTGCAGTGGGCATCCCCCATGTACAGGAATGCACCATCTCCTAGCTCCTCCTCATAAATTCCTTTTAAGATATAATACTGATACCGTCTTTTGCATCAACTTAACTGATCTTCCAATTGCTACTACTAGATTTCAGGTGTGTTCACCACACTGTTGACTTTAGTGACTAGGTTCCATTTAAACAATTAATACAAATTAAGTTTTCCAGGGGCTAAGGATAGATAACAATATCTAACAATAGAATTGTTAGAATTCTATAACAATAGAAATAATTTAATAATTTAACAATAGAAACATTTCCCCCTAACACCTTAGAGGCACATGCTGTCTAATACTTCCTTACTGTCTGGGCTTAGACAATGCAATTTCAACCTAACATTGATTCTATCAAGTTTATCTCCAAATGGAGCATCATTGCCAGGTCTTAGTTACAAATGGACTGGGTCTCAAAGTTTGGCCCTTGGATCTTGGGGTATAAATGCTTGACTGACTCCTGGACTCCAGAATTTTGGGTGGCTCAAAATTCACATGCTCACAGGCATCTCCTTCACTTAAAACAAAAATACAAAGGTCACAGAAAAGATCCCAGGCCCATTTTCACAGGCCACATGTCAGCCTTGGGGAGATAAAGTCCAAGACCTCATCCCTTATGGCATTGTTTCTCACAAAACAAGGAAAGATCACATGAAGAGAAGGGGTCAAACCAAGAAAAGAGAACTATTCCAAATAGCGCCTTTTGAATGCACCCCCAGATACAGCCAGTTAAGAGGTTCCTCTTCTGATGTTACAAGCAGACCAGAACCAGTTTCAGAATGTTTGTGTGTACTACAAGGTTCCCACAAGGGATTTTCATTGTGTATCATCATGGTAATTATATCAATAAAATTCTAAGCATGCTCACAAGGACTAACCTAGGGGAGGAAGTTCCTGGTGTGTATGTGTATGTGTGTGTATGCACATGTATGTACGCATGTGAGAACGCTCTTGCAACCTCAAGAGTAAGGATTGTTTCGTTCTACCTACTTGCATTTCCTGCATCTAGCACACCACCTAGTACACAGGAGGTAATTAGAATTATATTGATTGAAGGATAGAGGATATTTCCTAACTGGATTCATATCCCATCTCTGATCTTTTGTGTGACTGTGAGCAAGTCATTTAATTTCTTTCTTCATCTGTAAAACGGGGATAATTATACAGTACCTGCCTTAGAAGGGTATTGTGAGATTTAAAAGAGATAATAAACATAAACCACTTTCCCAACTCAAAATATTACATAAATCAATATTACATAACCCAATCATCTTGGGAATCTAGGAAAGGACAATAAGATAACTACTGCAGTCCTACCTATTGTCCCACCATACCGTGGGAAATATATTGAGGGACCTAACATCTTCGAAATCATGTTCAAGATGTGTATGAATTATACAAACGACTGGCAGGGAGAGGAACAAGGGAAAGTTGGGCAGAGGTGGGCCAATGAGGTGAACAATCAAGTAATCTAATTAATCTAATTAAATAATCTAATTAACTCTTCTCTTCCCCTCACCTCACCTCAGACAATGGTACGCAGATGCCTGCCCCTTTAATTTGTCTCCAGAAAATGTGTGATTGGAAGAGGATATGGGATAGTCATGTAGCATAAAACAGATTAAAAGATGCACTAGGACCCATGTAACATTAAAAGGCCTAGAGGAAAGACTCCGGGGCATCAGACAGATCCTCTAGTATGGGAAAGCATAAACCAGAATTGCACAGGACAAGAAGACCTGGGTGGTCATGATCTGTGCTATTGGAGAGATGAGTTTTCCTATCAGTGGGACCAGAGATTCATAGAAGTATCACTTTTGAAAGCTAGGTAGTACAATGACTACAGTGCTGGACTTAGAGTCAAGAAGACCTGAGTTCAAATTCAGACTAAACGCTTTCTAGCTATGTCAAGTCACTTAGCCTTGAAGGTCCCTTATCCTGTCAGCCTCAATTTCTTCAACTGTAAAATGGGGATAATAATAGCCCCTGCTTTCTAGGGTTGTTGTAAGGATCAAATGAAATAATATTTAAAGTTATTAGCACTGTCCCTAGCACATAGTAGGTGCTTAAGAAATATTTATGTCTTTCTTTCCTTCCTTGGTAAGGCCAGAGCAAGATCCCCTTGACAATCCCTGTGGGCAGCACTGTTTTAAAATTTTAAAAAATTGGTAAAAAGCAAAGGAATAGTGACTTTGTTAGGAAAACATAGGTAATGCAGTGTAGGGAAAAGAGTAGGATGGATAAAAGGTTAGAGAATCGGGAAGAAGCTGTGGGAGGGAGAAAAACCAATACAAATTACTGGGCTTGGCAGTCTGTTAAGATAATGTGTACGTTTTTGTCTTTCTCTGCACCATTATTTATCCATTGTTTTTGACATTCATTGTAAAATCAGCAAAATTCAAAGAAAATAACACTGTAAAAATCCCGTCATATGTTGGCCAAACATAGACTCTAATCAACCAAAGAACTATTCAATCCAATTCAATCCAATAGACATTTATTAAGCCCTACAATGTACCAGGCACTATGATAAAGCCCTACAATGTACCAGGCACTATGATATTTAATAAACAATTAATATAATTAGCAATTAATAAATAGGAAGTCCCTGACCTCAACAAACTTGCAATCTAAAGGAGGACACAATACACAAAAGGAGTCAGGAAAGCAGGGCAGGATGGGGTGGACAGGCAGGGTAGCAGATCCGAAGTATAGTAATCTTTTAAGTCCAATTTCTGCGCTTAATAACAAGAAGACAGGGAAGTACTCTTAATAAAGGACAGTGGCACAGTGTATAGAATGCTACAATTGAAGTCAGGCAGACATCTCATGAGTTCAGATCCAGCTTCAGACACTTACCAGCTGTGTGACCCTAAGTAAATCACTTACCTCTGTTTGTCTCAGTTCAACATCTACAAAATGAGCTGGAAAAAGATATGGCAAACTACTCCAGTACCTTTGTCAAGAAAACTGTAAAGGGGTCAGAAAACCCTGGAAAGACTTATATGAACTGATGCTGAGTGAAGGGAGCAGAATCAGGAGAACATTATACACAGTAACAACCACGTTATTCGATGACTGCCTTTGATAGACTTAGCCCTTCTCAGAAAAGACCTAAAACATTTCCAAAGGACTCATGATGGAAAATGCCATCCACAACCACAGAAAAAACTATGGAGTCTGAATGCAGAGAGAAGCAGACTATTTTCTTCCTTTGTTTTGTTTTTCTCTTTCTCATGGTTCCTCTCATTCATTCAAATTCTTCTATACAACTTAGCTAATGTGAAAATATGCTTAATAGAAATATATATATGTAGAGCTTATATCAGATTGCACACCATCTTGGAGAGAGGGGAGGTGGAGAAAATTTAAAACCTATGGAAATGAAGGTTGAAAACTAAAAATAAATTAATTATCTTAAAAAAAAGAAAGAAAATTGGGGTCAAAAGGGTCAAACACAAGTGAAATGACTAAACAAGGAAGGCATTGGGAGGAATCTGACATGTGGTTCTCCAGGCTTCCAGAGGGGAGAGGAGGCTGAGCCATGGTAGAGTCAATCAAGGCTTAAGTTAGCAGTATGGTGGTGAACTTAGAAGAGATGAGCTTATCTTGGGAAATCAGCTAGGGCAGCAGATGCAAATTGGAATGACCTGAGAAAAGCATATTAAGGAGAAAATATAATTGTCTTTGAATGTAATTTTTAACAAACCATATATATAGGTACGTATGTGTGTGTGTGTGTGTGTGTGTGTATATATATATATATATCATGTTCAAAGAATGCACAATTCTTAATAATTAAAGATTTGTGTCTAGCACTAAACATTTCCAAGTATTTCCATCTCCAGATGAATATTCACTTCAGTGGTCTGACAGTATTAGAGTACAGTATTACCTTTTGCACAGGTATAAATTGATTGTTTTTAAAATGTAGCTTTTTATTATGAAAAGTTGCAATTGGGGAATTTTGTGTGGAATTTTTCGCATATTATAATAAAGTAGGTGTTTCATAAGGTTAGTTATTATTTGATTATAAAAGGCTAAATAATCTACACATGTATTTTGACCTCCAAAATATCATTTGTTTTATAAAATTATATATAGTATATACATTGTCAAAATTATATACATTTTAAAATTTAAAATCTAGTGGAAAACAAAAAAAGCAGTTCATTTTACTTGTCAATTTTAAATATATGAATGTGTTTCATTATATTAGTCTTGCAATTGGTGAGACTGTATTTTGTGATTATTTACTAATGTGAATTTTAGTAATTTTAATAATAAATATATGGTTTTGATCCGATTTTTATGTTTTTTAAACTGTATCTCTTATGTGCTTTAAGAGTAAAAGGTGGTGTTGTTTTTTTTTCCCTGTTCCATGTTTAATTTGTGTACCAGGCAGGGCATATTTGGAGTTTTTCTGTACATCAATAAAAACTCCTTGTGAAGATATTTAGCTTGTCTACAGAGATCAGCTCTTCTTCCCTTTCCTCCTCTCCTCTTTCCTGTTCTCTGCCCTTGGGTGAGAGAGAAGAGAACTGAAAATGTTTCAATTTTCTTCAGTAGGTCCCAAATCCACTTTAGGAGG
Organism: Bettongia penicillata ogilbyi; assembly: GCA_023548195.1. NCBI lineage: Eukaryota > Metazoa > Chordata > Mammalia > Diprotodontia > Potoroidae > Bettongia > Bettongia penicillata. The sequence continues at coordinate 22,042,166 of JAJHZJ010000009.1, read as the reverse complement.
TCCTGGGAGGGAATACTTAATTTGGAGTAGGAAGGCCTGGGTCTGCAGGTCTGCTCTGCTATTTATTGCCTGTGGACCCTTCCACAAGGCCTGATCTCTCTGGATGTCAGTTTCCTTGTCTGCGAAATGATGGCTCTGGACTCTCGTTGCTCTGTATTCAATGTTTAAGTCATAGATCCTTTCCATGGAGGTGAGGAAGGGAATTCACAAGAGGAATATGAACACAATCTTTATCAAAAACTCCTTTTCATAAAGTGGAATGGTAAAACCACAAAGACAAATGTGGAAGAGGCTCAGAGACTATGTTTCTTACTGTTGCCCCCTCCGCTGGAATGTCTCAACCTTTTCTTTCCACTCAAAAAAATGTTATCCATCCTTCTAGGAACATTTTAAATTTTACCTCCTCTATGAAGTCTTCTCAAAAAGTAAACAGTAATTAGCCTCTTCTCTGAATTATTCTAACAACAATAGTCTTTGCCACATAATATTATGTATACTTATATGATATTTTCTTAGGTTTACTATTCTTTCACATGAAAAACTGTATGCTGTGGTAGAAAGTACTAGAGAGTCTTGGATACGAATGGTGTTGCCGATGCTAATAAGGCATGAGGTACTTAGCAAATTATTTAACATCTTCAAGAAGGCAGAAAGTTATTAATCTATTTGTTGTCATTCTTCAGTTGTTTCAGCCATGTCTAACTCTTCAAGACCCCATTTAGGGGTTTCTTGGGGAAGATGCTATAGTAGTTTGCCATTTCCTTCTCTAGCTCATTTTAGAGTTGAGGAAACGGAGGCAAACAGGGTTAAGTGACTTGACCAGGGTCACACAACTAATAAGTATCTGAGGCTGGATTTGAACTCATGAAGATGACTCTTTCTATCTCTATTGGCACCTTATTCACTCTACCACCTAGCTTCCCTTGTTAATCTATAAGAGGGGATAATAACACTTATGCCTACCTGACAGGGTTGGTTTTCTTTTTTGACTCAAACTGTGATTTCATTGGCATAGAGAACTCCTAGAGAGAAACTATTCACTAATACAAGTTGGTACCATCTTTGCAACTTACAGTATCATAACAGTGATTCTCAAACTTTTTTTTGTCTCAGAACCCCTTTATACTCCTAAAAAGACCCCTCTTAAAAATTGACTCCCAAGAGGTTTTTTTTACATGGGAGATACTGATTAACATTTACTAAGTCAGAAATTACAACCGATAAAATTTTAAAATATTTACTAATCTATTTAATGATTAAATTTATTTACATGGTAACAGAGATAGCATTTTATGAAAAAAACTATATTTTACAAAATATTAAAAATTTAGTAAGAAGAATGATATTGTTTTACATGTTTTTGCAAATCTTTAATATCTGGTTTAATAGAAGACAGCTAGACTCATATCTGTTTTTGCATGTAGTATTAAATAAATTGGAGGCAGCTAGGTGTCTCAGTGGATAGAGCAGTGAGCCTGGAGTAGAAAGACCTGAGTTAAAATCAAATCAGATCAGACTCTCACTAGCTATGTGACCCTGGGCAAGTCACTTAACCTCTGTTTGCCTTGATCCACTGGAGAAGGAAATGTCAAACTATTGCAGTATCTTTGCCAAGAAAACCCCATGAGGGGCCTGAAGAGTGCTTCACAGTTGAACAATGACAATATGAAGAAATCTGATTTCACACAAATATGTGGTAAGAAAAGGAGTATTAAACAAGCAAAAAAAAATCTTGATAACTTTATGAAAATAGTTTTGATCTTGCAGATACCCTAAAAGGGTCTCAGGGACCGCCTGACATCTACAGACCACACTTTGAAAACTGCTCTCTTACAAAAGTGGTTGGGAGTGTGGTGAAGTAAGTATCTCCCTGACCCCAAGCTCAGCTCTCTAGCCACCCAACCAAACTGCCTCTCTGAAGGTTGCTCTGAGGAAAGTGCCTGTCAAACTTAAGGAGCTAGATAAATGTCCTCTATTATTGTGTCTTAGACTCATTTCAGTGATCAGAGAGTAAGCTCCTTGATGGCATGAAAAAATAATGATGACGATGATAATGATAATGATAGACCTTTATATAAGACTTATCACATATTTTCTCATGTTCATCCTCACAACTCTGTATGGTAAGTATTGCAGGTATAATGATCTCCATGTGACAGATGAGTAAATTGTGATTCAGAGGTTAAGTGACTTGCCCTTAGTCACATGACAGATAAGTATAAGAAGTAGGATTTGAATATAGGTCTTCTCTTTCTTTCCACAGTGTCATGACTGAAACTTCTTCCATTCTCCCAGCGTACCAGTATGGTGATGAGCATATTAGGAAGGACTCAGTTAATACTCAGTGTTCAGTTTATCAAAATTTTAGATGTTTTATGTAAAAGTGTATCTGACTATTCATGAAGAATCTTTTCTAATGTTACCAAATGAACCAGTAAGTCCTTGCATTTACTACTGTGATATGCCTTAGTGAAGTTTTTGTTTTTAACATATTTTGTCTTATTGATATGTTAAATGCCAAACTACTTAATCAGATATGGCAGAGATAGATGCAAGATCTTTGTTAACTATTTTCATGGTCTTTTGCAAAAGTAATATAGGAATTATTCCATAGGGTTGGTGGGAATATAGGGTTGGTGAAATTTAACTAATGAGATCATCTAGCAAATTGCTCTGGCACAAATGAATAAATGAGCAATATAAATAATATTAGGACCACATATTTAGAGCTGGAGGGGAACCTGGATATTATCTAGTTGAATTCTTTCCTTTTACAGAAGTGGAAACTGAGATCTAGAGAAGTAACTTACCCAAACTCACACAGGAATTCACAACAGAGCTAGAATTAAAAATGAAATCACCTCAGTCTCTAAAATTCTATGGTTCTAGTTGTCTGGTACTACCTAGGTTAATTGTGGGGCAGTTTGTCAATATTCCAGGTAACAGATCAAAACAACCAGCTGTCAACTAATTGTGTAGAGGAGTAAAAGAAATCATTGAAGGCATCCATGAATCCCTTCTCCCCTACTCCATACCTCAAAGGTGCTCTACCTTGTTACCTGTTTCACTCATTTCTGAAGAAGAGGTAAACCTTCTCCTTGACAAGGTCAGTCCTTCTAATTGTGCCCTTAGTTTCAGCCTTACTCATCTTCTTAAAGTTGATTGCACCATCAATAATTCTCTCTTTGTCTCAAATCTTTTCGTATCTACAGCTCTTTCTTTTTATGTGCAGGTCTACTCCATTCTCGAAAAAACTTCTTCACTTGGCCCTGGAATCCCCCTTTTGTGAGTAGAGATCCCAAGGCACCACCAGGAAACCCGTCCCAGGGGAAGGAATAGTGTAGAGCGGAGCTGAGGAGCAGCTCCCCTGGGGTAGAACTGCCAGGAAAAGAAGTGCACCATCTGGTACCTTCCTATCCTACCTAGTTATTTTTGCTAACTCAGGAACAAGCTCAGTTATTTCTTCCTCCTGAAGGAGTACATGTGTTCTTGGTACCCTCCAAATTTCAGCACCTTGTCAGAGTTTCTTGGCTTTAGTTACATAAGGGTCTGTCACCACCCACTCACTAGGACAGTTGAAATGAATCAGGGTACAGGAGAAAAGTAAGAGATCAACAGAGTACTTTAATGATGTCGCTAGCCCAAGGCAGCCTACTTTATTCAACTATAGGGTGGCACATTGACTAGAGCTCAAGACCTGGAGCCAGGAAGACCTCAGTTCAACACTGAGCATTTCTAGTTCTGTGACACTGGGCAAGTCATTCAATCTGTCTGCCTCAGTTTCCTCATTTGTAAAATGGGGGTTGATAATAGCACCTACCTCCCAAGGTTGTTGTGAGGATAAGATTAAATATCTGTAAAGTGTTTTATAAACCTTAAAAATACTAATTGTCACTGCTGTTATTATTATACTAAGAGAATTTTTGAGCTGGTAGATACAGTGCTATCGTCCTGTCCATCCTTCTTGAGGAGCTCTAGTTAGCATTGTGTATAGCAGGAGACAAGGGTAGTCTAAACACCTGTGTTTCCCAGGACTGGTCCTGGTTTTGCATGCTTCCTAAATGGGCAAAGCCCTCTTTAAACAAGGCATGACAGAGGTAGGCTACTGCAGGTAGCCAGGAGTTCACAAAGCTCTGCTTGTATACTGTACTCTGCAGTTTGTATCTCATGTGCAAAATGCCATCAGGTATTTCAAGAGCAAATTATTTTTCTTTAAGACAAGTTAAATTTGGAACTTAATCAAAATTTACTTTAGATGCCTGGGAAAATGACGTATAAAATATTAGTATTGAAAGTATTGTTAATTAAGGGGTCTATTAAGCAAAAATTATAAATAGCCCTTAAGCTACCATGAGAGGACTGACATATTCAGATCAGATCACTACAGTCTGACAACCTATTTGGTAGATGTCAGATAATGTCAAAAATCAAGAACTAGAGATTAATGGGGATTTTAGCACATACGGAGAGTTGCAAGAGTTTTTAGAGGGCATAAATTTTTAAGGTTTTTTTTTTTTATTTTCTTAGATAGTTTCCCTTCTCTCCCCATTCCAATTTTTTTGTCCATGTTTCACAAACACATTGATAAGAGAGAAAAGGAATCAAAATAGATAAATTTCATACTCAATTGACTTCATATTTAATTTCCTTCAAAGGAAGGTTATAAAAACTTAACCACATTCAATTAGTCAATCAATAGACAATTAAGTACCTACTATGCGCCAAGCATTGTGTTACGCATTGGGGATAAAAAAGAGGCAAAAGACAGTCCCTGCCCTCAAGGAGTTTACAATCTAATGAGGGAGCCAACATGCAAACAATTATATACAAAGCAGGTTACGTATAGAATAAATAGGAAATAATTAAAAAAGAGGAGGCACTGGAATTACATGACATTGAGGAAGGTTTCAGTAGAAGGTGGCTGTACACTGATGGTTCTCAAACATTTTAAATCCTAAGTGTTTGCTGCAACTAAGAACTTCTCGATAAATAGACCACACTGACATGTTGCTTGTTACACTTGATCCCAGACAACATAGTTACTGGTCTCCCATACTTCCACAGAAGGTAGAAATGAGAACTATATAAATTTTATTATTGAAAGTCCAATGAAAATATTATCAAAATCATGTACTTTACCCCAGTTCACAATATAAATGTTAAATAAAAAGGTCACAAATTAAATGTTAATATTTCAGATTTGATCATGAAGGGACATTGGAAGAGAGAGGTTTTGGAGATAAGACTAGAGTCAAAGGGATGAGATAAATGGTAGGAGTTGGGAGAGTACAGAGTAATCAGTAAGTCACTAGGATTTATTAAGTGCTTACAATGTGCTAAGCACTGGGGACCCAATGAAAGGAAAAAAGTAGTCCCTATCATCAAGAAGCTTTAACAGCAAGGACCCAGGCATACACAGGGGGACCTGCTGTACAGGGTATTACCTCTGCTTTTCTAAAAGGAAAGCACCTTTTGAAGGGGGGGGGGGTGTCAACATTTTTTGTTTTAGTATAATCAAGTGCCTCTGATTGAATAATGTGCTTAAAGAAGAACTTCCCCACCCATTAATGGCCTGGGAAGATTTGTAGAAAGGTGCACACTTTTTGTTAATGAGGCACAGGCTCTTAAGTGTTGTGATGCCCTCTGGCTCTGAAAAGTGTATAAAGACATGGAGGGAGGATTTTACTCTGGGGCTTAGTTTTTGGAAGAAGCTTTGTGTGCCAGATGAGACTCTGGGAAGCCGCTAAGCAGCCCCTAGCTTTGAAAACTCAGATGTTGTTGCTTCTTTCTTGTAACTGTGTATGTATGTAATGGTCAGAAAGTTGCATGTCTGTTGATCTGTGATGTATGTATTGCTTATGTCAGATATTTGGAAGCATGTCTGTTGATTTTGATTTCTCTGTATTTTCTCTGAAGTTCAGGGTGCTGACTTTTTCTCCTGAACTAAGTGAATGATACATGTGCTTGATTGAAGTGATTATGAACCCCTCACAAATTGCCTTTCCTTTTAGAAAAGCAGATCAAAGAACCTGTGATAGCAGGCCCCATAGACAATACATATATTGTTACTGAGAAAGAAGCATCAAAATCTGGATTTTCAAAGCCAGGAGGTTCCTTAGCAGCTACCCAATACCTCACGTGACACATAACCCTTCTTCCAAAAAAATAAGCTCCAAAGCAAAATCTCGACTCAGAATATATATATATATATATATATATATATATATATATATATATATATATATATATATATATACTCTTTTCAGAGCTGGAGGGCAGGAGTGACCCAATGCCTCACTAAAAATTAACAAAATTAACAAATCTGAGGCCTATTAATGGGCAGGGAAGATCTTTAACTCTTCCCCCCCATGCATCATTAACCTTACATTAACATTATAGGAGCTCACAGTCTAATGGAGAAGACAACTAACCCTAACCCTAAATGCAAATAACTACATACATACAAGATATATACAAGATAAATGTGGATAGTCTAGATCATAGGTTCCCAAAGTGAGTGATACCTCCCCTTAGGGGTGATGGAATGGTGTGGGGCAGGGAGGGGGATAGTAGTCTTGGATACAATTGGGGGGCATTGAATAAAAATAAAGAGATGGTGGAAGTGTAAGGAAAGAAGAGAAGAGAAAACTTTGAAAAAACTGTTAGTACATGTTTTATTTGTTGTGTGACAGAGTTACAGCTATAATAATTACATTATTTCCTAAATAAACACACAAAATGCAAATTATAACTGATCAGCAATCAGGTCCACCAATAGGCCTTAACCTTGCAAGTGTTGGCAGGCAAGCATGTCCCGCATTACCAGGAAGTCCAGCATGCATAGGCAGGAATATGTACATGTAATGATTTGTTTATAATATTAGACTACAAGTTTACATGATGCAATATTGCAATATCACAATTTCAATACAGGAAAAAATACAAATTTACAATAAATTATTAAATTTGAGATGCAGGGTTTTTTAAGTTTATTTTTTTGAAATGATGCAAATTTCAAAAAAACTATTGAAGGGTTAAAGAAATTCTATTTCCAGGATGGCACTGAGTAATTTTTTTGAAGGGTGTGGTAGACCAAATAAGTTTGGGAACCTCTGGTCTAGATTATAACCTTGATTTGGAAAAAAAAAAATTGAGTTCTCTTGCCTAAAAATGGACAGGTCCTTTTCCCATCAGAATGTGAAAAGACCATTTTTTTGAGGTCTTATGAAATGTGGAACATTAACTTTTTTATGTACTCAGCAAGTGATTGGACTTTCAGTAATGACTGATACGTTGAATAGGAACATGAATATGAAATCAGGAAATTATTTTTACCTCACTGAGCCTGAAGCCATAAAGAAAATTCAAAAGAGATATCTCAATAGTGTTCTTCAAGCAGGGTTGAAATACACTGAAGGATTGCAGACTTCAAGTAGAAGTCACTGACCTACTTGCATTTATCTTCAGTACAAAACTGGGCATAGGAAATAATGGGGGTGGGTGGAACATATGTTGGAAAATATGCTTTATAGATAAGACGTGTGAGAGACCAGAGGCTTATAGACTACACAGAAAATTTTTCTCTATATATCATGAACACTTTCTACGAAGTAGAGAGGCATTACATATAGGAGGCACTAAAAAAATCAAATTTTTCCTACTTCATCAGTCAGGAGATATATTCAATCAGATAATTGACTTCTAGAAAAATCAAAGTCAGGACCAAATTAGAAGAATGACAATGAAATAATACAACTTGTAATTGAGGTAAATCCAACTATATCTGCTTAAATAAGCTATTGATGCAAAAAAAAGTGTGTGTGGAGGAATGGATAAAAGAATTGGCACTGATAGAAATTGGAAAAAAGTCATTTAATAATTAAATATAATAAAACATAAATAATAATAATATGTGATTTTCTAATCACCCACAGGGATCCTTATGTATGTTTTAGTCATCCTTCATTTCTCTTTAAGTTTGATACTGCTACACCATCTAGCTACCTAGGTCATAAAATCATGGCAGGATACCATGAGCAGCAACATTTATAAAACAGTAAGAGGATATGGAAGAAAAAGAAAAGAAAACCAGCATAAGGAAACTTAGAGAAACCTAATTAAGTAAGATCATATTAAAAGGATTTAAGGATGAAACTGGAAGACAACAAGCTGAAGAAAAATGGAAATCATCTGTTCATATTTGTGTAAGAAAATATTTTATCTATTAATGATAATAATTGACTTACTATTATTATAATTATTAGACTCCAATCTAAATAACTTAAATGGTATGGGGAAAAGAGCTACTTGCTATAAAAAGATTCATCTGTGACATGGAAACACCATCTTAATGGAATACGGAAACTTATCATCTTTCATTCCAACTATAAGAACCTGGAGAACCCTCGATGACTGAAAGCTTAAAGAGATCCAACAAGTGTAATGTTGAGTAACTTCAATTTTGTCCATCATTGACATTCCAAGATACCACAATCTGTAAACAGAGGCATTGTTATAAAAATCAGTTTGCTTACCAAGTGGATTCATCAGCCTGACAAATCTTCCTAATGATTATATACTTTACAGGCATTTAGCCTCATCTAGCCCTCCGAGATCTGACCCATCACCAAAAGTAGGCACAAACTTGCATAATTCTAAACTTGGAGTCAAGGTGTCCTGAAAAACTTGTTACTAAATAACCATGGACAGTCATTTAACCTCTTTGAGCCTCAGTCACTTCATACATAAGATGGAAATAATATCTATGGTAGTTATCTCTCGTGGTTATGGTAAGGTTCAAATGAAAATCATTCTATCAATCCCTAAACATTTACCATGTGTCAAGTAGTGTTCTAGGTGCTAGGGGATACAAAGACAAAAACGAAAGAGTCTCTGCCCTTGATGAGCTTATATTCTTTCAAGAATGTATATAAAGTGCTTTGAAAACCTTCAATGCTTCTAAGATTTCTATTACAGTTCTATTTAGTCCCAGTTGCTCATTCGCTGAGCTGTTTTGAGTCCTACACTTGAAGGATGGTCAGTTTCCAGTCAGCTCTTACATCTGTACTTGTACCTATATGTTTTCCTAGTGAGGCTTAATGGGAAGTGTCTTGCTTCTGCCATAACATTTTAGCAGTGGGCCATTTGCCCTGTTCAAATCCTATATATGGTCATATGAGACTTTCAGAGGCCATGGGTATTACACAACATTTGCTAGTTGATATTTCGAGAAGTATGTGACTGAGGCTCACTGCAGTTCTTGCCAACTTACCTCTTTACTAGGCGGGTGTTTTTGTTATGTACTTCCTTTCCATCTCATGAGCACCATTCTGGAAGTCATAGATACCCTGACTAAGATGGCTTACTTCCTTCTTGTGCTGAATATTCTACTGGTATGAAGGTTGTTCACTTATTCTTGAAAGAAATATGAATTTTGCTCCAAACTCCCCTTTTAAATCATTTCTTCTGGGGTCAACCCAATTCAATACTATAAACTTTTATCAGGAAATAACATGAAAAATATTTGTTAAGAATACAAAGAAAGGAGGAGCCAAGATGGCAGAGTAGAAAGACTCATGCATGCTAGCTCTGGAACCCACAGCCCATAAATTTTCTATAAAAAGAACTCTCCACAAATTCTGGAGCAGTGGAACCCACACAGCAACAGAGGGGAGGAGATTTCCATTCCAGAGAGCCCTGAAAAACTGACCCCAAAGGTCCATGGCACATGAGACAGTGGAGCCCACCCCTGCGTTGCCCTGGCCTTGGCAGCCCCAGAGAAGCATATCCAAGCAGGCTTCAGGGACTGAACCTCTGGCAGCCGCAAAGGTCCCTCCACCCACAGGCACTACAGGTCAGTGAGAGAGACTTCTGCGCTGGTCAAGAGGGGAGCAGGGTGTCTCTCTGACTTGGACCCCCTCAGGAGACAGCGGCAGAGGGATTGGCAGCCCGAGACTCCCCAAGCAGACAGGAGCTCAGGGCCATTACAGAAGATCTCCACATAAACCCCTTGAGGGAACTGAGCCTGGGAGGTGGCCCTGCCCCCACCTGAGCACCAGAACTTAAGCTCACATTGAATAGCAACCCCTCCTGCCACTGAAAGCCCTGAGGCTGGGGAGCAGCATTTGAATCTCAGACCCCAAGCACTAGATGAGCGGATATAGGTGGGGGTGCAGAAGAATCTCAGAAGTCAAGTAACTGGCTGGGAAAATGCCCAGGAAAGGGAAGAAAAATAAGATCATAGAAAGCTACCTTCTTGGGGGACAGATGTTTCCCCACCTTTCATTTCTGATGACGAGGAACAATGCTTACCATCAGGGAAAGATGTGGAGGTCGGGGCCTCTGTATCCCAGACATCCCAGGGGGATGTCCAGTGGGCTCAGGCCATGGAAGAGCTCAAAAAGGATTTTGAAAAGCAAGTTAGACAGGTGGAGGAAAAACTGGGAAGAGAAATGAGAGAGATGCAAGAAAAGCATGAAAAATGGGTCAATACCTTGCTAAAGGAGACCCAAAAAAATGCTGAAGAAAATAACACCTTCAAAAATAGGCTCACTCAATTGGCAAAAGAGGTTCAAAAAGCCAATGAGGAGAAGAATGCTTTCAAAAGCACAATTACCCAAATGGAAAAAGAGGTTCAAAAACTCACTGAAGAAAATAGTTCTCTCAAGATTAGAATGGAACAGATGGAGGCTAATGACTTTCTGAGAAACCAAGAAATCACAAAACACAACCAAAAGAATGAAAAAATGGAAGAGAATATGAAATATCTCATTGGAAAAATGACTGACCTGGAAAATAGATTCAGGAGAGATAATTTAAAAATTATGGGACTAACTGAAAGCCATGATCAAAAAAAGAGCCTAGACATCATCTTTCAGGAAATTATCAAGGAAAACTGCCCTGATATTCTAGAACCAGAGGGCAAAATAAGTATTCAAGGAATCCATTGATCACCGCCTGAAAGAGATCCAAAAAGAGAAACTCCTAGGAACATTGTGGCCAAATTCCAGAATTCCCAGGTCAAGGAGAAAATATTGCAAGCAGCTAGAAAGAAATAATTCCAGTATTGTGGAAATACAATCAGGATAACACAAGATCTAGCAGCTTCTACATTAAGGGATCGAAGGGTGTGGAATAGGATATTCCAGAAGTCAAAGGAACTAGAACTCAAACCAAGAATCACCTACCCAGCAAAACTGAGTATAATACTTCAGGGGAAAAAATGGTCTTTCAATGAAACAGAGGACTTTCAAGCATTCTTGATGAAAAGACCAGAGCTGAAAAGAAAATTTGACTTTTAAACACAAGAATGAGAAGGAGCATGAAAAAGTAAACAGCAAAGAGAAGTCATAAGGGACTTACCAAAGGGGAACTGTTTACATTCCTACATGGAAAGACAATATTTGTAACTCTTAAAACTTTTCAGTATCTGGGTAGTTGGTCGGACCACACACACACACACACGCATGCACACGCACACACATGTACACACATGCACGCACACACATACACACATGCACGTACATACAGAGACACAGAGCACAGAGTGAATTGAATAGGATGGGACCATATCTTAAAAGAAATTAAGGTAAACAGTGAGAGAGAAATGTAGTGGGAGGAGAGAGGATGAAATGGAATGAGGTAAATTATCTCTCATTCAAGAGGCAAGCAGGAGACTTTTTAGTGGAGGGAAAAAGAGGGGAGCTGAGAAAAAAACATGAAGTTTACTCTCATCACATTCAACTAAAGGAAGGAATAAAATGCACACTCATTTTGGTATGAAAACCTATCTTACAATACAGGAAAGTGGGGGAGGAGATAAGCAGGGTGGGGGGGATGATGGAAGGGAGGGCAATGGGAGGAGGGAGCAATTTCAAGTCAACACTCTTGGGGAGGGACAGGATCAAAAGACAGAATAGAAACAATGGGGGGCAGGATAGGATGGAGGGAAATACAGTTAGTCTTACACAACACGTCTGTTATCGAAGTCATTTGCAAAACTACACAGATATGGCCTATATTGAATTGCCTGCCTTCCCAAAGGGAGTGGGTGGGGAGGGAGGGATGGGGAGAATTTGGAACTCAAAGTTTTAGGAACAACTGTTTGGTATTGTTGTTGCTACTAGGAAATAAGAAATACAGTTAATGGGGAATAGAAAGTCATCTGGCCCTACAGGACAAAAGAGAAGATGGGGAGAAGAGAAGGGAGGGATAATAGAAGAGAGGGCAGATTGGTGATAGGGAAAATTAGATTGCTCAGTGAATTGGGGTGGGGGGGAGGGGAGAAATGGGGAGAAAATTTGGAACCCAAAATTTTGTGAAAATGAATGTATAAAGTCAAATAAATAAATTTATATTAATAAAAAATAAAAAAAGTAAATGTCATCCCAATGACATCAGGAAGAGGATGTCTTGACTTGGAAGTGAATTGAATTTAAGTGAGGCAGGCTATGCAAAGTCACCAGCCTCACTCTCTCCTCTGGAATCATTTGGGTCGAGTGGCAACCTATAGATCAGGACAACCGGAGGTGACCCAGATGTAGTGGGAGACTTTGGCCTCCATAAATAAGTAAATAAAAAGCAATGGAAAGAGGGAGAAATCTGAGGGAGGGAGGGAGGGACAAGGAAGTGAGGGAAGGCTTGACAGTTACCTGAACTGAACCTTAAAGGAAGGAAAGGATTTTGGGAGGGTAGGATAAGGAGGAAATTCAGTTTAGCCAAGGACGATTTGTGTGAATTCATGGAGGCAAGAGATAGAGTAATGGTCCATCTTGGAAGGAACAATAAATACTTGAAAGAAAGTAATAAGGCTGGAAAAGTAGAATGGGGTCACATAGTATTTGTATTTTGTCCTAGAAACAATAGAGTCACTGAAGGTTTTTGAGCAGGATCGACACTGTCAGTGCTATGACTTAGGAAGAGTCTGTTGGTATCCATCTGGAGGATGAATTAGAGATGAGAGAAACTGGAAGAAGGTAGACCAATTAGAAGGTTATTAGACTTGTCTAGGCAAGAGATGATGAAAAGGTGAACTAGCGGGGTGACTGTGTGAATGGGGAGGAGATAAGTTTGAGAAGTTCAGTGGATCAAGGATCAAGAAGAGAAGAGTCAAAGATGACTCTAAGTTTGTAAAATCTTTGTTATTGGAAAGATTATACCATATAGGGCCTTCAACTCAAGTTTATTTCCCAGTTCTAGTCTGCCTTATTCATGAACCCCAAGATAAAGAGTTACTTTTTCACAAACCTGTTCAGTGGGTAAAGTGCACAGACCAGACACTTGGATAGAATATCAAATGCTATACCTCATATCAAGCTGACTCGATTTTCCTACTCTCAGCTCCAGATTCTATTATAATAATGACACATACTACCTCCCCACCCAAATCCCAGGTCTTAGCATAGCATTAACACATAGTAAGCATATAATAAATGCTTTATCTATTTATCTTATCTGTCTACATATCCTCCATCTCTCTATTCATCTGTTTAATGCAATTTACTTGTTTATTCAAAGCTTTCCCTTTTAATATGGTTTTCATGCCCAGTTTTTTATTTTGTTGTTAGACCCATTCTATGCACTGTAGTCTTCAAGGTTCATGACAACCTGGGCAACTCAGAAACTCCCCAGGAAAACTTACAACATACTACATTAGGCAGCCAATGTGGCATATAAACAGATGGTCAAATAGCATGGTACCACTGGGGAGCCCTTATGTGTAAGGAAAAGTCTGGCTGACTGCTTAAAACTTGTATGTTGATAGACTTTTAGAAATATTCCTTGAACCCGGAAGAAAAGACAAGAAGTCTCTTCCTTTTCACTTAGACAGCAGCTAGGATTAAACTCCTTACTCTGCATCTATCCTATATTTCACTGGCCCTTATTGTGATTGACTCAACTTAACCATGAGCTACTTCTACCAAATATTTGTTCAGTTCCATTAATCATGGGTGGAACAGAGTAATTTATAGTCCAAGAGATCTTAGATTCATGGAGGTCACAAGATTATGCCCAGTTACTTACATGCTTGACTGATTGAATGATTGACTTACTCCAGCACCTAGGAGACTGGTGGAGTTGTGGACTCAAGGAAAAGAAATGAAAACCAAGGGAGAATGTACATTCCCCAGAAATGGGCGATGTGTTCTAATAATATGCTATTAAGTGATGCTCTTGAATTTTTTAATATGTTCTAGAGATAATGAAAGTTCTAAAGAGAATGAAAGGGAACACAATACCAACACAGTGGAATATGGAAGGGATGAGGCTAATGTGCTGCCACCATTATAAAACTATACAACAAAAAAAACCACCAACCCTCTCATATGTAACCAAATTATCTCATTGATGCCAGTTGCTTCCCTTTGTCATATATTCTTTCTGATTTTATAACTTTAGATTTCTAGTCCTCTTCCTGACTCTTGTTTAGCTCCATGAATGAAGTCCAGATTAACTCAACATGATTTTCCATTTGCCTCTGGGTATCTAGAGTCCAGACTTTGGGTTTCTCAAGCTTTCCACAGAAGTGGTCCTTACCTGGATGCCTGAAAATTGCCCCTAATAGCTGGCATACCCTGACTGGTAAGATTTAGAAACCAGATGGTAAGAGTAGAAATAATTTATTACAAAAGTCTAAGTGCCAACTTTTCAAGGGGTATCACAGCACAGACCTTTTAATTAGTTCTCTGTAATTAATGATATGATCATTGCCATTTCTATCTCTTCTACTGCAATCTGTAAGATAAGATAGTAATAAAGCTTATTGCGTTATTTACAGGAAAACAGAATATGCTGAATTACTTTCTAATGCTATACCACAAAACATGCTGCAGTCTGCATTGTCTTTACAGACAATTGTGGTAGTGTTGGAGTGCGTGGGTACATGTGCTTGGGCCCCAATTCTAAAATCACATTTCTCTTTAAAACTCACATTTCTCCTTAGTGTCAAAACACTATCCTAGGCTGTTTTTCCCTAGCCCAAGGACACAAAGTTCACCTAACCACTCCCTAATCCCACCCCAACACACCTGGTTAGCATATTTGACACATATTGCTTACAGAATATCCTATATAAACTTTACCTGTACCCCTCTAAGGTTGCAGGTTCCCTAAAAACTGTTGCCCGCTGAAAAGCATAATAAATCTTTATTTTGATCTCAACAATGCTTGAGTCCGTGAATTCACTCCAGGCAACCTGCCCCTGATATTGTGGTCTTTGTGGGGGTCTCATTCCCTGATCCTTCCAGGATTCATCAGTAACAATGTTGTGGGAGTTTGCCAAAATATATATAAATTCTAATAGCATTAGATGAAAATATCTTTATTATTTCATGTTGTTAATCATTTTTCTAAAACCAAATATTTTCAGATATTTGAGACCAAGTAATAATAAAATGAAATAAGATGCTGTAAAGTGAATTAAACAGAAAGAATTTATGGGAGATTTTAAGACCACTTAGTAACTTATAAGAAGTATCTAGTTACCCATTGCTATTTTATTTTACTTTTTTATTGTTGATATTATTTTTTATATTCATTTTATTTATTTTTAAGGCTCTATAATCACTACCATAAAACTTAGATTTTCCCCCTCCCTCCCCCCTCCCCATCCTCCCCAAATTGGCATACAATCCTATATAGGATCTACACATATGTTCCTATTGAATACATTTTCATTACAGGCATGCTGTGTAGAAGAACTAAAATAAATGGGAGAAATCATATAACAAATCAAAACATAATACATGCACACACACACACACACACACACACACACACACACACACACACAAAATGATCTGCTACATTCTGTGATTGAATTCCATAATTCTTTTTCTGAATGTGGAAGACATTTTGCCTCAGAAGACCAATGGGAATTTTTTTCATGTCCTTGCATTGCCATGAAGATCCAAGTCTACCAGAAAAAAACTCTCCCACTGTGGTTATTTCTGTTCACAAAGTTCTCCTGGTTCTGCTCCTTTCACTCAGCATCAGATCATATAAGTCTTTCCAGGCCTCTCTGAAGTCTTCCTGTTCATCATTTTTTATAATGCAATAGTATTCCATCACATTTATATACCATAATTTATTCAGACATTCTCCAATTGATAGGCATCCCCTTGATTTCCAGTTTTTGGCCACCACAGAGAGCGCTGCTATAAATATTTTTGTACAAGTGAGACCCTTTCCCATTTTTATGATCTGTTGGGGATACGGTCCTAGAAGTGATATTGCTAGTTCAAAGGGTATGCACATTTTTATGGCCCTTTGGACATAGTTCCAAATTGCTCTGCAGAATGGTTGGATCAACTCACAGCTTCACCAACAATGAATTAGTGTTCCAACTCTCCCACATCCTCTCCAACATTTATTATTTTCCTATTCTGTCATGTTTGCCAATCTAGTAGGTGTGATGTGGTACCTCAGAGTTGTTTTGATTTTACATCTCTCTAATCAAAAGTGATTTAGAGCATTTTTTCAAATGATTGTAGATATCTTTAATTTCTTCCTCTGAAAATTGCCTGTTCATATCCTTTGACCGTTTATCAATTGGGGAATGACTTGTATTGTTGTACATTTGACTCAGTTCTCTATATATTCTAGAGATGAGGCCTTTATCCCGGAGATTAATTATAAAATTTTTTTCCCAATATACTACATCTCTTTGAATTTTGGTTGCATTGGGCTTGGCTGTGCAAAACCTTTTCATTTTACTCATTGTCATTTTAAAATGACTGTTTTCACATAGATTAACTCAGGCACTGAAGGCAGGAGATATCTGATTGCAGCAAAATCAGGGTGAGTTCATTACACAGTGGGACAAGCATAAACATGTTTATGTGCCTAAAGAAATTAAATGAAAAGAGCCAAGATGGCAGAATGAGAGCAACTACTCACCTCAGCTCTTAGACAAACTCCTTCAGATACCTCTAAAAAGAGAATCTAACCAAAGATTGGAGGTACAGAATCCAATAGGAAACAGACTGTGGCAGATTCACAGACCAGGATAGATTGGAATGTCAACAAGAAGGATCTTTTCCACAGGGGCTGAGGAGCATACAGCACACAGATCAACATGTCTCTGGCACAGCAGGGCTGAGCAAGAAAGTCCCAGGGCAGTCGGAGGCAGGAGCAGCATGGCAGAGTGGCAGCCCAGTACGGGAGTCCAGCAGAGCCGAGCAAGAGAGAACAAACAAGCCCCAGGTATCAGCAGCAGCTGCTCTTGAGACGATCAGCCTACTTGAACTACTTGAACTTCCGGGAGCCAAAATGGTGGAGTGATCAGTAAATACTTTCTCCCCTTCCCCTTGTTGACCTTGAAAGAACCATAAAATATTTCCCCAGAAAATCCTGGAACAGTGGGAAAAGTGAAGGGGCAAATAGTTTCTTAGTACATGAAGCCAGGAAAATTGCTAAGGAGTATTCCTTTTACACCAACATCAGGAGCACAGGCTTGCCTCAGTGCTTCAAGGAAAATGAGAAGACAGTAGGGCAGCCTGGATCACCAATCCCTGAGATTGCCTTTGCTCTAGTTCAGCTGGGGAGGTCTCCCTTGACCAGACCACCTTTCCCCGACACTTAACTAGCAAGCTCCAGGGCTAATCCGGGGAAACACAAAACAAAACAAAAAAGTCACCTGGCCTCTGCTTTCTCACAACAGCCAACTCAGCACCTGGTTCCTTGGCTTCCAACTGAAAGAAACAGAGGTCACAATACACAATTATCATCATCATGAGTAAGAAGAAGCAAAGCAAGAAGGAAAAGACAACAGAATATTTCTATGGGGACAAGGACCAAAATACGAATACCGAAGTGATCAGTATTGAGACTGTACTCACATGTGAAACTTCAGAAGGGACTATGAACTGCTCGCATGCACAAAGAGCACTCATGGAAGAGCTGAAGAAGGAAATAGAAGAAAAACTGGGGGGGTGGAGACAAGATGGTGGTGTAGAAAGACTCAGGTATGCTAGCTCCAAACCCATAGCCCATATATTTCCTGCAAGAAGAACTCCCCACAAATTCTGGAGCATTGCAAAGTGCGCAGAAACACAGTGGAAAAGATTTGCGTTCCAGAGAGCCCTAAAGAGCTGTCCCCAGGGGTCCATCACCCTTCAGACAGCGTAGCCCACCCCTGCGCTGCCCTGGCCGCGTGGCCCCAGACAAGCAGATCCGAGCAGGCTTCAGGGATGGAACCTCTGGTGGCCGGGAAGGTCCCTCCACCCACAGATGCTACAGGTCAGTGAGAGAGACGTTTGGGCTGGCCGAGAGGGGAGCAAGGTGTCTCTGTGGCTTAGGCCCCCTCGGGAGCAAGCGGCAGAGGGAGCAGCAGAGGCAGCAGCAGAGGCAGTGGCAGAGGCAGCAGTGGCCGCCAGAGACTCCTCGAGCAGCAGGCAGAAGTTCAGGGCCATTACCGAAGATCTTGGCATAAACCCCGGAGGGAACTGAGCCTGGGAGGCAGCCCTGCCCCCACCCCAGCACCAGAACTTAAGCTCACATTGAATAGCAGCCACACCTGCTGCTGAAAGCCCATTTGAATTTCTGACCCCAAGCACTAGCTGGGCAGATCTAGGCGGTGTGGACAGGAATCTCAGAAGTCAAGCAACTGGCTGGGAAAATGCACAGAAAAGGGAAGAAAAATAAGACCATAGAAAGCTACCTTCTTGGGGTACAGATGTTCCCACCTTTCAATTCTGATGACGAGGAAATATTCTTACCATCAGGGAAAGATGTGGAGGTCAGGGCCTCTGTATCCCAGACATCTGAGGTGGCTATCCGGTGGGCTCAGGCCATGGAAGAGCTCAAAAAGGATTTTGAAAATCAAGTTAGACAGGTGGAGGAAAAACTGGGAAGAGAAATGAGAGAGATGCAAGAAAAGCATGAAAAACGGGTCAATACCTTGCTAAAGGAGACCCCAAAAAAATGCTGAAGAAAATAACACCTTCAAAAATAGGCTAACTCAATTGGCAAAAGAAGTTCAAAAAGCCAAGGAGGAGAAGAATGCTTTCAAAAGCACAATTACCCAAATGGAAAAAGAGGTTCAAAAGCTCACTGAAGAAAATAGTTCTCTCAAAATTAGAATGGAACAGATGGAGGGTAATGACTTTCTGAGAAACCAAGAAATCACCAAACACAACCAAAAGAATGAAAAAATGGAAGATAATGTGAAATATCTCATGGGAAAAACAACTGACCTGGAAAATAGATCCAGGAAAGACAATTTAAAAATTATGGGACTACCTGAAAGGCATGATCAAAAAAAGAGCCCAGAAACCATCTTCCATGAAATTATCGAGGAAAACTGCTCTGATATTCTACAACCAGAGGGCAAAATAAGTATTGAAAGAATGCATCGATCACGGCCCGAAAAAGATCCAAAAAGAGAAACTCCTAGGAACATTGTGGCCAAATTCCAGAATTCCCAGGTCAAGGAGAAAATATTGCGAGCAGCTAGAAAGAAACAATTCCAGTATTGTGGAAATACAATCAGGATAACTCAAGATCTAGCAGCTTCTACATTAAGGGATTGAAGGGCATGGCATAGGATATTCCAGAAGTCAAAGGAACTAGGACTCAAACCAAGAATCACCTACCCAGAAAAACTGAGTATAATACTTCAGGGGAAAATATGGTCTTTCAATGAAATTGAGGACTTTCAAGCATTCTTGATGAAAAGACCAGAGCTGAAAAGAAAATGTGACTTTCAAACACAAGAATGAGAAGAAGCATGAAAAAGTAAACAGCAAAGAGAAGTCATAAGAGACTTACCAAAAGTGAACTGTTTACATTCCTACATGGAAAGAAAATATTCGTAACTCTTAAAACTTTTCAGTATCTGGGTAGTTGGTGGGACCACACACACACACACACACACACACACACAGACATGTACATGCATGCACACACACACATACACACATGCATGCACACACAGAGACAGAGAGCAGAGAGTGAATTGAATAGGATGAGACCATATCTTAAAAGAAATTAAGGTAAATGGTGAGAGAGAAAGGTAGGGGGAGGAAAGAGGGTGAAATGGAATTGGGTAAATTATATCTCATTGAAGAGGCAAGCAGGAGACTTTTTAGTGGAGGGAAAAAGAGAAGAGCTGAGAGAAAAACATGAAGTTTACCCTCATCACATTCGACTAAAGGAAGGCATAAAATGCACACTCATTTTGGTATGAAAACCTATCTTACAATACAGGAAAGTGGGGGAGAAGGAGATAAGCAAGGGGGGGGGGATGATGGAAGGGAGGGCAATGGGAGGAGGGAGCAATCTGAAGTCAACACTCTTGGGGAGAGACAGGATCAAAAGACAGAATCAAAACAATGGGTGGCAGGATAGGATGGAGGGAAATAGAGTTAGTCTTACACAACACGATTATTATGGAAGTCATTTGCAAAACTACACAGATGTGGTCTATATTGAATTGCTTGCCTTCCCAAAGGGAATGGGTGGGGAGGGAGGGATGGGGAGAATTTGGAACTCAAAGTTTTAGGAACAATTGTTTAGTATTGTTGTTGCTACTAGGAAATAAGAAATACAGTTAATGGGGAATAGAAAGTCATCTGGCCCTACAGGACAAAAGAGAAGATGGGGACAAGAGAAGGGAGGGGTGATAGAAGAGAGGGCAGATTGGTGATAGGAAAAATTAGATTGCTCGGTGTATTGGGGTGGGGGGAGGGGATAAAAGGGGAGAAAATTTGGAACCCAAAATTCTGTGAAAATGAATGTAAAAAGTTAAATAAATAAATTTTTTAAAAAAAAATAATAAAAAAATAAAAGAAAAAAAGAAAAAAAAAGAAAAACTGGCCAATGATTTTAAAAGTATGAAAACAAAATTCACTGAAAAGAACAGCTCTCTGAAAAGGAAAATTGAACAAATAGAAAAGGAAGTCCAAAATAGAAAGTAGCTCCTTAAAAGGAATAATTGGACAGATGGAAAAGGAGATGCAAAAGTTAACTGAAGACAACAATTTGATAAAAATTAGAATTCGGCAAGTAGAAGCTAATGATTCTATGAGATATCAAGAATCAGTCAAACAGAATCTAAGGAATGAGAAGATAGAAGAAAATGTAAAATATCTAATTGGAAAAACAATTTGCCTGGAAAATAGATCCGGGAGAGAAAATTTAAGAACTATTGGCCTACCAGAAAGCCATGATGAAAAAAGAGCCTGGACAATATCTTCCAAGAAATAATCAAGGAAAACTGCCCGGAAGTGCTAGATGCAGAGGGCAAAATCATCATCGAAGGAATCCACCATTCACCTCCCTAAAGGAATCCCAAACTAAAAACACCAAGAAAAATTGTTGCCAAATTTCAGATCAAGTGAAGGAGAAAATAGTACAGGCAGTCCGAAAGAAACCATTGAAATAGCAAGGTGCTACAGTGACAATCACACAGGACCTTGCAAAAGATTGAAGGAATTGGAATATGATATTCTGTAAGGCAAAGGAGCTGGGATTACAACCAAGGATCAATCACCCAGCAAAGTTCAGCATAACATTTCAGGCAAGGAGATGGACATTCAATGAAATAAGGGATTTTCAGACCTTCTGATAAAAAGGCCAGAACTCAATAGAAAATTTGATCTTCAAATGCAGGTCTCAAGAAAGGCATAAAAAGGGGAAAAGAAAAACTTGTTACTCGGTTTGGGCAAACTGTTTACCTCCTTATGAGGGAATATGATACTTGTTAATCTTGAGAATTGTATATCTATTATGAAATATAAAAGGGATATACATAGATAGAGGGAATGGGCATAAAGTAAATTATGTGTTGATAAAAACTTGATTTAAGCATGTGAAGGCATTGTAACAGGAGATGTGAAAAAGAGGAAGCAGGTAATGGTAAATTACATCAGAGGAAGAAATACAAAATTATATGCCAGTAGAGGGAAAGAGGGGAAGGAGATGAGCATTGTTTCAGAGGTACTCTCATCTGATTTGGTTGAAGGAGGGAACAACAAACTTAATTAAGTATATAAATCTAACTACCTCTATAGGCCATAGGAGCAGAATGGGGAGAGAAAGGGGAGGGGAGGATTAAAGGGAGGGAAGAAGTAGTAAGGGTAAAGGGGAGTAAAAGGAGGAGGGGCTGAGGGAAGGAAGAGAAGACAGTGGATGGTGGTGGTCAAAAATTAAAACTCTGTTGTGGAAGGGAAGGGAGAAGGGAGAACTAAAAGCACAAATGGTAGGAAAGAGGATGGAAGGAAAGACACAGATAGTAATGATAACTGCGAATGTGAATGGGATAAACTCTCCCAGAAAACAGAGATGGATAGCAGAATGGATTAAAAGTCATACTCCAACAATATGTTATTTACAAGAAACACATTTGAAATGAGGGGATACACACAGGGCAAATGTAAAAGGTTGGAACAGAATGTATTGTGCTTTAGCTTATGCAAGAAAAGGAGGGGTTGCAATCCTAATCTCAGACAAAGCAAAAGCAGAAATAGATCTAATCAAAAGAGATAAGGAAGGAAACTATATCCTGCTAAAAAGCACCATAGACAATGAAGCAATATCATTACTAAACACATATGCTCCAAGAGATATAGCATCCAAATTCTTTTTTTTACATGCATATGTATTTTTTTATTTTCTATTTATTTATTTATTTTCATATAAATTTATTTATTTAACTTTTTACATTCATTTTCACAAAATTTTGGGTTCCAAATTTCTCCCCTTTTATCCCCTCTCCCCACCCCAATACACCAAGCATTCTAATTTTCCCTATCACCAATCTGCCCTCTCTTCTATCATCCCTCCCTTCTCTTGTCCCCATCTTCTCTTTTGTCCTGTAGGGCCAGATGACTTTCTATTCCCCATTAACTGTATTTCTTATTTCCTAGGAGCAAGAACAATACTAAACAATTGTTCCTAAAATTTTGAGTTCCAAATTCTCCCCATCCCTCCCTCCCTACCCATTCCCTTTGGGAAGGCAGGCAATTCAATCAAAAGACAGAACAGAAACAATGGGGGGCAGGATAGGATGGAGGGAAATACAGTTAGTCTTACACATCCAAATTCTTAGAGGAGAAGTTAAGGGAGAAACAGGAAGAAATAGATAGAAAAGCTATACTAGTGGGGGACCTCAACCTCCTCCTCTCTGAACTTGATAAATCTAATGGTAAAATAATCAAGAAAAAAGGTAAGGAGGTGAACAAAACTCTGAATAAGTTAAATATGATAGATCTATCGAAAAATTTGAATGGGGACAGAAAGGAATATGCCTTTTTCTCAGCAATACATGGCATGTATACGAAAACTGACCATGTTCTAGGGCATAAAAACCTCACAGTCCATTGTAGAAAGGCAGAAATAGTTAAGGAATCATTCTCAGATCATAACGCAATAAGAATTATTTGTAACAGAAGGTCATGGAAAGACAGAACAAAAATTAATTGGAAACTAAATAATCTAATCCTAAAGAAGGAGTGGGTTAAACAACAAATCATAGAAACAATCAACAACTTCATTCAAGAGAATGACAATAATGAGACAACCTAAGAATTCTTATGGGATACTGCAAAAGCAGTTTTTAGGGGAACTTTTACATCTTTGAATGCCTACATGAATAAAATAGAGAAAGCGGAGATCAATAAATTGAGCATGCAGCTGAAAAGGCTCGAAAAAGAACAAATTGAAAATCCCCAAGTAAATACCAAATTAGAAATACTGAAAACCAAAGGAGAGATTAATAAAATTGAAATTCAGAAGACTATTGAACTCATAAATAAAACCAAGAGTTTGTTTTATGAAGAAAACCAATAAAATTGATAAACATCTGGTCAATTTGATGAAAAAAAAAAAGAAAACCAAATTACCAATATCAAAAATGAAAGGGGTGAACTCCCCTCCAATGAGGAGGAAATTAAAACGATAATTAGAAATTACTTAGCCCAAATTTGTGGCCATAAATTTGACAATCTAAATGAGATGGATGATTATTTTAAAAAATACAAATTGCCCAGATTAGCAAAATAGGAAGTTGAATACTTAAACAATTCCAACTCAGAAAAAAGAAATTGAACAAGCCATCAATGAACTCCCTAGGAAAAAAATCTCCAGAGCTGGAAACATTTAAAGAACAGTCAATTCCAATACTATGTAGACTATTTGGGAAGACTGGAGAAGAAGGAGTCTTCCCAAATTCTTTTTATGCTACAAATATGGTTTTGACATCTAAACCACAAAGAGCCAAAACAGAGAAAGAAAATTATGGGCCAATTTCTCTAATGAATATAGATGCAAAAATTTTTAAATAAGATTCATACTGAGAATGCAGGACTGGTTCAATATTAGGAAAACTATTAGCATTATTGATCATAGCAACAACAAACCTAACAGAAATCACCATTATATCAATAAGATGCAGAAAAAGCTTTTGAAAAAATACAACACCCATTCCTAATAAAAAAACACTAATGAGCATAGGAATAAAAGGAACTTTCCATAAAATAACAAGCAGTATCCACCTAGAACTTTCAGCAAGCATTATAAGTAATGGAAATAAACTAGATGCATTTCCAGTAGGATCAGGGGTGAAACAAGGATGTCCATTATCATCACTATTATTCAATATGGTACTAGAAATGTTAGCTGTAGCAATCAGAGAAGATAAAGAAATTGAAAGAATTAGAATAGGCAAAGAAGAAACTAAGTTATCACTCTTTGTAGATGATATGATGATGTACTTAGAGAATCCCAGAGATTAAAGTAAAAAACTAAATGAAATAATAAACAACTTCAGCAAAGTTGCAGGTTACAAAATAAACCCACACAAATCTTCGCATTTCTATATATTACTAACAAAGCCCAACAGCAAGAGATGAAAAGAGAAATTCCATTTAAAGGTAGGGTAGACACTATAAAATATTTGGGAGTCTAGCTGCCAAAACAAATCCAAGGAGTACATGAAGACAATTACAGGACACTTTTTGCACAAATAAAGTCAGATCTAAGTAAGTGGGAAAATATCAGTTGCTTGTGGGTAGGCTGAGCAATAAAAATGACAATTCTACCTAAATTAATCTACTTATTTAGTGCCATACCTATCTATTTAGTGCCAAACTATCAGATAATTATTTTCTAGAGCTGGAAAAAATAATATCAAGATTCATCTAGAAGAACAAAATGTCCAGAATATCAAGGGAACTAATGAAAAGAAATGCTAGGGAAGGTGGTCTAGTTCTACCAGATCTCAAATTGTATTATGAAGTGGCAAATATCAAAACCACTTGGTACTGGCTAAGAAACAGAAGTGTAGACAAGTGGAATAGGCTAGGTACTCAAGACACAGTAGGCAATGAATATAGCAATCTACTGTTTGATAAACCCAAGGACCTCAGCTTCTGGGATAAGAACTCCCTGTTTGGAAAAAATTACTGGGAAAAGTGGATAACAGTGTGGCAGAAACTAGGCATAGACCAATGCCTTACATCGTACACAAGAATAACCAAATACCCAAATGGGTACATGATCTAGAATATATGGGTATAAAGATTGATATTATAAATAAATTAGTGGAGCAAGGAATAGTGTATTTATCAGATTTATGGAGAAGGGAATAATTTTTGGCTAAACAACAGATAGAAAGCATTATAAAGTTTAAAATGGATAATTTTGATTACATTAAACTGAAAAGTTTTTGCACAACCAAACCCAATGCAACCAAGATTAAGAGGGAAGCAGAAAACTGGGAAAGAATTTTTGCAACTAGTATCTGTGATAAAGGTCTTATTTTTAAAATATATAGACAACTGAATCAAATGTACAAGAATACAAGTCATTCTCCAATTGATAAATGGTCAAAGGATATGAACAGGCAGTTTTCAGAGGAAGAAATTAAAAATATCAATAGTCTACATGAAAAAATGCTCTAAATCACTATTGATTAGAGAGACGCAAATCAAAACAACTCTGAGATATCATATCACACCTATCAGATTGGCTAACATGACAAAACAGGAAGATGATAACTGTTGGAGAAAATGTGGGAGAGTTTGAACACTAATTCATTGTTGGTGGAGCTGTGAGTTGATCCAACCATTCTGCAGAGCAATTTGGAACTATGCCCAAAGGGCCACAAAAATGTGCATACCCTTTGAACTAGCAATATCACTTCTATGACCACATCCCCAACAGATCATAAAAATGGGAAAGGGTCTCACTTGTACAAAAATATTTATAGCAACACTCTCTGTGGTGGCCAAAAACTGGAAATCAAGGGGATGCCCATCAATTGGGGTATGTCTGAATAAATTATGGTATATGAATGTGATGGAATACTATTGCACTATAAGAAATGATGAACAGGAAGACTTCAGAGAGGTCTGGAAAGACTTATATGAACTGATACTGAGTGAAAGGAGCAGAACCAAGAGAACATTGTACACAGCAACAACCATAGTATGTATCTGGTAGACTTAGAACTTCATTGCTATGCAAAGACTTAAAAAATTTTCTGGTCTTTTAAGGCAAAATGCCTTCCACATACGGAGAAAGAACTGAGGAATTCAATTGCAGAATGTAGGACATCATTTTCTTTTATATTATGTTTTGGTTTGTTAAATGATTTCTCTCATTCATTTTAATTCTTCTGTACAACATGACTATGGTGAAAATGTATTTAATAGGGATGTATGTGTAGAACCTAGATAAAATTGTATGCCTTCTCGAGGAGGAAGGGGGGAGGGAAGAGAGAAGCAGGGACAGAGGGAAAAAAGTCTAAGTTATATGATAGTGATTGTAAAACTGAAAATAAATAAAAGAAGAAAAAATAAAATACAAAACAGAAAAAAAGAGAAATTAAATGAAAGGACTTCTGCATGTCTAGTGCATTAGTGTACTGGAAAACTCAAAGATGCTCAAAAGTTGCGGATTAATCTGTGGATTATATGAGTGTACCAGGATGTTCTCGCAATACTGGCAATTGGTAGAGTAAGCCTGTTTAAGTACCTTAACCCTGTTTGCCTCAGTTTCCTCACTTATAAAATGAGCTAAAGAAGAAAACAGCAAAGCACTCCAGTTTCTTTGCCAAGACAATCCAAATGGGGTCACAAAGAACTGGACACAACTAAAATGCCCAAACAACCACAAAAAAGACTTGAGTAGCAAGCCTTTTGGGGTGTTTTGAGCAGACTATGTCACCTCTCAAGCAAAAGTTGTAAGAAATTATCCCTCTCCTGCTTGATAATTGCTTCTAGTTCAAAGCTGGATTCCCTCTGAGAGGGACTTCACTCAAATTTATGGTGACAGTTCCAATATATTTTCCAGATTCTTGTTGGATTTTATGCAAATAAGTGCTAGAGACAAAGGTAATAAAGCAGTCTGTGTCCTGGAGTCAAGTTCATTGTCTTGGGCTTTTTAAATACAATTGAGTTACACAAAGTTTCAGAATCCCAGAAAGCTTCATTTACATCTTAAAGAGTATTTCTCTTAAATTTCATTGTCTGTACCTTTGCCCCTTACTATCTTCAACTTTGCTAAAATCTACATGGACAGCCAGAAATATCATGCAATTATAGTTAGTGATCAGAATACAGGTCGCTGAGCTGAAGGGGTCAAAAGTAGAAGCCTGCATGTGGAGCAAAACCAAGGTGGGTACTCAGATGAAGAACAAAGTCCAAAGACATGTGGTCTAGGGTCAGATTTCAGGCCGTGCACCCTTTAATAAACAAGAGGGACAAGTTCAACATTTTCTCAACTTGTAGCTGGACTCTGGGTCTGTTTGCCTCTTTAATCTCATCCACTAACTGAGGCTTTTTTTTTCTTATGAAGAGATTACCAGGGCTTCACAATTGTGCCCTTTATATACCTCATTTGTCAGAGCTTATTATCACTGTTCCTGGGTGCTGTTATCATTTGTGAAGATTGTCACTAGGACCTAGAATGTGCTGGACCAAATGTGTAGGCAAAGAATGTCTGTCCTGCCTCTCAATGATTGAAGTTCACTCTGTGGGACAACCTCAGTCTTCTGAAGGTTTGCACCCAAAATACATCTGAAATCACAGATGTGCGCAGTTCATTCATATACATACACACACTCGACAGGATGAACCTCCATTACTGAGAATGGAGTGATCTCATTCTTCTTCTTGATCATTCTGGTGTACTCAATGCAGCCTCTGAGGCTGTGCTGCAACAGAGTATGGATCAAATCTCTACTGATTGTGCTAATTTTGGCCTGACAATTAACATCAAGAAAACAGAGGTTCTCCATCAGCCAGCACTGATGATACGCAGAAACATTCGTTATAACTAATGGCAAGATTTTGAATACTGTGGATAAGCTCACTTACCTTGGCAGTATATTTTCTAAGCATGTATAAATGATGAAGTTGATGTACACATTGCCAGAGCTAGCTCAGTGTTTGGGAGGCTCTGAAGTAAAAGTGTAGGAGAAAAGAGTTATTGGACTGTCTACTTAACTGAAAGTCTAACTACAGAGCCTTTGTGCTGGCCTCATTGCTGTATGCCTGTGAAACCTGGACAGTATACCAAGACCATGTCAGAAAATTGAATCACTTATATCGTATTGTATTAGAAATATTCTGAACATCGTCTGGCAAGATAAGGTGCCAATTGGACCCTTTTTTGAATTCAACTGCCAATCATTCAATTTCTACTGAAGAAAGTGCATTTCCAATGGACTGGCCACATTGTACAAATGCCAAACATACACTTGCCTAAAATACTATTTTACAGAGAACTCATATGGAGCAAGCACTCATTTGGAGGTCAGAAGAAACAATACAAGGACACTCTCAAGGTCTCTCTGAAGAGCTTTGGTATTGATTGTGAGATATGGGAGACACTGGCACAGGACCATCCAGCATGGTGTGCCTGCATCAAAGAAGGCACTGTGTTCTATGAGCAAAGCAGAATTGTAGTAGCTCAAAAGAAATATGAGATGCACAAATTTGGAGACATCATCTTTCCAAATATTCATATGGATTGATCAGTCAGTTGGACATTTTGTATGTTGACCCAGTCGTGATGGCATTTTGGTCCTCTTTGATTACAAAGGACAACAGTGACTCATTCTGTTTCTGTTCTAGACCCAGCCTTCTACCTTTGGTCCTTTACTCCACTCAGCAGCCTATATCCCAGGCATTGGCTCTTTCCTAATTGTATTATGTTTCTCAATGGAAGTGTATGAGGTAATCAGGGGGACTAGAACCTCACAGTGTGAGGGATGCTGAGCCCTTTTTAGGGCTGCTCCTCTACCTTCGGTGTCTACCAGTCACCCAATTCTCACACTTGTAGTTCCAAGATGCTATAGCACGTACAGCAGCCATACTCCAGTAAGACTGTCTCAGCAGGTTAACTGGTAGGACTCAAATCCATCAGCAAATTAGGGGAGTGTCAACCACAAGCATGTGAAGACTTCCCTCGGTGAAATGGGTAGATGAGAACAATTCCAATGACCACAAAAGCAACTGAAGCAGGTGCTATGGACCTCTCTGAGCTTGGTCTTACATGTCAAGGTCATCCACTGCACACCAGACCATCACCAGTTGTCTTGACTTTGTTTTGTCAGTGGACTTTATTGACTCAGAAACAGAGTGAGGTTGACAACCTTGGACAACTCTGTCTTACTAAAATCCAATCCATTCACAAGTAAAGACATCTCCCATAATCTACTGTTTTACCTTGACTGCATCATAAGGTCATTGGTTCTCTTTGGAAGGGAAGGATGAACTACATTTTTCAATGGCCCTAAAGTCCAGGGGAACATCTTATTCTAAATTTTCATTCACTTTCCAATTAAGGATGCTTTAGGTTGCTCCTGAGAACAGGTTCAATCCCAGCTTATAACAGGGTCCACCCTATCCTCTGAGTGGGGCCAAGAGAAACAGTATATTTCTGAACTGCAAGTATAATTTTTAAGGCTCATTTTTCTTAGAATTTTTTTTTAAATCAAATGAATAGTGTTCTAAATTATTTTCTTGGCAGTAAATTTCACAGTGGCTAAAAATTAACTAGTAGTTGAAGTTATCTGTAAAAAAATTCAGAAACCTCATCAAAAGAATCAATGAAAACAAAACCCCATATTCTTATTTTGGTGGTAACAAAATACATGCTCTCTTGATAATGTTCATTTATTTTCTTTGTAGGAAATCTGAACTATTTGACTGTCACTGAAATATCTCTTGGTCTAAGATTATTTTGGGTTTTTTTTATTTGATTAAAAAAAGTATAATGTGAAAGTTTTTAAAATAAAAATGAAAGTGAAAAGGAAGCAAAATACAAAACTTGAGATGACTGTTGTTTCAGTATATTAACCATGAAAAAAAAAATTAATTGGCATAGAGAAAATAAAATAGTTAATACAGAGATATAAGCAGAAAACAGAGCAATGAAAATTTAAAAAAAAAACTCAGAGAAAAAAACAAAAAATGTGGAACATTGTATTGAAAGAATTAAAGTAATACCAATAAAATAAGGGAAAGCAAATATTATTTAAGAGAAAGAAAAAATCACTCTCAGGATCCAAGGTACACCTCTGAAGTAGCTGCATTTAAATGAGGTTCTCTTGGGTGTTGTATTTTGTTTAATTTGTTTATTTTTATTTTTTAAATTTATTTTATTTTATTTGTAATTTAATTTATTTTATTCAATTTGTAATTTTTCCCCAGACTGGCAGTTACAGGGATTGTATAAACTAGTTCTTTTGAAGGGTGTTTCCAAGGTGTTCTCCAGTGTATTGTCAATGTATTTTTGCTTAATTTAAAGATCTTTCCCATCCATTAATAGACCCATGTGACCTGCTCAAATCACATGGAAAGCTAAGTCACACATGGTGGAAGGAGCTTGCTGAATGAGTCTAATAGGAAGGGTGGAGCAGAGTTGAGAGGAAGTGAGTGAGAGCAGTTAGAGCTGAAGGAGACAGAGGATTCAGACACGCAGACAGTTAGCACTGTAAGTGGTTGTGGAAAGGTCAAAGCATTGGTGGAGAAGGCTTGGTAATGGAGGTATCCCCTGCAGTCATAATGTGCATTAACTTCTTTGTTGCTATGATGAATTTGGCTTTCTGGTGTTGGGATTCAGCTTTCTGGTGTCTAAATAAATGTTTTTCTTCTACCTTCTATATGAAAGTCTGTTATATTTTGCAATTCAGAACTACGCCAACATATTCATAGTTGCCGTTGGTTCTGTGAATATTACCTTAGTGATACATCCAGGAAGGTCAGCACTAGACAAAAGTCTAAAATTAGTGACATGTGTCTTCACTATATATTCCCCATCCCAACTTTCCCTTTAATATTCTCATCTTATCACTTTGTTCTCACTTCCCCACATGCTTGGAATACATACAGTACCACTGTCAATACTGAATACAGGATTACCTGAAGGTCTTCTCCTCCTTAATGAAATTTGTAATCTCTTCTTGCCCAAATGTCAACAAGTTCTCAGGAGGAGAGGATAAGATAAACTCATTCACATTAACGTTTTCATGGCTGATAAAGGTGTTAATTAAAGTATGGCATCTGCATTTTTATAGTAATAATTTACTGTTTTTCTCAGTTTGCATATTTCAATATAATCAACTTCTATTGGTCTCCTTTAATTTGTATTTTAACAGATGATCCCTGGGATCCTGTAATGTCTTCATCTAAAAGAATGAAGGGGAAAGGAAGAGGCAGAAAAAACAAAGGAGGTGGAAGGCTTCCACCTCCTTTAACATTCAACATTTAAGATATTGACCTTTTGGGAAAATTTGATTTAATGATGCTAATGAATGGAGAGCAGGGAGTGTCACACAAGAGGCCAGAGACTATGGCAGAAGCAGCTTCTCTTATAGGGTAGGCAATAATATGTTGGAGTTGGTTCATACCAGCTCATGAGACCAGATTGTAAATTTTCAGCGTGAGCATTTACAACTCAGAAATCAATGAATTTACAAATTAGGGCTCAATTTATTGTTTTGTTGATTTCTGGACTTAAGAAAGTCATGGAGAAAGTGTTAATAATTCACATTAATCATTCTATCATTCATGAGTTCTTCTTTACAGATAATCAGTTGTTAAACATCTACCAGGACATCCCTCATGGCTGGTCACCATGGAAATAAAATTTCACAGAGCAAGGACAATGGGAAGAACAATGAAAAAAAGAAGAGGAAGAATAGTTGTTGATTATGATGGAATGGCCAGTAATGACTGAGAATTTTTAACAAAATGTGAACAATGCAATATTTTGGACTTTTACATGGAGAATCCTATTTGACTAAAAAAAATATTTTGCTGGGAAACACAATTATATTATTAGGACCTGTGCTATAAATGAAGAAAAATACAGAACATGTAGACATGGAAGAAATTGAAGCAGCTAAAATAGAAAGGTCACATAAATGGAAAAATGAGGAAAGGGGAAAAAATACTTTTAAGAGATACTGTAAAGAGGAGAAAAAAAATACCAGTAGTATGCAATGACTGCTGATCAAAGAAAATAATTTCTTTAAGAGACCCAAAATCATTTGTAGTTTTCTAATCCATGAGAAAGACAAGGAAGTTGTAAGTCATGCCCCAGAAAAATCTTTGGAATTGAAAGAAAAGCAAAGAAAATTCTCTCATGAATTGGGAATTAAAGAAGCTGCAACCACTTGGAAATAGAGGAGTCTAGTCTTGTCAAACTTACTTTTGAAATGACATCTTTATTTCTAAGGAAATTGAAGAATATATTCCACAATGATATTATTTCCTTAGGGTCCAAGCAGGATGATATGATAGAAAAAGCATTCAGTTGGGGGTCCAGCCAAGAAATATTTAAATATTTGTTAAGCACTTATTATGTGCCAGGCACTGTGCTAAAGTAAAAGCTGAGGATCTGAATCCTGTCATTTACTACCTGTGTGACATCAGGAGAGTCCCAGAAACATTCTAGGCCTCACTTCCTGTAAGAGCAAGGACCCTAGCATACACAGGAGGGCCTGCTATACAGGTTCTTAGATCATTTTTCTAAAAGGAAAGCAAACACATATATCATTCACTTAGCCCAGGCGAAAAAATCATTACCCCAAACTTCAGGGAAAACACAAACAGAAATTACAAATAGAAAGATCAACAGACAGGGCATCCACCTGTCTGATCATAAGCAATAAATAGATCAGAGATCAACAGACAGATCCAGCTGTCTGACCATACATACAAAGTTACCAGAAAGATAGAAGCACCAACATCTGGGTTTTCAAAGTGTGTGTGGGGGTGGGGTGGGGTGGGGGTGGTGGCTCCTTAGCAGCTACCCACAGTATCCTCTGGTCAAATAAACACTTCCAACGAGTGAGTTCCAAAATGAAACTTTACCTTAGAGCATATATACACTTTTCAGAGCCAAAGGGCATCCCAACCTTGAAAATCAGTTCCTCCTTAAAAATTAACAAAAGGTGTGGGCCTTCAAAACAAATCACCCCTAATGAAACTTCCCTTAATGGGAAGGCCCATTAATGGGTGGGGAATATCTTTAACTCTCATTAATATAATTAGCATTACATTTCATTATCATTACATTTCACCTGGTTGGCTTTTGTATTTTAGTGGAAGCCCTGCCCAAAGTGGGTGAGTTGAAAGGACCCTGAAATGTTTAAGCTGAAGAAAACATTTAATGGGATCATGAAGCAGCCTGCAAGTACTTAAAGGACTGTTCTAGAAAAGAAAGATTAGAGGTTCCAGAGGGAAGGACATCTGATAGTTAACAAAAGGAGATTTACTTGGCTTTAGCAGAGGAAGGATGTGCAGAAAGGATGTCTAGTTGATTCAGTTGAACACAACTCCCCTGCCTCTCCTCAAACATCAGAGATTATCTTCTTTTTTCCTACATGGGTGAACAGGAAGTCACACTAAGGTCCAAATGGCTGTATGAGGTGTTAAGGAAGGAGAAGCACAAATGAGGGATTGGTAAGCCCTTTTCAGGGCTAATCATCCACCTTTGTGTCCAACTTGTCACCACTCTCACCCTTGGCTCCAAGAAGCTATCACATGCACAGCAGTCATACACTGGTAAAATTGTCTAGGCAGATGTCTAAACCAGGTTGAGGGTAACTCACAGGCCTCAAACCCATCAGTGAGTTAAGAAGATGTCTACTCCAAGCATGTGAAGACTTCCCTTGGCTGAATGGTCAGATGAGAACTACTTGTTCTAATGGCCATGAAGGTGGAACTCAAAGCTTGGTCAGCCATCAAAGTCACTAAAGTCATTCACTAACCCTAAGGATATCACCAGTTGTCTTGACCTTTGTCTTTACCACCAGACTTCCATGACTGTGATGACTTTGGGCAGCTCTATCTCACTTAAATTCAATTCACATCAAGACATTTTTGAAAATGAAGGACAGAGCTTTAGTTCTCTGAAACAATTAAATCTAAGGATATTCCCTAGGGCAGTTAGGTGATATAGTGAATAGAATGGAGGCCCTAGAGTCAGGAAGAAGATCTGACTTCAAATATGGCCTCAAACACTTATTAGTTGTCTCAAGTGAACTAGCCACATTACTTCACCTCTTCTTCAGTTTCATCATCCATAAAATGGAGATAATAATAGCATCCACCTGTCAAGAGTTGTTGTGAGCATCAAATAAAATAAAATTCTAAAGTATTTAGCACAGTGCCAGGCACATAGTAAGCAGTATACAAATGTTAACTTTATATTATATTTTCAATATCTTTTGAGGAAAAATTAGGCTGACTTCCATGTGGCAAGGTTTTAAGATATTGCTTCCTTCCTGTCCCCTCCTCATCTGAGTAAGTAGTTAACTTAGGATTCAAACCCAGATCTATTAACTCTAAATTTATACTTTTCCCTCTGCTTTCAGCTACCTTACTATCTCATTCTCCCAGCAAGCACAGTACAGATTTACATTTATAATGGCTTCCCTTTCCAGAACTGTCCCCTTCTATTACAAATGGCACATGGACTTACATCCGCACTTTAGACTTTTTAGACAGACATTGTGAACCAAACACTAAAGATTTTTTTCCTCTTTTGGATTGGATGAATTGCATTTGTTTTCCAAATAAGCATTTCTTTTCTCTCCCTCCCATGTAACCATTCCCAAATGAAAAAAAAATCCCTTTAACAAAAAGCATGATTGATCAAAACAAATTTCACCATTAGTCACATCAAAAAATGTATGTCTCATCCTGCATCTTGAATCTATCCTCTTTCTGTTAGGAGGTGAGTAGCATGCTTCATCATCTAGAATTATAGTTAGGTGGGGTTCTCAAGTCTTTTAAAATCTGTCTTTATAATGCTTTACTGTAGAAATTGCTTACTCTACTCTTTATCATTTCATGCAAGTTTTCCCAGGTTTCTTTAAAAGCATCCCTCTCATTATTTCTTAAGGCACAGTCACATTTTATTACATTCATATACCATACCTTGTTTAGCCGTTCCTCAATTTATGGGTACCTCCTTAGTTTCCAGTTCTTTGTCATGGTAAAGAGCTTCTATAAATATTTTTTTTATTTATAAATGAATCCTTTTTCATCTCTTTGGGGCATAGGACTAGTAGTAGGTCAAAGAATTCGTACAGTTTAGTGTCTATTTAGGCATAGTTCCAAATTGTTTTCCAGAATGGCTAGGTCAATTCACAACTGCACCAACAGTGTTCCAATGAAGGGCTTCTTAAACTTTTTCCACTCACAACTCCTTCAGCACTTCTTAAACTATGGGTTTAGGGTGTAGGGTGTGTTCATGGAGGACCAGTACCTTTGTGTGATGACTGCTGAACCCTTTTCAGGGCTCTCTCCACCTTTGGTGTCCATCTGTTCCATCTAACTTTCACCTGTGACTCCAAGAAGCTGCAGCATACACAGTGGCCACACCTCAGCAAATTGTTTCAGCAGAATGGGACAAACAAGGTTGAGGGTAACCAAGGGGTCTCAGACCCATTGGTGATTTAGTGGGATGTATACCCAAGCATGTGAAGACTTCATCTGGTGAAATGGCCAGATGAGAACAATTTGTTTCAACAGCTATGAGGGCAGATGGAGTAGGTGATGCGGAGCACTTAGAGCTCGGTTAGACACTGAAGACACCAAGGTCATCCACTGCATCCTGAGCCATCGCTAGCCATCTTGACTCTGTCCTGCCACTGGACTATGATAATTCTGGAGGAGAGAGTGAGGCTGATGACTTTGTGCAACTCTGCCTCACTTAAATCCGATTTATGCATGAATGAAAAGACATCACCCATACCATTTAACTATTATTCCTCAAAGTTTTATAGCAACAGGCAAGTGATGAAGCAGCAGGTGTGGATACACTGGGAGCTATAGTCACAACCCTGCACACAGCTGGCCCAAGCCATACTGTCATTTCTCACTGGAAGCAGCACTGGGACTCGGCAGTGCCCTGGGTGTTGGTGCAACCTTTTAAGGATCATACTGCTCACCTCCTGGTGTGAGGAAGGGGGTTAGAAAAGGTGTCCTAAACATTGTCTGCTTATCCAACCCTGGCCTGATTACCATGACAGGTGTGGAATCCTACTATGTGGTTGAAACACAAAAAATGTTCAAAATGTGAAAAAAATCTGCAAAAATGATTCCATTTACCATTGGTACATGTAACATGTGCACACTCATAGACAACATAAAATCCAGTAGATCTGAAAGACGAACTGCTCTTGATGCAAGAAAATTCAACAGGTATCACATCTAAATAGCAACCCTGAGTGAAACAAGGTTGACAGATGAAGGTCAGCTTACTGAAGTTGGAGCTGGATACACATTTTTCTGGAGTGGGTGCAATGAAGGAGAGCACTGTGAAGCTGGCCTGGGTTTTGCAATCAAAAGCAACCTAATCAGTAAGCTGGCATGCTTGCCAAAAGGACTGAATGATAGGCTCGTGACAATGTGATTGCTACTTGCAGTAAAACACCATGCCACCATCATCAGTGCCTGTGCTCCCACCATGACAAATCCTGATGAAGTCAAAGAAAAGTTTTATGAAGACCTAGAGACCCTTATCATCAGTGTGCCAAAAGAGGACAAGCTTATAATTCTGGGTGACTAACGCTAGAGTAGGCCCAGATTGCCAGACTTGGCAGGAAGTCCTAGGGAAGAATGGAGTTGGAAACAGCAACAGCAATGGTCATTTACTGCTGAAGATTTGTGCATCGCATGACATTCTCATCACAAACACTGTCTTCTGTTTACCTTAATGCAATAAAACTTCAGGGATGCACCCTCGCAGCAAACATTGGCATCTAACGGACTATGTTATTGTAAGGAGAAGAGAGAGACAAGATGTGAGAGTGACAAAAGCAATGTGTGGTGCAGAGTGCTGGACTGATCATAGACTTATCCTTTCCAAGCTAAATATTTGCATCATCAAAAGCACTGCCTCCAAGGCAAAATGACTACAAGAAGAATTAATGTCAACAAATTAGAGCACTTCTCTGAGTGTGAACAGTTTGTTGCTGACTTGGAGGGAAAGTTGAGACAACACATAGTTGACAACAGTGAGCAGAAAAGGGGTGGGCAGCTTTCAGAGATTTGGTGTACAGCACTGCATTTGCTCATCTGGGTCAGAACACTCACAAACACCAAGACTGGTTTGATGAAAATGATGGGGAAATGCAGAAGCTGCTAAATGAAAAACAAGAACTCCACAGGATTTACCAGCAGGAGAGTTCATCCATCTCTAAGAAGGCAGCATTTAGCTCCATCAAAAGCAAAGTACAAGCAAAGCTTAGAGAGATGCAGGATTCCTGACTCAGTAAGAAGGCAGATGAAATTCAGTTTTGTGCAGATAGTAAAAATCCAAAATGCCTTTATGATTCCCTGAAAGCTATTTATGGACCAAAAACCTATGGTGCATCACAACTACTCAGTGCTAATGGAGCCACATTAATTATTGACAAAGACAGTTTTTAGGGCAATAAGACTCCTTTCATGTGGCAAAGCATCTAGTGTTGATTCTATTCCAGCTCAGATTTACAAGGTAGGGGGATCATTGCTCATACAAAAGCTGACTGAAATTTTTCAGGTTATATGGCAAGAAGAGGTTATCCCCCAGGAGTTCAAGGATGCTTCCATTGTCCATCTCTATAAAGATAAAGGGAATAGATTGTCCTCTGACAATCACAGGGCTGTCTCTCTCTTAGTCATTGCTGGCAAAATTCTAGCTAGAGTCTTCCGTAATAAACTGATCCTTCACTTGGAAGATGGTCATCTACCTGAGAGCCAGTGTAACTTCAGAAAGGGCCAAGGAACAGTCGATATGGTGTTTGCTGCCCAGCAACTTCAGGAGAAATGCCAGGAGCAGAACAGAGGTCTGTACACAACATTTGTAGGTCTGACCAAGGTTTTTGACACTTAGTTGAGAGGGCTTATGGAAAATTATGTCAAAATTTTGTTGCTGGGAGGAATTCATCAATATTGCACATCAATTTCATGATGGCATGTTTGCCTGGGTTCTGGATAGTAGACAATACTCTCGTGTCTTCCCAGTTATCAATGGAGTGAAATAGGGCTTTGTGCTTGCTCCCATGCTTTTTAGCATAATGTTTTCAGCTACATTGTCAAATGCTTTCAATGAGGATGAACACAGCATCAAGGTCAACTACTATACTGATGGTAAGTTCTTCAATTTGAAAAGGCTACAAGCCAAGACCAAAGTGGAGGGAGTGTTGGTGCATGATTTTCTGTTTGCTGATGATTATGCACTCAATGCAGCCTCTGAAGCCGAGATGCAGCAAAGTATGGATCAATTCTCTGCTGCCTGTGCTAATTTTAGCCTAATAATTAACACCAAGAAAACACAGGTGCTCCATCAGCCACCACCACACCATCCATATGTGGAACCATCAATTACAACAAATGGAGAAGTTCTGAATGCTGTGGATAAGTTCATTTACCTTGGTAGTGTACTTTCCAGGGATGTACATACACATTGACAATGAGGTTGATGCATGCATTGCCAGAGCTAGCTCAGTGTTTGAGAGGCTCTGAAGAACAGTTTGAGAAAGAAGAGGTATTACACTGACTACCAAACTGAAGGTCTGCAGAGTCATTGTGTTGACCTCATTGTATTATGCCTGTGAAACATAGTCTACCAGTGCCATGCCAGGAAACTGAATTGCTTCCATTTGGACCACCTTAGGAAGATTCTGAGGATCATGTGGCAGGATAAAGTACCAGACACTGAAGTCCTTTATCGAGTTGAAATGCCACACATTCAAACTATGCTTCAGAGAGCGCAACTCCAATGGGCTGGCTGCATTGTTTGAATGCAAAATGTATGCTTGCCAAAAAGACCATTTTATGGAGTATTTGCATAGAGCAAGTGGTCATATGGTGGCCAGAAGAAATGATACAAGGATACTCTCAAGGTCTCTCCCAAGAACTTTGGATTAGACTGTGCAACATGGGAGACGCTGGCACAAGACTACTCAGCATGGCATGCCCACATCAGAAAGGGTGCTGTGGTCTTTGAGCAAAGCAGAATTGAGACAGTACAAAGTAAACAAAGGATGCGCAAATCTGGGATATCCACCCCAAATATTCACACGGACTATCTGTGTCCAACCTGTGGTAGAGCATTTCGAGCTCGTATTGGTCTGATCAGCCACAGTCGGACACGGTGAAACTTCACTTTATCATGGTGATGTCCTTTTGGTCCTCTTCGAAGATGAAGGACCACAACCAACCCCACTGTGGGCCAAGACTCCACAGAGGGTCACAATATGTTAATATACCTGCTTTGCCTGATTCCCTTTCCAACATTTGTTATTGTCTTCTTTTGTCATCTTTGTCAATCTGATGGGCACGAGATAGAACTTTAGCTTGTATTTCTCTAATTATTAGTGTTTTGGAACATTTCCATATGACTGTTGATAGCCTGGATTTCTTCCTTTGAAAACTGTCTACCCATATTCCTTGACCATTTATCAGTTGGGGAATGGCTCTTAGGAGGGGAATAATTTCTCTTTCCTCATACTTCCTAGTGGGAAGCATCTGTAAGCATGTGGCAGTGAGAACACCTCAGTAGTCAAAAGTCTATATACATTTGTTAAGCAGCTATTACGTGCCAGGCACTGTGGTAAGGTCTGGTGGTATAAATAGAAAAAGATAATCACTGTACTCAAGATGCTTGCAATCTAATGAAGATAGACAACACATCAAAGAAAGCTGAAAAGTGGAGAGACAGGGAAAGGTTTCCCCCACACCCAACAGACATGATAGAGAAGCCAAAGAAGTCAAAAATGAATTATGACAGGTGGGAAATAGCGGCATCCAGGGTCATTGCCAGTTGTCTTGACTTTTGTGTTGCCACTGGACTTGAATTATTCTGGAAGACAGACTGAGGTGGAGCACTTTGCACAGCTCTGTTTCACTTCAATTCACTTACAAGTCAAGATATCACCCTCATGATGTCATTGGTCCTCTTACAGAATGAAGGACAAGCAGCAACAGAGATGTCTGAGATGCCAGTCCTATTGCCCTCCTTAAATGAAGCAGTTTATGGCTCCACCCTCTAATCTGAGAGATAGAAGGTACTGATGAGATAAAAATAACAATAGTCATTGCTTCATTTCTCAATGATGAGTTTACTGGGGGCATGGTAGAGAACCTAAAAAAGTCCAAAAATTTCTGAGTTATGCTTGCCTAAGGAAGCTTGATTCTTTGGCCACCTTCTTTTATATTCTGGTTTTTGTTTGTTTGGTTTTTTTTTTTTTTCCCCCTTCAGCACAGTGATGCTCTGAAGTAAAAGTGAGATGTCTATTTCAGGTGTTATAAAGAGTTGTCTTTGCCTTTGAGAGGGGCATAATATTTGTGATCAGAGTTTTGTGTTTTCTTGTACTTGTTAAATCATGCTTTTAAGTTTTTTTGTTCTAGGCATTTTTAATGTTAGACGAAGCAAACTATTGTCCTATCCTTGATATTCATATTGTATATTGGCTGCCTATTCTAGAAAGGACACTGCTCTGTACTTTGTGAGGAGTTAAACATGTGTTATATCGAAGCTTTGTATTAGAGATTTCCTTAGAGTTGAACAAAAGTGACTTTGACAAGACAAAGAAAGATTAAGGGAAAACAAAACAAACCCTCTCTCTGTAGCCAGCTGCTCATTTAAAAAAATTTTTATTTGTTTCATTTTTAATTTATGGAATAAAAAAGCATTTTCATAATAGAGTATAATAAAAGAGATGATTGTACATGGAACTGCAAACCTATTACGTACAACTTGTTATTCTTTTTAAATATATAATAAAGTTATGTAATTTTTTCCTTTTTTTCCTTCTCTCCCCACAAGATGACCACCATTAGACACAAATATGTATGTATATGTGAAATCATTCTATATACACTTCTATTTATCAGTTCTTTCTCTAGATGCAGATGTGTCCTTCATATGTCCTTTGTGATTAATTTGGGTATTTATAATAGTCAATATGAGCAGGCAGTTTTCCAATGAATGATAGGAATTTGTTCTGTGAAGTTTGGATTCAAAGGACTGCACTTGATGACCTAGAGGGTCACACGCAGTCTTGAGGTTGCATGTTCCCCACCCCTAAAGTAGGCAATTTAATAACTCTTTGGGCATAATTCCAGATTGCTCTCTAAAATGGTTAGATCAGTTCACAATTCCACCAACAGTGAATTAGTGTCCCAGCTTTTCTATATCTCCTCCAACATTTGTCACTGTCCCCTTCAATCATTTTAACCAATTGAAAAGTGGAAAATGATTATTTCATGGTTGCTTTAATTTTTATTTCTCTAATCAATAATGATTTAGAGCATTTTTTCATGTGACTATAAATTGTATTGGTTTCTTCATTGGAAAACTGCCTGCTCATATCCTCCCACCATTTATCAATTGTGGAACGACTCATATTGTTATAGATTTTACAAAGTTCTTTATGTATTTGAGAAATAAGACCTTTATCTGAGAAATTGTCTACAAAATTTCCACACTTCATCCCCTTCCCCAATTTTATGCTTTCCTTCTGATATCAGCTACATCTGTTTTATTTCTACAAAAGATTTTTAATTTAATTGAAATTATCCATTTTATACTTTACTCTGCTCTCTATCTCTTGTTTCCCAAGGAAAAAGCACCAGAACCAGATGGATTTACAAATGAATTCTATCAAACATAGGAAGATCAACTAATTCCAATATTAAATAAATTATTTGGAAAATAGGCAAAGAAAGGTTACTATCAAACAGCTTTTATGAAACAAATATGATACTGATACCTAAATCAAGAAGAGTAAAAACTGAGAAAGAAAATTAAAAACCAACTTCATTAATGAACACAGATGCAAAAAAATCCTAAATAAAATACTAGCTAAAGATTACAATAGTATATTACAAAGATTATACATTATGACCAAGTGAGATTTATACCAGGAATATTGGAAATGGCTTAACATAAGGAAAACTATTAACATAGTTGATTATATCAATAATAAAAGTTTAAAAAGTATGATTATATCAATAGATACAGAAAAAGCTTTTGATAAAGTACAATGCTCATTTGTATTAAAAACACTTGAAAGTATGGGTATAAATGGATTTTTTCCTTAAATTGACAAAAAGCATTTATCTCAAACCATCATCAAGCATTACCTGTAGTAGGGAAAAGCTAGAAGACTTCCCAGTAAGATCAGGTGTGAAACGATGATGTCCACTGTCATCAGTTTTCCTTAGTATGAACCAGACCATGTGAGTTCAGAGTTGGAGCCCCGTGTGGGAAAATGGCGCTAAGGCCACAGGCCATATTATATTAAAAAGGAAGTTTGGTTGTCATATTTAAAGCCTATCAAGAAATAAAAAGGCAAGATATATTGTTCCCTCATACACACTTTTAGTTAATAAGAAAGACCTCTTGTGGTCAGCGAAAGCATTCAACTCAATTCCCATTTAATTCAGTTCCCCGGACTGGTGTGACAAAGAGAGCAGAGAAAGGAGGGGAGAAGCAGAACAACTTGGCTAATTTTCAGTAACCTGAAAGATGCTCTCCATCCTC
The DNA here is from genome assembly GCA_023548195.1 of Bettongia penicillata ogilbyi. Lineage (NCBI taxonomy): Eukaryota > Metazoa > Chordata > Mammalia > Diprotodontia > Potoroidae > Bettongia > Bettongia penicillata. Next base: position 21,999,173 of record JAJHZJ010000009.1, on the reverse strand, counting down.
AGCATGGAGTAAGGAAAAGAAGTTGATTGAAAGTCAAAATAAGCAAGCTGGCCAATTGCTCTGTTCATCTTGAGTCAAGTTTTGACAGTACGAGTTGTGAAAATGATTTAAAATCATGAATTCCCACAACATATGATTTTTACAGACATGAAAAATAACTGATCAACCTCCCCATCATAAAAACCTTTCATATGCTCAAAGGCAGTAATCAAGTCCCTACTTAACTTTCTTCTTCCACTGCTGAACAACCTGAGTTTCATCAACTTTTCTTGGTAAGCCTTACTTACCACTTTAAAATACATTTGTCATTTTCCCCAGTTTCTTCACATTTAAAAAATATGGTGATTAAACTTCATTTATAACGTAGATGCATCCTTGCTTTATGCAAATATGATATATGGAAATCAAATTTTTTTAATGGTTTGAAAGGAAAATGACTATATCAATTTGCAAAAATTCAGTTTGTACCTGAATTTGATAATGTACATTCACTTCCCTCTTTTTACTAGTTAGTATAATATTGTTTCACTCAAAACTATTTACTGCCTGTACCACAACTGATTCCAATTTTCATAAATGTCCAAACATGGATAGGCAATGTTAGTTAAGACTTCTATTTCAATACACATCTTAGTAATTCTCTTAAAGATGTTAAAACTGCTTCAAACAAATGACTGAATCTCTGATAATGACTTGGTGATCTTTTTCAGGTTTTTCAATAAAAAATGAAGTATACTGAGATCTGCCAACAAAATATCAGGTAACTTAGCAACACGTTGTTTTCTAGTAGTCTTCCTTCAATCTGAGGCTTTAAACAAAATCTGGGAGTAGGGAAGGGTGAGATTTTAGGTCATCTTACTTTTAAAAATGCTTTCTAACAATATAAACACTACCATTATCAACAATACAGACTGAACACCCACTCTCAGGAATTGAAAACTCAATGAAATATTTTTAATGTATCTTTCTTCTACAAGAAAACAAATAAAATGAAAAAGAAAGCACACACTCAAATTCTGTTAGAGAAATCTAAACCTGTGGAACCAAGTGGTAGCTTTAAAAAGTAAAGGGAAGAAATCAATTTACAAAAATGAAATGGAGAAAAATATGAGCCTAATAAGTTATAATTATGAATGGATTTAGCTCCCTGATGAAGTGATATTTGAAGTGATATTCCCTGATGAAGTCATTTGCAGAATGAAAAAATGAAACCTAATGAGTTTGTGAATATATGAAATACATTTAAAGAATGAAAGTAAATGACTGGGACAAATTTACTAAATATCAGTGTATTTAAAAAAAAACCAGGAACTGCAACCACAGCTTTAAAAAATGTACTTGATATGACTAAATATACATTCGTAAACTTTGTATGTAATGAAAATACCATTATTAACTGTATAGGCACTAATTAGGAAAGTCCAAATTAATAATAAAAATCTAAAAAATTTGTTTAAAAAATAGATAGTTAGTCTATTATGTGTAGTAGGAGACATTAATGTTCCTTTCACAGAACAGCATAAATCTAACAGAAAGATAAAGCAGAAAAATAGAGTGGAAAAGATTGGTGGAAGCATTATATTTGAAAAATATATATTATATCTTTTAAATGGAAGCATTAAAAATACATGTATGTTTGGTGTGCCATGGCACTTTTCTAAAAATATATACTAAGACACAAAGGAATCATAAATTACAATGAAAAAGGAATAAGTTGTAGAGTTGGGATTCTAGACTTCTAAAGACTTTATAATACTACAAGGATATATGGGTATACGAGGTAAGAAAATCTGAAGAAATACTATTAGGAAATTTTTTTTCCCTATGAGAAGTATGCTTCTTTCAAAGCCAAAAATAGGAAAGAAAGAAAAGAAGGGAGTATTAGTGAAACATTTTCCAAAAAAATACATAGAAGACATTAGAGAGAAATTGAGAGTGGGACCCAGACAAGTAGGAAAATGTTGGTACTACCATATTAAATTTAATGAATATTAAAAGGAATGAGCTGTATGTAGTAAATTTGCAGTTTCACATAAATCCATATTTCTTGGCCTTTTTGTTGATAGAAATGTTCATGTTTTTTGATGATTTTGTAGTTTATAATAAAACATTTTAAAGCAATAAGTGCCTATTCTATGAAAAAATATTTTCAAAAATTGAGAAAAAGGGAGTTTCCAAAGTTTTTTATGAGAGAAATATGATTCTGATGCATGAGATGTAAAGTAGAGAAAGGAATTGTAAGACAAGTTTTACTAAGGAACATTGCTGTAAAGTTTTAAAAAATCTTAGCAGAGAGATTACAACATTATATGCAAAAAAATCCACTATAGCCCAATTAGATTTATAAAAGGAAAGCAAAAATAGCTCAAAAATTAGGGAACCAATTAGCATAATTCATTATATAAACAACAAAAACCATGAGATTATGTCAATAGATAACTGAAAAAGCCTTTGACCAAATAAAGTATTCATTTATATTAACAATGCTAAGAGTAATAAGAATGGATGAGCCCATTAATACTACTAATAAGTGTACAGGTACGTGTGTATATACATATAGAGACAGATATAGATGCAATATTTGAAAGAAAGGATGCTCATACTCCCCAACTCAATTTTGATCTCAGTTCATTGTCCATCTACAGTGTCTTTCCAAGTTATATGTATTGATGGATTGATTAAACAGAGAATCTGCCCAAATATATAAAACATGGTCAAAGCAACAGGTTTTCTCATTCTTTTGTTTTTCTATGTGGAAATGTCTGTTAAATGGAAATGAATGTCATTGAGGCTGACTTGTGGTATTCTGGGGCTTATTGCAATCAATGCAATCTCATCCACAAACAAGAGTATCTAAAGTACCTCACCATTTACAGGAAATTGCTTTTCCAGTCAATCTCCATATAGAACCCCTCCATAGAATGACCAAAAACAAATTTCTGTGCATTCATCAAGCTGCTTTATGCTCCACTGAATATTAATTACCAAGATCAATGGACAAAAGTTTCTCTGAGTGTCTCTATTAGGGAGTCTTGTATGATCTTAACAAATGCATGGAAGATACTTTGTTGGAAGCAAGCCTTTAAGGCTATATTTCACTCTTTAAAGCATATGCTTTTCTGTAATCAATAAACAGTAAACACAGCAGGCTCTTGTGATGTCTTTCAGTCAATTGTTAATGTGTGGTCTGCTGTAGAAAACCATCTGTGAAAGCCTTCCTATTTCTTTTTCATACTTTCATCAAAGATAACCTTGATATGTGAATAGAACACTTTCATAAAGATTTTATAGAGAAAATAAGTAAATATGTTTGTAGTTTCTGACTTCCTCTCAGTCACTCTATTTGAGATAATACCATCTGTGATAAGTTTTTCCAGTTGTTTGGCATCTTTCCCTTTTGAAATCTTGGAAATCAGTCCATAAGCACCTTCCAAATTACGTTACCTACAGCTTGTATTTCATCTGTATGAATCTGATTTGATCCACTTGCTTTTGCTAATTTCCTCTTAGGTGTGACTTCCATTTAGTCATATAGCAATCTGGTTGTGTGATATTGAGTCCAAATGTAGTAGTTTTAATCACCACCAACGATCAATATTGATTGTTATAGAAAGGTTGCGAAATCAATTTCATTTTTTGGCCATTTGCTGTTCTTTTGGTTTAAACTGTTAACGTTCTTTAGACGACCTGATTAGTAGGACCTTTTTGGCAAGTTTTCTGTACTTTTCTTTTTTCTTGTACTGGTTTTTGCTATTTTCTGGGGCATTGCTTTTAATAATATCTCATTCTTCTCTCTTATGTTTCACAAATGAGTTCATAGCTTTGGTATCATGTCTCTCTGGTTAGCAAGGGCATCAAGTGTTTTCTGGCTGACATGCTTTCTTGACTCTTTAGGGCTTTTCATCATGGTGACTACTTTAAATTTGGTAAATTCCATAAGAAATGGTGAAAATCAAAGTCAATGCTTTTCACTTTATTCATTCCCACGGTTTTATCATCAATAGTTTGTCCAAAGAAGGCATGTTAGAGCTACTACAATTGCATTCAATGTCTTCTCATTTTTATCTTTTCTTTTATTTTGAGATTGATTTTTGCCCTAATTAATGGTCTAGACATATTCATACAGAGTGTTGTTGTGAAAATGACTCACTTCCGGAATTACTAGTCTTCCATCTCGTAAAATATAGTCATTTTTGTTTATTGTGATACTATGTCATTAAAAAATTTTCTTGATATATAGGGATAATTTTTTTGAATCATCTACAAATTTTTATCTTTTATTTCTTATCCTAAAACCTTATTTTTACCATATTTTTCATTATCCCCCTGTGTCTACCTTTGCTTTCATTCTGGATACATTTCAAGTATCAGTCCATGTGACTTGGGTAAGAGGATATCATCCAGTCTTTCATAGCATTACTGTTTCTTCATACTCTGAAAATGATATTGGTGCATAACCTGTGGTTATCTTCATAATGGTCTTTTTTCCTTATGTTTGCTTCAAGGTGAGATTGACCAAGTGTTCCACAAATGATGTTTATTACTACCTTGATGGAACTAATTCCACTATTTCCTTTTTTCCCCAAGAAGAATCTAAAAACCATCCTTTAATTTAGCTTCAAGTTTTCTATATCTTCTACTTTTATTTATAGCAAGAGAGTCAACATTGTTATGGTTTAGTTCCTCTAGAAGTATATCAACTCTTTGGTCATTAGATAGAGTTCTCATTTTTTAAATACCAACAATTGAGCTCACTGTTTATTAGCCTTTTAAAAACTTTATAATTCTTAGCATTTTTAGCTCCCTTTGCCACCATTCCATCTCTAACATGGGAGAAGTAATAACAAAAAAAGACTTCTAACTAGATGTTCTGAAGACCTCAATCTCACTGAGTTTATTTTCTTCCTCTCTAAGCCCTTACCTCTTCCAAAGGTCCCTATTTCTATTGAAAGTATCATCATCCTTCTTGTGTCTTGGGATGATAATCTTGACATTATTCTAAATTTCTCACTTTCTCATCCCTTACCAAACAGTTATAATATCTTGCTATCTCCACCTTCACACAATTCTTCGATTTGACATCTTCTCTCTACTCACAGAGCTACCTCCTTAAGTGAGGTCCTCATTACTTCTAGTCCAGATTACTGCAATGGCCTAATTAATTTCCCTGACTCAGGTTTCTCCCCACACCAGACCATCCAATGCACCAAAGTAATTTCACTTAAATGCAGATCTGATCATGTGCTGTCCCTTCTCAAGCATCTCCAGTGCCTTCCTATTGTTTCTAGCACAAAAATGTAAGCTCCTTTGTTTAGCTTTTAAACCCTATGCAATCTGGGTCCAACCTATCATTCCAGCTTCATTGAATGTTACTCTCCCTCCTGTACCCCTGTGATCTTGTCAAATTGGCCTTCTGTCTATTCCTCACACGTAAGGCATCATCTCTCATCCCTTTGCACTGACTCTACCACATGTCTGGAATCCACTCCCTCCTTGTTTCCAATTTATGGAGTACCTCTTTTCTTCTAACATTCATCTCAGGCACCATCTTCTTTATCTCTAGCACCTAGGACATTCCCTGGCACATAGTAGGCACCTTACAAATACTTGATTGATTTATTGATCTGAAGGTCAGAGGGCCATTCTATACTTTTCTTTATTTCATCAGTTATGTCCAAAGAATTCATGGCCCAGTGCCCATTCTGCTGAGTACTAACCTATGCATGTTTACTTAAAGAGGTACTCATGTAGCAGAGGAAGTCTGTTGCCAGAACCTGAAGCCTTTCCAGTGTGTTGAAGTTTATTTTCCATTCATATACCTATGAGAATCCAGAGTGACATTACTTTGAATGATATTTATTTCCCCCTTTTACATGAAAGCGCAATTTTAGATATTCATTTAAAAAAAATCTTCTCTCTCCCTCCCTTACCTTCTCCCTTCCTGAGAAATCCCTTATAGGATATACGTATTCAATCTTGTAAAACATATTATCATATTAGTCATGCTGTGAAAGAAGATACAGACCAAAAGAGAAAAAAATAAGAAAAAATACAGAATGTGAAAAATAGTATGCTTTGGTTGGCATTCAGACTCTATCAGTTCTTTCTCTGGAAATGGATAGCATTTTTCATCATAAGTCCTTTGGAATTATCTTGGATCATTGCATTGCTGAGAACAGCTAAGTCATTCACAGTTGATGATTGTACAGTATTGCTTCTATTGTGTACAATGTTCTGGTTCTTCTTACTTCACTTTGCAATATAATGAAAATTGTGGAAGGCATATGATAGATATGTTAACACAACTAGAATAATGTTTTTGTCAGTCGCTCCAAATTACTGATTCATATTGAACTTTCAGTCCACTAAAATATACAGGTCTTTTTCATATGAAGTATTATGTCATATATTCTCCCATCCTACACTTGAGCAAATGAGACTTTTTTATCCTAATTACAGACTTTTACATTTAGCCCCATGAAATTTCACCTTACCAGATTGTTCTATTGGATACTATTTTGTCATTTGAAGTATTAGCTTCTAACTATCTTAAAATTTAGTAAGCATAAATATCTAAGTTCTTGATAAAATAGTATCAAGGGTAGAGCTTGGGTCCTACAAATAAAATCTTCTCTATCATTTGAATTTCAACTATTAATCAACACTTGATTTGATCAATAAACAAGTTCCAAATTCATTTAGCTGTTAAATAATCTAGCTTGTATGTTTTATTTAGTCAAAGAGATCATGAGCAGCTGTAAAAATACCTGCTGAAATCTGAATATACTAGTGGAAAGAGTACTGGATTTAGAATCAGAGGGTCAGTTCACCCTGTCATTACCTGTACCTTGTACATGTTAATTAGCCTCTGTGGGCCTTGACTTCTTCACCTATAAAATAAGAGCGTTGGACTGGGCAATCTCTAAGGTCCCTTACACTTTCAAATCCTCTTCCCTAGTTGGTTTTCTAATAGTTGTTCTGGCAGTTCACATTTAAATAACACTTTAAAACTTACAACGTGGTTTTTCTCAGCCAACAATTCTTTGAGGTATGTAGTGGAAGGATTAGTATCCTCCTTTTACATATGAAGAAAGGTTAAGTAATTTGTGCATGGCCATAGTTAGTGTGGGAGCTAGGATTCTAATCCAGATCTTTCTGGACTTAAGGTTAGTTTTCTTCCCACTATGTGGTGAAAAGGAAGTGAATATTATTTATAAGGACAATATTATAGTACACTGCATTGTATAGTATGTGGTACTTTGATGGATCTCATTCCTTCAGTGTTGATATTTCCTACTCTATCCATACATATCTTACCCTATTTGAATTTTGCCCAAGTCTTTCCATAAACTGTCCATAAACTATTTACTAAATATCTTTCTCATTAAAAAAAAAATCTCAGGGGTTTCTTACGTATCATCAAACTGTCTACCTTTAGTCTTCAGTTTGTACCACATAATTGCCTTATCTCCTTTCCCATCAATATAAGTCCTTGAATGAGTATAAGTCATCACTGGCAATATGCTACAGTCTACTTATAAGCACATCTTTCCATTGCCTTTCGGTCATTTGTATTTTTTATTCTTCCTAGATTTTGTTCCATGCTTTTAAACATGTAGCATTATAATAACATTAGTGTTTTTGCAAAATGCAATAGTGTGGGATTTTTAAAAGCACTTTGCCATTTCCCAAGCTAATCCAAGCTAATTTTCTCCTCCTATAATGATATAGTAACCATGCCAAAAATGAAATGTGGAATGTTTGGAATGATTTCTTCTTAGTGAACCTGTGCTGGTTCAAAATGATTGTTGGTTCTTATATTAAGGGCTTGATGCACCATTTAATAATCTATTTCAGCATATTGTCATAAGTTGACATCAAACTCCCCTAGCCAACAGCTAAGATTCTACCTTCTTCATCTTTTAAAAAAAAAATTAGGACTTGCTCCTTTTCAATCCTGTACCATTTCCTCCTTCCCCTTGATTGCACTTCAGTAATCATATCTTCAGACTCTGAACTAAACAATCTGGACACATTTAGGGTAGTTAGATGTGCTCTCGTTGTTCATTCACCTTCAATTCTTTATGACCTCATTTAGAGTTTTCTTAGCAAAGATACTGGAGTCGTTTGCCATTTTCTTCTCCAGTTCATTTTATAGATGAAGAAACTGAGGCCAGCAGGGTTAAATGACTTACCCAGGGTCACACAGCTAGTGTCTGAAGTCAAGTTTGAACTCAGGAAGATGAGTCTTCCTGACTGCAGACCTGGCACTCTACCCATTGTGCCACCTAGCTACGTCAGGTGCTCTCTCACTACTGTCTAATTCATCTGGCATCTGAAATTCCTCTTGATTCTTTTTGGTTTCTCTTTTTCATCATGAAGGCTGACCAATGCAGAGAAACCATAAGTAAACTAGGATGTAGCCTGTGTTACTGTTTTCACTTGTAGCTACCACTCTATGCATTATAAGCAGACTAAATTACATGAAGTGCCCTCTTTGGGCTACTCCCCAAGACATATTCAGAGGCTGAGTTTTCAGAGAAGTGATTACCCCAATTTGAGGTCTGCAGTCTTATAACAGTATCTCATGAGTCCCCACTGGTGTATTTACGCTTACAAGTAGGCATAACTCAAAGCAAAGATGATGATATGGTAAGAACAAAAATAACAAAACGTTCTGTTCAGGTACCTGGGGCACACTTTCGTACAATTACACAGTAATAGTGGAAGTGTGGACACATATATAGATTATATGAATAGAGAGGTGTGTGTATACAGAATATACCTAGTCCAGGCAACTCACACCTCTAGCGATGCAGAAACCAATATCCCTCCATTTCTTGTGGTGTCCTCATGCAGTTATAAAGTGTTTCTCCTAGGCAGTGTTCAAGTTCCCTTGGCATGTTGCTCTCAGCAGTTCATCTACCAATGGGCTTCCTCCTCACTTCACACAGTTAAGTTTCTAGTGCTATTTACTTCCTCAATATTGCTGTCTGCTGAGTGTGGATATTAGTATCTTCTAATAGATAAGGAGCTCTGTTGTAAGATACCATGACTAGAAGAAAGAAAAATTTCTTCCTCCTAGAGGTGAGGAACAATTCCCTCTTGAGGAGGATGTTCTTCCATAGCTGATCCTCTTCTCTGCTTCTAGAAGCTCCCTTTTAGGAGTTGTTTCCTCCCTTAACTGCATCCTTAGACTGTGTTTCACTTTTGAAAGGACCATTAAGGACACGGTCAATACTCAGCCAGTCAGTAGCTGGCTTCCCATTAATCACATCAGTTTTTGATTCACGAAGTTCTTTACACTTCCAAAGAGAAACAAAGTGTTAACTTTTCTTTGCATTTTAAGATTTTTAAGGCCTCTTTTCCCTGACTTTCATCTTTTAGGAGCTGATTAGTGGAACTGGGGAGAAATCAGTTATCAGGTGTGTACTGACAAATTCTCCCTTCTATCTCCTTAAGATCAGGAGCTGTGGTATACAAATCAATCAATTACTAAGAACTAGCTCCAGACTAAATTAATTAAATTCCTCTGGGAGGGTGGCTCTGAGTTTCCCACATTCTCTACAAAAAAAGGGGGAATTCCTGGGATGAAATATAGTACCTATCATCCAGGGAGTAGGTCCAGTATCAGTGGTCTTGCAGCTTTGGAAACATGAGTTGCCTCTCCTGATGTGTGTGCTGACCACATCATGTTCCTTGCATTTCTCTCCCTTCAAATACTCTCTTCTTTCATTTTTCCTGCTGAAGTTGCATTTGTGGGGGAGTATATCGCAGACTTATAGATGAAATCCTTTGTTGCTTTTTTTTTTTTACTATTCCATCTTAACAAATGCTTTTGCTTTGAATTTTTAAAAAATAGTACCCTTCACCTACCTATCTCTATTTTCCAAAATCAGCATCACTATCCACCTCCATGACCAGTATTCCATTTGAAATTTTTGGCAAAAACTTTGCTTAGTTTTTACTATGTTTCTGAGTTTATCCCTAGGACCAATACTCTCTATTTCCTATATTTCTCTATATTGTGAATGTTGCTTTCAAAATGCCAAAAAGTGAAGGATTTGTGGTATCTTTGGTATGAGAATTCTTTCCACCTAAAAACATTACAGCTCACCTATAGCTTAGTGGATAAGTCTTCATGAGGCTCACAGAGAGACCAAGTCATTTGCCCACAGTTATTTATAGTTAGTAAATACATTTGAGATACATCTGAACTTTGGCCTTCCTATCTAACCCTAGCATTATACAACTGCACCAAGCTGACCCTCTTTTAAAAAGTATATTAAATCGTACACAGGGTTACCTTCTCATCATGATGAGACACTAAAATGACTTTATCAGACATGGATATGTAGCGGAAGAAAATAACCACTACTTTGTTATATACAAAAGAGACACAAAATTAGAAGATAAATTAGAGGCATAAAAAAGCATATTCAACAAGAAAAGAAAGGAAAAGGGATATAAAACAGGGCCAAAGGTAAGTCAGATAGGAGACACACAACAAAAACACTTTATTTTCTTGATTAATTCATCTGGATTTTCTATACAAAAGGTTGAGTTTGGAATAGTATTTTTCCTTGTCTTATTTATATTATTGCTTTTATTGACATTTATTATTATTGCTTTTATATAACTCTAGTGAATGTTTTGGAGATACTGTCCTAACTTTCACTGACAATGATAGATAAGTTCTTTAGATGGTAACTGCTACATATACTCTCAGGGCTCGACAGAGAATGCCAAGTAAACATGGAGGAGCTTCTTTCCATCCTTATTAGTTGACATCAATTAATCAGACTTCAATACCTGTTAGAAACAGGTGCTTACTTCAGTGGTATAGATGATACAAAATATTCCACCTGATGATCTATGATCATTATTTTTTTACTTTTTTTCCTAACAATATAGATAGAGTTAGGGGGAAAGTGACTTCAAATTTGGAGATCTCATGGGGGTAAGGGGTAAGTCCTAGAAATCTTTTTGCTGGAGTCCTCAAGATATTCACTTTAGCATTGGGGTTTTCCTGCTGAATTCCTTGTAGAGTCTTGAATCTGCTTTTTTTCATCTTGTGCAAATGATCTCTAGTACCTCTTACAGACATTATTGCCACTGCTGGTATTCTGGGGATGCTGCTAGGATGTTGATGAAAAGCCTTAATCCTCTCATTCTCTTCCAGTCATGTGGGGAAGGAGGAAGGGAGACAAACGCCAAGGCACTCTTCTCTCTCCCAAGTGACCCCATCTTAGAACTTGGCTGGAAGGCTTCTACCCTAAACTACCAGATTCTAAAAAACAACCCCCCCGCAAAAAAAAAAACCCAAACAAACTTCAATTCCCAATTGGATCACTATTTTAAAGACTGACCTCAGGGTCTGACCAAGATTCTCCAACCAGTCGAAACACATTTCCTATGTAACATCATTCCAGTTCATCCAATAGTTTTAAAAGATATCTAAATTTGATCAAGGATTTTTCCTTACTTAATATAAAGCCTATGACTGATTAACTCAGTAAGAAGTATTCTTATCTGGTTAAAATATCCAGGCATAGCATCTGGACACTAACTTTAAGTGGGATGAGATGACTTAATTTATTCAATTGCCCCCTCCTTACATAATACATTTTTTCAAAAAGTATATTCGTGTATGTTTCCACATTTGGAATGTAAACTTGGCAAATGAGGAGTTTCCATTTGTTTTGTATGCCTGCAGAGTTCCAACAATATATATAATTGACAATATGTATTGTTATATATCATATAACATATATGTCAATCTATCTGTTTATCATAAAGAAAGTGACTTATTCATGGACCTGCCCCACCACAGATCCAGTTATCTGTTTATTTACCTATTCAAACTTCCACATATGCTTCCATTCTCATGATCCAAACAGTTTGGTCCAAAGTAGTCTGCTCTGAAAATGAGTTGGCCCCAAACAATCTAGAAAGCTCTCGTTTAAAAGAAAAAAACTTGTCCCCAAATAGCCTGAAGAACAGCTTGACAGTTAAACAGGACAGTCCTAAACATTTATTCATCTACATCTATATCTACATCCAGGTGTCAATACATCCACTGCTTTGGGAGCTAATCTCTCTGTATAGGGAGCACACATTCTACTCTAAGCACACAATTTCCTGGTATAACCGGCACATGTTTTTCAAGAAGTATTCATACCATTTTAAAGATATGGATAATTTTATTTCTATAAACATGATTTTTACAACTGTATTAAAGGTTTGAATAACCAATGTTTTCCCATAGATAAGGGAAAAGTAAAAATAGTTTTTTTGTGATTTTGTCCATTTAATCACAGTTTTTATCCATTAAATCACATTTAATCCATTTAATGTCAGTTTGATTTCTGAACTTTTAAATCAAGGCATAACTTGGGAGTTGAACAAAGATCACATACAAAGTAATATTTCATTGGGGATTATCTCATAAATTTTTCACAACGTTAGATTATGCTTGTTCGAGTTCTACAAGGACTCCACCACAGTCTTTGGGATGAAGAAAAATGACTGGTTTTCCATGTGCGCCTATTTTAGCCTTGTCACTCAGAACACGGATCTTCTTTTGCTTTAAATCTGTTACAGCTGCTTCTATATCATCCACCTTGTGAAAAGAAAGAAAAATATGTTTAAGCACATAAGGACATACAAACACCAAATCTTGATGCTGAGATCTTTAAAAGATCATCTAAAGCCGTGGTATCAACCTCAAGTAGAAACAAGGGCCACTAATCCATAATAAGGATCCCTGTGGGTCATGTATTAGTTTTAAAATGTAATATTATATAAGTTTTATTGTATCTTTTTGTTAAAGATTTCCCAATTACATTTTAATCTGGTTTGGGCTACACTCCTTGCAGGTTGCATGTGGCTTGCAGGCTATATATTCTAAACTATATCCTTTGTCTTCACTCCTGTGTCTAAAACACATTAGAATCTTACTTTTAAAAATTTCGAGGGAAGGAGATTGCTGAATTTCCCTGTGTCAGAAACTTTAATCTTTAGGAATTCTCATGAGTAAATTGTATGGATTGAACTAGATGAGGTCCCTTGTGCCTTCAGATTCTGTGAAATTCTTTCCTGCTATCCACAGGTACTTCAATTATCCTTCAGACTAAAAAACACTGGCTACCATCCTGACCACAAAAGCCTCATATGTGGATAGAAGAAAAGCCTTTAGTTCCTCTCAATGGGTTCTAGTCACCAAGTCTGGGTAAAAGCAACACCCAAGGATAATGAAAGAACTTAGAGGTGTGAATGCTGAGCCACTGTCAGTGATCTCTGAAAAATCTCATGAGAGCAGGGAGAGGGGCCATAGAACTGAGAAGTGCAAATGTCTTCTTTTCTCCAAAAAGGGAAGAGGGTGGAATTCTCAAACTACAAACTATGACACTTACTTTAATCCCTACCAATATTCTTGAACATATTAAAGTGATGAACTGTGACTATTTAGAAAAGGAAAAGAGTTCTGGAAGAGCCAGCACTGCCTCTGGCTTCACTTATGGAGAGAATGTCAACATGAGCATGGTTCAGTTCCTAAAGCAGAATTCCTATTTGCTTTGAACAATGATCCCATACTTAGAATGCCAAGATGTATATTAGTTAAAGTGATACTTACAAACTGTTTGAAAAGGGTGTGATTCCTAGAACCGTCTTTGACCTTTTTCTACTGCTCTGTCACATTTACTATAGAAACTATACTATTTTGGATTTTATTTCATGGGCTGTCATGGCTAGAGAATTGATCATCTAATTACCAACCTACTGGTGATCTTATGTTTACAAGGTACAAAATAGGAAATAACAATCTGGGGCCGCTAGGCGGCACTGTGGATGGGATGTTGGGTACGGACTAGGGAAGATGTGACTTCCAATCCAGTCATGACAGCAGTAACAGGAAAAGAAAAGAAATTTGATAAAAACTACCGGGAAAATTGGACAGCAGCCCAGCAGAAATTATGTTTACACCAACACCACATGCCACATACCAAGATAAATTCTAAATTATATTAAGGTCACATCATAAACAAATAAGAGATATAAAGAAGAAATTACCTTTTGGATCTATGGATAGGGGAAGAGTTTATGACTAAATAAGCAATAGAGAGGCTCATTTAAATTAAAAATGTTCAATTTTAACTTTGTCTTGGAATTTAATTTGACTTTGAATTTAAAAGTTTTTGCATAAGGAAATTAATGTAGTTAAAATCTAGTAAGTTAGTAAATGGGAAAAAAATCTTTGCAATAATTTTCTCTGATAAAGACCTCATATCCAAGATATATAAGAAACTGATTCAAATTTATAAGACTAAACTATTCCCCCAATAAATAAACATTCAAAGATATGAACTGATAGTTTTGAAAGGAAGAAATCTGACTTCTCAATAACCAAGTAAAAAATGCTCTGAGCTACTAATATTTAGATAAATGAAAATTTAAGCAACTCTGAAGATCTACCTCATAATCATCAGACTGGCCAAGATTACAAAAAAAGGAAAATGACAAATATTGGAGAGGCTATGGGAAAACAGGCACAGTTAATACACTGTTGGCCAACTTGTGAATTGGCCTGGTTATTCCGGAAAGCAATTTGGAATTATGCCCTAAAAAAATAGTAAAATATGAAGACCCTTTGACCCAACTATACTATTACTATTTTACCACTACTAGGTCCAAAAACCCAGAAAGATCAAAGAAAAAAAAGATTTTTATATACCCAAATAGTTGCAACAGCTCTTTTCACTGTAGCCAAACACTGGAAACTATTGGGTTACCATGCTATTAGTGAATAGCTAAACAAATTATGATATATGAATATAATGACATCAGTGTGCCATAAGAAATGGCAAAATGGACCGTTTCAGAAGAAAATGGGATGCCCTCTATGAAATGAAGCAGAGTGAAGAGAGCACAACGAGAACAATTTTTACGACAACTGTATTGTAAGGGAAAAAATACAGAAAAAAAATAAAGATTTTATTATTCATATCAATGCAATAATAAATCACAAATCCAGAATACTAAAGAAGAAATACATACTTCCTGCCAGAGAGGTGATAAACTTAAAAGTGCAGAGACAGAAAGACATTTTCAGGCATGACCAGTGTGAGAAGTCGTTTTTCTGCACACTGCAGGGTTATGAGTATTCCTTCCCTGCCTGTCTTGTTTCCTTCCTTCCTTTCACTTTTCTTATTTATTTTTGAAAAAGTGTCATTTCAATTTAGGGATGATGCTGGAATTCAGGTTGCAAAGATTAAGAAGAGAAGAGAGGAAGTGGAGGTAAAAAATCAGCTTTTTCTAAAAGTCTGATTCTGAACAGGAGAGATGATCATTTAACAGAATGATGGAGCCTAGTGAGGGTGTTTTCAGGATGGGGGAGAGAGCACATGTGTGTAGGCAGGGAGCAAGGAACCAGCTGGTAGGAGGTGAAGGTGAGAGGAGTGGGAAAAGAAAAAAGAAGGAAAGAGGATTGTGAGGGGGCAGTCTGCTGGAGAAAACAGCAGAGGATGGGATTAAAGGAATGTGAGACAAAAGTCCACTTCCTTGTCGGAGAGTAAAGGAGGAGAGAAAGGGGGATGATGTCAAGGAGAGAAATAATTGCTATTTCATTAGTAAAGGATCTGCTAAGATCCTTAGCTACGAGACTAGTGGAGGGAAGAGACAGTGGAAGGTTTCAGGAGAGAAACGTTTTGGAACATTTATCTTTGGGAACAGGATAGAGAATCAGGGAAGATTAGGACTGACTTGCGAGAAGTAACCAGTTGAGATTAGATAACATAAACACGTAGTCAACAAGTGGTACAAGGTAACATCTCAGGCCAGGCAGTGATTACCCCATATATTTATTTAAGAATAAAATCTTGGCTATCTAGCACCCTCAGGAAATAAGTATGGGTAGCTGTTTAGAACAGGACCAAGTGCAAAGAATAAGATTTAAATGCTAAAATTTTTTATAATGATTTTAGATGGAAATATTTAAAAAATGTTTTCCTTATCCCTTTACAAAAAGAGTCATTATGAATATTAGCTATTATACTATATACAGTCCTCAGTGGGCTGTTTTGTATATTGGACAATTTTTGTATATTTTGGGGTCTGCTTTTAGTTAATTTTAAAAAAATATTTTCCTTTGATGTCATTCATGAATTCTCAGTGCTTATCAGGGTCCTTGTATATTTCCAGTCTGTTGCTTTTAATCTGCTGTGGGTTTTTGAAACCTATGTCAACAAACTGGATTCAATATTGGAAGGCTCTGTCTACTAAGACTCTCTATGGCTTGTTATTCTCACCAGAAGTCTCCCCTGAAAATAATAGAATCTGACTCATATCAGGCATCAGGCTTCCACAGCAATAAATAAAAAATAGGCTTATTACATGAATATAAAGAAAAGGGATTAACATCTAGGCCCTTCTAGCAAGAATTAGAATTCAAGTTCATGATTAAGAAATGAAAGACGCAAAAGACACACATTCATATATTATAAATACTTTCTTCAAGAAGATAGAAGGCACTGGATATGGTTAATCTCAAACACAGAAAAGAAATTGAAATTGATGATATCTCAATAGACAGAAAACAGCTGATTACTAATGTGGGAGTAATTTCTGAATCTGCCTTCTTATGTAGTCAAGCCATGGATGAGCTACGTCAAAGATAAAAATTAACACCAAATTAAAAGAAAGGATAAAGATAACATTGCATGCAATCACAATAGCTTCATTGTTTCTTAGAGAATTTGATGTAGAGCAGTTGTCACAATGAAAAAAAAGCCAGCACTAAGTAAGTATTATTAAGGGTCTACATGAAATGCTAGGGATCCAAGACAAAAGAGCCCAGAAACCATCTCAGCCAACAAATACCCTTTACAGACTACGATAAGAGCTTTGGGAAATGACTAGAGGGGTTTACAGAGTTTAAAAAAGTCCTTTAAATGTTTATTAGTTATTCTTTAGAAATAATGAAAATATATAGAAAGTAAAAAGGTATAAAAAGTAGATGAGAAATGATGCATGCGAAAAGCCTGATTACAAAGGTAAAAGTCGAGATTAAGAGGGATAGGTAAGAAATTCTGTAATGACTAGAATGCAAATGTTCTTTCTTTCTTTCTTTCTTTCTTTCTTTCTTTCTTTCTTTCTTTCTTTCTTTCTTTCTTTCTTTCTTTCTTTCTTTCTTTCTTTCTTTCATTTTAACATGTGCACAAGAAAAGAAACAGCAAAATAAAATCAAGGGCATTTTGTGTCTTTTTAAAGTACAAACTTCAGTGGAAGGCCCAGATGTGATCAATCTGGCTAAATGACCCATCCAGCAGTAAATTTCATATTGGGGTTACTCTAAAATGACAAAACAGGCCAAGATCCACAAGTGGCTAGCTGTGATGGACTTTATTCACATGAAGGTACTACCTCTAAGGAGATAAATACAAGTCAATTATTTACAGATAATAGATGCATAGTGAAGTAAATGGCATCTACATGTGCTGTTTTATCACTCAGAGGATAAGTTAATTTCACTCATCAGGTTATTTCAGCACAGAGCTCTTTTTCTGTAGAAAATCCTGATTGGATTATGTAATGTACCCCTTCCCACCTCTCGTCACTACCACAACCAAAGGTAGTGAAACCATATATTGCTAAGGGTAGTAGAGGTATTCTTGTCAGCCCTGAATAATACGTAGTAGCTAGGAGAATTGCAGAAATGAAAGGGATAATAGCTTCAGAGAAACCTAAGGAGACTTACATGAACTGATGAGTGACATAAGCAGAGGAGGAAAACAATTTATACAATAATAAGACTGTAAAGAAAAATAGTTCTGGAAGATTTAAGAGATCAATGCACTGACCAGTCACAATTCCAAAGGACTGATGTAAAGCATACCATTCATCAATGGCAAGGTCTGGGGATGTTTTTATATATGGGCAGGTAAGGCTGACACCCCCTTCTAGCCTTCCCTAAATTAACTGGAGCTGGTCAGTATCATCCTTAAAGGAGTCTTCAGTCACTAAATGGAAATAAACAACATTCTTGAGGAACAATCCTTTAGTCAGCTGTGCAGTCATCTAATAGTAGTATAATACAAACCACATCTATTGATTGCACAGGTTGTTGCTAAAAATTCCACATAGCATATAGCAATCACAAAAGGAAATAAATTTGGTTGGGCATATTTTGTGGAAATAAAATCATCCTATTGTGTTGCCTTGTCTTTGCTAGAGCTTTTGAAATCAACTAACGATTTCATTAAATGAACTAATGATTTCATTCATTCTGGATCTTCTCCGATCCTGAAGGTAAGCTGATTGAACTTTAATTGCTGCAATCACCATTGTTCCTTTTTAAAAAGCTGGGTACTATAATTATTGATTTCCAGGTCTTGGGCACTTTTGTCTTATAAGAGTTCTCAAAAATAACCACTTTAAAATAATATCTTCAAAACGCAAAAAGGGATGTACCTATGTACCAAAAAGGGATGTATCAGCAGGATCTGCTGATTTGGATACTTTGACTTTAAAACTTTTGAACTTCCAAAATTTAGACATATTTACGTTTAAACTTTTAAATCTTCAACTATTTCTTTCCCTACTTTAGTTTGATTTTCAGTTCTACTGTTATAAACAACTATTTGGCCATGGTTGTTTTAATTTTTAATACTTTCCCTAAAAAGGGAGGAAACCACTTATCATCTATTGGTGTTTTTGTAACTGATATAATTAAATAACATTTTCTCTCTTGCCTTTTATATCTCTTACAGCCTGTGCGTGCGTGTGTGTGTGTGCGTGCGTGTGTGCGTGTGTGTGTGGTTTGCTTGCTTTGCTTTCTGTGACTCCCTATGAGAGATATGTTTTCTTTGTATCCCTCCGATTTCTGCCTTTGGGGGTCTCTGTAGTTCTCAGTTTAGCCAGATGGATTTCATGCTGCTCTTTATGTAACTATCACTGTTGTAAATAGAGTATGTTTGTGAGGCATTCAACCATCATGGAATCCTCTGCCTCTTAGGCACCCCTGTTCACTGGATCTCTCCTGCTATTGCCCTAGGTTGCCTGAATTTAGCTGTCCTTAAGTTTTTGTTTTTCTCTCTACATAAATATCATGTATTACTTCACCTCCTGTGCATAGGTTAGCTCAAGATATTCCAAGGACCTACTTGGTGGTTCTGGATGAACTAATGCTAGCTCTAGTGAACCTTTTCTTTTTCCAATGTTTATAAGACATGTTCAATAGTTGATTACAGAATTTTGCTGAATATTGGCATCAAGCTCCTTGGTTGGTGTCTTCTAGTCAACCAGTCCATCAATAAGCATTGGATTCAGTACCTGCTATGTCCTGGGCACTGTGCTAAGCACTGGGGATCTTTTTTTTTTTTAGGCAACCTTCAAGGAGTTCATAATCTCAGTGGAGAGACAACAAGCTAGCCAATACGTAAACACTAGCAATATACAGGACAAAACAGGATACCATTAACAGAGGAAAGCAGTAGAACTAAAAAGGGTTGGGGAAAGCTTTCTACAGAAGACAAGGTTTTAAGTGGGACTTGAGAGAAGCCATAGAAGACAACACTTGGAGATGAGGAGGGAATCTAACCTCTTACTAATCCCTGAGCTCTAGAACATTTGTCTGTGTCCAGTTTTCTGGCACTTCTATTTCCCATGACGCTTCAAAGACTCTTAACAGTTGTATCCCTAGTGCCTAGCAAAGCCTTGGCACATAGTAGGTGCTTAATAAATATTTAACTGACTGATCCTGAAGGTATCTGCTGCAATTAAACAGTTTCATTAAAATTGTATAACTTCTTTTATTATTTATTTTATAATTCTGTGATTCTATGATTACAACTTCAAGTTTTTTCAGTACTTTGGGATGGGATTCCTCTGGGACTGTAGATGTAAATTTATTTAAAATTGTCAGTTTCTACTATCTTGGACTTGAATTACTTCTGTATTATGTTCCTTTTATCCTTTCTGATTTGAAGAACATGATCCCTCATGGGAAACAAAGAACGGCACAGAGCCTGAGGACCTTTGCTTTCTGCCATTACATTGAGTCTATCACTTTCTAATTCTTGCTGCCTAAATAATCATCCCTCAATTGGAATGCAATTTATAAGTCTTTTTTTGTTTTCCTTAGCTATCTTCATGAACTTCCACTTATTTTGAACATCTGTCAACTACCTTAAGAACTTACTCAACCTAGCATTGTTTTTAAAAGTTGTCATTTTTTTTTATATTAGATTAGTCTTAGATGCCCCTCTATGATTTTTTTGTAGAAGTCTTTTGGTTTCTTTGATGACAACAAAAGAAAACTTCTTCTTTGAGATAATTTATGGTTATGGAGTCAGAAATTTGCTGTTTAACACCACTTCTCTTTTAAAATGCACTCACTTTTGTACTCTGGACCTATACCATACCTATCCAAGTTTTAAAAATGTTTTCCTAAATCTTAAGGTAATATCCCATCTGTCTTCTGCATCCTTTCCCCTCTAGATTACAAGCTATAAAATTACATTATTATTTGTTTCCAAGGCTCTTTATATATCAAATCAATTCTTCCTTGTTAATCAGAATTAACTTCTAAATAATAGTTTCTCTCTTTACCTTTTGGGAGATTAAATTTTTGGCAAGACTAGTAAGGAATTTAAAAGATGCTTTGGTCTTAGTAGAATGAAATTACCTGAAGAAATTAAAATAATTGATACTTTCCAACATTTTCTAAATATAATGATGCCTCAGTGATCTGGACACCATACTTTTGGTACCTCAGATACTCAAAATGGCACTAACTTCACAAGTAGAAGAGAGGAAGGAAGAAGAGGACAGCTGAGGTAGGCCTTGAATTAAAGGAAAGATTATAAGGGAATAGATAGGAGAACAAATGAAGCATAAGATACAACCTCAACAAAGGCCCAAAATTAGGAAATGGCAACATTAGTTTGAGTGAGAGTGAACAGTTTAATTTGACTAGAAAGTAGCATATTTGAAGGGGAGCAGTGTGAGAGGAGGCTTGAAAGACAGATGGAAGCCAGATTGTGACAGGTCTAAAATGCTAAGGCTAAGGAATTTGGATTTTAGTAGAAAATTGGCAGCTTTTGAAGGTTTTGGGGACAAAATGATATCATCAAAGCTGTGCTTCAGGAAAAGTACTCCAGCAGTGAGGGTAGGATGTTTGGGAGCAGACTAAAGGCTTGAAGACCTATAGGGGCTTATGACAATCATTGTCAGACATAATGAGAGCCTCAAATGAACAAATGCTGTTGATTGAACGGTGTTTTTTTTTTTTCTCTAATGGGTGGTTCCAACATTTCAAAGCAAGGTAAAGCAATAGAAGGTTAAATACACCTAGTAAAAAAAAAAATTGCAAAGCCATGAAGCTGAAAAGAAATTCAAGGGTTTTTTTAGGAAAACAGTTTCTGAATATGCCAGTTATACAATATTAATGAAACTGTTGTATTGTGGCAGATAACTTCAGGATCAGTCAGTTAAATATTTATTAAGCACCTACTATGTGCCAAGGCTTTGCTAGGCACTGGGGATACAAAGAAAAGTAAAAGACAATCTCTGCTCCCAAAGAGTTCCAAATCTAATGGAAGAAACAATGTGAAAATAATAACTATGTATACACAGGGTATATGCTAGATTAATTTGGAAATAATCAAAAGAGAGAAAGCATTAGAATTAAGTGAAATTGGAAAGGTTTCCTACAGAAGGTAGGATTTTAGATGGGAATGAAAGCAAGTCAGGGAAGTGAGGAGGCAGAAATAAAGGGAGAGCGCATTGCAGGCATGGAGAGCAGCCAGTGAAAATGTCCAGTCAGAAGATGGTAGGTCTAACTGGAGGGACAGCAAGGAGGTCAGTGATCCTGGACTGCAGAGAATCGGGAAGGAAGTGAGGGTATAAAAGAGTAGAAGTAGAAGGTGTAAAGCATTGAAGGATACAGGCTTTAAAGGGCTTTGAACACCAAACAGAAGTTAGAGGCAACTATACAAAACTGAGACAAGAAAGACATTAAGTGACTTACTCAAGGTCACACAACTAATGGATGTCTGAGGCCAGAGCTGAATTAAGAAGTCTGCTAACTCCAGATCTAGTGCTCTATCTAATTAACTACCTAGATGCCTCTGAGAGTGAGTTAACTGGGGCGGTGTAAAAAGGTTCTATAGCATGAATTTGTATCATGGTTTTCTGATTTTCCGATGGTAAGAGTGGGTCAAGGCTAAGAGGCATGGCAGGGCATAAGTAGCAATGTGATAAGGGAGCCACGAGCTTAACAGTTGAGCTCAGTGTTGAATTGAACTGGTCAAGAAGGTAAAAGAAGGAAAATCTAGCTAGTGCAAGGGTGATGGCCTAAGACAGAAATAAGAGATTAAGGGATTGAAGGTTAAGATCATTTCAAAACTGCATGATTATCTGAAAACAGCAAAGCTAGTCTATTTCTAGATTCAACTAATATTTATTTAGCATCTGTTACATGATAGGTATAAGGGTTACGAAGATGAAAAGGACATAGTCTGTGCCCTCCAAGAGAAAAATTCATCCTGAAGAAGTTAGTTTACTGTCTTGTAATAATTTTGCCATGTTCCTACTTGCCACTGATACTTCTCAATACAATCAGAGAACTGTTAAAAAAAAAAAGTTAGGAAAAGTGAGTTCTGTACTCAACTTTTCTTGACTCGTGATCTATTGGTTACTTACATGTTCTTTATCTCAAATTCTCTGTCTGCAAAATGAGGATTTTTTTCTTCAACAAGAATGTTATAAGGAACTGAGATAATGTCTATAAAGTATCTATCAAATATTAGATTAAAAAAACTGTGATGGGCCCTATCTCTAATATTGTTAAGGAGGGCTATTATATAATACTGAGGCATTAAATAACCAGATCTTTCTAGTACTATAGATCTGTAATCTATAAACTTCTTTAAGAGCACACACACACACACACACACACGATATATGTTCACAGATTGTGTGTGTACTACTATACTAATAGAAATTTAAAATTATGAGATAAAGATGAAGTAAGCAATTTAAAATTTTAAAAATTTTCTTTCTTAAGAGTGAAAACATCTTTTTGTTCTCCAAAAGAGAGCAAAGTAATTGAATATCCTTCATTATTTTTGAGATCTTTGTTTAACACTTCATGATGGTGACTAAGGGGCTTGGTTCTAAATTTTAATATTTTCTTTCTTCCTTCCAATAAATTGTGCTGCACATGCTATGGAGTAAGGATAACCCACTTTGGAAATCACTGTTTTTGACCATTAAAAATCGATAGATATCTGCTTTATTATTCCCTTAACAGGGTCTCAGATAGACATGCTACAGAGAATCATGTTTTAGTAACCCTGCAGAGAATATAAATTCATTGAGTTATTTCAGGAAAACACTGTGTATAAGAAACTTGAAGTCCTAAAGGAACTAAATGGAAATAGCTGGAACTGATTTCTAGATACTTTAATCATTCAATTAACTTTTTAACATCTCCATGACATATGAATTCTTCTACCTTATTCACAGGGGCATTAAAAGATTTAATTAATGATTGTAATGAGTTTTAAACTCCCGGGATGGGTTGCTAATACAATTTAAAAGTTTCTTCACTCATCTATTGACCTTAATCTTGATCTGCAGTGCTTTTTCTAAGTTAGGTGCAGTACCCTATGGAAGTCTTGTCATCTTTTGTAGCTTTTAGTTTTACATGAGAAGTTTCCAAATCATACTTATGTTGAGGGAATATCCAAATTAAAAAAATAAGTTTTAATTGCATTTGCACCCAATGACAAGTTACCATAGCAACTAAAAATTGGGGATTCTGTCTAAGCCCTCAATAGTATTTTAGAGTGCTTATTAATTCTTATTAATTCTAATCCACTAATTGCTTTCAAGATTGTTACACCACGAAATATATAGAATGGTTCCTGAAGTTTTAATACTAGGTGATTAATAAATCTGAAGCATGATTAAAACATTCCACTTATGATAGAAAAAGATAGGAAATATAAGGAACTTGAAGGATCACTTTGCCCCTTAAATAAAGAATATTTCAATGGAACTGGCTTTACAAAGGGAAAGGTGCCTTTGGACTTTTGCTAAAATTGATACTGCCATCTGAACTGTTTCTTTTCCCTCCTCAGACCTTCCACAATAATTCTCTTATGACCCTAAAGAACAGGATCTTACCTTACAATTTACTGAGAAACAGAGGCCATCTGTCACAAACTCTGTTCTCTCCCCTTCCCTACAGCTCACAACTCTATGACATCATCCTCTAACCTTCCTTCCCTCTCCTGCTCCAGTCTCTGAGGAAGAGAGGGCCATTATCCTTGCCCAGTTCAACATCTTGATCCACTCTTCTCTAGCAAATTCTTCCCATAATGCTGTCTTCAATCTCCCTAATCTTCTATCTTCCCAATCTGCCAGGTCCTCCTTGGTGCTTAAAAATACACCCATCTTACCTATCCCTAGAATTACAAAACAAAACCAAAAACATCTCTAGACTCTTCCCCTTCAGGCTAGTGTTCTGTGCTTCTCATCCCCTTCCTACCCTCCTAGAATAGAACGTTTGTGCCTGTTTCCTCCACTTCCTCTCATCATCTTCTTTTCCCAGATCTTTGAAATGTGGAAGCTGAAAATGATCTCTCCAAAGCTACCAGTGATATCTTCACCACTCAGTTGCATGGCCCTTCCTCACTTCTCCTTCTTCTTGACCTCTCTGTATAACTGTTGACCATCCTTTCCTCTTGGTTGCTTTTTCTTCTCTGGGTGTTCACAGCTGTGCTCTCAGCTATCCTCCTCCGGCTCTTCCTCAGTTGCCTTTGCTGGCTTATCATCCATCTCATGTGCTCCAATGGTGACTATTCTAATTCCTTTCCTTTTCTCTCTCTACATTATCTCTCTTGATGACCTTATTAGTTCACATGGATTTATGATGTTTATGATTATGACTAATATCAATTTTGGCCTATCTCCTGAGCTCTATATCATGAAATTACTCATTGGAAAGTTTGAAATGAGTATGCCACAGGCGCATTAAATGCAACTCAATGTCTTCCCCCAAAACCCACTTCTTTTCCAAACCCTCCTATTTCTGCATCATCCTTGCAGCCAACCAAATATGCAACTCTGGCCTCAGTCTCAACTCCTCAATCTCCCTCACCCCATTTACACAATTAGCTGCTTGATGGTACAATGGACAGGGCACTGGACATGGAGTCATAAAGCCCTGAGTTCAAATTTAGCCTTAGACATTTAATGGATAGGTGACCCTGAGCAAGTTGCTAAGCCTCTATTTATCAGATTCTTCATCTGTAAAAAAGAGAAAAATAACAGCACATATCTCACAGTACTGTGAGGATAAAATGAGATAATATTTGCGAAGTGCTTTGTCAGCCTTAAAGTGTTATTTAAATATTAGCTACGATTAAATCTTGTCTTTTCTATCTCCATCTCCACTCACATGGCTGCCATGCTAGTTTACACCTTCATCACCTCTTGCCTGGCTTATTGAAATAGCTTCCCAATCGTTCTCCTCTCAAATCTTTCCTTACTTCAAACTACTTTCCACAAAGCTGCCAAAGTGCAGATCTGACCATGCCACTCTCCTAGTTCATAAATTTGGAAGGGTCTCCATTAACTCTAGGAGGAAAGAGAAGCTCCTCTGTTTGGCCCTTAAAGTTCTTCACAACCTAGTCAGGCCTACTCTTTCAGACATACTACATATTCCTCTCCTTCACACACACTGAGGCCAGCCAGTCTGGTCTCCTTACCGTTCCTCACACACAGCACTCCCTCCCTCATCTGTTGTTCTTGTATGTTGACTGTCTCACATTTCTGGATTTGTGTTCGCTCCTTACTTTGTTTTTTTAAGCATCCTACTTTCATTCCTTCAAGGCAAAGTTCAGCTTTTACCTTCTGCATGAAACCTGTCCTAACTAAGTTAGATGCTAATACAACACTCCCAAATTATGGTGCATCTAATTTGTGTCTCTCTTTTATGTACATGTTGTCTCCCATAGCTAAACTAGAAGCTCCTCAAAGGAAGAAATTATTTCATTTTTATCTCTATATGCTTAGTATCTTGCAGTTTCTGATACAGAGTGGCACTTAGGAAATGTTTGTTGCCTGATGCACTCAATTGTCTCTATAGAACTCTTCAAAATACCTAACAAACTACATAGGCTAGGTTGTACTCTGACTCACTTTAAAACTAGTTTTCATATAACTGAAGGCAAAAGTCATGAAAAACTGTTCTAAACAATGTGGATTTGAAATTATTCCAGTCATATCTCTCCTTTTTTATCTAGAAGTCAGTTATTCACAAAGTTTAGGTATCTGAAAGCTGTATCAGTAAGCACCCCAACATACGCAGGGGGCCTGCTACCACAGGTTCTTAGATCTGCATTCATAAAAGGAAAGGCAAGTTTTGAGGGGTTAACAATCACTTTCATCAAGCATATGTATCATTCTTTTTACCAAACACATATATCATTCACTTAGTTCCGGGCAAAAAGTCAGCATCCTGAACTTCAAAGAAAATACAGAGAAATCAAAGATCAACAGACATGGCTTCTTCTGCTGGATGATCAACAAACAGGTCTAACTGCCTGACCATTGTTACCAGAGAGGGAAGCACCAACATCTGGGTTTTCCAAGCCAGGGGGCTCCTTACTGGCTTCCCAAGAGTCCTCATCTGGCCAAATAAACACTTCCAGTAAGCCCCAAAGCAAAACCTCACCCTCAGAGTATTTATACCTTTTTTAGAGCCAGAGGGCATCCCAACCCTAGAGAACCAGCACCTCATTAATAAATGGTGTGAGCCTTTTTAAAAATCTTCCCTAATCAAACTCCCCTTAATGAGCAGGCCCACTGCCTGCTGGTGGGGAAAATCTTTAATTACATTAACAATACAAATACACATACTGTTTCTAGTTAAAGAAACGCTTGTTTCTGTACTTTATTCCTAGAAAAGATTCTTGGTTGATAAAGGCAAGATTCATTCTGAGGCATCTGATTATTTATACTAAAACAAAAACAGCAAAAACTCCTGCTTTGCTTGCTATCACAGGAACTCATACCCAGAAAGTAACCAAAAGAGCTTCCTTGGGAGTCAAAATATATTTCACAAAGTCCATGTACTACATGAATACTGTACTCTTCCCCCAGAACCAAATTAGTCTAATTTTAAATGCAATTCAAGCACCCTTGGCATTCTGTCTTCCCATGCCATTGCAAGTAAATTTAATTCTTTGGCTACCTAGCTTACAGGGAATTGGAGGCAGCACCTCAGTGAAGGTGAATCAATGAATGACTGACAATGACTGAAACAATACTTGTTAAGTGTTTATTCTGTGGTGAGCACTGGAGATACAACTGGGAATGCAAGACAAGCCTGTTCTTAAGGAACTCACATGCTAATTGAAATCAGTACAAATTGCCATTTTGCTGTTCACTTTAGTCGTGTTAGACTCTTTGTGACCCCACTGAGGGTTTCTTGGCAAAGACGCTGGAGTGGTTTGCCACTTCCTTGTCCAGATCATTTTATAGGGGAAGAAACCAAGGCAAACAAAAGCTAAATCAATTGCCCCAGGCTCACACAGGTAGCAAGTTTCTGAGGCCAGATTTGAATTCAGGGAGATGAGTCTCCCTGACTCTGGATCTAGCACTCTATCCACTGTGCCACCTAGCTGCACTATGGCTACTGGGTAGATGTAAATATGCTGGCAGGTCAGATGGTGACACCAAGTGTGGTGGAGATGCTAAAGCAAGGATGGGAAACCTTCGAACTTGAGGCCATATGTAGCCTTCCAGATCCTTGGGTGTAGCTTTTGGACTGAGTCCACATTTTACAGAATAAATCCTTTTAAGCAGATTTGTTCTGTGAAATTTGGCTTCAGTCAAAGCGCTGCACTTGAGGACCTAGAGGGCCACAGGTTCCCCACCCCTGTGCAAGAGACAAATAAGATGAAAGTTTCCAGAAGCAATAGCTCACTGTAAATGAGTCACCCTAAGAGTTCTGGCTTTGCTTTTTGTGTTAGTCACAATAGAGCTATCTTTAGCCCATCCTCATCTTTGCTGGCTTCAGTGGTTTTGAAGTACTTGAATATAACTCTACAATCCATTCTAGGAAAGACCTGAATTACAGGAGTCATCTGTGAATAAACTCAATTTTCTTTTGGATCATAATTGACCTATATTCAGATTCAACATTTTCTTCTATTGTATTCTTGAGGTCCTGAAAAAGGAAGTCTAACTAAAATGTGACTTTGTCCTGTACCTCAAAAATCAAGTCATATCTGAACATAAATAGGACATTCTGGAGCTCAAGGATGTATATAGTAAATATATTCTTGAAAGACTCATGTTTCTTCTGGGCATTATACACATCTAATGTTAAAAATCACACAAACTCTTAGGAGAAGAAATGACTCTCAAGACACAGACCTCTGTAAATTTAAAGAAGACTTAGTTGCATTTCATTAGAAAATGGTGAAAATATTTTAGTATTTTCTCTTCTTAATGTCTTAAGGACAGGCTGCTTATGTAACATTTTGGGAATATTACCAATATAATTCATGGAGATCTCTAATAAAGTCTTAAATGACATCAATAGCTTTGGAAAGTCAAGGATAATTATGAAAAAAATAAATATTTAAAATATTAGGTAAGTAATCACAATACCTCAATGCAGATATGATGCATTCCTCCAGCCTTGTTTTTCTGCAGAAAGCCTTCAATTGGACTTTGGTTTCCCAAAGGATGCAGTAATTCAAGCTTAGTATTTCCAAGTTCCACAAAAACGACAGAAACACCATGTTCAGGAACAGGGACCACCTCACTCACCTGGGCCCCTAACATATTTTTATAAAAAGACTTGGCCATATTCAAGTCAGGTACTGCAACTGCTACATGATTTAATCGACCTAGATTCCACAAGGTTCCTGGAACATTCTGAGACAAAGGGTGTGACCCTGAAAAAGTTCTTACTGTTGGAGTAAGAGTTTGCAGTCTGATGAAAGCCCCTGTAAAATTGAATGACAATGGTATAATTCATCTGAAAATCAATATACATTTTTTATATTTAATAAAAATCTATATATATTCTACTATATTGTATCTTTTAAGGGGTACTACAGACTATTTAGAAATATAAAAAAATAAGAGGAAATACTTCGATTTTCTCCTATATATAGTTAACACTTTTTCTAAAATTATGAAATAAATTCAGAGAAGGTAACTGAAGAAGGCATATTTCATAATCATTTGTACTGATTGATAGAATTTAAAAGATAATCACATCTTTAAGTAAGTAGTATTCTGATCATCCACTAATCCTACTCAATGCCTCATTACAGTGTGGAGTTAATCTTGGGTTGAAATGGATCTGTGATTTCAATAGTATAGGGAACTCCTAGAAAGGAAACTCCTTCCACCAATGAAGACCAGTATTTGCTCTACAAGTTATAGTTTGAGAGTCACCTGGAGCCCTGAGAGGTTAAATGATTTGCCCAGGGTCATACAGCCAGTATGTAGTGAGGGAACTGGGACAGCTAGGTGGCACAGTGGATGCAGCGCTAGGCTTGGAATCAGGAAAAGACACATCATCATCAGTTCAAATCTGCTCTCAGACGCTTACTCGCTGTGTGACTCTGGGCAAGTGACTTAACCCTATTTGCCTTAGTTCTTCATCTGTAAAATAAGCTGGAGAAGGCAACGGCAAACCACTCCAGTATCTTTGCCAAGAAAGTCCCAAATGGGGTCATGAAGAGTTGGATATGACTGAAATGATAGCACAACAATGTAATTTAGAGAATTAAAACATCAAGTGGTAGTGGGAATTGAGTGAACCACACAGACTCCATTTTGGACTCAGTTCTGGAGCTAGCTCAGTTTCCTTGCTATTTAATTATGGTTCTGGTCTAATTTCTGCTTGTGAGAAAACCTGACTGCATTGCTTTAAATCTAGCTCTGTGAAGCGAGGAAGTTGGACCACCTGTTCCTGTTGCTTAGAGACCCTTAATGAAGGTTATAATGACCAGAAACCCGGTCAGATCCAAGGGACGCAAAGAGCTTTCTCACAATTATACATCTCAAGCAACCCTGAAAATTGCCTTTTCCTGGTCAATCAGCTATAGTTTTGAGTGAGGGAGGGCTGTGCAGTCACTAGCCTCACTTCTCCTCCGGAGCCATCTGGATCCAAGGACCAGACATTCATCAGGATGACTGCAGATGACCCAGGATGCAGTGGGAGAGCTTAGCTTTTTTAGGTTGGGCCTTTAGTGCTTATCAATAGTAACAGTTTCTGTTTCCCTCCCAGTTTGATTTAGTTATTTTTTTCTTTTGCCCATTAAAAGGAGTGTTCCCTGACCACTTCTCAAAGAGCTCTATCCATTCAATGGGCATTACGTCCCCCTAAGTGAGTACAGGAAAAGGCCAGCCTAAAAAGGACAAGATCTCCCAATGCACCTGGGTCATCTCCAGTCATCCTGGTGAATTTCTGGTCACTGGATTCAGGTGGCTCTAGAGGAGAAGTGAGACTGGTGACCTGCACAGCCCTCCCTCACTCAAAACAAAGTCAAGTGCAAGTCATGCCATCATTTCTCTGATGTCACGGTCTTCTTCCAAAACCAAGGATGAACACAAAAACAGTAACAATAATCTAGACTATAAAACCTCCATTTATGTTAAAGCACAATAACATTTAGCATGAGAAAAGACTAGATAACACTGATCTGTTGCTGGCTCTTAGAAAAATACTTTGATAGTATACAGTGTTACTTATCTACTGAAAAAAGCAAAAGGCTACATTCTGGTAAAATTTTGGGTCACAGGGAATTTAAGGGCCCCAGAGTCAAATTATTTTTTCTTATTAACATTGTACAGTGGAATTCTGAGGCTAAAAAGCACCAGAACAGAACGGAGTCTTTCTTACACTGCATACTACATTCTTTAGTTACTGAATTACCCAAAAGGGGATCATAGCGGCCTTCATGTAGAGACCACATAGCACAGCCGGTTCCCAAGGACAATGAGTGGCCTGATAAAGCCCTGGTGCACTGGGGTTTTAAAGTCAGTCTTATGAACATGTGGACATGTCTAACCAGGTTGATACTTTCCACCACATTACTCTGTGGAAGACTGCATGAGCTCTAACTTTATCAACTAATATTTATAGCAAAGGAATAGCAAAATGCCAAGCTAGCCCCCAGCAAGAGAACCGGATAACGCGCAGGCTTGTCTGCAGTGGCTACAAGATGGGCTCATGGGGAACGCAGGCTGGTAAAAGTTCTTTTTTTTAACTCAGCAGTTTCTAAAGTTGTTCATAATACTGCCTTAGGTAGCTCCATGCGTCTC
Organism: Bettongia penicillata ogilbyi; assembly: GCA_023548195.1. Lineage (NCBI taxonomy): Eukaryota > Metazoa > Chordata > Mammalia > Diprotodontia > Potoroidae > Bettongia > Bettongia penicillata. The sequence continues at coordinate 21,967,814 of JAJHZJ010000009.1, read as the reverse complement.
CCCAGCTGCCTCGCCTCGTCATTTAATGCTAGCCACAAGTGGTACTACAAATCTAGTTCGCACAAGACATCATAACACATACATTACTAAATCAATTCTAAATGATTCCTTCCTTTTCCAAATTCTTCTGTATTGATAGTTCACCTTTGCCACACACTTAGTCACATCCTAACTCCTGTGACAGTTTTGTGTATGAGAGGCAGCATGGTGAAGTGGACCTAATGGTTAAGTCATTCATACGTATGAACGGTCCTATGCTTGGACCTATACGGTACAAGGTCCTATGCTTGGACCTATACGGTACAAAGGTCCTATGCTTGGACCTATACGGTACAAAGGTCCTATGCTTGGAACTATCGGTTAGTCAAATCAACGGCTGTGATTAGTATAAGTCAAGGTTAGGATTTTTCATTAGAATAGGGGAATGAACAAGGTAAAAAAATAGGGCAATTCTGCAGCACAAGGGCAAACCTGGAAGGGATGAGGGATACTATGTAGATGGTGGCGGTAGGACACTGAGCATTTGAAGAAGCAGAAGGTAGAAAAAGGGTTCAAAGAAGGAAGAAGTCAAGACATACTTTGCAATTTTACTTAACACTGTGGCAGTAGGTCTTATGCTACTGAAAATCAACTCACACGGTGCCTGTGGATGCCAATGCCTGCATTAAGATTTAAGACTAATTCAGAAGACTTCCAACCTCAGCCTTACCTAGGTTGGCTTAAGTCTCCACTTCAGCTCTATATTTTCCTGTCAAAACAACAGTTGCTCCTCTGTTTGGAGAAGTAAAAAGGAAAAAGGAAAGGAAAAAAGAAGAAATGCAAAGTCATTTATCCCTCAAATATTTATTAAATGTTATGTCCAAAGCATTGTCCTTCATGCCAGTGAGGTATACAAAGACCACCTAAAATACAGTTCCTACAAAGAGCTTGTATGTACCCAAATACAGTTTAATAGAGAAGTCCAAGGGAATTCAGAGGAAGAGCTGCTTAGCTGGGGAGAGCTAAGCCATTTGAGCTAGATACTGAAAGATGGGTAGGAATAACATGTGGAGCTGGCACAGGAGGGCAATTTAGGGAGTAAATGTGAGCAAACGAGTGGAGAAGTAGGGAAATGCTCAGACAGGGTTAAGTCCAGCTTGAATAAAATCTGGTTGAGGTAAGTCAAGAGAATGAAAAAGCCTGTTAACACTTACTGCCTCCACCTTTGTTCCTTTTACGCTTTTCAATTCCTTTGCAAAACAGCTTCTGTACTTCTTATCCTCCTTAAGCTACAATGATCCTTTATGATCCAACTGGATGGCCCTTTCTCAGTCTTCAGTTTTCTTCTTCTCCCTGTACCATTTGATACTCTCTCCTGTCTAGGTTTAGGTGACACTCTTCTCTCTTGGTTCTCCTCCTGTCTGAACCTTCCTCACTTTCTTTCGCTGGATCAACATCCTTGTCACACCCCCTAATTGTGGGTGTATCCCAAGGCTGGGTCCAGGGACCAGGGACCTTCTAATTTCTCTCTTTAATCTCTCACTTGATGACATCTTCATCTCCCATGGGTTCAAGTATCATCTCTGTGCAGGTGACTCTCAGATTGATCTAGAGATTCAGCCATAGCCTCTTGAGAGCTTTAGTCCCACATCACTAATGGTCCTACTACCCACTTTGAATTGGATGTCTCATGGACATCTCAAAATCAATTATGTTCATTACCTTTCCCCCAAGTACATCTCCCTTTCCCAAACTTCCCTATTACTGTTGAGGATATTATCATTCTTCCAATGACCCAGGTTTATAACTGGAGTATCATCTTAGACTCCTAACTCTTCCTTGCCCCATTCAATCAATTCAATCAATCAACTGCTAAATTTTGGAATGTCTATCCTCACATCTCTTGAAAATGACCCCTTCTCTCTACTCAGGACCAAGTTTAGATATTTGTTTCCTCTTCCGTGGACTCACATTATACCCTAAATGGTCTCTCTCCCCACCCCAATCGATCTTACATATAGTATGAGCCCTCTATTCGACAAATCATGTCTATTACCTTTAGCATCAAATCTAAATCCTGCCTGGCATTTAAAGTGTTCTACAACCAGGCCTTTTTCTATCTCTCCAATCTCTTTGCATAGTACTCCCCTCCATGTAATCCAACCAGACCAGCTTCCGTGCTGTTATTCGCATGAGATTTCCTCTACTGTTTCCGTGCTTTGAAGTTACTGTCTCTCATGTTCTCCCTCCTACTTGCCTGCTGGTATCGCTAGTTTCCTTTGGCTTGTCATAAGCACTACATTCTGTATTCTGCTCCCTCTAACCGCTAATACCTTTCGATTCAAGGTTGCCTTGAGTCTGCTTTATTTGTGTAAAACAAACACCTACATGTTGCTTTCTTTCTAGTGTAAGCTACTTGAGGACTATTGGTTTGTTTTTGTTATTGTATGCCAGCTACTACCACAATTCTAGATTATTTAACAAATTACACACAAATATACACACACCTTGAATGCCAGGCTAAGCATGGCCTTTATTCAGAAAGTAATTTGGTGCCTCTGAAGAACTGTTTTAGTTAGAATAATTGGGCAGTAAGTGGTTGGAACCCCTTGGAAGCTGAAGGCATAGAGGTAGAATTTAACTCAGGAAGCAGTTATTAGATTGTGAGCTCCTTGAAAGCAGGGGCTGTTTTTTGCCTTTCTTCTCCAAGTGCTTAGCACAGTGGGGCAATTAGGTGGTGTAGTGGATAATCTGCTAGGCCTGAAGTCAGGAAGACTCCTCTCCCTGAGTTCAAATCTGGCCTCAGACATGTATTAGCTATATGATCCTGGGTAACTCATTTAACTCAATTTGCCTCAGCTTCCTCATCTGTAAAATGGGGATGATACAGCACTTTACCTCTTAGAATTGTGCGGATCAAATGACATAATTGTAAAGCACTTAGTATAGTGCCTGGTATATAGCGTGTTTGTCCTTTGTTGCTGAAGAAGACCACACCATCAGAGAAATGATGACATGACTTGCACTTGACTTTGTTTTGAGTGAGGGAGGGCTGTGCAGGTCACCAGCCTCACTTCTCCTCCAGAGCCACCTGAATCCAGTGACCAGATATTCACCAGGATGACAGGAGATGACCCAGGATGAGGCAATTGGGGTGAAGTGACTTGCCCAAAGTCACACAGCTAGTGAGTGCCAAGGGTCTGAGGTGACATTTGAACTCAGGTCCTCCTGACTCCTGCACTGGTGCTCTAAACACTTACTCTCTGGTACAAACCGCTATGTGAATGTTAAGTTACTATTATTAACTTCTTCTGTGAATGCAGCATGTTCACCATCTTTAAGGGACACAACCCCAAGCCATCACAGATGTTTTATAAGCTCTGGATCTGTGTCTTTTACAGTTTTATGGGGTATGAGCTAAAATTGATCATTTATTTTATTGGAGTTTTTAAAAAAAGAGTCAGTTTAAAAAATTCCGTTTAGAGTGAAAGAACACACTTTGAATGCCTTCTTTTTTGCTTTGTCTTTTGAAGCCCTTCTTAAATGACCTTTCCCCAAATGACCCTCTGGGGATGGCAGGTTGGCACAGCTGGCACTTACCCTGCGTGCCTCCTCCGCAGGCAGCACCAGGATAGGACTGTGTGTCCTCAAACGTCCCCAATCATTAATAAAAAGTCCCGGTCAATCCACGATCGCGGATACAGGGCTGTAAAACGTTCAGGTTTGCTCGAGGGCGTTGGCACAGGGACCCTGCCGCCCTGGGCCGGGTTAGGGGACTCGCAGCTTCTGCCTAATACAGGGAGCCCGAGGTCCTGGGTTCAAATCTAACCTCTCATCCTTCACTCCCTGAGGGACCTCTTTAAGCCGGTTTTCTCACCTGTAACGTCTCTCCGACTCTAAATCTTCCCCTTCACCCCCGCCCTGTCCGCTGAAGGCCCTCTAAGTCCGGCCTCCCTCAGCCTCGGACCGGACCGCCCACCGCCGCCTGCCCGGGGGCTCTCACAACCTCCCTCGGGTACTCACCTGCAGCCCGCACCGCGGCGGACACCCACCGGACAACCTTCTGCACATGCGCCATCTTCCGAGGGGGTGGGTTCGGTGGGTGCGAGGAGGAGGCGGTGGCTCGCACGCGGCTTCGGGATTGGGCAGAGGGGCGTGTCTGAGGAGAAGGAGGAACCGGGGAGAGGAAAGGGGCGTGCCTTAGGAGCGCGTGCGGCTGCTGCGATTGGCGGAGTGACTACGGGGGGCGGGGCCATGCTCGGCTGTCTGTGATAGGTCGAGCTACTGCGAGGGCTTTCAGCTCCAACTTTATTGACAGTCTCGCGGAGAACAGAGTTCAAAATCAATCTAACGACCATTCCCCACTAGTAATAGGCTTTTCTAATACCAAAGACTCTCCACCCCGCCTGCAGTACTGGACCCTGCTAGGAACCGTTTCTCAGTGACTTCCCTCAGGCGCTCCTTCCTGTCGCGCAGGCGCGGCGGCGATAGGGGCGGGCCGGGGTCAGAGCAGGAGGGCGGGGCCTAGGAACTTGCGTGTGGCGGAACCGCCGTCCCTCAGCGGAAGTTCCCTAGGGCTGGATCGGCTTCTTAGTCGAGCGGCTTCCGGAGCTTCCTGTTCCGCTCCATGTGAGGTCGGGACCGGCCAAGATGTCGAAGAAAAGTTCACGGGGCAAGCGCCGGCGGGTCCTGGATCGCTGCCTGAAGGAGCTGGACACTCACACGGCTCAGCCGGAGCAGTTCCTCACGTAAGCATCCCGCGGTGCGAGAGCTCCGGGCGGGAGGCGGCGTGGAGGAGGCCGCGGCCACGAGGCCTCGGCTTCGATCCCGGCCCTCTCCTACGGGCCCCTCCGGGGTGAAGGGAGGGAGGAGAGGCGGTTTCTCTTGGTTACCCCGGCCTCGCAGTCCGCCTGGAGGTAACCTTTGGAGCGCTACCTCCTTACGGCTTAGATGGGCTGCAGTCTCAGCAGCTTACCGATCCCATTTCACAAGCCACCGCTGTTTGAGTATTCCATGTTTTACGTGTCATACAAACAAGTGCGTAGTCAGTTCTGTGCACAGCAGTGACAACAACTAGCGATTATTAAGCATCTGCTTATATGCCAGGCGCTATGCTACGCAAGGGAGGTACCCTCAGGATGCCCTCAGGATGCCCTCAAGGAACCTAATCTAATGGGGGTCAAGAAGAGACAACATGCAGCAAACAGCTATGTAGGAGATAGCGACTGGTAGAGAGAACTTTGTAGGCACGGGAGACAGCCAGGGAAAATGCATTGAAGTGTCTTGTGTGAGGAAGAACAGGTAAGCCATAGTCACTGGATCGTAAAGCTCATGGAAGGAAGTCAGGTGTAAGAAGACTGGAAAGGTAAGAAGGACTAGGTTATGAAGGGCTTTAAAAACCAAAGGATTTTATATTACCTGAAGGTAATAGAAACTCCCTGGAGTTTATTAACTAAGGGGGTGACTTGATCAGTTTTGCTCTTTAGAAAGATCACTTTGATAGCTGAGAGGAAGATGGATTGGAATAGGAAAGTTCCTCAGCAAATTGATTAGGATAATGGTAATAGAGGCAAGTGTGGCATGAATAATTGAATCTTTTGCTTTTCTCCAAACTTTGTTTTATTGTAGATTTTTTTTAACATCCTATCCTCAAAAAACTTTTACAATAAGTTACTGAGTAGCAAAATTTCTCTTGATTTTCCCACTCCAGAAAATGTTGTGGGCATGTGGTTATGTTTAATCCATTTAAAAAAGTTGTGAGTGTACAGCTCTTTTCTGTGGGTGTAGAGTTAGAAGTTGAAGGGAAGCCCATGCATGGGGAATGAATGAACAAGTTGTGGTGTGTGGAATACTATTGTCCTGTAAGAAATGATGAGCAGGATGCTCTCAGAGAAATCTGGAGACGTGCATGGACTGACGCAAAGTGAAATATACTGTTTACGGAGTGACAGCAATAATTTTAAGATGAACAGCTGTGAATGATTTAGCTATTCCCAGCAATACAGTGATTCCAGTCAACTCTGAAGGACTTGTGCTGAAAAATATTGTCTGTCCCTATGTTGCAGACATGGGATGGGAGCTGGGACTCTGCCCACCCAGGGACACCAAAAACTGTTGTCGTTTCATGGTGTGTTGTGGCAGTATTATCTCAAAGAATTCAGAGTCAGACCACCTCTGATCTAAGCATAGGCATTTATTGAGGATTGACGCCCCTTTTGAAATGGGCTGGGTTCCTAGAAGAACTAGCAACTACAGTGAAAGCAAAATGGATTTTTTTATAGGGTAAAGATGTAATAACACAACAAAAATTATGAACATTGAAAAGGCAGGAGGGATTTGTTAAGGCATCAGATAATGGAGAGGGATCTCTTCTATGGTTTGGTGGTCAAACATCCTGGTCTTGCAGGCCTCTGTTGGCTAGCTATTGTGGTTGTGTCTGGTCAAGATGCATAGGTAGGTATTGTGGTCCTCTCTGGCTAAATTGATGATGTGATTATGCTTGAGATCAGGAACACACCTGTTCAAATATGTGAATTGGATCTGGGGGTGGTAGCTAGCTAGGGGCAGTATGTATATTGAGTCTGGGGGCCTATAGTATGGTTGAAGTCAGATTGTGTGGTTAAATTAGGACATGCTTGCTGTTCAACGGGGCCCATAACAAAGTTAGATATTGGGGCTGGAGGCAGCTTTATTAGGATTCTATCACCCAAAGAAAGAACGGATGATGTCTGAATCCACATTGAAACATCCCTTTTTTAACTTAATTTTTCTTGAGTTTTTTTTGTCTGTGTTTTCTTTCACAACGTGACTATTATAGATATGTTTTGCATGACTATACATGTATAACTTACGTTGAATTGCCTGCCTTCTCAATGAAGGGGGCTGGGGATGAAGGAAGGGACAGGATTTGGAACTCAAAGTTTTAAAAATGAGAAAAATTAAATACGAAATAAAGCCTTAAAATGTGACTATAAAAATGTTGAAGGTATTATTTTAAATTTATTGACCTTTTCTTCCTTCATAGTGTTCAAGATGGATTGGCTGTAAATTTTATATCTTTAACAAAAGCCCTTTTTGATTTACATAAATCATTCAAGGCCGATGCAACTCTTGGGAGCCCTTTAGAAGAATTGGTGATAGAAAACTTTGATGATGAGCAGATTTGGCAGCAGCTGGAATTGCAGAATAAACCAATTTTACAGTACTTTAAGAAAGCTGTTATTGCCAGTGTTAAAGACAAGGAACTCTGTCTTCTCCCAAAGAGTGAAGAGATTGACTCAGAGGTGGACATTGACCATGAGGAGGAAATAGAACAGAATTCAAAGCTGGAGCAAAAGTCAGATCTAGTTCATGATGGTCTTGAAAAAGACAGTAAGAGAAAGAAAAAGTTAAATAAAGTTGATGTGGAGGAAAGTTCAGATTTTAATGACGAGGATTCTGACATTGACTTTGACATTGATAAACTCGAACGTCCAAACAAGAAGCCAAAAATATTTATTAAGTCAAAAGAGAAATCCATAGTCGATGATAAATTTTTCAAATTATCTGAAATGGAGTCCTTTTTGGAAGATATGGAAAAAGAGGGGAAAGTAAAAAAGGAAGATGATGAAGATGATGTTAATTATTTTGAAGAAATTATTTCTGATGAGGATAGTGACCTATTTACAGATTCTCCAAAAAAGGTAAAGTTTTTCTTTTGTCTAGTGATTAAATTTTGTCCTTTTCCTTTTATGGATATTTAAAGTATCTTTAATATAAAAAGGGCTTCCTTTCTCACAGTTCATTAGGGCTCAAATGAATAATTCAGATATGTTAAAGCAAATAAAAATGACCCAAAAATTTTCACCAAACTCATCATTTTCTTATCCTAATTCATCTTATTCCCATGAAACCTCAGCCACCCAAAATAGAAAGGTTAGGGCCTATAGAATTTAATAATTTTAAAGTACATTTAATATTTCTTTTAGTCTTGACATGGGTTTGCTTAATATTTGTTCTCATCTTTTCCCGTAAACCCAGTCCTTTCACACTTTGTAGTACCTGTCCAGAACATCACTGCCCTTCCAGTCACCCACGTTGAAGACCTTGGAGTCATCCTTTACTTCTCAGCCCCTTTTATCCCACATAATCCAGTCAGTTGCTAAGACTCGTCAAGTCTGCATTAACATCTTTTGGATCCAACCCATAAAGCTCCCTCCTAGTTCAGGGCCTCCTTGCTTCTTGTCTCTATTATTCTAGTGTTCTCCCTACTTCAAGTCTTGCCCTACCATTCCATCCTCTACTTGCTGCCAAAGGGATTTTCCTAAAGCATAGGTCTGACCAGGCTCCTTTTTACACCTAAAATCAAATACAGACTCCTTCGTGTGGCCCTTGAGACCTTTCACAACCTGGACCCACATTGGGGGTCTCCTTTTGTATTCCCCTTCTTACCTTCTACAGTCCAGACAAACTGGCCTTGCTGTTTTCTCATTTATGATACAACACACTGTCTCCTCTTAGAATTCACTACCTCTTCACCTCTGCCTGTTAGAATCCTTGGTTCCTTTCAGAACTTAGATCTTCTACATGAAACCTGTGCTCTCTGCTACTAGTGTATTTCCCCTCCCTGAACACAATCTTCTATTTCTTTTGTATGTACATATGCACAGCATATGTATACACACACGTATATACGTTTTGTTTCCTTAATAGATTATATGCTCCTTGAGAGAAGAGACTGTTTAATTTCTGTTTCTGTATTCCTAATGTCTACACAGTAAATGCTTATCAATTGACCTCTTTTAAATTAAGAGATGTAGAATTCTTTATTCTCTTTTGCCAAATTTAAATATTTCTATATGCCTAAAAATCAATGAATGATCTGCTTGCAGATCTTACAGGCTATATTTTTCTTTTACTCTTAAATGCTAATTTCAGTTAATAACTTTCATTGGAAAATAATTTTCAGCATATAGAAAGAACTTTTAAAAAACTTATTTTTAAAGTTATTTTCTCTCCTTAAGCAGAAGGTTTAAATGTTTTATTTTAGTCAGGTAAAAGTTCCAGAAACCTAAAATACAAAGATTTCTTTGACCCAGTTGAAAGTGAAGACACAGCAAGTGATTCTGATGGACTGGGTCAGGATGAGGATGAAGGTGAGGATAAGGAAACGGATCCTGGAGAAGAGGAAGACGTTTCTGAAGAGTGAGCATTTTAAGTCATCCCTTTAAGTTGTGTGGTGTAATTTGCCCATCAGTTTTTGTCTGGTTTCAGTGTGAGTTGTCATATGCTTCATTTAGGAAGGTGTTATTTTAATTTAACTCTAGAGAACCCATATGTGTAGATGTGGGTAGAGATGGGCCGGCGATGGGGAGGGCTTTACAATAGCTTATAGTTTTGCTATATAGTTCTTTGATTTGGTTCCTATTTTCAATAAAAAGCTCTAATGTCAACATTATATCATCAGTTGTTAGAAATTATGAACTATTAAGCTTTCTGTTTGAATATATTTGTTTAAATCAACTTTGAAAATTAGTGTATTAAATGAATTTTATGAAATCTTTTTTTTTTAAGCTATATGGGAATTAGTTTAAAATGATTCCTTCTTGATTTTTTATAAGTTTTCATGACTTTGGAAGTATAAGAAACGTGTTAGATTTTGGGGGTATGGTATATTTAAAATGGAAAAGTTATTATTGGAAAACATTTTTTCCTTTCCTAGAAGATATGTGTGAATAGTATTTCCTTTGCTAAATGTCTCGATGGTTTAGGGATGAAGAACATGAAAATGAAGAAAATGAGAATAGACAACATGGAGTTGGGAAAAGAGTAACCTTTGCTTTGCCTGATGACAAAGAAACCCAAGACACAGATACTTTCAGTGAAAAGAATAATTCTGATGGAGTCAAATCCTCTTTTGAGCAAAGACAGGAGAAGGTAATGTATAGCCAATACATACTGTACAAAGAAGCAAAACATTTGGTTTGTAGTAGCTATGACTTGTCATTTCTTAATGTGGTTTGAGAAAATGTATTTAAAGTGATTTTAAACTTTAAAGTGGTATATAAATGTAAATGATTATTACTATATCAATATTAATATAACATTTTCCTAACTCGCTGAAATCTTCTAATGCATGGAAGTCACCCGTGTGGTCATGAAGGCTGTACCTGCACAAGTTCTGGTAGATACTGCCAAACTGAGAAGGTTTTAAGAGTAGGTCTTGTCCATTGCCTGGTCTTATGCCTGGATTGACTACCACCCCTCTCAGAGGCCATTTATTAATGTAAATGGGATTGTGACCAGCATATGTGGAGGCTACCCTACCAGTGAAATAAAATACAAAGTAATGAAATAAGGACTTTTCTCCTTTTATCCTCAGATGGCAGAAAGAATTAAATCTTTAGAGAAAGAGTTGTTGGAACAGAAACCTTGGCAGCTTCAAGGGGAAGTGACAGGACAAAAGAGACCAGAAAACAGCCTTCTAGAAGAAACATTACACTTTGACCATGCAGTCAGGATGGGTAAATGTTTAATGGTTTCTTTGTACTTTGATTACTTTGATATTTGTTTACGTACCATATTTAAGGCAGTATTTGATAAAGAATTGAACATTTATTTTCCAAAATAGTGAGTAATATTTAACTTTTAATGTGTGAACCTTAGTATTACTTCACCTCCTTGGGCATCAGTTTCCTCCTCTGTAAATGGGAATGATTTAATAAGGCTTTACAACTGTCTTGTAGGTGCTGTTACTATCCCTATTTTACAAATGGGGAAAGTGACTTGCCAAGGGTAACCTAGTTAGTGTCTAAGGTTGGGGTTCAGATCTTCCTAAATTCAGATCCAGTGCTTTATTGGGCTGAATCTTTTATGATAAGATTTGATAGAATAAGTAAGTCTTGCATCTAGGTACAAAATAATTAGCTTCATAAGTAAAAGATGAGAGAAGTGTGGTTATACCACAGTTCTGTTAAAGATCTAGGGGTTTTGGTGAACCGCGTGGCCAGCGTGAATTAGCACTGAGATGTGGTAGCCAAGGAAGCAGATATGATCATGGGCTGTATTACAAGGCATAGATTCCAGGAAGAGGGGGATGATAACCCTGCTGCACTATGTCCTTATCAGACCTCCTCTGGGCACCAATACATTGTTTAACTGGAGAGTATTCAGAAGAGGATAGCCAGGACAGTGAAGGACCTTGAATGCATGTCATATGAGGGTCAGTTAAAGAAATTGGAGGTGTTTAGGTTGGAGAAGAAGAAATTTGGCAAGGCGATGTCTTCAGGTATTTGAACGACTATCACGTGGGATGGGGATTAGATTTGCTGTATTTGACCCCATAGAAGAGTCAGGAGCAATACACAGAGATTAAAAAGAAACAAATTTAAGATTAATATCAAAAGAACCTTCTTAATATCAAAAGAACTTTCTTAATGGTTAAAGCTATTCAGAATTGAAATGGACTGGTTTAAGAACTGGTAGGTTCCCCCTCCTTGGACATCTTCAAGTAAAAGCTGAACGACCACTTGCCAGGTATTTTATGAAGATACTGGAGCAGGTGGCCGTTGTGGTCCCTCTAACTCTCCAGTTATGTTAGTAATCTCTGACGTTAGCTTGTAAGGATAACTGAAGACTAAAGCTTTCTATTGTTAGGGAACCGGGAGTGTTTTCGCAAACAATGAATGAAGTAGGTGGCTAATTTGTAGGGTTTCTAATGAGACATAAAATTGCCCCCAAGCAACATGAAAAATCTCCTGACATATGTGGTTGGGTAGTTCTTGACCCAGAAGTTGTTGCTGATATGGAGGAAAATTTGCCTTTCTCTTACCATGGCCCAAAATTATGCTTATTTGCCCTGTAAATATAAACATGTTGGACATATTAAGCTAAGAGGCAGCATAACATGGACTCACTGTTAGATTCTAAGTCATGGAGACTTCAGTTTAAGTCCTGTTTCAAATACTTTGTGACCTTGAGCAAGTCAGCTAACCACACTTGGCCTCAGTTTGTTCATCTGCAGAAATTCTGGTCCATATAATGCCCAGCACAGGGTTGCTGTGTGAGGCTCAAGTTAGATAATTGTTTTTTGTGAAAACCACTTTGCAAACCTTAAGCCACTGTATAAATGCCACTTATTACAGATAAAACTGTGCCTTGGAGTTTAACTTTATTACTTAGAATTTTGTTGTGTAATGGGGAAACTATTTAGGTTGTGATATATAATTTGATATTGTGACAATACAGATTTAAAATTTAATGTTTTCATTGGGATGCAGTAGTTCTATTCCTTGGGAATTATATAATTGTAAAGTATTATAACTGGTATATTGGGTTTTAAAAAAAAAATAGGACGTAGGCAAATGAATGTTTATATTTTAAAGGTAGTTCTATCTTAGAACCTTTGTATTCATCACAACATTGGTAATTCTGGTTAAAACACATTTGTTTTAGAATTGTCCGTGAGCCTGTGTCACATTTTTAAGATCCCCAGTGATGTCAAATATTTGTCATTTCAACATGAATCTGATTTTTGGAAATAGCCAAAAGTTATTCGAGGCCACATATGGAGAATGAGGAAAGTCATTAAGTTGGGTAATAAAAAAACAGTATATAGTATAAGTGCATCTTAAGTGGACTCTAACAGAAATTCCCCAACAAATTTTTTAATGTTATAAACAATGACAACAATATAAAATAGTCTCTCAAGGTGATTAGCTTGAGAAACAATACCTATGTGAATATAACATACACACATATAAACATACATATATGCATGCATGCATATAGAGACAAATATGTAAAAACTTCTTTTCTGGCTATTTTGCGGATAGTTAAAGTACCTTCACAACTGCTATTTTATTCTCATGAGAATCTTTTAAGGAAGGCAGGGCAAATAGGATTGTTCCTATTAATATCTAAGGAGATTGAAGGCCAGAGTCCACAGTTTTACAGCTTGGAAGTAGCAAAATCAACTCATTTGACTCCTCCTATAGAACTCTTTCTTCTATCAGCTTGGCGGACTTCATTTTAGTTCAGACAGTTCTAGTACAAGAATTTTGTTTTTCCAAGGCATTTTGATCAATAGAAAGGACCTCTCCATGAGTGTTGAAATATTTTTTTAAATAATAGTGCATCATTGTTAAATATTTATTAATAATCTATTTTGTGTTCCTTTTTTAGCACCTGTGATTACTGAGGAAACCACTTTGAAACTCGAGGATATCATCAAACAGAGGATAAAAGATCAGGTTAATAGCTTTTCATTTGCAGCACTGACATTTCCAGAAATGAATATAAATTTCTTTGAGTGTTGATTGGACCATGATCGTTATTTTTTTGTTTAACAGCTCTCAAATATTTTTATATACTTTTCACTAAAAATTTGAGTTGTGTAAGATGAGGTTTAACCTTTTTTTATTGTGAAGATACATTCATTTCTCTGTGATTGGTGTGGACCTACAGTGGGGTGAAATGAGGAGTGACTGCTCAAGCCATTTCCACGTTTTAATATCATGCTAATATTTTAAATTTTGAGGAGGTACAAGGAACAGGATGTGCTTAGAAGCCATGTATTTCCTTTCTATAATGCCATTAGGGAAAGAGTGGATAGTGACATCTATTGGATTTTGAAATCAGTCTGACTATAGTAGACAACATAGGGTTCCTTGCTCTAGACACATCTTATAACCTGGTGAGTATATATTATATTTAGAAATATTAAGTACCTCCTCATTTTACATTTAGTAAATAAAAGTTTTGTTTAATTGGTCTTATTCTGGGACCACTAAAGTAAAGCTTAACTAGCTATAATGTCCCTTCACCTATCTGTGCTTCTCTAATATAAAATATATAAGAAATTTTTTTTCTTCTCTTTACAAATATACTTGATTTTTTATGTTGTTTTTTTTCATGACAGGTTTTATGTTACATAAACTCATGGGGAAATCTGAGTATTAATAGTATTTTGTGCACTAGTGTTGTTAACATCTTGGAAGAATTTATTTTTGCTTCTATTGAAACACAGTAAAACAGTTGTGTTTTAGAAATGAATTCCCTGTATATATGTACAATAATGTAAAATTATTGAATTAAGATTTTTCCCCTATTTATTTTTTAGGCTTGGGATGATGTAGTACGTAAAGAAAAACCAAAAGAGGAGGCATTTGAATATAAGAAGCGTTTAACATTAGATCATGAAAAGAGTAAATTGAGCCTCGCAGAAATTTATGAGCAAGAATACCTCAAACTTAACCAGGTAAGAAACCTTGTAGCACAACCGCTTTGCTATTTGGGGATTTTCATGATTTTTTTTTTCTTTCTTGAAGTGAGTTCGATTAGGTAGATTTTCTACCCACTTAAATTGGATAGAAAAATAACATTTTTATTGAAGATATTTTCTGTGAGATAATAGAAATACTTTCTTTGATGGGATTTTATTTTTCAACTTTCCGAGGATAAGTGAAACTATCTTTATAATTGTCGTAATTTCTTAGTGGTAACTTAATGAACCAAATAAATTTATTTCTGTGGAATATGGGATTCTTTCCCCCAGCTAAATGGAATTATGTAAAGAAGACTTCATTAATTGACAAAATAGGTCATACATTTGTAATTCTGGCAAATACTAACTGAATGAATTTTCATTATATGATTTCTTAGCAAAATGTTCAGATTTTGCTTGGGAACAGGAAAGTTTACTAGATTTGGTGAAAGTTGAAGTCATTCTATAATTTGGAGCTGATAGAGAATAGATGTGGAGTTTGGTTTAGTTGAATTTCCCCGCCCCCCCCTCCTAGAATAGGCACAAACTCCAGTTCAGTCCTTGAACCAGCCTCATCTCCTTGGAAGTTTTAGACACTGCGAGCGATTGGGGTCGAGATTTGGAGTTAGAGCATGGTGGCAGAGAGCCATTCACCTTCCTCTTTGTTTCTCATCGAGTCCTTGGGGTGCTCTGACCTTACTGTGGTAATGGTGTTAGTAGGGAAAATGGAGACGTTTGGGAACTATTGTCAAATTTAGTAACGTTCCAGGGATGCCGCTGTCAAATGTGACAGCTTGTGTTAGGTACTCGATGGCCATCAGTATGTAGCAGTTAGTGGGCCTCTTGAAGTGCCCTTTATTTTACCTTATTTATAAATTGTATTTATTTATTTTTAGGTTACAACATTCAATTCCACAAAGTTTTGAGTTTAAAACTTTCTCCCCCTCTTTCCACTTTCCCCTACCCATGACAGCGTGCAATCTGATACAGGCTCTACATATAAATTCGTAGTAGACATTTTCACAGTAGTCATGTTGTAAAGAAGAATTAGAGCCAATGGAATGAACCACGAGGAAGAAGAAACAAAACAAAAGAGAGACCAAACAGTCTGCTTCAATTTGCATTCAGACTGTAATTCTTCCCAAGTCAGTCATCGCACATTGCGGCTGTAGCTGTGTACAGTGTTTTCCTGGGTCTGCTCCCCTCACTCAGCATCAGTTCATGGAAGTCTTTCCAGGTTGTTTCTGAAGTCTCATCATTTCTTATAGCACAAGATTACACTCATATACCACATCTTGTTGATGGGCATCCCCACAATTTCCAGTTCTTTGCCGAACACAGAAAGAGCTGCTATTGAACTGCTCTTTAAGACAATAGCCCAAAATTGTTTTTGAGGCAATAGAACTTCCCTCAAAAGTATTGTTTTGTTCTGAGATTTGTGTTAGGCTCAGTTACTGAATTCATTATTTTAGGAAAAGAAAGAAGAAGAAGAAAACCCAGAGCATGTAGAAATTCAGAAGATGATGGATTCACTCTTTCAGCAACTCGATGCTCTCTCTGACTTTCATTTTACACCTAAGCCAGTAAGTATATTAGGATTTAAGATTCCTCTGAATTGTAGGTGACTCACTCCTCAGTCTGATACGCAAAACTTTGTACGCTCCGACTCCCACCTGCCTTTCCCATGTCACTGCTGCTCACTGCACCACTTCCTTGCCCCTCTTCTGTTACCATGTATTTCTCACCAGTGTGCCTGTTATCCTTCTCTTGTGCCCTTGTTCATGCTTGTGTGTTTTTTTCCTCCATTCCACTCATCTAATTTTTTTGTCAGTCCATTAAGGCCAAGCTTTCATTAAAGTGTTTCCTTGATTTGACACTCAATCATGATCCTTATGACACTTCTTGTGGGTGATATCCCTAACCACATGTTGTTTGAACACTTGTAGTGGTCAGGAGCTCAGCCTCAAGACGGGGCATTTTCAGATAGCTCTAGTTTTTAGGAATTTATTCCTTACATTCAGATTCTGCATCTGCTTCCCTGTCATTCATTTTTGTTCTTACCTCTTGGACCAAGCAAAATGTGTAATCCCATCTATGACTAAAAATGTCTTTCTGTTTTAAGAGAAAATATGTTTGCCTTTTGGTTGCTCCCCTCTCCTCAGTTTACTCGCTTATAAAATGAGAAAGCTTGACTAGGAGTCTCTAATGTCCCTTCCAGTTCTAAATCTATGTTTCTCTGATTTCTGATGTCAGCTCTCATCTCTCATATCCTCCCTTAACAAATCTCATCAGGAACTGAAGACTAGAATTTCTTAGATTTTCCATTTCGCTCCTTCTAAAGAGGGGTTTGGGGCAGGTCTCAGAAAACTGATGACTTCACAATTATTTCATCAACACCATTTTGATCTCATCTTACCTAAGTTTAGGTAATCAAAATATTACCCCAAATGTTACCTCGTTTATTCATATTTTATTGTATTTATCACATATGCCTTACAAGATTTTAAATGAGTAGCATTATGATAACTACTCTTTTGTATTTTTAGAGTTATTCTAACTTTTATATTATTTCATTTTCTAGCCTGTTCCAGAAATTAAAATTGTGTCTAATCTTCCTGCTATAACTATGGAGGAAGTAGCACCAGTGCATGTTAGTGATGCAGCTCTCCTAGCTCCAGAAGAAATCAAGGTAAGAAGCAGACATGGA